>CM062818.1:1341016984-1341616984 GCA_031772625.1 Pinus tabuliformis | reverse complement strand
GTATGTGTTCAGGACTACTCTTCTGAACTATAATGTAATTCCTGGTTTCGAGGAATTAATGGCTAGATGCATTCAAGAAGAAACAAGGGAAGAAGTGTAAAAAATGCCCATGCCTAAAGGTCCTCCTGCTGCCTTTTCTTTTCATGCAAAGAAAAGAAATAATTCCGGGACTAAATCAAAAGGAAAGGCTGGACCTAAGGCTAGAAGAAAATGATGATGTTACATTTGCGATAAAGCAAGTCACTATGTATGAGATCATGAGCATCATGATGAATGAGATCATGGACATAAAGGACAACATGAAATCATGGAGATATAGGACAACATGATGATGTTGCACACTAGTTTGAGTAGCATTATGATGGATAAAATCATGGACATGGGTAGCATGATGATAATCATGATTAGAGCAGCATGGTACAGTATGCAGTGGTGCAACTAGAAATCCCTCTGATGGCAATCAAAGGAATGACAAATTCAACAGCAAAGGTAAGAGGAGAGCTGGGAGGATGAATTAAATGCACCTGACCTCTGAAAGAACGTGGTGTCCATCTCGGCAATGGAAGACAAAGGCTACAAGGTAACCTTCAGCGATGGCAAGGTACGTGTATCGAAAAATAATGTTAAAGATGCCTTTACTCTTGGGTTTCGTGTTGATTCATTATATCAGGTCAATGAAAGTCAGGAAGGTGTCATGTCTTATGACACATCTCTTTAGTCCAAACTTTGGCATCGGAGGTTTGCCCACCTTCATTACAAAGCTCTACCCGATGTAAGACAAATGGTGACAGGGATGCTCGAATTCTGAGTAGAGAAAGAAGGTGTATGTCCAGGATGTGCCGAAGGAAAGCTCAAAAGGGGACCATTCCCCTCAAGCCAAAGCAAGACCTCCGATATATTACAGTTGGTTCACTTAGGCATATCTGAGTCTGGCATTAAGAGGGAGACTACTACACCAAATACTCCTGAGCAGAATGGTGTGGCGGAAAGGAAGAACCATATGATTGTGGAAGTTGTCTCTATAAGTAGATGATGTAACAATGCTTGATGTGGAAGAACCCATGGATCTGATTGATCCTCCTCCACATGAGCCTTCCTCTTCTAGGAAAAGGCGTCCATGGCTTAGGGGGCTACTTGATGATGCTGAACGACATGCTGCACCCTGAGGAACCTTCCATCAAAGTAAGAAACTTAACAGGTATCAGGGATACCTTACCATCATGAGCACGATCATACAAAATGAGCCTTCATCATTCTCAGATGTCGTCAAGCATTAACTATGGAAGGGTGCTATGACCGAAGAATATGAGTCTATTATGGAGAATGATGTCTGGGAAGTAGTTCCCAGACCCTGGACAAGACAATTGTTACTTCAAAATGGCTTTACAAGATAAAGCATGCAGCAAATGGAAGTATGGAAAAGTATAAGGTTCATTTTGTTGCTCGTGGTTTATCCCAGAAGGGAGGTATAGACTATGATATTTACACCTGTTGCTAGATATACGACCATCCGCTCGATCATAGACCTTGCCGCTTCACAAGGATGGAACCTACATCAGATGGATGTCAAGACTGCGTTCTTGCATGGCTCGATCAAAGAAGAGGTCTACGTGGAGCAACCCGAAGGATTTGAGATTTATGATCGAAAATCTCATGTATGCAGGTTGAAGAAAGCTCTCTATGGGCTAAAGCAAGCACCCCGAGCATGGTATGAGAGGATCGATAGCTACTTGATGAAGCTGGGATTCACTAGGAGTGAAGCCGATCCTAACCTTTACTTTAAGGTTGAAGATGACAAGCCTCTCATACTGGTATTGTATGTGGATGACCTCTTTCTAACAGGTGCAGACCCTCTCATTTACAAATGTAAGAGGGAGCTGGCCTCTAAATTTGAAATGAAAGACCTAGGACTGATGCACTACTTCGTAGGACTTGAAGTATGGCAGAAGCCAAGGGAAATTTTCCTATCTCAAGGGAAATATGTGGTAAAGATATTGGAAAGATTTGGTATGATGGACTGCAAGCCTGTGACTACCTCGAGGATCTTAACTTTTAGAAGTTATATGGTAGTGATATCGGACCAGATTTGGGAAATGCCTTTGAGTTTCATAAACTCATTCGCATTGATGTTCTTGGTGAACCTCCGTCCAAACATATTTTTTGCAGTTAGCATTGTGAGCTCATATTTGGTTGAGCCTCACTGGATTGATGTGAGGAATCTTCTGAGATGTCTTCAGGACACAATCTCTCATGGATTAAGATACGCTGCCGGAGATGTGAGACTACTTGGATATACTGATGTTGATTGGGCAGGCAGTGTGGTGGACCGTAAGAGCACTTCCGGGTGTTGTTTCACCTTGGGATCTGCTTCGATATCCTGGATGAGCAGGAAGCAGAAGTCGGTGGCTTTGAGCACCGCCGAAGCAGGATATATTGTTGCTAGCATAACCTCGTGTGAGGTAGTCTGGTTGCGAAAGCTCTTTAGTGAGCTGTTTGGATTTACATTGGATACCACTGTGATTCTCTATAACAACCAGAGGTGGGATTCGATTATTGAGGAATCCCGTATTCGTCGATTGCTCCAGCAGATAGACATCATCTTGGATATGGTAAGTTGATGAGCAAGGAGGCTCCATCGCATTAAGATGATGTACAGGTTGATACACCTTGTCAAAGCCCCGAGGAAAGATTTAATCTGTGATTTTCCCAAACGACTTGGAGTCGGTAAGAAACCCTTGTACAAGGGTCCTGCATGTTGCATACATTGAGCTCTGGGAGCTCTGAGGGCCTGCAGTTATTACTGGAGCAACATACGACCACAGGGTGACTCACCCTCCCCTGGTGGTGCACACTGGAACAAGATGATTCGCTCTCTTGTGGGACAAGATGATTCGCTCTCTTGTGGAACAAGATGATTCGCTCTCCTGTGTAGCAGGATGATTAGTTCTCCTGTGAGGCCTGGATTGATGTGTTGTTCTCCATGGCGATTGTAGCAAGATTGATGTGTTCTCCTGTGAGGCCTGGATTGATGTGTTCTCCATGGCGGCCTGGATTGATGTGTTCTCCATGGCAATTGTAGCAGGATTGATGTGTTCTCCTGTGAGGCCTGGATTGATGTGTTCTCCATGGCAATTGTAGCAGGATTGATGTGTTCTCCTGTGAGGACAGGATTGATTAGTTCTCATGTCAAGGCATCCTACCCATGCAGTCTGGGACTCATGGGAAGTACCTCTCATCTGATCAATGAACAGGGAAATGAAGTTAGGGACCATAGTAGTACCGATGGACGCATCGTTGTAACTACCGTACTCCCTACGCTAGGATGACCTCCATTGATCTGGGATCAATGATACTGGTTTGGGACCAGTGGTAGGAGTTGTACCATACTATGATGCTGACTTTGGGTCGGTTGAGACTGGTCTGGGATCAGTGGTACATACTCTGAGACTAACTTTGAGTCAGTGGAGGATGATATTGGTCTGGAACCATTGGAGTTGTACTCACTATGACGCTGACTTTGGGTTGGTTGAGACTGGTCTGGGACCAGTGGTACATACTCTGAGACTGACTTTGAGTCAGTATGATACATCCTCGATCATTTCTTCTTCTTCATAATTCAGACAAAAGCAGAGTAGAACAGAACAAGGCAAGAGCAGCGCAGAACAGAACAAAACAATACAGATCAGTGCAGGGCAGAACAAGACAAAGCAGAACAGGCAAAATAGAGCAGAGCAGGGCAAGGGTCAGGTTGTACAAGGCAGTGCATTTGATGGATGAATAGTAACGACCGATAGACAGATTGCAGATGAAGTTCTCCATGGTTGAAAGAGAGTGTTAAAATTGGCAACCAGGGCAAAACTTCATGTGGGTCATCTTATTCATGGCTAATAATATTTTTATTAGATTCCTCTCGTCGAGAGGTGTAGGATTGATATAAAGATCATCCAATTCCGATAAGTATTCATGGAGATATGAATTTATTTTGATTATGGAATTATTATCAAGCCGACCTACAACTCATGTAGGCTCAGAAGCCCAACAGTCGCATCTATTCACCCACCAACGTTGTGTATAAATATAAGAGGACTTTTCCTCATTTAGACTCACTCATCTCATCACATCTCTCTCTCTCTACTGCGCAGATATGAGTCTCTTCTCTACTGCGCTGAAATGGGTCTCTCTCTCTCACACATGTGAAGCCGGAAGCTGTTGAATTTGAAGCTGCAACTGCAGAAGTAAAGATTGACTTGCGTGGCCTAGAAGATCTCCTCTTTGGAACTGCGTTGTAGGTTCAGCTGAACCTCCTTTGAAAGCCGCAACTTTTGGTGGTGGAATGAAGTCAATCCGACGAATAGTTTGCAAGATATCGACTGCCCTAGTTTGAAGCCGGAAACTGCTGAAACTGAAGCTGCAACTGTAGAAGTAAAGATTGACTTGTGTGGCCTAGAAGATCTCCTCATCTTAACTGCGATGTAGGTTCATCTGAACCTCCTCTGTAAGCTGAAACTTTTGGTGGTGGAATGAAGTCAATCCGACTGTCGGTTTGTGAGATATGGTCTGCCCTAGTTTGACAATGAAACCGCTAATGCTGACGCCACTGATCTAGGGTTTGCTGCTGCTGATATGAATCAGATTTATTGTACTATTTCTCTCTTCTGAATTATTGAAGATAAAAGAAGATTTGATCAAAGGGTTTCCCCACACATTGTGGGGTTTGTCCCTGGCTAGCCGCCACATCTTGTGTCTCTTGTCTTGGCTTGTTTTCTGTCGATCGTTTAATGTTCTATCTGCACTTTACTTTATGTACATGTGATTGCTAATCGGTGGAATATAACAAGAAAAAGAAGTAAACTGTTATAAGCATAGAACATACCATAACTTAACAATGCTGCATCTTTGGAACTTAGGCAACCTTTTCTCATCTCATAAGCAATGAGGATTCCATGGAGTTCATCCATCTTGAGAGTATCTAGATCCTTCACTTCTTCTATGGCACTTACTTTGGAGTCAAATCCATCTAGGAGAGATCTTAAGACCTTTTGAACAATGGTGCTTTCTTCAATGTTTTCTTCCAATCCTTTAAGAGAGTTGACCACTTCAGCTATTCGAAGAAAGTATGATGCAATATCTTCTTCATCATCCATTTTTAGACTTTCAAATTGCCTTCTATGAGTTTGAAGCTTTGCCTTCTTGACTTTGGAGTCCTCGTCGTATAAGCTAATTAGCTTATCCCATACTTCTTTGGCAGAGTTACAATTCATGACTTTTGTAAATTCAGAGTCAGTGATTCCACTAGTGATGGAGTTTAAGGCTTTTGCATTAGCAACGTAGACTTTCCTCTCGTCTTGATCTGTTGGAAGAGTGGAAGGAGCTATGTACTCATTTAAGACCAAATGCCAAACCTCAGATCCAAGGAACATTAAGTAATAGGACATTCTCTTTTTCCAGAAACCAAAATTTGTGCCATTGAACAGAGGAGGTCTTCCTAACATTTCTTGATTTCTCATCATGACTAAGAATCCTTCTTCAAGCTGTTAGGCTGATATGAAGAAGCTCGTTCTGATACCAATTGTTGGAAATACTGAGAGGGGGGCTGAATTAGTATTTCTTTTCAATTATTATTTTTATCAGTTAAAAACATTTATAATTGGACCACATAAATAGATAACAAGAATAGATGCTTTTATTAATGTGATCTTTGCAATAAATCAAGTACAATATATATATATATATATATATATATATATATATGGTTTCAATCAGTTGCCAAGCACCAACTTGGACTCTTTGTGAGGCTCCAACCTCCAGAGCACCAACTCTGTCTTGTCAAGGCACCAACCTTGAATTTAGGAGCACCAACTCCCAGGACACCAATCCTTTCAGTTCTGAGGCACCAACCTCAAGGGCTCCAACCCTCTGCTGTAACTGTCTGGATTTGTTTGGTTGTAATTCTCTGCTCCCAACCCTACTGGACCTATGACTTACTTTTGTCCTCCTATTCCTTCCACTTCTACCAGAACTTCGGCTCCCTTTTTTTCTTACAGTTCGCCAGCACTTAAACTTTCCCTTGTTCTCTGTTTTATATGCCTGATACTCCTGACCTTTGGCTTCCGCTCGTTTCCTCTTCACTCGCTTGATCTTTCGGCTTCCTCTGTCTCTTCGGATTCATCAAATTCTTACAGGACACGTTAATGCAAAAGAGAGGTCGTATTATAATAATATTGCATATTAAAGAAATAACTATATCAGAGAGGCCCCCCTTTTTTCAATATTCATACAATGGACCCAAACTTATCAGAAGCATTTATTTGACTTTAAGCCCCAGGCAACACATTTATCGGAACTACAGGAATACACAGAAATACATGGAGAACCCCGCACTGAAACACTTAGCTAGACTTCAAATATTTATACACCTGGACCTATATATCGTCGGGTCCGTATGTATATATCGCAATCGGTAGTTTATATCATTACACTCCTTCAAGACTTGCGTTAAATGATGCAACACAACCTCCATCGTCCGATCAAGTCCTTTATCCAACAGTCAGCTCCTCACCGAATCAATAAAGTTGCTCGATGTTCCTCCGTTGTAGATCAAACCTCCAGTTGATTCGGCGGCCGATAGCGATTTCGAGCGCACAAACTGCTCGACCCTTAATCAAATTCTGGACCCAATGGAAATTATAAATCGCCAATGTAAAAAAGTTCGGGTCCAACCTCTCGCTTAACACCCGTTCACTTTTTTAACCCGAAATTCGTCGGATGATGAGGCCCGAGTGTTCTACGGCTTGCGGGATTACACTAGCGCACAAGTTAGTCAATAAAATCAATGGTGTAGGATGATTGTGGTAAGTTGCTTTTGCGTTAGGAGCTAACTCTTCCAACCTTTATAAAATCGAAGGTTTCAGGGGTGACAACCCTTTATAACTTGCGATATGAGGGTTCCGATGGGTGGATGCGATGTCATATTAAGGATTGTTGCTATAACCTGTTCGGGTCCATGTTATTATATCGCATCTATATAATATATATACTCCTCCGCTCTTTGTACTCCTCCGCTCTTTGCTTCTCGTGGTTTCAAATGAATCTTCCTCTATGCTTCTCTTGCTCCGTAACCTGCTTCTTTGAGGGCTTCCGATGGACTCTTCCTCTCACTTTTTGGGCATACATTACACGCGATACTCCCGATATGGCTCCTCCGATGTGGCTCCTCCTCAATCTTCCACTCTTACACTTGCTTCTCTTCTCTGCTTTGATAGCTCTGTTGCTCTTTGTTCTTCCAATAGCGGTTTCCCTTGGACATATCTCTCTGTGACTTCCGATGACTTTGTTTATGTACCTTTGCTGATGTGATCCCCTTTCCAGTGGCTTTGCCCCTGTTCTTCACAAGCCTTCTCTGCTTCTCCTTGGTTTCATATTGACATTAATGACAGTCTAGATCAACACGAGTTGGGTGGAGTCTAAGGAGAAGAGAAAAATCAAAATTTTGGTGCCTCTCTCTCTGTTTCATGCCCTAGATTTGGGAGATCAAAGTCTTCCAAGTTTCACTGATGTCAGAAGCTGACTGATGCCGGAAGCTGCTGCCTGGTTGATGTTGCTAGGAGGTCGAAATTCTGAGAGGCTGACTTGGTGTGGAGGGAAGGCCTGGTCTTGGTCTATGGTGAAGAGTCTTAAAGAATACTATTGAAAGGAAGATTTATCTTGATTGGGACTTCGCCTTGAGCGGGGTTTTGCCTTGGCATGTGCCTACATCTAGTGTCTATTGTTTTATGCAGTGTTGATAATATCACCGAGATATCGGCGATATTCGTAAATAGCGCGATATTTTCGGCCAAACGAAATATCGCGATATTTTCCAGTTTTTAAAATCGCGCGAGATTTACGATATTTCGGCGATATATTTGAAAATATCGCGCGACGACCTTAAATATCGCGGGTGACCCTGAAAACAATACGCGCGGGCTATATAAATCGATTTTTGGTCTTTTTGAAGTCATTTTGGTTTTTTCTGAGCGCTGGAAGGTTGCTGCCAAGGAGGGTTTGAAGCCAATATTTGCCAATACAGGTACGTATTTTTAAGAAATCTGACTTGCACCATGAAAGAGTAATTCAAATTAATACGCATGAGAAAAAAGTCCGATTTAAGACTGTGTGCCCAACACATTGGCAATGTCACTTATGATGAATAGCATCATTTTGACTCTTGAGTATGTGCTTCGTGTGGTGCTGGTACCGAACGATCCTGCACTAACTGCTTCAAAAAATATTTGAATAAGGTCCTGTTTTTCCTTGTAGGTGATAAATGTTACTCTCCTTCCATTGTATATTCAAATGTAGCAATCTCTGCGTTTCCTTTTCAATATTTTGTTGATTAACTGCTTCAAGGAATTATAACGATGGCTAGGCACCGTTATGTCATTTAAGGAATGCCAATGCGTGCAACTTTGTGAATTGAAATTAAGATTGAAAACTTTACACTTTTACCTGTGTGGCAGTGTGCTATTGATACCACAGTTCTAAGATGTAGATGATTCTAATTTCTGAGAGCCCATTTGGTGATCAACTATTCTGGGTTCAGCTGATTCCGTAAATGTTTTGCAATCCTAATAGGGCCCATTACCATATTGGCATATAATATATATGGCAACACATGATAATTATTAATTATAATTACATGGGTCAGAATTCTGTGGGTGTTGTTTTCTTTTTGTTTTTGCACTGGATCATGTATGAGAACATGTTTTCTTAAAGATAACCCGATGTATGTTTTTAAAATTTCTGAATGTTGCATTGTGTGGTTTTGGAATTGGACTCTTGTGATTTATAATTATGCACAGCGTGACAACAGTGGTATAAGTTATAAGTTATAACAGTTATATATTTTTCCCATGCTTGGCATAATTCTGAAAGAAATTGTTCTCATTCCATGCCAATTTGCTATGTGTTTCATGTGCCATTTGGATACCTCACGTTACAACATGTTCATACTCTTTTGTTCAAGAGTATTCAACAGTCAACTTGTATTACACTTCTATTCAACAGTCAAGTTAAAACTGTTTTGTAAAATGATGTGGTTATTTGTAATTTGAAAATTTCGTATTACTTATTAAGTTACTAATTCCAAATTTTTTTTGGTGCTCTAGGTTTCCTTTTGAGTTAGCCCACTACAAAATACAAATATGCCAAAAGCCTTGGACCCATTTTGGGAGTATGGGAGCCCTGATGGTGGGACAAATCGTGCATATCTTACATGCAAATTGTGTGGGGACAAGATGACAGGTGGGATTACACGACTGAAATACCATCTTGCTAGACTCAGTGGACATGATGTTGGGCTTTGTACAGTTTCTAGTCCGGAGCTTATACAAAAAGCTCTTGAGGCAATTGAAGAAAAGGACAGAAAGAAGGAAGAGGCGTAAAGAAACAAAGCTGAACGTGCAGGTAGATCTTTCGGGATATCTTCTCCTGATTTTGGTGTTGAGGGTAGTGGGCCTAGTGGCCCTAGTGGGAGGGGCTCCACAACTGGCACACCATCACATGCTACTGCTAGTGTGAGTGCGAGGTCATCATTTTTTGTTCCACGAATAGGCGCTGGAGCACAACCTGGCATAAAATCGCTTGTTAAAAAAAAGGAGAAGCAAGAAGCAGATAGAGTCATGGGGAGATGTATTTTTTGGAGCGACTTACCTCTCAGCATCACGAAAACCAATCCATTTTGGCAGCCAATGTGTGATGCTATTGCTGTTGTGGGCCCAGGGTACAAAAGTGCCACATATGAGGAGTTGCGGGGGCCAATTCTTCAAGCAGGAAAACAGGACATCAACTCTAGATTGGCGGAGTTGAAAAAGACATGGGAAGTCACTAGATGCACAGTGATGTCTGATGGTTGGACAGATAGGAAGGGTAGGACCCTTCTAAATTTCTTGGTACATTGTCCTAAAGGTACCATGTTTATTAAATCTTTGGATGCATCAGAACATATCAAAGATGCAGCAACGATATGTGAGTTGTTAGATGGGTTCATTCGGGAGATTGGTGTGCAGAATGTGGTGCAAGTCATAACAGACAATGCAGCTAATTATGTGTCTGCCGGCAGAATGCTTATGGAGAGGCATCCCACATTGTTCTGGACTCCATGTGCAGCGCATTGTCTTGATTTGTTGCTTGAGGATATGCGAAAACTCTCCTTCATCAAGGAGGCAGTTGATATGGCTAGGAGCATCCCCAAGTTTATTTATAACCATGCTTTTGTTCTTAGCCTTATGCGGAGGTTCACTAGAAACAAGGAGTTGCGGCGTCCTGCCATCACACGTTTTGCCACAACCTTTATTACTCTTCAGTCTTCGCTTCGATGTCAGTTCGAGTTGAAGCAAATGTTTGTGTCTGATGATTGGCGTAATTGTAGATACAACAGGAGACCTGATGGGATAGCCATTGCAAAAATGGTGTACTCTAAGACATTTTGGCGTGGAGTAGAAGAAGCATGTGCAGTTAGCGAACCTATAGTAAAGGTTCTTAGATTGGTGGATGGAGAGAAGCCTGCAATGCCTTATTTGTATGAGGGCATGGATAGGGCCAAGGAGGCCATTCGTTCCTATTATGCAAACAAGGGTTCTGCTGGCCTTGATAGGCAGATGATGTTATGGGATGTGATCGATAGTCGATGGACAGGGATGCTTCATCGACCCATTCATGCAGCAGCACTCTTCCTCAACCCCGCATTTTCATACAAATGCAACTTTGATTTTGATGACGAGGTGATGGAAGGGCTCCATTCCTGTATTCAGAGGATGGTACCTGATCCTGAGCTTCGTAGCAAAATCAATCGCGAGTTACAGTGTTATCAGGATTGTGTTGGCCTATTTGGCTTTGATGATGCCATTAGGGAAAGGGCCCTCTTCATGCCACGTAAGTGACAAGTCATCACTCATTAGAAATTAGAAATTTGAATTTAATTATGTTTTAACTTTTAAGTTTTTGAATTTTTTATTTCATTATTTTGTTGTAGATATTTGGTGGCGAAGCTATGGTGCAAGGGCACCAAATTTGCAAAAATTGGCTATACGAATCTTGAGTCAAACATGTAGCTCTTCAGGGTGTGAGCGCAATTGGAGTGTATTTGAGAAAATACACGCCAAAAAGCGCAACAGGTATAACTTTGAACTCAAGCCTTCAGTTGAGCAATTACACTTATTGTAATTTTTAATTTTTAATTTATGACCTTCAAGTGTAAAGAGTCAAGAGTCAAGACTCATTACTTTTTTTGACACTCTTACAAGTTGGAGTTCGCACGCCTCAACGATTTGGTGTATGTGCATTACAACATCCGACTTCGAGTGAGGCAAATAGAATCACCAATGGATCCAGATGCCATTTCCTTAGACAATATTGATGTATTGTCTCCGTGGAGGGTGGAGTCTGAGGAGCCCATATTGGAGGAGTCACCTTCATGGTTAGAGCCAGTGGCAGATGATCCATTAGAGCAGGGGCAGCAAGAGGAGGACTCGGAGTCAGAGGAGCAGCAGCACTTAGAGGAGGAGCAGGAGGAGCAGGAGGAGGAGGACACTGCGGGAGCATCAGCATCAACACCATCTGCTATAGATATAGGAGAGCATAGCTCCATGCCTAGCGCTCATTATTTGACATTAGGTGCAGAGGCAGGGTCAAGGCCTTCTACTACTAGGGGCAGGCCTGGCAAACAGCCCATCATGTTTTCCCGTAAAAGGGGGAGAGAGCAGTAGATAGATAGTTGCTAGTTTTATTTGTTATGCTACATGTAACTCATGATGATGAGATACTTTTATATATGTGATGTTATTTTGTATTGGTTCTCCACATTTGAGTCCTTGAATGGACAATTATCAAGGATCAACAGGATTTGGTATCGCCTTTGATATATCATTTCCATTTGACATCATATATATCAGTGTTTTCTTCATATTTATGTGCCAATGTGTTTATTTCATGTTGTTATTGCTTTATATGTTTAAAAATCTGAAAAAAAATGAATACTATGCATTTTTTATGCTTGCCGATATTTGCCGATATTTTCGCCGATATTGCCGATAAGATATTTTCTGGACCCTCGCCGATATTTTCCCGATACCGATATTATCAACACTGGTTTTATGTGTTGTTGTTTTTGGTAATTGTTTATGAACTAAAGAAAGAAGATATAAATAATCGTAATAATAAGAACATCACAAGTAATTATCAAGATCAAGAAAATAATTAATGGCTTTCTGATTTTCTAACATGGTATCAAAGCTTTGGTGAAGAAGGAAGTAAAAGGCAGTCTCATGCACTTGATCAAGGAACCATTCAAAAGGATTATCTCAAGGACGGAATCTACTATATTCAAGGAAGATGTCTAACACAATCAAGGGAGAGAATAAAGTTGAAGGAGCCTCTAACTACAGGGCCTAGAAGAAGAGGATTGACCTCATCCTTAAAAAGAACAAGATAATAGACATGGTCAAAGAAAAAGTAAAGAAGCCTACAGAGTATTCCAGTGATGATGACAAAGTGAATTTTAGGGAACTAGAATTGCTGGCCATGACTCTAATGATAGAAGGAATAAAGGACAAACTTGTCCCATTCATAACTAACATCGATCATGCTTAGGAAATGTATGAAGCCTTGTCAAATTTATTTACTATTAAAAACATTGGTCAAGTAGCAAGTTTGAAAAATGAGCTAAGGACCACAAAGATGACTCAAGAAGACACAGTGGCATCCTTCTTCGTGAAGATAGCAAGAATCAAGGATGATCTTTTGGCCATTGATAAAATTGTTCCAGACAAAGAACTTGTGATCACTGCCCTATTAGGATTTCCACCTACTTAAGGTGCATTTGTTACAGGACCTAACAATTGGAAGGTAGCTCCAACCTTTGAAGAACTATGGGTTGCCTACAGTCATGAAGAATGAAGGATCTCATTAGCTACCAATCTTGAAGGAGTATCCTGACAATACAAAAAACAAGAAGAGAGAAAGAGATCAAGCCAACTTTGTTGAAGAAGGAAACCCAAAGAAAGTCAAGCCCGCAGAATCTGACATTGGGGAAAGAAAGTCAAGACCACAGAATCTGACATTAGGGAATTACAATACTAAGTCCTTTGCTTGTAGCTTTAGATATCTTGTTTTATATTTTTTAGAATTTATAGGTTTTTAACATATTTTGGAAGAGACATTTTTATTGTTTTTATAAGTTTGTAGGTATCCCTCAAGTTTTGGAGGGAGCCCCCAACAACTCCCAAAGATAAGTATATCATTTCCTTTCAGTTGTTGGTTCCATGTACTCATTTA
Source organism: Pinus tabuliformis (assembly GCA_031772625.1). NCBI lineage: Eukaryota > Viridiplantae > Streptophyta > Pinopsida > Pinales > Pinaceae > Pinus > Pinus tabuliformis. Next base: position 1,341,603,673 of record CM062818.1, on the reverse strand, counting down.
GTTTTGGTTATATTAAATACTAATCATCATTCTCCCTCTATTGTCTTGACTAGGAAGACATCTGCTATATCCTCAAGGAGTATGGAAGAAAGCAACCCAAGTTAAGGTTTGTCAAGAAATAAAGGTATGTCTTAAACTACAAAACATTGATTTATTTATAATAAATGTTTATTCATCTAACAATCTATTACTAACATTGTTGTGTCTAGCTATATTGAATCATATTGATTCTTATTTTGGGTGATTCATCACTTAATAAATCTACCCCACTCCTACTCTTAATTGATTTTATAGAACCATAGATAGTTTCTCGAAAAACCTTAACCTAAGGGTATGCTAATGTGAATGTATAAAACCCTAAACTGCTTAAGGATATTGTGAAATGCTATTTGAAGTTTTATTGATGATATCATGTTTGGGATTTTGGTATGATCAAGAAAACCAAACTTGTTAGGGTTGAATGATAAGTTCTAAAATCCTGAATCTTTGAAGTTTTGGTAATTTTTGGGTTTGCTATGTTCCTATATTGAAACTCTAACCCATTAGTGTTTGGTGGAATGTGTAAGTAAGACCCTTATAATGTCTTAGAAATGATTTTCCTGGTATGTGTGTGTTTATCTAGTCAAACATGTTGTATAACTCTCACTGATACTTTATGAAGTTGGGTTTGACTAACACATGATATGAAATGCCTTTGCATGATGATAAAATCCTAGGTATTTATAAAGATGTCCTTTTGGTCGAAACCCTAGCTTGGTCTAGGTCAGTATATGTCTAATGTATTAATGATATCAGACATATGATATGCTCATGTATGATTATGAATTCCTAGATATGTGTGTTGACCTAGTTATTGATGGCCCTTGTCTAAGATTCTAGGATGATGACATTTGGAAATCTAGGGTTTTGCAACTAAAGCCTAGTAGGAATTAAATTCTCTAGTATGTGTGATATAACAATCTGAGATCTATTTATATAATGATTGTTGAGATTGTGAAAATGAAATTCTAGGGTTATGGAGTTGAACCTTAGTAGAAGTAAAATCTCTAATGACAATATGATGATTTGAGATTTGTGTAAGATTGTTGAAATCTGAGTTTTGGTTGAGATTGATGGTTGATTGAAAATCTAGGGTTTGCAACTAACCCTAGTGGAAGCTAGTCATGTTAATGACTAAGCTATGATTGACTTTGATTGATTCTTTTGTATGAAATCTAGGATTTGTATGAAACCCTAGTGGAAAGTCTAACATATGAATTCTAAAAGTTGTAGAATCCCTTGTAGATCTATATTTGTCTGAATTGTTTCTAGGGTTTGCTATATGTTGTAGTAGGGTATGTTACACCTTTTGAATGAAATATTGAAACCCTAGATGGAATGAAAGTTGTTATGAAGTAGTCTAGGGTTTATGACAAAGTCCCTAGCAAGATGTTGAAGAGTATTTATCTCTCGTTTTGGTATCTGATATATATAAGGTTGAAATGCTTTTGTGATTCAAATATGGATAACTTCACGCTTCTATAGATTTGGTTGTACTTGTTGTCAAAGTTGTACAGGTACACAATCTTCAATATGGTGAAGATGTTCGTTGATGTAATAAGCATGATGGGGATGATGGTAATTTCTGATGAAATGGTTGGAAGCCACGAAAGATTCTCCGATGACAAAAAGTTGATCTCCCTGAGGAAGCCTGAGATCTCCCTAAGATTAAGAGGGAGTATGGATGAAGAGATGCTCCTCGGTTGAGAGGGAGGGCATAGCTTGCCTTTGATTGAAGAATGAATTTCGGAGGATTTGTTGTTGCATAGAAAGTAGGAAAGGAGAGTGTATGATGGAGGAATCTTCTATCAGAGATTCGGTTAATAGTCCTACTATGAAAAGATGAGAAGCAACATCAAGTTGCCTAAAAGACCTCAAAGGTTTGTCTTTGCATATGTGAAAGTATATTATTGATTGGGATTGTGTTTGTACAAGTAAATCTCTCGAAGGATTTGAAAGGACGTTGGTTTAATTAGGAGAGGTTGGTCATCCTTGATCTGTTGGATCAAGGGTGTTGGGGCTTTGTGAGTGAAGCATTTCCTAGGAGGACATCTGGTTAGCACTTTGTGTTGATGTCTAGGTACGGAAGTTGGAAAAAATGGTGTTGGTTATAGAGCTTTGTTTTGGATACACACCTAGATCTTTGGGTTGGTGGTTAGCAAGTAAGCATAATGGTACATAGAGGGGCTGAAAGCTTGAGTCCACCTTATTCCCACTTGGATAGACTTCCCTGGTCAAGAATCTAGTCCGTGTCATTATGTGCCTAAATTCTTGAGAGACCAATGGATAGATTGCCCTGGTCAGGAATCTAGTCTATGCATTGCGATGCCCAAAGTTCTTCATTGTTCATATAGTTTGAGATCTTCCATTGTATTTGTATATGATGAATACCTCCCTAGTTAAGAGAGAGTGTTGGAAAATGTAACTAGGTTCAGTCTTCATTTAATATATTTGAGTCATCTTGTAATGTACTTGTCAAAATAATAAAGAAAAGAAATTTTATTATTAATATTGTGACTTATTAAAGCATGGGTTTCATGCTTGGGTCACTATGTTTTAGGTCAAAGTCCCCATTTAGGACTTTTGGGATTTATTTTGAGTTAAAAGAGTCATTGAACTTTTAAAGAGACTCTTCTTGGGCTTTTGAATCATGTAAAAAGGTTAAGTATTGAGTCAAATATAATTTATGTATCCTTCACATCAAGTCGGCCTAGAAGAAATCAAGTCAGTCTAAGGTCCCTAATTCGACCTCACATGGAGCCTTTAAATACGAGTACATCGAATTCATTTGGAACACACTCTCTCACAAGAAATTTGATATCTCTTGTAGCTGGAAAAAGTGCAAAGTATGTTTGTGGGAAGCCAAAGGAAGTGCAAGTTTGGTGGCGTCTAAGGAGAAGAGAAAAATCGAAATTTTGGTTCCTATCTCTCTTTGTTTCGTGCCCTAGATTGGGAGATCGAAGTCTGTTTTGTGCCCTAGATTGGAAGATCGAAGTCTTCCAAGTTTCATTGATGTTGGAAGCTACCTAATGCCGAAAGTTGTTGCGTACTCGAAGTTGCTGGAAAGGAGGTCGAATTCTAAGAAGTTGACTTGGTGTGGAGGGAAGGTTTGGTCTTGGTCTAGGGTGAGTGTCTCAAATAATATTATTGAAAGGAAGAATTTCTTGACTGGGTTTTCCCCTCGACGGGGGTTTTCCCCTGGCATAGTGCATACATCTAGTGTCTATTGTTTTATGTGTTGTTGCTTTGGTAATTGCTTAATGAACTAAAAGAAAGAAGATATAAAGAATTGTAATAACAAGAAACATCACAAGTAACTATCAAGAATAAGAAAATCTTTCTGGCTTTCTAATTTTCAAATATCCTTTAACCTTGATATTTTCTCGTGAACCTTAATTATCTTCTTTAGTTAGATCTTTTCATCAAACAATATCAAGAACAATAACCACAACAATAAAGGACACAGATATTAGGCTCTTAGCCAGGGAAAAACCCCTCCAAGGGGAAAACCGAAAACTCTTCTATTCTTAGAATCTACTTCAAATGTAAAACAAAGACCCAAACCCTAGACCAAGTCCTTCTCCTAGTACCAAGTTAGCACTTCCTCAAGTCCTTTGATCCTGCACCAAATTGCTACACACTGCAACCTCAACCGACCAGTTTTGATATTGCAACTTCGAACCTGCAACTTCGGCCTTGTAGCTTCTCTGGAAACTCTAATCCAACCTCCTCTTGAGACCTTCCTAAAGCAAGTCAGCTCATCCAAGGTCAACGAGGTCAATATAGGGTTTTCTTCCTTCCAGCAACAAGATTATGCACTTCGTCCTACTGCAACTCGGGCTTGCAATTTCAACCTCCTTCTGCAGCACCAAAAACCCTAGAACTTTGCACATGTGAGAGAGATAGAGCCCAAAATAGATATTTTCATCCTTCTTTCTTCTCCCAAACCTTTGCTCCTCTTCTTCTTGCTTCCTAGCTTCAAATCGAACTCTTTCATGATAAATCGAACTTGTTGAGTGAGTGTCTCCAAATAAGGTCGAACTTCTCCTATATATAGCCTTCTCAAGGGATCAAATTCCCTCCTTTAGGCTAACTTGTGCTTCTGGAGTTTTTAGGACTTTCTAGACTCAAAAATAATTCTTTTTACAATTACATATTGCCGAAAGGGTCTTATAAACATGATGTTGACTCCTTTGACTCAAGGCAATAAATCCTAAGACCTAACAAACCCTAGAAGCACGAAGAACATGCTTTTACCTAGAATACCATCAATAATGAGCATGATACCCATGCTTTAATAATAATTCTTTTTATTTTTCTTTTCTTGTTTGTTACATAGGATACATATTGAAATGAGGACAACAATTATGAAGACCAAAATTAGTTACATTTCTCAACACTCCCTCTTTAACTAGGGAGGTATTCATAATTGTATAACCAATACAACATCATATCTCAAACTAAAGAGTTCTCACAAGAAGATTTGGATTGATAAACCATACTAAAAGCATCAACATCATGACCAGCACTATCCCTTATGCCTAACTGGACAAACTATACTTTAATCAAGAGCATTATGCTAAGAGGTTTTATGTGTGACACCGCGTTACCTCTACAAGGTACATAACCCATCTGGATATCTACAAGGTATGTCCTTTTAGGACAATTTTTATTTTGGATCTCCATACCTGAGTCCTCAAAGAATATCAGTCCTCTTTGATCACTCTTATCTTGGATACTTGTCACATCCTCAAAGAGTGCCAGTCTCTTTCCTTTCTTGGATGTTGTATCCTCAAAGAAACCACAGATTCTTATCCAATCCTCAGCCATTCTCTCTTCATCACCTGAAGAGGAGAATGCGCATGTGATGTCCAACATCACTCCCTCTCAACCAAAGAGGACATCCCTATTCTCCTTTATTTCTTGAGAATAGTACCATGCTCCTATACAAGGAGACTCCTTTACTCCCTATCAAAATCAAAGATCTAGACTTCCTTTCTATTTGGGAAATCATCATCACAAGCCTTACAACGTGTCTTCATAAGAGTATCAACTACCAGTTGTTCATAAATGTCCGGCTCCCTCTTTCCTCTGCATCATCAAGTTTTCTTTCTTTCAAGGTATCATGGAGCCACCTTCTCTCTTCAATCTTGTGACAGGTTCTAGGCTAATCTTTTTGCTCATCACTTTCTTCTTCGATATGAAGGCATTACATTGAGCCTTCCCAAAACTTCAAGTTGATCATAGATTCTTCTTGAAAGTGATCTTCCTTTGACCTTTAGGTTATCTTCTTGCACTGCTACCTTTTAATCCCAAGATGTCCACATCTTGATTTCACAATTTCCAAGTACCAGAAATTGAGCTTCCCTCAATAATCCTTATACATTTTCATCAATACAGTAGAACTTGCCTAAACTGTCATCATGTATCCCTACAACATTCTACCAAGTAGCCAAAATAATATGTTAACCAAATAGCCAACAATAACGAAAATCAAACTTACCAGTGGTTGTCAGGGGTTGTTGGCTACTGGCTAAAGAGATGCCTAGGAGAAAAATTCTCCTATGGGGACACCCACTTTGGTGGGTAACATGCTTCAAGTTGAAGCTCGACTAGGATTTTTTCAAGGCACAAAATTGATTTAGGGATGATGATGTCACCTCTGTTATGGGAAATTTTACAACAATAAATGCTCGTTTTGCATTTTAAAAGGTATAGGGAGGTAAATCCTAGGTTTCTATCCACAAACATACATTCATAATAACCCTACAATCAATTTGGCCCTAGAAAAATCCCTAGAGGCCTATCTTGAAAAGCCTAAGAGATATAAAAAAAGAGAAAATATTGTAGTTTTGAATTATTTTTATCAAAACAAATTTACCAGTGCCTAATCCTACCTAGGTTGATGGATTTTTGGTGCAAATTTTGGAGAAAAAAGGACAATTGATTGGAGTAAGGGAGGAAATGTTGAAATTTCTAAGTATTACCCATTCAGAACTTTTCTGTATTCTCTGGTTTATTTCACCTACTTGTTTAATTACTAACAAGTTATTTAACCATATAAACACTGAAATAAACACAATACAGTCTCAACCATCTATAGATCAACAACTGAAAGAAATGAACACACAAGGGACACCGTTATTTTTGGACAAATCGTCCCCGGAAAAACCCAACTTGGGAAAATTGGTGCAGCAGTTCTGAGGGTTTTATTATTAAGTAGCTTTTCTTGAGTACACTAGGTGCCAAACTGCCTCGTCCGACACAGAAAATAGTTTGGCAGTAATACCTCTCTTCAGAAGCAGATATTCTGAAAGTCTGCTCCATGAAACCCTCTCCAGCCCACTCTAAAGCCCTACATCAGCCCTCCTGGCCTCTGCATCAGCCTGAAACCCTCTGCGTCAGCCCTCTGAGGCTCTGCGCAACCTTTTTGGCCCTCTGCGTCACTTTTGCAGCCTCTGCGCCAGTCATGCAAGCCCTTCTGGCCTCTGCATAGTCACTGCTGACCTCTACGTGGCTCCTTCTGGCTCTGCATTTGCCTTTCTGCCTCTGTACTAGTCTTCCGGCACTATCTCTGCCTCTCTGCCTCTGCATTCACTGCCCCTTGCTACAATACTGATCACTGGTTCAATTTCTCTTAGCAAACCCCACTCTAGAGAATCGAACTGATTGATCACTCTTGTGTATCTCCAATTGACCCTCAAGCCTCCTCTTATACTTTTTATGTTGAGTCTTCAACGGTAAAGATTACATCTCTAATCAACGGCTAAGATTAGATTTGGTTTGATCCATGTCATTTAGAACCTTCTAACCCAATTTTATATTAATACCCATTAATATTTTTATTTTCCCAAGTTTAGACTTAGGAACCCATTAAAAATATTAATTATTTTGGTATCTCCTTCACCGGGTAGAATTTCGCCAAACCATTTCTGGGTCTTGGAGATCTCATGTGTTTTAGCCTCTCCACCAATTTTTATGGCTAAAGCACATCCAATGCTACCCCAAATCAACAAGAAAGATATGTTTTCCTGTTAAATTATGGTATGTTCTATGCTTAGTGCAATTTACTTATTTTCTTTTTATTAGTCACAGATTAGCAATCACATATACATAAAGTAAAGTGCAGATAGAACATTAAATAATCAACCGAAAACAGGCCAATACAAGAGACAAAAGATGTGGCGACTAGCCAAGGACAAACCCCAAATTTGGGGAAAACCTTTGATCAAATATTTTATCTTCAATAGTTCAGCAGAGAGAAACAGTACAAAATCTGAATTCTGTAATTTTATATCAGCAACAGCAAACCCTAGATCAGCAAAGTCAAACTTGGTCAAACTAGCTAAAATTGACCTCCAAAATACTTGGTCAATTTCTGGTCAACTTGTCCTCGAACAACCTGAAGAAACAGTCCTAGAACAGCCCTAAAAGTTCAGTCAAAGTGTAGATTTCTGAAGTCAACTGCAGCCCTAAACTAGGGCAGACAATTCCGGTCAAACCAGAGGTCAAATCACCTCGATTTTTGTGCCAAAAATTGTGGCCTACCTAGGAGAGGCAACCACACCCAATCCACACTCCTTGAAGGGTCAACGCTGGTCAACGCTAGTCAAACTAGCTTGCTGCCCTGTTTCTGCATCCTTTTAGCTCTAGGACGTCTTCCTTTTCATCCACACATGTGAGAAAGAGAGAGAGACTCTTTCTGCGCAGGAGAGAGAGAGAGATGTGTGTTTGAGTGAAGTGTCCAAATGAGGAGAATGCTCCTTGTATTTATATGCAAAATGTTGGGGCTGAATAGACATGATTGTTGGGTTTTTGACCCTACATAAGTTGCTGGCCGACCTTGACAATTTGTCCATAATCAAAATAAATTCATATCTTCATAAATACTTATCGGAATCGGATGATCTTTAGATCAATCCTACACCTCTCGACAACAGGAACCTAAGAAAAATATCAGCATCCATAAATAAGGTGACCCACATGAAGTTTGGCCCTTGTTGCCAATTTTAACACTCCCTCTCAACTAGGGAGAACTTCATCTGCAATCTGTCAGATCGTCACTACTGTCCATCCATCAAATGGACTGTCCTGTACGTCCTGACCCCACTCTACTCTTCTCTGCTTTGCTCGAACTATGAAGAAGAAGAAATGATTGAGGATGTATCATACCATCCTCCACTGACCCAAAGTCAGTCTCAAAGTGTATACCACTCTCACTAATCCCAGATCAATGGAGGTCATCCTAGCATAGGGAGTACGGTAGATACAACAATGCATCCATTGATAAAACTTCTATGGTCCCTATCCTCATTTCCCTTCTCATTGATTAGATGAGAGGTACTTCCCATGAGTTCCAGACTGCATGGGTAGGATGCCTCGACAAGAGAACTAATCATCCTGTCCAGTAGATGCCACGAAGAACTAATCATCCTATTCCATAGTTGCCACGGACAACGAATCATCCTGGCCCACAGGAGAACTAATCATCCTATGCCACAGTCGCCACGGGGTGTCACAGGGGAAGGTTGAACCTTTACCCTATACATAGTGCACCACTAGGGGACGGTGAGTCACCCTGTGGTTACATGTTGCTCCAAGAAGTACCCCGCACCCCCTTGGAGCTCCCAGAGCTCAATACATCATACTTGACCCTCATTAGAGGGTCTCTAAACGACACCAAGTCATTCTCGGAAAGTCAGGAATTTGACCTTTCCTAGGGTCTTTGTCAAAATGTCGGCGACCAGTTCATCTGTACCGATATGTTGGAGCCTTATTGCTCCTCGCTGCACCATATCTCAAATATGGTGGTACCTGATATCGATATGCTTGGAGCGATCATGAAATACGGGATTTTTTGATAAACGTATCTTGCTCTGGTTGTCACATAGAATCATGGTGGTATCCAATGTAAATCCAAACAACTCACTGAAGAGATTTTGCAACCAGACTGCCTCACAGGAGGCCATGCTAGCAGCAATGTATTCTGCCTCGGCGGTGCTCAAAGCCACCGACTTCTGCTTCCTGCTCATCCAGGATATCGAGGCAGATCCCAAAGAGAAACAGCTCCTGGAAGTGCTCTTTTGGTCCACCACATTGCCTACCCAATCAGCATCAGTATACCCAAGTAGTCTCACATCTCCGGCAGTGTATCTCAACCCATGAATGATTGTGCCGTGAAGATATCTCACCAGATTCTTGGCACCAATCCAATGTGAGTGACGAGGCTCAACCATACGTTGACTCAAAGTGTTGACTGCAAAGCATATATCTGGACGGGAGTTCACCAAGAACATTAATGCTTTGACAAGTTGTCGATACTTGGTAGCATTTCGTAAAACGGGTCCAGCAGCACTATCGCTTAACTTCTTGAAGTCAAGCTCCATCGGGGTAGTTACGGGCTTGTAGTCCACCATGCCAAATCTTTCCGGTATCTTCACCACATATTTTCCTTGAGATAGGAAAATCTCCCCTGGTTTCTGCCAGACTTAGAGTCCTGAGAAATATTGCATGAGTCCTAGGTCCTTCATCTCGAACTCATAAGCCAACTCCCTCTTACATTTGTGAATGAAAGGGTTTGCACCTGTTAGAAAGAGGTCATCAACATAAAGCACCAATATGAGAGGCTTGTCATCTATAACCTTAAAGTATAGGTTAGGGTCGTCTTCACTTCGAGTGAATCCCAACTTCATCAAGTAGCTATCGATCCTCTCATACCATCCTCGGGGTGCTTTCTTTAGCCCATAGAGGGCCTTCTTCAACCTGCACACATGAGATTCTCAATCATAAATCTGAAATCCTTCGGGTTGCTCCACATAGACCTCCTCTTTGATCGAACCATGCAAGAATGCGGTCTTGACATCCATCTAATGTAGGTTCCATCCTTGCGAAGGGGCAAGGGCTACGATGAGCGGATGGTGGTATATCAGGCATTAGGTGCAAATATTTCATCATAGTCTATAACCTCCTTCTGGGAGAAGCCACGAGCAACAAAACAAGCCTTATACTTTTCCGCACTTCCATCAACTGCATGCTTTATCTTGTAAAGCCATTTTGAAATGACAACGGCTTTGTCCTAGGGTCTGGGGACCACATCCTAGACATCATTTTTCATAATGGACTCATATTCCTCGGTCATAGCATCCTTCCATACTTGATTCTTGACGGCATCTATGAATGATGAAGGCTCATTTTGGATGACCGTGCTCATGATGGTCAGATATCCCTGATACTTGTTCGGCTTCTTACTTTCACAGAAGCTTCCTCACGGTGCAATGTGTCCTTCAGCATCATCAAGTGTCCCCCTAAGCCATGAAGGCCAGTTCCTAGAAGAGGAAGGCTCTTATGGAGGAGGATCAATAGGATCCATAGGTTCTTCCACATCAAGCATTGTTTCATCTTCCTTTTCCTTCAGTGCCCTGGTGTCAGCTTCTTTAGATCCTCTTAGAGTAGGAAGATTGTCTACTTTGCTAAAAGCCATATCTTCCTCAAAAGTGACATCATGGCTAATCTCGACTTCTCTTTGACCAACCACATAGATTCTATAGCCCTTAGTATTTTCCCTATAGCCCACGAAGATTCCTTTGTTTCCAGATGCACCCAATTTATTCCTTTTCTCCTTCTGCACATGAAAATATAGAGGGTTTCCAAAAATTCTAAAATGAGATACGTCAAGTTTCTTACTAGTGAACATCTCTTCGGGAGTCTTGGAACCCAATGCTTAATGAGGGCATCGGTTTTGTACATATACTACAGTGTTTGCAGCTTCAGCCCATAAAAACTTCGGAAGTCTTTGATCATGGAGCATGGCACGGACAGCTTCCACAATCGTATGGTTCTTCCTTTCTGCCACACCATTCTACTTAGGAGTATATGGTGTAGTAGTCTCTCTCTTAATGCCAGCCTCATTGCAAAAGTCATGAAACTCATTGGATTCATATTCAGTTCCATTATCAGCCCTTAAAGTCTTGATCTTCTTCTTGGTTTGATTCTCGATCAAGGCTTTGAAGTGACGAAACTAGGAGAACACTTCATCCTTCGTTTTCAAGAAGTATATCCAAGTCTTGTGAGAATAATCATCTATAAAAGTAAGGTAATATGAATATCCTCCCAAGGAGTTCACAAGCATCATACCAGATATGTCTGAGTGAACCAATTGCAATATATCGGAGGTTTTGCTTTGGTTTGAGGGGAATGGTCCCATTTTGAGCTTTCCTTCAGCACATCCTGGACATACACCTTCTTGTTCTACTCGGAATTCGGGCATCCATGTCACCATTTGTCTCACATCGAGTAGAGCTTTATAATGAAGGTGAGTAAACCTTCGATGCCATGGTTCGGACTGAAGAGATGTGTCACAAGACATGACACCTACCAGACTTCCTCTGACCTGATATAATGAATCAACTCGAAACCCAAGAGTGAAGGCATCTTTAATATTCTTTTTCCATACACATACCTTGCCATTGCTGAAGGCCACCTTGTAGCCTTTATCTTCCATAGCCGAAATGGACACCAGGTTATTTTTTACATCACGCACATATAATACATCTTGTAGGTGGATTGTATTACCCTGATTTAATTTAAGAGTAACATTTCCTACGCCTTTCACAGAGTATTTTGAATTATCGCCAAGAACAATTTCCAAGTTGGTTTCCTTCCCTATCAGATTATAGAGAGCTTTTTTGTAACCAGTGAAGTGCCTTGAGGCACCACTATCAATAAGCCAATTTCCCTGCGAGTCCGGGGGAGCAGAAGTAGATAGAGCTATTGGTAGATAGTATTCATCTTGCTTATTGTTAACAGTGTTAGATTCATACCTGGAATTTCTTGCTTTCTTGAATGGTTGTCCTCTTCCTTGATTTCCAGCAACTCTTTTACCTCAGCCATTTGACCTGCCATTCCTTTGATTGCCTTGAGATTGATTTTGATCATCATCCCGGTGTGAGTTCATTTTTATCAGGGCACTCCCTTGCATAGTGACCTGTTTTATTGCAATTGTAACATCGTCCTTTTCTTCCACCCTTTGGTCCAGCCTTTCCTTTGAATTTAGCCCCGGAATTGTTTCTTCTTTTAGAATGCGAAGAAAAGGCAGCGGGATGACCTTTAAGTGTGGGCATTTCTTATTCTTCCATCCTCGCTTCTTCTTGAATGCATCTCGCCATTAATTCCTCAAATCCAGGGATCACATTATTGTTGAGGAGAGTAGTCCTGAATATATATCATTCAGATGGTAGTCCTCCAAGAGTTGTGAGTGCCATTTCCCTGTCAGGAATTACTTCCCCAATAGATAGGAGATCGTTCTTGATCTCGATAATCCTTAAGAAATATGCTTGCATATTTTCATTCTTTCCCTTCTTAATTTCCTTCAGCTTATTTCTAAGAAACAAGACTTGATTTGCATCATTAACTTTAAATAAACTCACCAGTCTATCGTAGATTTCCTTGGAGGTGTTTAGCTCAGAAACATAGGCCACCAAGCATTTGTCGATAGAGTCCCGGATGATCTTCTTTCGCTTTGACTTCTCTGTTGGTCCATTTGTTTCTAGCAGCAGTGGATGCATTTGATGGAGGCTCAACAATTCCGCCTCTCACATGGTCCAACACTTCCTGTTCTTCTAATGTTAGATCAAGAGACATCTTCCATCCGTGATAGTCAGACTTCTCATAGAGTTTGTCTTCAGCAGGGAAGTGCGTTGAGGACCCCATGATTTCTTTCAGATAACCTTGCCAACTTTCTCTTCGGTGATTGCTCTTGCTCTTGCTCTTGCTTGGGCTTTGTCTTCACCTCAGCTCTGACACCATGTTAAATTATGGTATGTTCTATGCTTAGTGCAATTTACTTATTTTCTTTTTATTAGTCACAGATTAGCAATCACATATACATAAAGTGCAGATAGAACATTAAATAATCAACTAAAAACAAGCCAATACAAGAGACACAAGATGTGGCAGCTAGCCAGGGACAAACCCCAAATTTAAGAAAACCCTTTGATCAAATCTTCTTTTATCTTCAATAGTTCAACAGAGAGAAATAGTACAAAATCTGAATTCTGTAATTTTATATCAGCGACAACAAACCCAAGATCAGCAAAGTCAAACTTGGTCGAACTTGCTGAAATTGACCTCCAAAATACTTGGTCAATTTCTGGTCAACATGTCCTCGAACAGCTTGAAGAAACAGTCCTAGAACAGCCCCAAAAGTTCAGTCAAAGTGCAGTTTTCTGAAGCCAACTGCATCCCTAAACTAGGGCAGTCAATTCCAGTCAAACCAGAGGTCAGATCACCTTGATTTTTGTGCCAAAAACTGCGGTCTGCCTAGGATAGGCAACCACACCCAATCCGCACTCCTTGAAGGGTCAATGTTGGTCAACACTGGTCAAACTAGCTTGCTGTCCTGTTTCTGCGTCCTTCTAGCCCTAAGACATCTTCCTTTTCATCCACACGTGTGAGAAAGAGAGAGAGACTCTTTCTTTACTATGTTATATACTTAGGGGGGATAATATGGGGTACCAAGGGAGGTACCCAAGGTAATAATGTAATAATGGGATGGGCCATAGTAATAAATAAGGTGGTTAACCCATATCATGTAAGGGACCACAAGTAGTTAATAATAATGTATTGGGCCCATGGTATTAGTTTGATGGTATGAGGGAACCATGGTAATGACCCATGGTATTGTATGTATGAGGCCTATATAGAGGCTAGAGACTCCACATGGAGGAATATAGTGAAGGATTATTGTATGAACAGGCATATGGCTTGTGGAGTGTTCTCCTTCCTTAAGGAGTAAATGTATGGTGTTGCCCTACCTTAAGGGTTTGATTAATAAAGAATCATTTCATATTATTTTTGGGTTAGATCCACAACAATTGGTATCAGAGCTCTGATACCAATTGTTATAGATCTGACCTAGAAATAATAGAGATCTGATAACAAAATATAAGACAATGCAAATAAACCCAGAAATAATATGAAATGATTCTTTATTAATCAAAACCCTTATGGTAGGGCAACACCATACATTCACTCCTTAAGGAAGGAGAACACTCCACAAGCCATATGCCTGTTCATACAATAATCCTTCACTATCTCCCAAGTGGAGTCTCTAGCCTCTATATAGGCCTCATATATACAATACCATGGTTCCCTCATACCATCAACTAATACCATGGGCCCATTACATTATTATTAACTACCTGTGGCCCCTTACATGACATGGGTTAACCACCTTATTTATTACTATGGCCCATCCCATTATTACATTATTACCTTGGATACCTCCCTTGGTACCCCATATTATCCCCCTAGGTATATAACATACTGATAGTGCTAGGCTCTATATTTTCAACTTGTTCATGCTCAGTTACAAGTCTTTCTTGCAGAGATACATAAGATTGTTTAGGCTTACCTGATCCTAATGCTCCTTTTCGTGATATCTTGCTTTGTTTGACAATCTTCTCAGGGTCAGGCACTGGGCCAGCTGATGATTTCTGAGGATTTCTTCGAGTATGTCTCACAAACTGAGCCAAAAATGTAATGTGGAGTCGCCAAGAGGTTCGACCTCCAGTAGAGTCGCCAAATAGATGATTACAACCAAAAATGTGTCCAGCTATGTTGCAGGAAATGTGGGGCAGGGGTACGTTTCCGTACGGAAACTGGTACGAAACGGTGAAACGTGTTTGGTACGGCCGTAAAACGCATTTCCCACCGTACTGCCACTTTTCACGAAACTGAAACGTGGCCAGTACGGCTGGAAACACGTTTCATGGCCGTACAACCCACATTTCAGCATTTACTTGTGTTTTTTTTTTTTTTTTAATTTTAATTTGTTTTCAATTTATTTTTAGGGTATGTCAGTGACTTCTAGTTGCTTCTAGATGCATGTCTAAAGTTATAAAAGTGAATTTTTGCCCTAGTGTTGATATGCAGTTCATGGTAATGTTAAACAGGATGTTCGAGAGTGGTTTTTCCCTCATTGGATTTCATATGGAGAAACTAGAATTTTAGATCTCACTCAAAATCCAACAGACTTATCTGTTTTTCAGGATTTCAGGATTGGGGGGATTGCAATGTTTCCATTGGATTTGATCATGTACTATGGTATGGAACTTGTATTTAATCAAGAGAACCAAGCCCTCTATGCAGGGGAAACTCCCCATAATCAAGAGCATGTAGGGTACTAGGGTATGAAACTTGTATTTAATCAAGAGCACTAAGGTCGTTCGACTATGTAGGAGGAGACTCCCAATACAACAGTGGTCCTTCTAAGGAATGGGATGTGGATGCAGAAAATCCTGATTTGGATCTCTCTCTTGCAGCGTTATAGTCTTTATTGTACTTGCAGCCTCATATATTAATATAAATAAAGGCTGATTTTGAGATTTGGATATATAATAAAGGTTGCTTTTGGATATTCCGATATTTTTATTTTCATTATGTAATCATTCATGAGTAAATGTGATGTAAGTTTAATCTTAATGTTTAAATGTAATAAATTATAATGTACCATTTATGCTTTATGATTGCACATATATATATATATATATATATTCGTGTTTCCCCATTTCCAAAATTTGGGGAGATTGCATTTCGTATCGCTTCCCCTTTCAGAAACTCATACCCGTTTCCCCGTTTCGTGCAACCTAGGTGTCCAGACCTTGTCTATCATCAAAGTTGGATCTGTGTCGTTCTCCTAAGGAAGCTGAGCTTCAATCTCCTCTCCCCGGCAACGGCGCCAATTATGTTAGGATTCCAAGAAACTCTCCTAGGTTGTAGCTCAGAGATGCCTAGTAACATATAAATTCAACTATTGTTGCAGGTTTAATGGAAGGAATGATGGTTTGGTTCAAGCCAGATAACCACTTTCACTCTGTTTCACTCCAGACATGCATGAACACCCTCAAACTACAAGGCTTTAGACCACCAATGCTCACAGTTTAGATATAAGGTGAATATGAGGAATACTAACCACACCAGCAGATGCACAAGACCATGTGATGGCCGGCTGCAACTAGTAAAGAAACCTGTAAATCTAATCTATTAATGCAAAGACAGGATGACAACTCTCCTACATTAGATAGAAAGAAACCTGATTAACCTATTCAGTGATGCAATCAATACTTTAACACAAAGATAAGATGACAATTATCTAGTGTTAAACGCCAAGAGCTCAAGAACACAGCATATCAAGCACAAGCTTAGAACAAGAAGAAAGCAGACAGTGAGCAGTTAACAGCAAAAGAAGCTTGTATTAGCTAAAAATGAAGATGAAACACTACAAGTGACAAAATGTCTACAGTCCCCAGAAGTTGAACCTTACATCAAATGTTAACCTTCCATTACCTCTTACTTCTAGATATTTATAAATTTACAATACTAGGGCACTTGGCCGTTCAGGTATGGAGGGGTCATAATTGACCACCAACTGCATTTAACCGCCTGATGGAGTCTCTGAACGTGTTTGCTTGCTTCAGTGGGTGAATCCAATCTGTTCAGGTGTTGTGTTGTCCTTTTAGGCTATTGGAGTGCTCGTACCGGTGGAGTCCATGACTGGTAAATTCAGTTACAGAGTCATGCTTGTCCTTTTCTCCTTTCGGCCATGCTTTCTGTTAAATATGGTTGTTGGGGGTCTGACTGTGACTGATGATGGCGGAGCTAGTCATCTCCTTCTTCGAGCAATAGAATGGTCAGAGGACGTGGAATGCATGGGTAGGTGGACGATTTGAGTGAGCGAGAAGAATGACCGTCGGATCGGGGAAATAAACGGCGGAGACGGCTTCGACGAAGGCTATCAGCCAAGGTGAGAGCGGGGTGAGTTGGAGCCGCTGGATCTTCAACGAACGGTCATTGGGCGACGAAACTGCACGGGTGTTTAACGGGCGGGGCGGTTTGGTTGAGCAGTAAAGGTTTTCATCGCACCGCTTTCGAGCACTAAGCGGTAAATGCCTAGGGTCGAGCGATTCCACTCAGTGATCGACACGTAGCAGCGGATGAGAGAGAAAAACCGCTCTTATCGCACGCTATCGCTCGATCAAATTGTCGGCACGATGAGAGCGAAGATCGTCAAATCTCAGTGGAGATGATCTGACAGTCAAGAGTGGTAGAGCAGGTCGCCTTTATCGGGTGCGACAGGAGCCGCTGGATCGGCGGGGAAGATCAACGGCGGGGATGCAATGAGGGTTTTATGAGCGCGGGAGGGCATATGGGTATGGTTTTATGGTTTATTTGGGATTTTACACTTGGGGCTAAGGTTAAGAAGGGGGTTACATTGTCGGGTTTAGGAGGCAAATAGGGAAACGGAGGTGGTGGAGAGTAATCGGGGTAGAAAGAAAAGGGAAAATGACCCATGAGGGGCCCCTTTGAAGACACCACCAATCAGGTCGAGCGTTTCTCTGACATTAGAAAGTCAGCGCCGCATAGCAGGGCTAACACTAGCTCTTTCTAGGGATGAAATCCTCCCTGTGAGGTTTCAAGAACCGTAGACCACTGCTTTTCACACAAAAACAAGATCAGCAATATTTCCTAGTGTTCCATTGGGCATGGAGTCTAATTAAGCCTACGCTAAAACTTTAAAAGAACATATTTACAATGTTGAGGCCTAAAAGCCTTAAACCACATAAATCTTCAAAAACTGCCCATTAACTGGGCCATCAAAAACTATTTCTCCTTCTATACTTTGCAACATGAAAGTGTTGTTCCCCTAGATCTGAGCAATGACAAAAGGTCCAGTCCACAGAGCATCGAACTTCCCATGATTGACTTTCTTTTCCTTCAGTGCATCCCATTTAAGCACCAAGTCTCCCACTTGAAAATTGTCCATTTTTTCCTTTCTATCGAAAGCTTCCTTGATTCTCTTTTGATGTGCTTCAGACTTCTCAATTAGTTGATCTCTAATTTGATGTACTTCAGCCAAGTCACTATTCCTCTTTGCCATATCATTTTCCTCATTCTGTTCTTCCTACAAGAACCTTGCCACAGGGAGGGTCAATTGGATTGGGAATACAGCCTCAGTGCCATATACCAGCTTGAATGGAGAATTGCCCGTGGATTTCTTGGTGGTCATCCTGTCTGCCCACAATGCAAACTTCAGTTTCGAATCCCAGTTCCTCTTGTTGTCTTCCAGCAGCTTTTTGATTATCTTTATCAGGCTCTTATTAGATGATTCTGATAGACCATTACCTTGAGGGTAATTTGAGGTGGAATGCACTAGCTTAATGCCCATTGAGTCACACATGCACCAACTCTTTTGCCCTAAAGGCTGCTGCATTGTCTGTAACCAATTTGTGTCAACAACCCAACCTGGGGAAAATATTTTCTGTCAAGAACTTCATGACCACAGGGCGATCAGCTTTCCTAGTAGGGATGGCCTCAATCCATTTAGTGAAGTAGCCAGTGGCTACTAAGATCCATCTGTGTTGGCCACTGGAATGTGGATTAATTTCCCCTATGAAATCCAAGCCCCATTGCTAGAAAGGGCCACTGGCATGTATTGGCTTCAAGGGTAAGGACTTCAACTGTTGTTTTCCTTCAAACCTCTGGCATTTGTCACAGGATCTCACAAATGAAAAGACATCAGAAAACAGAGTGGGCCAATAATACGCAACTCTGAGGATCTTATGGGTTGTGGTTTTCCAATAGTGATGTCCTCCACAAATGTTGGAATGAAACTGATGCATGACCTCGATAGATTGCTTTTTGTCCAGACATCTTAAAAGGATTCCAGATGCATCCTTCCAATACAACAAGTTTTCATGAATACAGAACTTGGCTACCCTGAGCTTAATAGTCCTAGCTTGGCTTGAACTAAGGCCTGGAGGAACTTCTAGCTTCAGCAAAAATTGAGCTATTGTAGAATACCATTCACAAGAAGCTAGATTTTCAGCCAACAACTGGTCATGTCCTACTGTTGCTTCTTCTGTCTGTCTGTCACCTGCGTTTGTGCTTATCCAATTCATGTCCAACATCCTACAATTTTCTTCAGCCATCAGCTTGGCAAGGCCCTGACCTCTGACAAGCTTGGTGGGCTTCAATTCTATGTTGAATTCAATAAGCTTTGCAATCCATTTAGCCCTTCTTCCATCAACATCTGGCTGCGCTAGGACATCCTTTACTAAAGCAGAGGGCACATATGCAACTACCTTAGAGTGCAGAATGTATATTCGGAAAGATTTGATAAGGGCATAGGCCTGTTTTTCGATAATATCATACCTTAGTTCAGCATCCCTTAAGGTTTTGCTGAAAAATGCCACTGGATGCTCTGAACCCTCATCATCTTTCTACAATAAGACTGCTGCAAGGGTGTCACCAAAAGCAAAGGAGAAGATATGGAACTCCTTGCTGTAGTCTGGGATGATCAAAGTGGGAGCTTCCATAATAGCTCTCTTGATGGCTTCAAAAGATCTTCTTGTTGCATCAGTCCATTTGATCTCTGATCCCTTTTTTAGCATGGAGGTGATGTGTTTTACTAGTTCTACAAAATTAGGAATAAACCTCCTTACAAAATTTATTTTGCCCAGAAAGGATTGGATGTCCTTTTTTGATCTTGGGACAAACAAGGCCTATATTGCTTTCACTCTTTCTGGGTCAATCTTGACACCTGCAGCAGAAACAATGTGTCCTAAAAGCTTGCCCTCTTCTAAAGCAAATTGTGACTTCTTAGGATTCACTGATATCCCAAACCTTTTGCACTTCAGAAACACTTTCTTCAAATGCTACAAATGATCTTGATGGCTGTTGGAGTATACTGTTATCTCATCTAGGTAGACAAAGACAAATTTATCCTTCTTTCCCACAAACGCTATATCTATGGCTCTTTGAAAGGTAGCCCCAGCATTCATTAGCCCAAAGGGCATCGTAGAGTACATAAAAGTGCCCCAAAGAGTGGTGAAAGCAGTCTTTTCCTAGTCGTCTGGATGTAGAGCAACTTGGTTATACCCCCAAAATCCATCCAAGAAAGACATAACTTTAGCTCCTGAGACCCTCTACAGCAAATGCTCCATCTTGGATAGAGGATAATTGTCTTTCTTAGAGCATTTGTTCAGGTTCCTGAAATCAACGCATAGCCTGATTTTTCCATTTTTCTTCCTCACAACTACCAAGTTGACTACCCACTTTGAATATCTCAGAGGAACTATGATTTTGGCAGCCAACAACTTCTTGATTTCCTTTTCAATCAGAGGGAGGAGCAAAGGATTAATGGGTCTCAGCTTCTGCTTGAAAAGAATGGTGTCTTTCTCCAATGGGATCTTATGCTCGATGATCTTTTTGTCATAAGTTTTAAGGTCACTATATTCCCAGGCAAAGACATCCGCAAATTGCTTCATTAAGGTGCAGTACTCAAAACTTTGGGCAACAGACAAATGGGTGGACAGATTTATATACTTTGGATGATCCGGACTCCCTATGTTATGCCTATGGACTGCAGACTGAGCTTCTTTTTGGGCAATCTTATGAGCCACATCGTTATGGACAAACAACGTCTCTAGAGGCACTTGCCCTTTAGGTATATGATTGCTAGGAAACTATACAATGTTGTCTTCGCCAATTCTGTTCTTTAGCTGGGGCTGGGGACATTCCTCCAAGGTTTCAATTTCTTGGTCAATTTGCATTTCAGAGAATTCATCAATGACTTGCAGAAACCTATTTACTTCATCATCATCCTCAAAGACTTTTCAGTGTTGGACATTATCAGGCAAGGATGGTCTATATTTTATCTGGACTTCATAAACCAATTTAGGGGGCATGGGAGGGATGAACATGCTAGCAGACACAGCAAGGAAATCGGCAAGTTGATTTTTTACTCTAGGGATATATGAGATACAAAAACTATCAAAAGCATCTTTGAGTCTCCATACCTCATCTCTGTATGCTTTCAGCCTTGGGTGTATTGCTTGGAACATTTTGTTCACTTGTTGGATGATGAGATCAGCATCTCCAAACACCTTTATGTCTCTGATTCCCATGTCTTTAGCAGTGTTTAAGCTCAATATCAGAGCCTCATATTCTGCTATATTGTTGGTGACCTGAAAAGTCAGTTTGAAAGACATATGTATGCTTTCTTGTCTTGGAGACACCAGCACCACTCTCGCTCCTGCGGTTTCCTTTGAACAAGCTCCATCAAAGAACATATCCCAAGGCTGCATTCCTCCCTCCTCCGTGGCCTGGCATACTGGTTTCTTGAGCTGCACCGAGGCCCTATGGGATTCTTCAATTTGGAGAATACTGCTCCAAAATTGATGTCCACAGCGTAAATGGGATGATTAGTGGGATTCTTCTCATCACTGATAATATAGGCCAGCTGAGCTTCCCTGTATAGCCTTCTGCTTTCTACTCCAAAAACTAAGACAGTGGCATAAGACAAGTCATTTTGAAATGTCCCACGCAACCTCTTAATCCACCCTCTGGAAAGTAGCATGCCAGACATAGGGGGGGACATCCGCTACTACAATATCCATCATCGTGCTCTTCATGGGCAGCTAAGTTAGGGTGATAGCCAAGTCTTTGATTAACCCCAGACATTTCACCTTCCTCGAATCAAAGGAGAACAAGTCATGATAAGGTCTGCTAATATCAAGGCCTAACTCTTCCTGAAAGCTTTGGGCATCAGATTATGGCTGGCACTTGTGTCCAGCAGACAGTTGTGGAGGATTTTGTCATGAATGGTCAAGGAGACATAAAATGATGGGGAATTATCATTAGCAGGTTCAATCATTGGGCTAAGCACAACTGTCCGTTTATCATCTTGTAAATTCACATAGTCATTGGATGCTTATGTGGCTTTTAGCTCAAGGGCATCAAGGATAGGCTTTCTAAAGACCTCACTCTTTACAAGTTTTATCAGAGGCACAAATATTTTTAACTTCTGAACCTCTGATTCAAAACCGAAAGGGAAAAGAGACTTGTCAGGGACTCTTACCTCTGGAGTTGGTGCTTAGAGGATGATGGGATCAGCTGTTGGTCGCTTCTACTTGCTGATCTGGTGCTCTGTGGGGACAACAACTCTTTGGGCAGGATTCTCCTTGACATTACTCGTTCTTGACCTCAAGTTATATCTTTGCTAGTCTTCAGTCTATAGAACAGCTTCTCTGTCCCACTCTTGACTGATCTGGTCTCTGAGTAATGATTCTTCGCAAGCAGCTAGTGTCAAAAAGGTAGCACTGCCCTTGTCTTCCATACAGTGAATCTCATCCTCTTCATGAAACTGTTCCTCCTCCATGACTACGTTCTAGAAAGGAGCCTTAACCCTTTGTTCTTCACTGGCCTCTTTCCCCTCTGAATGATCTGCAATTGTTCGTTTTCTCTTCTGAATGGATTTGGATTCCTAGGAGCAAATGTATTAGGAAGCCTTGCTTTCCCAGAACTCTGTTGAATCTTCAGTTTGGATATCTCGGCAACCAATGACTCTATCATCTTAGTCATTTTGTCTATTTTAGGTTCTGAAGATGAAGAAAGACTCACCTCTCTGCCTCCTTCTATCAACATGTCCTTTGAGTTTTTCTGCAACCCTGATATTAGATTCCACCTCCAAGGCTGCATCTTGCATTTCGGCTAGAGTAGCACATCTTCTTTCTCTTAATAGCAAGTAGAAATCAGAATCAAAGGCATTGGCATAGGTGAGTTTAGCAGAGGTGGGGGTAGGCTTCACTTCAGCTGGTATCTTGCTATACATACGATTGAATCTTTTATTAAAATCAGACAATGACTCCCCATTTTCCCTTTTCAGGTTGCCAAACTCAGTATGGTAGTATAGCAGATCTTTCTTATCTCCTCAATGCTTTAAAAACACTTTGTCTAATGCCCCAATGTATAATATAGACCTAGGGGTCAATTCTCTGAACCACTTTCTAGCCTCTCCATCAAGGCTTTGGACAAATACTCTCATCCACACATCATCTTCACTGATATCTAGGTTATTAGCATAGCTATAAAAAGACTCAAGGTGTTCTTCAGTTGTTACTCCCTCTGTACCAGTGAACTTAGGCATGTATTTTTGATATTCTCCTGCAGACATGGCATTCAAAGGAATAGGCAGAACCAGGGGTCCATACCTAGCAGCTATGATTCTTTCCATTTTGGTAGGTGCTTGTGGGCCTGCCATGATTGGGGTAGAGGGAAGGATACTGGCAGTTTGAAAGGTAGGGAGTTGAGAAATGACTGACAGGGCTAAAGGAATATGATGGACTGGAAGGGAGGCTTTCTTTGGACTGAGATCCAAAGGGGAACTTATTGAACAAGGAGCTTTATGAATCTCTGGGAGTATTTCTTTACTGATAGTGTTAGGCTCTATATTTTCAACCTGTGCATGCTCAGTTACAAGCCTTTCTTGCAGAGATACATAAGATTGTTTAGGCTTACCTGATCCTAATGCTCCTTTTCATGATATCTTGCTTTGCTTGACAATCTTCTCAGGGTCAGGCTGTTATGAAACCAGTTCAAGAAAAAGATAGAAAAGATAAATCAACGCCTTAGAATTCAGCCTCTTCGAGGGGGCAACCTTCTTTACATTACATAAATGAAAAATTCTTGGATGATTCAAATGACAAAACCTCATTTCTATATATAGGAGTCTAAGGAGTCACAATATAACCCAGGCGACCTAACAATAATAATATAAAGCCACAAAAATAACAATAGAGGGATTCTACGGGGCACAGTAATAACAATATGGGGATAATAGGGACACAACAATATTAATAAGGGATACAACTACAATAGTAATGGGGTAATCACTAGTATTATAGGGACCCAACATGCCCCTTTCCTCCAAAAAGGTGTTTTCCTCAACGCTTGAGTAGTTCTGGATGCTTCTGTATAAAATTCTTATCCTCCCATGTGGAATCTTCAGCGAATAAGTTCTTCCACTTGATAAGATACTCTGAAATTGATCGATTTCGTAGCTGTCAAGTTCTTGTTTCTGTGACTGCTTCCGGTTCCAATATAATTTTTCCTTCCTCATCAAGTTCTGGCAATATTGTTTGAACTGGGAGCTTGTCGCCTATAACCTTCTTTAAACATGAAACATGGAAAACTGGGTGCAATCGAGAAGCTGCAGGAAGCTCCAATTTGTATGCCATAGTACCAATCTTTTGCAACACCTTGTACGGACCATAATACTTTGGTGATAATTTATTATCCTTCTTATAGCTTGCTTGAGGAACATTTGCTTATATGGTTGTAGCCGTAGGAATACCCAATCACCTACATCAAAACTTCTTTCGCTGCAACGTTGATCTGCCTGTTGTTTCATTCTATTTTGTGCCAACACGAGGTTATCCTTTAAGAGTTGGAGGACTTGTTGATGTTCAATGTGATGTTCCACTGCTTGAACCTTAGAACTTTCTCTCAAATATGATGTGATGGATGGTGCCTGATATCCATAAAGTGCCATAAATGGGGTCATTTTTGTTGCTGTATGGAAGGAAGTGTTATACCACCATTCAGCCAGAGGCAACCATTTGACCCATTGTGTCTGTTTATCAGATACAAAGCAACGAAGATATCCTTCCAAACATTTGTTTACTATCTAAGTTTGCCCATCAGATTGAGGATGATAAGATGAGCTATGAGCTATCTGAGTACCAAGACAAGAAAATAATTTTGTCCAAAAATTTCCAGTGAAAATGGGATCTCTGTCACTTACAATAATCTTTGGGTTTCCATGTAGCTTTTGAATTGTTTCCATAAATGCAGTAGAAACTGTACTGGCTTTAAATGGATGTGATAATGCACAAAAGTGTGCATACTTGGTAAGTCTGTCAACTACCACCATGATGACACTCTTTCCCTCAGACTTGAGTAAACCTGTGATAATCCACTGAAACCTCCTCCCAACGTTGGCTTGGAATGGATAAAGGTTGCAATAGACCCGGTGTCTTAATTTTTTCAACTTTATTTTGTTGGCAAACCAAACATTCCGCCACAAACTTTTGAATATCCAATTTAAGGCCATCCCAAAAAAATTCCTTCTTAACCCTGTGGTAAGTTTTTAAAAATCCTGAGTGCCCTCCTAAGGGAGAAGTGTGCAATTCCATAAGAATCTTTTGTTTTAGCTGGGAATTCTTACAGAGGTATAAGCGATCTTTGTACCATAACGAATCCTTTTCCAGCTAAATGTATCAGACGTACTGGAATCTTGTTGTAACTTTCGAATAAGTGCCCACACTTCTTTGTCATTCTTCCATTCCTCCCTTGCTTCGTTTATCCATTCTGGTTGGATAATAGAAATGGCGCATAACAATGCTTCCACATCCTCATCCTTTCTTGAGAGTGCATCTGCCACCACATTTTGCTTCCCTTTTTTGCAGATGATTTCAAAGTCATAACCCAACATCTTTGTGACCCAATTTTGTTGCTCTTCAGAGGATAATCTTTGTTCTAAAAAGTATTTAAGGCTATCATGATTCGTTTTTACCTTGAAGTATCTTCCCATTAGGTAGGGTCGCCATTTCTTAAGTGCATGGAGTATTGCCAACGTTTCCTTCTCATAAATAGCTTTGTGTAAAAACTTTCCCTTGATTGGACGACTTTCAAAAGCAATGGGTCTTTCATCTTCCATTAAAACAACACCAATTCCATTTCCTGAAGCATCACATTCCACAATAAAGGTTTTTGTGAAGTCCGGCGTAGCTAAGACCGGTGTTTGGCACATTGCCTCTTTAAGATGTTCGAAGGCCTTTGTTGCTTCTAGAGTCCATGAAAATGCATCTTTCTTCAATAATGTTGTTAGAGGTGCTGCTATTCTCCCATAATTCTTCACAAACTTGCAATAATACCTTGTCAACCCAAGAAATCCTCACAAATGCTTTATGGATGTGGGGATTTTCCATTCCTTAATGGCTTTAATTTTGCTAGGGTCTACCTTAACTCCTTCATGAGATTCAATATGACCCAGATACTCCACCTCTAGTACTCCAAAGAAACATTTGGATCTTTTTGCATATAATTGTTCACCTCCAATAGTTGTAGCACCCTGTCAACATGTTCAACATGATCCTTCCAAGACTTGTTGTAGATTAGTATATCATCAAAAAATACTAACACAAATTTTATAAGGAATGGTTTGAAAATGGAATTCATCAAACCTTGAAATGTTGAAGGTGCATTGGTAAGGCCAAAAGGCATGACCAAAAATTCATAATGACCCTCATAAGTTCTAAATGTTGTTTTCGGAATGTCTTCAATCTTCATTCTGATTTGATGATATCCTGAACAAAGATCCAACTTGGTGAAGTAAATTGATCCATGCAATTCATCCAGTAATTCATCAATGACAGGAATGGGAAACTTATCTTTAATAGTGAGCTTGTTGAGCTCCCTATAATCCGGACACATGCGCCATGATCCATCCTTCTTGTGCACCAATACTAATGGAGCAGAGAAAAAACTTTGACTCGGTTGAATTAAACCAGCCTCGAGCATTTCTGCAACCATACATTCAATTTCACTCTTTTGGGCATAGGGATATCTATACGGCCTGATGTTTGGAGGAACACTTCTTGGAATCAGATGAATAGCATGATCATGATCACGAATAGGTCCGAGACCTTTGGGAGTCTCAAATACCTTGGAATGATTGTCCAAGACTTTTTAGAAATCTGGAGAAATAGATGATTCCAATGTGGAAACGTCTAGCGAACATAATTGTGCAATTACACCTCTTTGTTCTCTTTTTAGAAGCTTTGTCATACCGTTAGAGCTGATTATCTTTCCCGGTTTCCCTGCAATACCCCTTAATTCAACTTCTTTTTCTTCCACAAAAAATTTCATGAAAAGTTCTTAAAAATTAAAAGCTATTGTACCCAAGGATTGTAGCCATTGGACTCCTAGTACAACATCAGCACCTCCCATTGGAATGGAAGGCATTGGGCTAGTCAATACATATTCTCCCATGGATAGCTTGATATTATGGCACTTTCCAGAGCAATTTATTGTTCCTCCATTTGCAACCATCACTTGACACTCTGGTGCTGGATATAAGAAGCAATTCAATTCTTTTGCTACCTTACAATGAATAAAATTGTGGGTACTTCCTGAAACAATCAACACTATTACCTTTTTTTTCGTGATTTGTCCTTCTATCTTAATTGTTTGAGGAGTGGTAATTCTCGCCAATGCATTACAAGATATGGTCGGATTCATTTCTTCTTTATCTAGGCTTTGTTCCTGGAGTATATCCTCTTCCTTTGACCTTTCTTGTTTCTTTTCTTCTTCTTCTTCACAATCTATGTAAAATAATTTCTTCTCAGCACACTTATGACCTTTAGTGTATTTGCTATCACAACTGTAACAAAGCCCTTTTGCTCTTTTTTCTTCCAATTGTTGTGGTGTCAACCTTATAGGTTGTGGAAGACTAGGGGCAATGTTTATAGTTGTGAGTGGTATGCTTCCTGGTTGCCATAATTTTGCTTTCCATTTTTCTTGCTAACCTGGATGCCTTCTCTAATGAATCAGGTTCCCAAAGGTGAACATCATGTTCGATATTAGCTTTTAAAGTCCCTATGAACACATTAATCCTATGCTCCTCTGGAATATTTTTTACCCTTATGTTCAATTTTTTAAACTCCTCAATGTGCTCCATTATTGAACCCTTTTGTTTGAGACTTATCAATTGGCTAAAAAAAGTGTTGCTTTTGTATCCTCATAATGTCAGTTCTTCCGTAAAAATTGCCCAAGTGATAATTTGTTTACGAGAGCAAAACCATTGATACCATACAAACTGATTTGGTTCCAAATATAAAGTTGCAATACGTACCTTTTGTGTGTTTTGCACATTATTGAGATCGAAAAATTGCTCCATCTGTAATATCCATGTTGCGGAATCCTTGCCATCAAACTCCCTCATATCGATTTTTGGAATATGGTGGGTCTTCAATCCCACATTAGAGTCTATGAAATCATGATTAAAATTTCTTTTGTTCGCATCATGAGTTTCCTTTACTACCTTTTTACCATTAGTAAGTATTTCCTGTAGAAAATTTGTCAAATCTGTTTTCAAATCTGCCATGTCTGTCTTCAAATCTGCCATGTCTCTCTTCCAATCTGTCTTCAAATCTATCTTTAAATCGTCCATCTTAGCTTCCACGGCCTTTATCTTAGATTCCACGCCATTTATCTTAGCTTCTGTTAGCTTTCGTGCAAGTGACACTTGTTGCACTTGGTCTTGTAATTTTGATATATCATGTAGCATTTCTTCCTCTTCTTCATGAGTCATGCTAGAGCTTTCAGGTTGCTTACTAGGTGTTTGAATTTTCTTCCCTCGGGGCATCAGTTACCGATCATAATTCTCTACTATGCCCTTTGAATTCCTTCAAAATAAATTTTCAAACCAAGCTTAAGCAAAAATTTAAAAAAATCTACACACCTTTTTTCACTTTGTAGGAGCTCGATATTGCCTCTGATGTATCTTTGTACTTTCGAATCATCCAGTTCTAGAATTGTGACCTGCAGTAGCTCTCTGTGTCCTCTTTCCAATGCCACCAGTCTGATCCAAATTGGATTCTCCAAGGAAGAGTTATGTGAAATCTCCCACAGTGACCTGATTATAGACTAGTTCAGTAAAGCGAACTTGTACGAAGTGCCACGAGTCATTGTTTCGACCTTTGGTTCTGAAAAATATATATAAGAAACTACAGTCCGTCCTCCTTCTGTACCTTCTTACGAAATTTCAATCTAATGCTCAGAGAGAGTTATGATGATTTTCCCCAAGTCACCTGTTTGGAATGTAATTCAGGAGTCTGCAAAAAGACCAACTTCCTCAGATCATATTTCCGCAAATATAGCGCAAAAAGCTCTGAAATTCGGACCCAAGGTTCAGCGCGATTTCTTCTCAAATGGGTTTTTTTTAGCTTCTGAAACGTCGCAGAAAAAAATTTATAGCGAAAATGCCACGATGACCTATTTGGAGCAACGAAACCCTAGAATCCAAAGCTCTGATACCAAATGTTATGAAACCAGCTCAAGAAAAAGATAGAAAAGATAGATCAACGCCTTAGAATTCAGCCTCTTCGAGGGGGCAACCTCCTTTACATTACATAAATGAACAATTCTTGGATGATTCAAATGACAAAACCTCATTTCTATATATAGGAGTCTAAGGAGTCACAATATAACCCAGCCGACCTAACAATAATAATATAAAGCCACAAAAATAACAATAGAGGGATTCTATGGGGCACAGTAATAACAATATGGGGATAATAGGGGCACAACAATATTTATAAGGGATACAACTACAATAGTAATGGGGTAATCACTAGTATTATAAGGACCCAACATAGGCATTGGGTCAGCTAGTGATTTCTGAGGATTTCTCCGATTATGTCTCACAAACTGAGCCAGAACTATAATGTGGACTCGCCAAGAGGTTCGGCCTCCAATAGAGTCGTCAGATACATGATTACAATCAAAAATGTGTCTAGACTTTGTCTATCATCAAAGTTGGATCTGTTTCGTTCTCCCAGGGAAGCTGAGCTTCAATCTCCTCTCCCCGGCAACGCCGCCAATTATGTTAGGATTCCAAGAAACTCTCCTAATTTGTAGCTCGGAGATGCTTGGTAACATATAAATTCAACTATTGTTGCAGGTTTAATGGAAGGAATGATGGTTTGGTTCAAGCCAGATAACCACTTTCACTCTGTTTCACTCCAGACATGCATGAACACCCTCAGACTACCAGGCTTTCGACCACCAATGCTCACAGTTTAGATATAAGGTGAATATGAGAAATACTAACCACACCAGCAGATGCACAAAACCATGTGATGGCTGGCTGCAACTAGTAAAGAAACCTGTAAATCTAATCTATTAATGCAAAGATAGGATGATAGCTCTCCTACATTAGATAGAAAGAAACCTGATTAACCTATTCAGTGATGTGATCAATACTTTAACACAGACACAAGATGACAGTTATCTAGTGTTAAACGCCAAGAGCTCAAGAACACAGCATATTAGGCACAAGCTTAGAACAAGAAGAAAGTGGACAGTGAGCAGTTAACAGCAAAAGAAGCTTGTATTAGCTAAAAATGAAGATGAGACGCTGCAAGTGACAAAATGTCTACACTCTCCAGAAGTTGAACCTTACATCAAATGCCAACCTTCCATTACCTCTTACTTCTGGATATTTATAAATTTACAATACTAGGGCACTTGGTCGTTCAGGTATAGAGGGGTCATAATTGACCACCAATTGCATTTAACCGCCTGATGGAGTCTCTAAACGTGTTTGCTTGGTTCAACGGGTGAATCTAATCTGTTCAGGTGTTGTGCTGTCCTTTTAGGCTGTTGGAGTGCTCGTACCGGTGGAGTCCATGACTGGTAAATTCAGTTACAGAGTCGTGCTTGTCCTTTTCTCCTTTCAGCCATGCTTTCTGTTAAATATGGTTGTTGGGGGTCTGACTGTGACTGATGATGGTAGAGCTAGTCATCTCCTTCTTCGGGCAATAGAATGGTCAGAGGACGTGGAATGCATGGGTAGGTGGACGATTTGGGTGAGCGAGAAGAATGACCGTCATATCGAGGAAATAAACAGCGGAGATGGCTTTGATGGAGGCTATCAGCCGAGGTGAGAGTGGGGTGAGTTGGAGCCGTTGGATTTTCAGCGGATGGATCGGGCGGTCATCCGGGATGAAACTGCATGGATGTTTAACGAGCAGGGCAGTTTCGTCGGGCGGTAAAGGTTTTCATCGCACCGCTTTCGGGCGCTAAGCGGTAAATGCCCGGGGTCGAGCGATTCCACTCAGTGATCGACACGTAGCAGCGGATGAGAGAGAAAAACCGCTCTCATCGCGTGCTATCACTCGATCAAATTGTCGGCGTGATGACAGCAAAGACCGTCAAATCTCAACGGAGATGATCTGACGATGGAGAGTGGTATAGTGGATCGCCTTTATCAGGTGCAACGGGAGCCGTTGGATCAGCGGGGAAGATCAACCGCAGGGATGCAATGAGGGTTTTATGAGTGCACGAGGGCATATGGGTATGGTTTTATGGTTTATTTGGGGTTTTACACTTGGGGCTAAGGTTAAGAAGGGGGTTACTTTGTTGGGTTTAGGAGGCAAATAAGGAAACAGAGGTGGTGGAGAGTAAGCAGGGTAGAAGGAAAAGGGAAAATGACCCATGAGGGGCCCCTTTGAAGACACCACCAATCAAGCCGAGCGTTTCTCTGACATTAGAAAGTCAGCGCCGCATAGCAGGGCTAACAGGTATTAGAGCCAAGTTGGCCAACATAGCATGGTGAATTGAGGTCAGTGCATGGAGCTGAGAATTTAATCGCCAGATTGAACTTGTGTGAAAGCTGGTGTGTTATTGTTAAGTATTTTATGCTTAGTAATTTTTTTTAGCTTTGTTTTATGTAATTTGTATTCCTAGAGTAAACAAGCGTATAAATAGCTACAGTAGACAACATAGAGCAGACCAGCCTTGCGCAGTGTTCGTGGAAGCAGATTTGTGTTACAAGAAAAACTATGTAGCAGATCTGCGTTGGAAAAACGTTGTGTTGAAATCTGAAAAGATGAGTGAGTTCTGGCTTGGCGCCAATGCTGTAAATTAAAGTGAAGCCTGTATGTGCCGCTGTGGTGGAGTGGTATAGCTGACGGTTTGTGGGAAAGTCACTGCAACCATAATCTGTGTGCTTGCGTGCCTACATACCTGCTTGGAGAAGCAATGTGCACTGGAATGAAATTGTACGGCGTGAGTCCAAGTCCCAATCGATCTGTGGATCAAGAGATCTGCATGGATTAATACTCGTGGGCCTATGTTGAAGTCTCAACATTAATTTTTAAAGTCTCAATAACATGTTTTTAATATACCTGAAATATGAATGGAGTGATTTATGTGACTTTGTAATTAAAAAGTAGTTTATATGTCATTCATTCAACGTGGACATGGAGTGAGGAAAAGACTTTGAAACTTATTGTTTGTGACTTTAATATTTATCAGTTTGAGAATTAGTGGAGACCATCAGCGTGGATTTTTTTTAAAAGATCACCACTACAATATATGTTTTTAATAGCTCTTTTGTGCGAGTGAATAAAAAGATTGTTTATTTGTTAATGTAAAGAGAAATAAGGAGAGAGAATTACTGGGAAAATGAAGGTATGAGAGAGAATTAGTGAGAAGAACATGAGAGTTAATTGAGTTTGTATTTAATTTTAAATGGAGGGTACATTTGCAACCTCTTAAATGGATATTTTGTAATGTTTTTTAAGAAAAAGGAGATTTGTAAGTGAGATGAAAATTGAAGGTGAGAAGTATTAATCACCATCATTCATGATTACTTATTTTTGAAGGAGAAATTGATTGTAATTGCACATTTATTGTGCCATATTGTACTCTTCCAATTAATAATAAAAAAAAGATATTTTGTGGTGGTGGGTGAGTCCCAATTTTTGGGACATTCTGTTCTTGTCCGGGTTGAAGTGGGACACATTGTGTTCTTTTGTGCATTTTCTCTCTATCACTCTCTCTTACTCTCCTCATGGCAACAAGCAATATTGTATTGCCTAAACTTGTTGGCACAAACTATTTTTATTGGAGCAAATGTATGCAACCTATATTCATCACCAAAGATTTATGGGAATTTGTAACTGATGGATACACTATGCCTTCTCCTAATGAATTCAAAGCATTAAGTGATAATAAAAAGAAATCTCTTAAGGAACTTATTAAGAAAGATAATGAAGCACTTTCACTTATAGGAAGCGCTCTTGAAGAATCTATATTTCCAAGAACCAATGGTGCAATATCATCTAAAGAAGCATGGAATATCTTAAAAAACACATATGAAAGTGTTGTTGTAGCTAAACTGGAAATATTAAGGAGGAATTTTGAAAATGCCCATATTCAAAGTAATGAATCCATTCATGATTATATCACAAAAATACAAGATCTTGTTAATCAGATGAGATCATTAGGTGAAGATGTTCCAGAAAGAAGGCTAATTGAAAATATTTTAAGAAGTGTTTAGCCTAAATTTCAGATGGTCACTACTAGTATTATGGTCTCCAAACATTTAAATACCATGATAATTGATGAATTAAGTGGATTCTTCTTAATTTTTGAAGAGAATCAACCATCTGAGCAAGTAGAATATGCCTTTTCTGCAAAGCATAGAGGAAGAGGAAGGAGTAGGGGTCTGTTGTTGCACAGATTGCCACGACAACGCTCAGACCGGGGGCTGTCACCTGATCCCCGATCTCTCCGTTTAAGCCTGTCTCCCGCGGCTAAGGGGGGTAGACCCTATAGGAAAATGGATGACCAACTGTGAATCAGTTGGGTTGGGAGACACGAAGGACAACCAGCACTAAAATGATTTTATTAAGTTAATAGACCAGTGCCTTATGGAGTTAATGATTAAACGATTGTTTATCGAAAGCTGCAGGAATATGAACTTTATAATTCCATGATTAACAATCATTTATAAGCAAAAAACCCAAGCGATGTAAGATTTTCCACAAATGCACAACGCCTTAACGATGATCCAGCGATTAAACTTCAAGAAAAATTAAATGCTTTAAAAGATCATAAAATTTAAATGCTGGCCGCCACCACTTTCACATAGCCAACTTATAAATAAACATTAAATGCACTTAGCTATAGAAAAATATCACAAAAAGACAACAAAATGATTTTTTTAAATTTATTTTTTTTTGTTAAGCTTTTTCAACAAAAAATTTATTATTTTTTTTATTTTTTATTATTATTATTATTATTTTTTTTTTTAAAGTAAAAATTCTAAGCTAAAAATAAAAAATAAAACAAAATAATTAAATTTAAACTAAATTCTAATCTAAATTTCAAACTAAGGTCTAATCTAGAATCTGAAAGATAACCTTTTTTATGATTTTTTAATGATTTTTATTTTTTTATGAATAAAACAAACCTAAAAATATCTAAAAAAAATAAAAATAAAACTAGAACTTAAGCAAAACTAAATAAATAAAAAGTCTAACTCCGAAAGTCGAATTTTTTTATTTATTTTTATATATTTACATAGTTCATAAAAAGGAAAACATAGGCTAACTAAAATTATCAATACTAAATTTAAGATCAAAATCAAAAAAAAAAAAAATGAACTAACGCTAACACTTTATCACATATATATGAAAAGGAAAAACTTATAGAATCTGAATCCTAAAAAAACTTAAATCGAAATCAAAAAATAAGAATTTAAACTAAAAAAAAACTTAAAAAATCTAAATCTAAAAATCCTAAAGAAAATCGAATTTTTATTTTAATTTTTATAAAACCAAAACAAATTGAAAAAGGGACCTACGCTTAGTTCCTAATCATATCAAAAAATGAAAATCAGATTTTAATCTTTTATAGAGCCCAAACAAAAAAAAGACTTACGCTAAACTATAATCTAATCGAAAATTCTCAAATCGTGTTATGCTGAACCCAAAACGACTGTAACAGCGCTCCAAGACGTATCAACTGGCCGGTAAAATAATAAATCGTGATTTCTTACAGCCTTTGCAGGTGACGGCGGGATAGTGAGCGTTAGCAGGCTTGCAGCTTCCAGCAACTAGATGGTGTCCACGGTGCAGCAGCGCGGGTCTAAAAAATTTTAACCGGTGCTCAGAAAGCTTGAATCGTTACCCATGTCGTATTGTCTGAATGATTTCTGCGCTTGAACAGATGCAGGTCCACGGAAGCTTTGGCGGCGGCAGCAGCGTGAAAGAGAAGGCCCACGCAGGTTTGCAGGTGGCCAGCGTGAAATAGGAGGCCCACGCAAGTTTGCAGGTGGCCTGTGCTATTGAAATTTTTTTTTTTTAACTGTTTTGTGTACAGGTGACGCCCAGAAGGAATCGATTTGCAGGTGGCCCTGCTCCAGAATCAATTTGAAGGAATCTGATCCAGATAAACTGCTTTAACCCTGTTCCAAAATCGAAATTAAAAAAAAAAAAAATAAATTGCTGAGCAGGACGGCAGAATGGAAATCACGTGGAGTTTGATGCGGGTATGGAGCTTATGGTGCGGACTAGCAGAAAATTTATGGTAATGGAGGACGCAAGGGTTTGTGGGTTTAGCATGGAGGAGAGTCGTCAAAAAAGAAAAGGAAGTGGCAGCAAGTAACGGTGATAACTGAAGTTTTTTGAATAAGCAATTTTGCGTGGGACATGAGGCTGCGGAATGAAATGGAGAGCGAGCAGTGAGTAATTTTGCAGACTTTGGCAGCATACAGGAGTTTGCAGCAAATGAGGAGCTGCAGAGAGAAAAAATGCGCGGATAAAATACTGCTTTGATCTGGTGTTTGCAGGAGGCAACCACTTGTTTTCTGGAGATGAAACCCTCTCAAAAGATTTCCAGATCTGAAAGTAACAGGATTTAAAACCCTTGGACAACCAAAACAGAGACCCTGCAGAAACTAGATTTCTTCCTAGACCTGCAACCTACAAACGGAAAACCAAAAACCCAGAAAATATATGCAAGGATTAAAAATAAAACCC
This sequence comes from Pinus tabuliformis, assembly GCA_031772625.1. Classification (NCBI taxonomy): domain Eukaryota; kingdom Viridiplantae; phylum Streptophyta; class Pinopsida; order Pinales; family Pinaceae; genus Pinus; species Pinus tabuliformis. The sequence goes on along the minus strand of CM062818.1, from coordinate 1,341,568,184 downwards.
TACAAACCAGCGATGAATTTACAATATTTACAGATCTAAGGCTCTTTAGCAGCCAGATTTGTCAATAATCCACAGCTATATTATCAGAATTTAATTTTAATGTAAAACGCTTTAGGTAACCCTGCATGCATTCATAAAAAATATTTCGAATGATAAGCCCGAGATTAAGAACTGGCTGGGCTCTTTCAGAAAACACAATCCGGGAGTTGGCTAGTTCAGCTGCGAACTTCCCCTAACGCCCGGTAAACTCAAAACTAAGATTTCCTGCACAGCTTAAAATCAACCATTAACATAGAGGGAGAAAACAATAGTAAAACCCAGATCAAATGGAGATACCTGCCACTATGTTTCAAAATTTAAACTATCATTCAAACCCCAAAAATCAGACAAGATACTAGTGCCTAGATCAATCTTCATTAAGCTATCCTCAATGGCTGAAAATAAAATTATGCAGAAAAATAAAACAATCTTACAGCATTTTCAGAAGAGTAACACCAGCAAGATTTTTAACCCCAAAGTCTTTCTTTATTGCACAAAAAACTGACTACAAGAGAGCTTTCTTTAGCACCAGACTCTCAGATCTAATCTGATCTCAAATGACCCCTAGCACCCTATTTAAAGGAAAAATTCCCAACAGCTAGTTCGAGTGATCCATGTCAAAATGATCTCGACCGTCAATGAGGATCAAGACATCTCTTAATCTCATCCGTCGAATTGAAGTTCTGCATTTATTTACTCAAAAATATTATTATTTTATTATTTTTAGGTTTTTTTTTACTTTATTTTATTATTTATTATAAATTTTATTATTTTTTTTTTTTTTTTTTTTTTTTTTTAGTTATTTTTTTAATTTTTTAATTTTTTAATTTTTAATTTATTTTTAAATGGATCCTCGAACTTAGCCTTTGGAAAAATCACCTAGGACCTGGGACTTAGGACTTATGAGAGGATTAAAAAATTTTCTAACCCTCAAGACACTTTACATCACGACTTTCACAATTTTACATCTCAAGGGGGAGAACCCATTTGACATAGACCCTCATAAACCACCCAGTTCTGCGATAACTATAATCTAGCAGATTAACACACTAGGATTCTCCTAAGATTCTAATGACAAAATCCATTCCGGCTTTGGGGTTAGGCTGAAGGAAAACTCTGCCGATCATGGATCGGTGAGACGAAAAACCTTCCGGAACGTAGATTATCACTTAGAAAATTAGGTCCACCTAGGCAATTTACATACATGACTCATATCTGCTAAGATTATTTACAATTTATACATGCAGACTGGGTTTACAACATAAATTGATCAAGCTGTCGATGACTGTCGAATGGCACGGACATGTCGATCAAGCGCTACCCTTTTTGCAAAGAAAAGGGGGTGTATTGCTATGGGTAGTCGACCGGTAGTGGTCAACAGGGTCAATATCATAACCAAAATCAAAACAGAAATCAGCAAAGTTCACAAGGAAATGCATCACCTTCGAGGTAGAGGAAGGAATCCTGATCAATTCAAAGGAAGAGGCAGAGATGGATCTCACAGAAGAGGACAAAGAAGAGATAGAGGCAGAAATGGAGGAAGAGGTGGAAGACCACAGTGTTATTATTGCCAAAAATTTGGCCATCTTGAAAGAGATTGTTATGCAAAAATGCAAGATATGGAGCGTGAGGGTGTTAATATAGTTAATACAGTTGTTGAAGAAACTAGGAATGAGAAGTTATTCCTCTCAAGTTTGATGGCACATAGTGAAGAAAGTGAAGCATGGTATATTGATTCAAGATGTTCAATTCATATGACATCTCAAGAGGAGTTGTTTACCATACTTAATGAGAATTATTCTGGAAAAGTCATATTTGGTGATAATAGTGTTTCTAAAGTGAAATGGAAAGGCACAGTTGCAATAACAGCATTACATGGAAATAAGAAGTTAATTGAGGACACTTTGTTGACATCAGCATTAAGGAAGAACCTACTTTCTGTGGGACAAATGATGGAGCAAAACTACAAGTTAGTGTTTGATAATAAAGAATACTTGATCACGGATAAGTTAAATAAAAATTTAGTTGTAGCAAGAGGTGAAATCACTGAAGACTGAATTTTCAAGCTCTCTTTTGATTCAAGTAATTCACAAAGTTTGAATACAAAAGAAGAAGCAAATAATAAGCTTTGGCATTATAAGATGGGACATCTAAATTTTCAGAGTTTGGTATCGTTAAGAAAGCAGAACATGGTGAATGGTCTTCCTTGTATCAAGTTGGATGATGATGTATGTGAAGGATGTATTTTTGGGAAACAACACAGGGAAAGTTTCTAAGATAGAACATGGAAGCCTAGAGAACGTCTAGCGTTGGAGCATTCAGATTTGTGTGGTCCAATGGAGACTGTGTCTTTTGGAAAGGCACATTATTTTCTCACTTTCATTGATGATTATTCTAGGAAGACATAGGTGTATTTTCTACAAGAGAAGTATGTAATGTTTTCTCATTTTCTTGAGTTTAAGGCTTTAATTGAAAAGCAAAGTGGTATAAAAATTCTCACCCTAAGAACAGATAATGGGGGAGAATACAAGTCAAATGAGTTTTTGAATTATTGCAAGAAGAATGGAATAAAGCGAGAATTTACTAATTCATACTCTCCTCAACAAAATGGTTTTGCAGAGAGGAAGAATAGGACCATAGTTGAAATGGCTAGGAGCATGTTAAAAACTAAGTCTCTTGGAAATGAGTTTTTGGCTGAAGCAATACACACAGCAATATACACTCTTAACCAATGTCCAACAAAGGCAGCATTGAATTTGACTCCAGAGGAAGCATGGTCAGGATACAAACCAAGTGTTGCACATATGAAAGTTTTTGGTTGCACTGCATATGCACATGTTCCCAAGGAAAAGAGGAAGAAATTGGATGATAAGAGGGTGAAGTGTATCTTTATTAGATACAGTATTGAATCAAGAAGTTATAGGTTGTTTGATCCAGAGGCAAGGAAGGTGATAATAAGCAAAGATGTGTTTGATGAGCAGGGAATCTATCAGCCACATCAGGTACAATTTGAATTAAGGAAAGATGTTGTGAATATTGGTGATGAATCAAATTGCAAGTCACTAAAGATAGATGAAGTTAAGAAGGAACCTAAGCGCCTTGAAAGGGGTCATTTAGAAAGCAGTATGTTGGATAGAAATTTTGAAAGAAGGGTTACTAGATCTCAAAGTTCTCTAGTGAATTATGCACTTATGGGACAGGTAATGAAAATGGATGAACCATGGGATTATGCAGAAGCATCAAGAATGAAAGAATGGAACGAAGCTGTGGAAGCAGAATTCAATGCCTTGGTGAAAAATGATACATGGGACTTGGTCAAATTACCAAAGGGAAAAGATGTAATTGGAACTAAGTGGGTTTATAAAACAAAGAATAAATCAAATGGCACAATTGATAGGTATAAGGCCTGTTCAGTTGCAAAGGGATATGCATAGAAAGAAGGAATTGATTATACTGAGACATTTGCCCCAGTGGAAAAGTTGGATACAATCAGGATGGTTCTTGCATTAGTTGCACAATACAAGTGGGCAATTTTTCAAATGAATGTTAAATCAGATTTTCTAAATGGTTATGTGGATGAAGAAATTTATGTGGAGCAACTTAAAGGTTTTTAAGTGCCAGGAAAAGAAGATTATGTTTATTAGTTGAAGAAGGCCTTATATGGTCTCAAGCAAGCACCAAGGGCATGGTATTTAAGAATTGATAAGTACTTTCAAGATCATGGCTTAGTTAAAAGTTTATCTGAGCCCAATCTCTATATCTTTCAATCAAGACAAGACATTCTGATAGTTGTCATATATGTTGATGATTTGATCTACACAGGGAACAGTACAAAACTATTTCAAAGGTTTAATTCACATATGATTGCTAAGTTTGAGATGACAGATCTTGGTGAGTTTCATTATTTCTTGGGTATTGAAGTTTGGCAGAAGGAAGATGGTATTTTCATGTCACAAGCCAAGTATACTTGGGACATTTTGAAGAAGTTCAGAATGTTGAGTTGCAAGCCAACGACAACTCCTTTGGATGTTGGGTTGAAGTTATACAAACATGATGACTCCAACTCAGTTGATGTTACTTTGTATCATGAATTGGTTGGAAGTTTGATCTACTTAACTACAACTCGACCAGATATTTCTTTGGAGTCAGTATGGTATCAATATTTATGGCAGAACCCATGGAATTAAATTGAAAAGCAGCAAAGAGGATTTTAAAATATCTGCATGGAACAATTGGTTATGGTTTGGTATTTGGGTCTACATAAGATTTCAGTTTGATCGGTTGTGCAGATTCAGATTGTGTTGGATGTATGGATGATAGGAAATCAACTTCAGGGTATTCATTCAGTATGGGTTCAGCGACAATTGCTTGGAGTACTAATAAGAAACCTATAGTTTCTCTCTCGACAACAGAAGCAGAGTATGAAGCAGCAACGTGTGAAGCAGTTTGGTTAAGAAGAATTCTAGAGGATCTACATGAACAGCAAGAGAAAGCCACTCAGTTGATGTGTGATAATCAAAGCGTTATTCAGATGACCAAGAATCCAGTTTTTCATAAGAACAAGCATATTGATATTCAGTATCATTTTTCTTGGGATCTAGTTCAGCAAGGAGTGATAGAGATCGAGTACTGCAATACAGATGAATAGGTGGCTGATATATTCACCAAAGCACTATCTAAGGAAAAGTTATGCAAATTCAGAGATGATCTTGGAATATTTCCAAATGATCATTATGGGGGAGAAATGTTGGAATAATGATCCATTTGTTAATTGTTAGTGTTATTGTAAAGTGGTTATTTTGTGTGAGAGAATTGTGGACTGATTTGTGGATTGATTGATTGAGAAATTTGTGGAGTTGACAAAATCTCGAGACCTCTCCTCATGTATAAATATATGTCTGTGTCAATGAAATTTGATTGAGTTAGTGTGTGTGAGCTATGTGCATTATTGTCAAATTATTCTTACTTTGCTAATTCTTTTGTTGGTGTATTTCCTTCAAAATGGAGATGAGATATAGGGAATGATGGAAAGTGGTAAGTATGGAAAAATCATGGACACACTACTTCAGTTCAAATTTCCAAAGTGGTGCCCCTTCGATAACCCTAAGGCCTCAACTAAGGTCGCACTGAACTAGGGTCAAAAACTAATCTCCTAGCAAATTGAGTGAACAGGTTTACATTCAAGATCGGTCAATCGTGACCCACCTTCCTTCATGATGAATCCCAGATGGTGAGAGGTGTCTGACAAGTGCAAATGATGGAGGATCGTGGCACCGTTAAAAAAATGGCAACAATTAAAAAATTATGTGAATGTAATTTTTATCTCAGTAAATATTGTTTTACTGATCAAGCAGTTGTATAATGATAGGCAATTTGTAATGATGCCTACAACTTAAAATATTTGAACCTGAGAGACAAATTATATGGGAGTCATTATTTGACCTTGATTAATAAAAGTATTATGATCCCTTGCCCTATTGAGGTTTCCTTGACACATTGTCAAGATTTTACCACATATATTTTGTGTCCTTGTTTATAATTTCAATTTCCTGCTTGTTTGTGAATTGTGCATTTTTTGTCTTGTTAAATGAAATTTACAGGCTCAAAAATACAGACAAGTGGTGTTAGAGCAATGTATTTGTGAGGGTTGTGAGATATAGAGAGCAAAAGACTCAGGAGAAAACAGAGTCGTTTGAAGCCACCATTTCAAATGGAGTTTGCTATGCAATAAAAGGAAGTCAAGTTGTGGTTTCCAGAGCCTTTGTTTGAAGCCACCGCATCATAATCGTCTTTCACGACAGCCACCATTTATTGGTTGAGTAAGGGGGGCTGAAAAATATTGTTTCGAGTCTATTTGTGGCCAATTTATGAAGCCAATGCGCAACATTATAGCAAAGAAGAAAAACGTGTGAAGTCGTCAACCCACACAGCGTTGTGATATGTTTCAAGTGGATTTTGCAGATTCGTGGAGGAGCCCATAGATTCTAAGAGGAGTCAAATCATTTTTTTGAGTTCCAGTTAAAAGGGTGCAGAGAAGCAGCGACGCACTGACAGAGAAAGAACCAGCCGCCGAATGAAGAGACCACGAAATAAACCAGGAGCTAGTCATTGCATAAAGGAGTCTACACAGAAAAATAAGCCAAAAACCCTAGCTAAACGCTGAAGTTTTTTGGGCAGAAGCAAAGTCTCAAACCCTAGCTGCTGATTTCATAAGGAATGGGTATTTTATAAATCCTAGCAGCAACTTTTTGAAGGAAAAAATTTTCTTGTCAAGAACGAAAAACCTATTAAAGAAAAAATTGTGGAAGATATTTTTTTGTAATGAAAATATTTTGAAGAGAATCAAATTTTTAAAAGAACAAAGTTTATTGGTGTTTTTTTTTAAAGTAGGGTTTATGGAATAAGGAGCGAAATAAAAAAGGGTTTGAGAAGTATTTAAAGAACCGAGATTTTTCTTTTTTAACAAGAATTTTTGGATAGCTTTTTGTTAACAAAAGAAGGGGATTGAAGACATTTTTAAATTTTCTTGGGAGAAGAGCCTGTGTAGAAGGAAAATGGAAAAAAAGACTAATGTCAAGTTTGAGGTGGAGAAATCCAATGAAAAAAATAATTTTGCATTGTGGACACTAAAGGTACGAGATTTTCTACTGCAACAAGGGTTGCACAAAGCATTATATGGGGCAAGAAAGAGACATGTCAACATGACCAATTTGGACTAGGACATCAACACTCGAGCTCTCAGTACCATAGCTTGAGCCTGTTGGATGATGTTCTCTTCAACATTGTCGAAGAGAGCTTAGCAGTAGGTCTGTGCAACAAATTGGAGAGTTTATATATGACCAAGTCTCTAACCAACAAGATTTGCTTGAAGAGGTAGTTGTACAACCTCTAGATCAAGGAGAGCACTAATATTGCAAACCACCTAAATTATTTAATACTCTTCTTTTCTAGTTGACCAGTATGGAGGTAAAATTTGAAAAAGAAAATAAAGCCATTACATTTTATGCTCCTTGCTCGAGTCAAGGTACCAATTTGAGACTTCGATTAGTTTGAGCACAACTGAGTCTCTGGAATTTCAATTGGCTGTGGGAGCTCTATTATCTAAAGAAGAGTGGAGGAAGTCTAGCATTGAAACTTCCACACTAGAAGTTATCATAGCTAGAGGCCGATCTAGGGAGAAATAAAGAGGCACTTCTAAATAAATGTCAAGAGGCAAGAAGGGTAAACCGAAATGTTAGTTCTACAACAAAATAGGGCATATCAAGGACTACTGGAAAAGACAAGAATCTAGTGAAAACTCAAAGAAGGAAGCAAATCAAGTCGAGTCAAGTATGATAGATGAAGTTTTGTCCATTTGCAAAGTTTCTTAGCATTTTAAAGATTGGTTTTTCCGCTTCTCATCACATGACTTCGCACAGAAGATGGTTCACTTGATATCATGTTGTGGATGGCAGTTTGGTGCTAATGGGTAATAATGTATCATGTCAGACTGTTGGGGTGCAAAATTTTAGAATAAAAATGTATGATGGTACAATAAGAACATTGACAAATGTCAGACATGTACCTAAGTTGAAAATTTGATTTCTTTGGGAGTATTTGATTTGGATGCTTACAAATTTACAGGTCGAGGTGGAATACTAAAAGTTTCAAAGGGCTCTTTGGTTGTTATGAAGGAAGAGAAGATTAGAAACATTTACAAACTTAAAGGAAGTACTCAGGTCAATGAGGCAACAACTCTATCTGAGGAGGAAGGAGAAGTTACTTACCCGTGGCATTGACGACTACATCACATGAGTGAGAAGGGCCTTCAAGTACTACTAATGAATCACAAATTACTTCCAAAATTGAAATCTTTGAATTTAAATTTTTGCAACCATTGTGTATATGAAAAACAATGTAGATAGAAACTTAAAGCTAGCAATCATAATAGTAATGGAATTTTGGATAATATTCATTCTGATATCTGGGGATCATCTCCTACAGTGTCTTATGGAGGTGCATCCTAGTTTGTAACATTTATTGATGACTACTCCAAGAAATTTTGGGTTTACATGTTAAAAAGAAAGGCTGATGTATTTAATGTTTTTAAACAGTTTAAAATTATGGTGGAAAAGAAAATAGGAAAAAAATTAAATATTTAAGAATTGATAATGACGATGAATTTTCTTCCTTAGAATTTGAAAGGTATTACAAGGATGAAGGGATTGTTAGACACAAAACCGATGTTTATACTCTTCAGTAAAATGGTGTTGTTCAACGTATGAACAAGACTCTTATGGAAAGAGCAAGGAGCATGATCAACAATGCTAATCTACAAAAGGAGCTATGGGCAAAAGCAGTGACCACTGCTTGTTATTTGGCAAACAAATCACCTTCAATTGCTATTAACTGTAAAATTCCTAAAGAAGTTTGCTCGGGTCAGTCTCGTGACTATTCAAACTTTAAAAGATTTGGTTGTGATGCCTATGCTCTTATTGCAATGAATCAACATTCTAAATTAGACCCAAAAGAAAAAAGCTATGTCTTTGTTGGGTATGACAATATTGTGAAAGGATACAGGTTGTGGGATCCTTCAGCGCATAAGAGCATCGTCAGCAGAAACATAATGTTTGATGAATCTCTGCTTCGAAAAGCATATGTTGAAAAAGATGAACAGAAATAGGTATAGCGGGATCAGCAAATTCAATTGGAGACACAACAATTTTCAGAAAATCAGAAGCAAGAAGAAGCTTCTAAAGAAAAAGATGAAGAAGAGATAAAGGAAAGTGTAGAAGTTCAACAACCTGACACTCTTAGGAGGTCTATAAGGGAAAGAAATCCTCCCAAGAGGTATGAAGGTTTTGCTTAATTTGTTGCCCTGTTTACTGAGGATTGGGAACCTTCTTGTTATCAGGAAGCAATGAATGATGTGAATAAGGAAAAATGGAAGACGGCTATGGAAGAGGAAATGGATTCCTTGGTCAAGAACAAAACCTAGGGCCTTGTAGAACTTCCTATAGATAGAAGTGTCGTTGAATGTAAATGGGCCTTCAAATTGAAGAGAGATGTTGATGGAAATATTGAAAAATATAAAGCAAGGTTGGTAGCAAAAGGGTGTTAATTTTTCTTAGGACTATATTTTTCTTCGCTTCGATAATTGCATTTCTTCATTTACACATTAAATTCACCCCATAACATCATAACATTATTCAGATTTACATCATTATTCAACAACATATGCAATTATGTAGAAAGAACAATATCATCATCATCAATGCAGCAGAACATAAAGGAACAATAGAAGAAAAGCATTCACACATAGGGACACCAGAATTGGTCAGAGACCAGGGAAAAACCCACTATGAGGAAAACCCTTTCAAATTCTTCTTCTTATTAGATTATCATTGAATGATTCAGCAAAAGTGAGTATAATGATCCATATCTTCATCCATACAACTATCCAACAAAAATCAACTAAACAATATCTGTGAGATTGTTGAAGTTTCTATGTTTACTTAGTTAGAAACCCTCCATGCACTTTATCTGATCTATTCCTACCTACTTGTTATGTTACTTAACAAGTTATTTACAATGTAAATACTGAAAATAAACACTAGTGCATGCTCAACATATTACAGATCAAGAACTAAAGGAAATAGAAACAATCACACCATATGACACCATTATTTTTGGACTAATGTCCCCAGAAAAACCCAATGTGGGAAAACCGATGCAGCTATCTGAGGGTTTTCTTATTAAGCCATATCATAGTACAATCTGGGTGTCGAAACTAGCCTTCCCAATAGAGAATTTCCTTGGCAATAACACCTCTCAGTTTCTAACAAATCTCCTGACTGAAACCCCGGATAATCCTTCCGACAACTCCTCAGCACCAATCTTCCCTAGAAACCCCAGCATCAGCCTCTCCCTAGACTGCGTTAGCCCCTCTCTTCCCAGTGTTGGCCCTACGTCACCCCGGATGGGTCTACGTCAGCCTTAGGAGGCCCTGTGTCAACCCTCTGGCCCTCTACATCAACAATGTTGGCCTCTCTAAGGCTCTACGTAACTCCCAGCTGCATCTGCGTGGCCCTGCGTGAGCTTTGGCTGGCTCCGCGTCACTCTCCCCAGCAATTGCGCTATTCCCCCGACACTATCTCTTCCTCTCTGTCTCTCTGTACTCAATGCCCCTCAACTGCAACTCCCGATCACTAATTCTATATCTCTTAGCAAACCCTGCTCTAGAGAATAGAATCACTGATAACCCTGGTGTGTTCTCCAAGTGACCCTCAAACCTCCTCTTATACTTTTCATGTTGACATATCAACGGCCGAGATTAAGTCCCTAATCAACGACTAAGATTAGATCTGGCTTGTCCACGCCTTTTGGACCATTCTAACACAGTTTCATATTAATACACATTAATATTTTATTTAAAAATATTAATTGTTTTAATATCTCCTTAACTGTTTAGAATCTGCCCAAACCCTTTCTGGGTATAGGAGATCTCATGTGCCCCAACCTCTCCACCAAATTTCGTGGCTAGAGCACATCCGATGCTACCCCAAATCAACACTCCCTCTTAGTGAGGACTATGCCCTAGCAATACTCCCCACCGAGTATTACTCTGATCATCTGACATCGGTCCCTGTGTTGATGCTAGGCCTGCTACCCACCATCCTCTGCACTATTGTATCCTGTAGTACTACCCATGGTTCTGCCACTGCCACTGCCACATCTATACAACAGCTCCCTCTCCATCCATGTTGTTGCTGGACCTTTCACCTAGCACTACATCCACATTGCACCTCCTCTCATCATGTTGCATCATGCTACCCACTGCTACACTGCAACTCAGTTACTAAGAAGTAAGTAACCGATCTCCCAAATAACCTCTTTGTTGGGCTAGAGACACCCACTGATGCTGAAGCTCCTTCTGCCGCTGACAAGTGCTCCCGCTCTGACATCTATGCTGCTGCAACAACTCCCTGCATCTCGCACCGTTACACACCTCTATGTGCCATCCTGCACTAGTGCAACACTCCTGTGCCCCTCGCACTGCTGCAGCTTGCTAGCCTCGTGTTGTCTCGGGACTACTGCACTGTAGCTCTCTCTGTCGCTCCATCCGCATCTGTCTCTACCCTACTCAGCCAGTCCTTCCACTCCTCTTCAAGGCTCCCATAGCAAGGTCTAATCCAAGAGGCTAGGTATCTCAAGGATCCTGCCCCTCATCGCCTGTAGTCCACCTGACTAAGCTCGATGTCTCCCCACTTCCACTCGAGTGGCACATGTGCACTCATGGCACAGTCATCGTTTGTCAACACTTTCTTCTCTGCCCTTGTTGGCGCTGCCTTAGTCTCGGAAGACTCTCCCTTACTCTTCTTCCTTGGACACTAGGTCACATAATGACCTAGCTCCCCATAGTGGAAGCACTTGATCTTGGAGAGATCCTTCTTCTTCCTCTTTTCCTGCTTTCCCTCAAATGCTAGGGCAACATCTTCCTCCTCCTGCTCGACTTTGATCCCCTTACTGTTGCTACCCGTCTTCGACTATCGTCTGATCTCTTCCTCACGAAGAGCCGCCCACATCTCATCCAAAGGTGCAAGTGTCCCTCTGCCCAGTATACTCTAGAAAAATACCCCCAAGTCTTCTGAGACTGCATTCAGGGCCGTCCTCACCCTCAACTCCTGATCCGGCCCGGCTTCTATAGCAGTCAACTAATCTTGGATCTCATTCAGTCCTCTAAGGAAGTTGTCGATCGGTTCTCCCTTCTTCATCTGATACGACCTCAACTGATTCTCAAGTAACATTCTTCTTTGCACAGAAGTATGCTGGTATAGTTTCTTGAGGGCCTCCCACATCTCATATGTCGTTTCCTTCTCAGCAATGTGTGGTACTACATGGTCCTTGACCCCGTCAAGGATGATGCTCTTAGCCCTCGCCATTGCCTCCTTGTACTTGCCATTATCATTGGGGTCGACTGGGATAGCTATAACCTTTAAGACGAAGTTCTTGACACGATTTCTATCAAGTACGAATAAGATCATGGCCTTCCAGATTGCAAAGTTCGACCCTCCGTCCAGTCTATCCTGGTCTCTTACTTCGTGTAGTGCCATGATGCTCTTCTACTTCCCTCCTAGAAGTTCTCTATTCGACTCCTCCGAGTCTCTACTTCCCATTTGGAATTTCTCTTCTAGACTCCCTCTAAGTCCCGATTTCCCCCCTGGAAATCCTTCTGCCGCTGTCGAAATGCCCCCTACTCTGATCGTCTTGTGCAACCGCACCACTGATTCGGGTTCCTCAGTAGCAACTCCTCTTGGCCTTGCTCTGTCAGGTACTGTTCTAACTACAGTACCTCACCAACTCCACTCTGCAATATTCCCACAGCCTTCTAAACCCCAACAACCTGAAGATGGGAGCTCCTAGGCTCTGCGCAATCCCGGCACTAGTTACCCAGCCTACTTAGCGAACTGCGTCAGCCCTCCCAGCTTCTGCGTGAGACTCTCTTTGCCTTCCTTAGCCTCTACGTTGCCTCTTCCCGGCTCACCCTTGATGACGCAGGCATTGCATCACCTTCCCTTGTTGCTTCTCTGCTAGAAACAACTTTTGTCACCTCAGGACAGTTGTTTTCTGCTGCTATTGCTTCGTTTGGCTGATGTCCTTAGTCCTCCTATGATCTGCAATCACGCTCTGATACCATGTTGAAGTTTCTAAGTTTACTTACTTAGAAACCCTCCATGCACTTTATCTAATTTATTCCTTCCTACTTGTTATGTTACTTAAAAAGTTATTTACAATGTAAATACTGAAAATAAACACTAGTGCATGCTCAACATATTACAGATCAAGAACTAAAAGAAACAGAAACAATCACACCATATGACACCATTATTTTTGGACTAATGTCCCTGGAAAAACCCAATGTGGGAAAACCGATGCAGCTATTTGAGGGTTTTCTTATTAAGCAATGTTAGAGTACAATCTGGGTGCTAAAACTAACCTTCCCAACAGAGAATTTCCTTGGCAGTAATACCTCTCAGTTTTTAACAAATCTCCTAGCTGAAACACCAGATAATCCTTCCGGCAGCGCCTCAACACCAATCTGCCCTAGAAACCCCAGCGTCAACCTCTCTCTGGACTCCGTTAGCCCCTCTTTGCCTAGTGTTGGCCCTGCATCACCCCGGATGGGTCTGCGTCAACCTTAGGAAGCTCTGCGTCAGCCCTCTGCATCAGCAACACTGGCCTCTTTGAGGCTCTACATAGCTCCCAGTTGCCTCTGTGTGGCCCTGCGTGAGCCCTGGCTAGCTTTGCGTCACTCTCCCCGGCTATTACGATTCTCTCCCAGCTGTATCTCTGCCTCTCTCTCTCTGTACTCAATGCCCCTCAGCTGCAACTCCCGATCACTAATTCTATCTCTCTTAGCAAACCTCGCTCTAGAGAATAGAATGACTGAGCACTCTGGTGTGTTCTCCAAGTGACCCTCAAGCCTCCTCTTATACTTTTCCTATTGACATATCAATGACCGAGATTAAGTCCCTAATCAACGACTAAGATTAGATCTGGCTTGATCCATGCCTTTTGGACAATTCTAACACAGTTTCATATTAATACACATTAATATTTTATTTTCCTTAAGTTCAGACTTAGGGACTCCATTAAAAATGTTAATTATTTTAATATCACTTGAACTGTTTAGAATCTGCCCAAACCCTTTCTGGTTATTGGAGATCTAATGTGCCCCAACCTCTCCACCAAATTTCTTGGCTAGAGCACATCCGATGCTACCCCAAATCAACAAAGATGAACCCAACCATGCTCATACTCAAGAACCTGGATTCAGAAGCCTGTAATGAACTGTCACTATTTGAGGTCAACTACCGAACACTACGGTCAACGAGTGAAAACTTCAATCAACAGAAAAAATACAACTTTAGGTCTGAGTCGCAGGAAGGAAGTGGGCATGCGAGCGACTGTGTAATATCCTAAACAAGATACTTTGCTAAATTTGCAGAAATCTACCTTAACCAAAATTTCTCCATAAAATAACCATTCAATTAACAAAAGATTGCGATGTAAAATAGAACAAATAGAGTGCATGCAATTCAATAAAACGATAAGCAGAAATAATCTCAGCTTTTATTATAATAGAAACTGGGGTTTACATGTTGATATAGTAGAATAGCTGAAATGGAAAACTAGACTCAATAATTGCCTCCAATGTTGTGCTGGCCCTCCAAAATTGAACAAAACTACCACTGCTAAGCTCTCCTATGAATTCTAGATGACTTCACCAAGGGGAGATGGATGCTCAATAAATCACCCGAGGGTTTCCGTCCTGGGGCTACTAAGGAAGTGGAGAATCGGGTTCCCAACCTCTCATACAAGGAGAAATATCAGATCCAAGATGTCCTCTAATGGCTCCTCTTACTCTTTTATAGATCTGATGGACCCCTCTAAAAGCTCATATTTTATTATTGTTTTAATCATTGAGATCATTTCCCTCAATTAAAATATCTTTTTTAATGTGTGAAAATGGCAAATTGGCCAACATGCCTCCTCAAGCCATTGTAACACACTTCTAACCATACCATCCTGTAGATATTCTTTTTCTAGTTCCAATGAGTTATTACCCTATGGTGTTTTCTCAAGTATTCCTCCCACAATGCCACCTTAAGCGTAATTAATTGAGTCAAGACCATTAATAACTTTGTTTTTGGAAAGTTATCAAAATGCGCTGCAACGAAAGGAAAATTGTGTGGATGATCAAATATACCAAGCGAATGCCATCGACACTGTTGTCGCACAGAGTGTCTAGGCACCATGACAATGCTCAGATCGGGGGCTGTCAACCTGATCCCCGATCTCTCCGTTTAAGCTGTCTCCCTACAGCAAGCTAAGGGGGGTAAACCCTCTGGATAAATGGGATGAAGGAGAACCAGTTGGGAATCAACCGGCTCGAGAGACACAGCAAGGCAATCAAATACTTGATTAAGGCTTAGCAATACTTAAGATTAATGAGACTTTAAATGATTAATACCAGTGCCTTATGGATTTGATTATCAACTTCTGCTCAAAAAACAGAGATATGAAAACTCTTTAACAATCGCTTGAAAATATTTGCAAAATGTCTAACATGTAATGAGCATTAAATAATCCAAGCAATGACGATAGATTTTCAATAGATGCAAGATCTTCAACAAATGCACAATGCCTTAGCAATTAAATTTCAATAGATACATATACCTTAATCAACCACGAAAATTTAAAAGCTAACCAACTCAGATCCTAGATTTTAAATGATTGTACTTAAACTTAACCACCTTCCTATAGTTAATCTTCAAATATAAAAATTTACGCACATTTAACTATAGAGAAATAATGAATACCACAAAAATTTCCCTTTGGCACAAAAAGGACATCGAGAAGAAATTTTTAAATTTGACAATCTTGATTACTTCTTAGGTGACTTTCTTGATATTTTAAGCAAAATGTGACCCAGATAAATCGAAAAAGATTTAATAATAACTTCTTCGTTTTTTTTAATGGGCTAGAGGCCACAAAAAATTTTGAAATCTTTGTCCCAAAATCACATAAAAGTAAAAATGAAGCCCCTTCGTTTTTACCTTTTTATTATATTTTTTTTTACATGAATAAAATCAAAATCAAAATCGAGAAAAGACAAACAAAATTATAAAATAAAACAACACTAAATAAAGATTATAAAACCTAACACATGAATATATACAAAAATGAAATCAAACGCATAAGAGAAACCTAGCCTTAACACATTAAAAATAAAAAAAATCGAAATGCTATCTAAATCTAAAGTTACCCGCACACCTACATAAAAAAAAAGAGGCTCAATTATTATGGATGCGTTGTGATTGTAGGTCTGAGGGAGTTCGATGGTAAGGCATGGGAGATAGCGGAGGAAAGAAGGCCGTCGAGAATAAGAGCAGCATGCAGCCAACAGGATAAGGGAGGAGCTGGAGACTGCGGACAAAGCTGGATGGAGGTGGGTCGAAGACGCAAGGAAAAGGTCATGGAATGGCTGCGTGGACCAAGGGTTTGCTTGATTTTGCAGGTTTGGACGAGGAAACTCACACGAGAATGAACGGAGGGAAAGTCAAAGGATTCTGGCAATGTTTGGAACGAATGAAATCACGGGAAGGATGCGGATAGGGAGAAAAACACAAAAAAGAGGGTTCGATAGGATAGCTTGAGGGTGTTCGTTCGCCACAGCGACGCATAGATGGATTCGGATTCGCTGAAGGGAGTTGCGTGGATTTGTATGGAGCTCGTATGGCAGCGTAAAGGATGGCAAGTTTGCAGGTCGATGGAATGAGGAGCTGCGTAGGGAGCAAAAGAGCTTCGACGGAGGGTTTAATGGTAGGGAATGGATATGCAACAAGGAGAGCTGCGTGGAAGTTAAACGCAAGCAGAGAGGACTAAGGGATAGACTGCGTGGAGAGAAAGATAGGCAGATGGAGAGATAAGGAGCAGCGAATGAGTGACACGCTGATCTGGAGGAAGATTGCAGAGGGCAGCGATACAAGCAAGGGTTTTACACAGCTTGCTTAAAAAAATTTCGAAATTTTCTTGCAACAAAAATGAAACCCCAGGCAGCAGCAGACAAATGGGCCAGAAAACCCTCAAAATTCTCCAGAAATCTTAATAAAAATTTTAAATCCTTCTGCTTCAGATTTGCCTCGTGAAAAACCCACCAAAAAAAAAATATCGAGAACTGAAATAAATACCCCTGCAAGAGTTGATTCTGAGGCCAGATCTTACCCTCCAAGGCCTAGATCTGGCTTCAAAACTAGACTTCACCTTCAGATCTGCAACCTGCGATGACAAAAACAAAACACCCAAAAACAAAATATACAATGATGAAATTAAAAACTCCAAAAAACCCAATTAAATAATTACAGTAATTACAAGCTGAAGGCTCTAAGTAGCCAAATTTATCATTATGCCACACATATTTATTAAAATTTTAAATTTAAGGTGAGGTGCTTCGAAAAAAACCCTTCATGCATCAACAATGGAATTTCTAATGATAAGCCCAGGATACAATCAAGTTGGGCTCTTCAGAAAATGCTAATCGAGAGTTGGTTGGTCCAACTGAAAACTTCCCCGAATGCCCGATGATCTCAAAATCAAGGATTCCCTACACAGCTCAATTCAACCATTAACATAGAGCGAGAAAACGATAATAGATTTCAGAGCTAATAGAGATACCTGCCATTATATCCAGAAATTAAATTACCATTCAAACCCTAGTGATCAAGCAAGATACATGTGCTTAAATCACTCTTTAGAAAGCTATTATCAATGGCTGAAAAGGAAATCTATGCATGAAAATAACACATCTTGCAGCATTCCCATGAAGAATAACACCAGCAGAAATTAACCCCAAAGTCTTTCTTTATTGCACATGAAAAATGATTACAAGAGAGCTTTCACTTAGCACACAACTCCAAGATCAAATGCCCTCAACTGACAACTGACCTCCTATTTAAAGACAATCTTCCAATGGCTAGTTCGAATAATCCTTGTCAAAACGATCTCGACCGTTGATGAGAATCAAAATTTCTTTTAATCTCATCTGTCAAAATTTTAAATATTGAGGAAATTTCGAAATTATCAATTAGACGCATTTTAATTAATTCAAAAATTAAATTTTTGAATTAATTTCCTCAAAATTTTGACTTTGACTTAACCCTAGGGACCAAGGGCATAAAATTTAGCAAAATAATCAATTAATCTTAGTCCCTGGACCTTTTAAAATTTAATCTTTAAAGGACCCACGAATTTTGCCTTTGGAAAATTTAAATTTACCTAGGACCTAAGATTTATGAGGGGATAAATTATTTTTCTAACCCTAAAGACATTTCACATCATGATTTTTACATCTCAAGGAGAAAACCCATTTGAAAAAGACCCTCACAGACTACCCAGTTCTGCGACACAAATATAATCCAGCAAATCAATTAATTTGTAATAAAATAACCTAACCAAATAGTTAAGATTATTCCCAAATGACTTTTACATAGACTCGAAGTAGCACACTAGGACTCCCCTAACATTCTCATGACAAAATCCATTCTGACATTGGGATAAGGCTGAAGGAAAACTCTACCGATCATGGATCGATGAGACAAAAAACCTTTCGGAATGTAGATCATCACTAGAAAATTAAGTTTACCTAGGCAATTACATACATGACACATATTTGCTGAGATTATTTACAATCTACACATGCAGAAAGGGTTTACAATGTAACACGATCAAGCTGATGATGATAGTCGAATGGCATGGACACGTCGATTGGGCGCTATCCCTTTTGCGAAAAAGGGGGTGTACTGCTATGGGTTGTTGACACGTAATGGTCAACATCTGGCTCTACTTGGGGACACATTGCTGCATTGTAGGAATGTGAGAATCCAGAATCTGCATCCATGCAACACACCACAAAACATAAGTAGCATCCATCCAAAAAATCATCATATAACATTAAACACAAAAAGATATAAGTTCTTCATTTATTAGCCATAACATGAAAAGTAAATCTAATCCTAAAACAGAAATGAAAAGTTTAAATGACATGGTGTAGGGTTAGAAATATAATACAGAGGATGCCCCATGGCATTAGATGTTATCTTTGAAGAATAGCTTGAGCATTTGGCCATTCGCAGGTAGGTCAAGTGGTTCGCCATACAATCTGCTCAAGTGGAATGAGTTTAGTCCAGCAATGTCTCGGATAATGTATGGTCCCAGCCACAAATTGTCAAATTTCTTATGTTTTCCTGGTTTTTCATTCTTGCGATCCTAAAGAAGCACCATATCTCCAACTTGCAAAGATCTAGTTCGAGAAGATTTATCAAAGCTTTTCTTAATGTTAGATTGACTTTTACATATATTATCAAACGTTGTCCTACGAGCTTCATCCAACTCCACAATCTAATCAATTCTATGTTGAACAACATCTTTATTAGTGGAAAAATATTGACGGAGTTGATAAGCTGGCAATTTCAAGTGCACAGGTAAGGTTACATCCAAGCCATAAACCAATTCAAAGGGACTTCTACCAGTAGCTTTCTTTTTAGTAATCCTATCTGCCCATAAAGCATACTTGATTTTGCTATCCCAAGATCTTTTATTATCTCATACTATCTTCTTGATAATGGTTATGAGATTTTTCTTACTTGATTCAGCGAGACCATTACCCTGAGAATAGTAATTTGATGAATGAGATAAGACAATTCCATACTTGAAACAAAAAGACGAAAATTCTGAAGAACTAAAGGCCTTGGCATTATCAGTAGTGATCTTAGCAGGGACACCAAATCAATAATGATATTATTTTCAATGAAATCCATAATGACCTTTTTAGTGGCATTCTTAGTAGGGATGGCTTCAACCCATTTAGTGAAGTAATCAGTGGCAGTCAGAATCCATGAGTAGCCATTGCTAAAACTTTCATGAAACTTCCCAATGAAATCCAGACCCCAATGCTGAAAAGGTGCCTCCACAACCACAGGTTGTAAGGGCAGGGCAGCAAGCTTCCGTTTCCTAGTGAACAGTTAGCATGCTTGACAACTTCTAACAAAGTTATGCACATCAGAAAAAATCAAAGGCCAATAATAACCAGCTCTCAGAATTTTGTGGGCAGTCGTTCTAACAGAATAATGACCACCACAAAACCCTGAATGAAACTCAAAAACTAACTTCTTGGACTCAATTTCATCAACACACCTAAGTATTATGCCCTCAGGATTTCTCCATCCAAGGCCATCCTTCATGAGGTAATACTTGGTGGCTTTTAATCTAAGAGCCCTTCTCTTATGAGTGACTAAATGGTTAGGACATGTAAGATTTAACAAGTAATAAATAATGTCCTTGTACCACTCATGCTCTCCTAATCTTTGCAGCTCAGGTGAAGACGAATCGTTAAGACAAATCAAACCAAGAGCTTTTTCATTACCTTCGGTCATCATTTGAGCCAAGCCTTGGCCTTTGACTAACTTGGTGGGTCTAATCTCTAAATCATATTCCTATATTTTAGTAACCCACCTAGCACGAGTCCCTAAGCAATCAGTGTGAGTTAATATATCCTTAGCAGCAGAATGTGGGACAAAAGCAATGATTCTGGAATAACCCACATAAGTCTTCAAATGCTTAAGAGATTTGACTAAGGCATAGGCTTGCTTTTCCATGGTATTGTACTTTAATTCAGAATTTTGAAGCACTATACTCATGAAAGCAATAGGCTTCTCATGACCATCTTTATTTTTCTGCAATAAGACACTAGCAATGGTATCCTCAAAAGCGGAAGAGAAAATCATGAAATCCTTAGAGTAATCAGGACTGACTAAAACAAGGGCTCTTGCAATAGCACCTTTGATTTTCTGAAAAGCCTTTTTGCCATCTTCTTGCCAAACAAATTTTACATCTTTTTTCAGAAGACTTTCAATAAGCTTAGCTACTTCCGCGTAATTTGGAATAAATCTTCTAAGAAAATTTGTTTTTCCAAGGAAAGATGGAAGGGATTTAAGATTATGGGGAAGAGGAATCTTTCGGATTGCCTCAACTCTTTCAGGATCAATCTTGATTCCATCTTTAGAAATGATGTGACCAAGTAATCTCCCTTCAATTACTCCAAAAATAGACTTAGCTGGATTTAAAGAAATCTCGTACTCTCTACATCTATCAAAAACTTGCCTAAGTTGACTTATATGACTAATCCCATCCTTAGAAAAAACGGTAAGATCATATTGATAGATTTCGATAAATTTCCCAATTAAACCTTTGAAGGCATAATCCATAGCCCTCTGAAACGTAGCCCCATCATTGGTTAATCCAAACGGTATTCTGATATATTCGAAAGTACCCCATGGTTTGGTGAATGTAGTTTTGTGACGATCCTCCTTTTTAACACAAACCTGATTATACCCAGAAAAACCATCTAGCAATGACATCATTCCAAAACCAGTTACTCTTTGCAACATAGTCTCCATGTTTAGCAAAGGGTAATTATCTTTCATACATGCTAGATTAAGGTTTCGAAAATCGACACAAAGTCTTATTGTACCGTTCTTTTTCCTAACAATCACCAGGTTGGAACACCATGTTGAATGCCTCGTTTGAGCAATAATTCTTGCTGCAAGCATCTTTGAAAGCTCCTTTTGAACCAAAGGGGCTAACTTAGGATTTATCTGCCTGTGCTTTTGATGAAAGGGTTTAGCATTTTCATCTTTAAAAGGGATAGTGTGTTCCATGACATCTTCCCTATAACCTTTTAATTCATCATAAGAAAATGCTAAAACATCCTGATATGCACAAAGTAAATTGGTTAACTTTTTCTTTTCTTCAACATTAGTACCCTTACCAATTTTAATAATCTTTGGATCCCTAGAAGTACCAATGTTTACCTCGATGTATTCGCCTGGATCCATTTTATTTTCCTCTTTCAACTTTGTGGCATCATGCCGGTCAAAGTGCTGTTGTAAAGAAACCACATTCCTAGGAGTAGGATTTATGATATCCTCATGATCATCAGACCCATCCTCCTTAGAATCTATCCGAAAATTTTCAAACTCATCCAAATTATCAAGAAAATGAATCACTTGTTTCTCGTCATCAAAAATTTGTCAATCCTCTGAGTTATCTGGAACAAAAGGCCTCAATATAACTTCCATTTTTATCTTATCCTTAATCAGCCCATCAGATAACTGCAAAGTAGAAGCAGCTATAGCAAGCTCATCTGCCGAATTATTCTGCTCTCTTGGGATGGCCTCAAGGTCAAGGACATCAAAGTGTTCCATAGTATCCCATACAACATTTCGATAATTCCTTAACCTTTGATTTTTACATGTAAAGTTATTTTTAATTTGCATGATAATTAAGTCAGAATCCCTCTTGATGCTGAGCAACTTAATTTTTAAAGCCTTTGCCAACTCAAGACCTAGCAACAAAGCTTCATACTCAGCAACATTGTTGGTTGCTTCAAATTCCAATCAATAGGCAAACTTGAAAATATGACCAAGGAGTGATTTTCACACTATTCCTGCACCTTTACCATGCATACATGATGCACCATCAAAATACATGTACCAAACTTTATCCTTGAGATCCACAATCTTTTCATCAACCTTATCATCGAGAAGAACTATGAAATTAGACATGATAGCATAATTTCCAATGTCAGATTGCTCTTTAATTATCTCATTATGAGGTCTCTTAGGGTCCTCAACATGGAATCTTCTCTCGGGCTCTCTATTAAGTCTCACAAAACCATCACCTCAAAGAGAAGGAATCATAGCATATGATCAATTCATTTGAATACTCCCTCCTAGATCAAAGGCCCATTTTCTAGATAAAAGCATACCCCAAACATCAGGCACATCAACAACAACAATGTCCATAACAATCACAATGTCAGGGTAAATTGATAAATGAACCTGTAAATCCTTGATCAAACCATGAACTTCAATCTTCCTAGAATCCATGGCATATATATTGTAGTAAGCCCTAGAAACTCTCAAACTAAGCTGTTCCATGACCCTCTTGGTCATGACACAAGCTGACGCACCAGAATCCAACATGCAATTATTCAATTTATACCCATTAACCATCAAAGTAATAAAGAATGGCTGATGATCCTTGTTATCTGAATCTAAACTTTGCAAATATATAGGAGCATCCTGATAATCAACCTCTGGTGCCTTCTATTGAGAAACATTCATTTGAGGACCTTCAATAGCTTTTAGTAACTTGGCCCTTTGGAAAGGAATTTTCACAATCTCGGAGACAGGAGCCCAGATTTTTTTCATTACTAAACCAACTTCCCAAATCGACATCTAATCCAAAGTTTGAACCCAGGTTAAAAATTCGAGGGGGAATTTGATTCCTGCTTTGATCTTTATCCCTTCTTTGATAAGTCAAACCCTTATCTTTAGCAATTTCCATGATTTGCTCTGGAGAAGGTTTTTCGCTATATGATTTAATCATAATATCATCTTCATTCTCGAAATTATTTATACTGAAAGTTGATGTGGGATGCATAACATCTCAACTGTTTTCCTTCACTTCCATCCAGTCTTTCATAGACAAAGGAAATTCTTTACCCACTACATTTATTTGATTACCTGCCCCAAACATTCCATTATCCAAAATCCTCCTAGCTATGGGGCAAGTAGCCTCCTCATGAAGAGCATCACAAGCCCGACAATAAGGCGGAGCACCATCGACCAACTTAGTATGTTCAAGCGGATTAGGTGGTCTCTGCTCACTAGATTGGCCTTTCTTCTGCTAATTATTATTTCGATTACTATTATTTCTAGGCTGGAAATTTTGCATTTGAGCTCTTTCCATTTGGACCAACTTATTCTGCAAAGTAGTTATTTCCTTAGCATGGTTAGAGGTTAATTTCACTTGGTTAATCTCCATGCCTTCAATTTTTTGCAGTAATTTCTGAACAAGGTCATTATTAGGTTCTTGAACCTCTTTTCCTTTAGATTCTTTCAATTTCGTTGAAGCCTTATCAGAACCTGGGATTTCAGACTTCCCAGATGTTGCTTTATCTTTTTCAAGCTCTACTACTAAAGCTTGACAATCCCTATAATCAGGAAGTTTAGCACGTCTTAACTCGTAAGAGGGTTCAGGGCTAAAGGCATCAATATAAAAGTCCCGAAGAGATTTATCAGTAGGTTTATAATCTTGAGGTAATACCTTAATAATATCATTAAACCTCTTGTTAAATTCTTCTGCGGTCTCATTTTCTCTCTTTCTAATGATATTGATAGCTTTCACAAGATGCCTTCATTCTCTCTTATCTCCATGCTTTTCCTTAAAGGCATTAACAATCAATTGCAAAGAATCAAATGAATTTTGAGGCTTTTCCGTAAACCAGTCTAAAGCGTCGCTCTCCAAGGTAAGAACAAAAAGGGTCATTTTTACATCTTCATGATTAAAATCAACAGCCCTTGCATACTTACCCAGCCCTGAACTAAAAGATTTTAGATGAGAATTAGCGCTAATTGCATTATTGCCCTGAAAGACAGGTAACTTATCCATCCCATGCTTTGGAATATCATTGGGATAACCTTGAATGTTAGCAAAGTTACAAGGGGCGAATATGTCCATGATGTCGTGCTCGATTGAGCTAGTAAAAAGCAAATGGATATCAGAGAGGGCTTCTTGTCCGAAATTAACAAGAAGGGTACGGCAAGAGAGTTTTTGTAATCATACTCTGAGAGCCCTTTCAAGATCAGGAGCAGGATTAACCAAACTACTTGGATGTCTTCTAGTATACACTCTTGCAGAAGATAGATGAAGTGGAGTCGCCACCCAGACAAAAAGTCTAACACAAAATAACCCAAAAGCAAGGAGCCAAGGACAAGGAACTTATCCTGGTGAGAGGTGAAAGGGATGAGAGGAAAGAAATGAGATGAATGTCGAAGAAACCAAGGACAGAAAAACTATATCCCTAGCAACGGTGCCCAAAAATGTTGTCGCACATAGCGTCTAGGCACCGCAACAATGCTCAGATCGGGGTTTGTTACCCTAATCCCTGATCTCTCTGTTTAAGTTGTCTCCCTATAGCAAGCTAAGAGGGGTAGACCCTATGGATAAATGGGATGAAGGAGAACTAGTTGGGAATCAACCGGCTCGGGAGACACAGCGAGGCAATCAAATACTTGATTAAGGTTTAGCAATATTTAAGATTAATGAAACTTTAAATGATTAATACTAGTGCCTTATGGATTTGATTATCAACTATTGCTCAGAAAACAAAGATATGAAAACTCTTTAACAATTGCTTGAAAATATTTGCAAAATGTCTAACATGTAATGAGCATTAAATAATCCAAGCAATGACGATAGATTTTCAATAGATGCAAGATATTCAACAGATGCACAATGCCTTAGCAATTAAATTTCAATAGATACAAGTACCTTAATCAACCACGAAAACTTAAAAGCTAACCAGCTCAGATCCTAGATTTTAAATGATTGTACTTAAACTTAACCACCTTCCTATAGTTAATCTTCAGATATAAAAATTTACGCACATTTAACTATAGAGAAATAATGAATACCACAAAAATTTTCCTTTGGCACAAAAAGGACGTCAAGAAGAAATTTTTAAATTTGACAATCTTGATTACTTCTTAGGTGGCTTTCTTGATATTTTACGCAAAATGTGACCCAAATAAATCAAAAAAGATTTAATGATAACTTTTTCTTTTTAATTTTTTAATGGGCCAGAGGCCACATAAAAAATTTTGAAATCTTTGTCCCAAAATCACATAAAAGTAAAAATGAAGCCCCTTCATTTTTACCTATATTATATATATATATATATATATATATTAGGTGAATAAAATCAAAATCAAAATCGAGAAAAGAAAAATGAAATTCTAAAATAAAACAACACTAAATAAAGATTATAAAACCTAACGCATGAATATATACAAAAATGAAATCAAACGCATAAGAGAAACCTAGCCTTAACACATTAAAAATAAAAATAAAAAATCGAAATGCTAACTAAATCTAAACTTACTCGCACACCTACATAAAAAAATGAGGCTCGATTATTCTGGATGCATTGTGATTGCAAGTCTAAGGGAGTTAGATGGTAAGGCATGGGAGATAGCGGAGGAAAGAAGACCATGGAGAATAAGAGCAGCATGCAGCCAACAAGATGAGGGAGGAGCTGGAGACTGCGGACAGAGCTGGACAAAGGTGGGTCAAAGACACGAGGAAAAGGTGATGAAATGGCTGCGTGGACCAAGGGTTTGCTTGATTTTGCAGGTTTGGACGGGGAAGCTCATGCGGGAATGAACGAAGGGCAAGTCAAAGGATGTTGGCAGTGTTTGGAAGGAATGAAATCACGCGGAGGCTGCGGATAGGGAGAAAAACGCAGAAAAGAGGGTTCAATAGGATAGCTCGAGGGTGTTCGTTCGCTGCAAGGACGCGTATATGGATGCGGATTTGCTAAAGGGAGTTGCGTGGGTTTGTATGGAGCTCGTATGCAACGTAAAGGATGGCAAGTTTGTAGGTCAATGGAATGAGGAGCTGCGTAGGGAGCAAAAGAGCCTCAACAGAGGGTTTAATGGCAGGGAATGCATACGCAATAAGGAGAGTTGCGTGGAAGTTAAACGCAGGCAGAGAGGACTGAGGAATAGAATGCGTGGAGAGAAAGATAGGAAGATGGAGAGATAAGGAGCAGCGAATGAGTGACACACTGATCTAGAGGAAAAGTGCAGAGGGTAGTGATACAAGCAAGGATTTTACATAGCTTGCTTAAAAGAATGTCGAAATTTTCCTACAACAAAAATGAAACCTCAGGCAGCAGCAGACAGATGGGCCAGAAAACCCTCAAAATTCTCTAGAAATCTTAATAAAAATTTTAAATCCTTCTGCTTTAGATTTCCCTAATGAAAAACCCACAAAAAAAAATATCTAGATAAGAAATAAATACCCCTGCAAGAGCTGATTCTGAGGCTAGATCTTACCCTCCAAGGCCTAGATCTGGCTTCAAAACTAAACTTCACCTTCAGATCTGCAACCTGCAATGACAAAAACAAAACACCCGAAAACAAAATATACAATGATAAAATTAAAAACCCCGAAAAAGCCAGTTAAATAATTACAGTAATTACAAGCTGAAGTCTCTAAGTAGCCAGATTTATCACTATGCCACACATATTTATTAAAATTTTAAATTTAAAGTGAGATGCTTCGGAAAAGACCCTTCATGCAACAAAAATGGAATTTTTAATGATAAGCCCAGGATACAATCACGCTGGGCTCTTCAAAAAATGTTAATCGGGAGTTGGCTAGTCCAACTGAAAACTTCTCCGAATGCCCGATGATCTCAAAATCAAGGATTCCCTGCACAACTCAATTCAACCATTAACATAGAGCGAGAAAACGATAATAAATTTCAGATCTAATAGAGATACCTGCCATTATATCCAGAAACTAAATTACTATTCAAACCCTAGTAATCAAGCAAGATACCTGTGCTTAAATCACTCTTTAGAAAGCTATCATCAATGGCCGAAAAGGAAATCTATGCATGAAAATAACACATCTTACAGCATTCCCATGAAGAGTAACACCAGCAGAAATTAACCCCAAAACCTTTCTTTATTGCACATGAAAAACAATTACAAGAGAGCTTTCACTTAGCACACAACTCCAAGATCGAATCCCCTCAACTGACAACTGACCTCCTATTTAAAGACAAATCTTCCAAAGGTTAGTTCAAGTGATCCTTGTCAAAGCGATCTCGACTGTTGATGAGGATCAAAATTTCTTTTAATCTCATCCATTGAAATTTTAAATATTGAGGAAATTTCGAAATTATCAATTAAATGCATTTTAATTAATTCAAAAATTAAATTTTTGAATTAATTTCCTCAAAAATTTTGACTTTGACTTAACCCTAGGGACCAAGGGTATAAAATTTAGAAAAATAATCAATTAACCTTAGTCCCTGGACCTTTTAAAATTTAATTTTTGAAAGGACCAACGAATTTTGCCTTTGGAAAATTTAAATTTACCTAAGACCTAGGACTTATGAGGGGATAAATTATTTTTCTAACCCTCAAGACATTTTACATCATGATTTTTATATTTTTACATCTCAAGGGGGAAACCCATTTGAAAAAGACCCTCACAGACTACCCAGTTCAGTGACACAAATATAATCTAGCAAATCAAGTAATTTGTAATAAAATAACCTAACCAAATAGTTAGGATTATTCCCAAATCACTTTTACATAGACTCGAACTAGCACATTAGGACTCCCCTAACATTCTAATGACAAAATTCATTCCAGCTATGGGAAAGGCTGAAGGAAAACTCTGTCAATCATGGATTGGTGAGACAAAAAACCTTCCGAAATGTAGATCATCACCAGAAAATTACGTTTACCTAGGCAATTACATACATGGCACAGATTTGCTGAGGTTATTTACAATCTACGCATGCAGAAAGGCTTTACAATGTAACATTGTTAAGTTATGGTATCTTCTATGCTTATAACAGTTTACTTATCTTTCTTATTATTATCCACAGATTAGCAATTGCATGTACATAAAGTAAAGTGCAGATAGAACATTAAATGATTGACAGAAAACAAGCCAAGACAAGAGACACAAGATGTGGCGGCTAGCCAGGGACAAACCCCAATGTGGGGAACCCTTTGATCAAATCTTCCTTTATCTTCAATAATCTAGCAGAGAGAAATAGTACATAAATCTGATTTACATCAGCAGCAGCAAACCCTAGATCAGCCAAACTAGGGCAGACAATATCTTTCAAACCGACCATCAGATCCACTTGATTCCACCACCAAAAAATGCGGCCTTCAAAGGAGATCCAAATGAACCTACAACGCAGTTCTGAGGAGGGAGTCTTTTGGTCAACGTTGGTCAAACTTTGGTTCTCCAGTTGCAGCCTTAAAACTGCGTCCTTCCTTCCACATGTGTGAGAGAGAGTCTCTTTTCTGCGTAGTAGAGAAGAGCCTCTTTTCTGCGCAGAGAGAGAGAGAGAGAGATGTGATGAGATGAGTAAGTCCAAATGAGGAAAAGACCTCTTGTATTTATACACAACTGTTGATGTTTGAATAGATGCGACTGTTGTGCTTCTGAGCCTACATGAGTTGTAGGTCGACTTGATAATTATTCCATAATCAAAATAGATTCATATCTCCATAAATACTTATCGGAATCGGATGATATTTAGATCAACCCTACACCTCTCAACGAGAGGAATCTAATAAAAATATTATCAGCCATGAATAAGATGACACACATGGAGTTTGGCCCTAGTTGCCAATTTAATAGGAATCTAATAAAAATATTATCAGCCATGAATAAGATGACCCACATGGAGTTTGGCCCTAGTTGCCAATTTAATATTCCCTCTCAACTAGGGAGAACTCCATTTTCAATCTGTCTGTTGGTCGCTACTATTCATCCATAATGCACTGCCCTGTACAGCTTGACCCCTCCTTTGCTATGCTCTATCATGCCTGCACTGCTTTGTTCTGTTCTGCCCTGTTCTGATCTGCTCTGCTCTGCTCTGTTCTGCTCTGCGTTGCTCTGGTTTGTCCAAATTATGAAGAGAAAGAAGTGATCGAGGATGTATCATACTGCCTCAAATTCAGTCTCAGAGTATGTACCATTGGTCCCAGACCAGTCTTAACCGACCTGGAGTCAGCGTCATAGTGGATACAACTCCTACCACTGGTCCCAGTCTAGTATCATCCTCCACTGACTCAAAGTCAATCTCAGAGTGCGTACCACTGGTCCCAGACCAGTCTCAACCGACTCGTAGTCAGCGTCATAGTATGTACCACTCCTACCACTGGTCCAAGACCAATCCTTCACTAACCCGAAGTTGGTGTCAGAGTATGTACCATTGGTCCCAGACCAGTCTCAACCGACCCAAAGTCGGCGTCATAGTGGGTACAACTCCTACCACTGGTCCCAGACCAATATCATTGATCCCAGATCAATGAAGGTCATCATAGCATAGGGAGTATGATAGATATAGCGATGAGTCCATCAGTACTACTATGGTCCCTATCCTCATTTCCCTGCTCATTGATCAGACGAGAGGTACTTCCCATGAGTCCCAAATTGCATGAGTAGGATGCCTCGATAAAACTAATCAATCCTGTCCACAAGAGAGCGAATCATAATGTTCCACAAGATAGCGAATCATCTTGTCCACAAGAGAGCGAATCATGCTATCCACAATCGCCATGGAGAACACATCATTCAGGCCTCACAGGACAACTAATCATCCTGCTACACAATCGTCATGGAAAACACATCATCCAAACCTCATAGGAGAACCAACCATCCTGCTACATAGTCGCCACGAGGTGTACATGTATACCACCAAGGGATGATGAATCACCCTGTGGTCATATGTCACTCCAAGAAGTACCCCACACCCCCCCGGAGCTCCCAGAGCTCAATACATCATACAGGACCCTCATCAGAGGGTCTTTGAACAACACCAAGTTGTTCTCGGAAAGTCTGGAATTTGACTTTCCCTAGGGGTTTTGTCTGAATGTCGGCAACCTGTTCATCTGTACCGATATGTTGGAGCCTTATTGTTCCTCGTTGCACCATATCTCGAATATAGTGGTACCTGATATCGATATGCTTGGAGCGATCATGAAATACGGGATTCTCTGACAAACGAATCCCACTCTGGTTGTCACATAGGATCACGGTGGTATCCAATGTAAATCCAAACAGCTCACTGAAGAGCTTTCGCAACCAGACTGCCTCACAGGAGGCCATGCTAGCAGCAATATACTCTACTTCAGCGGTGCTCAAAGCTACCAACTTCTGCTTCCTGCTCATCCAAGATATCGAAGCAAATCCCAAGGTGAAACAGCACCCGGAAGTGCTCTTACACTACCTGCCCAATCAGCGTCAGTATATGTCTGAGTGAACCAACTGTAATATATCGGAGGTCTTGCTTTGGTTTGATGGGAATGGTCCCCTTTTAAGCTTTCCTTCGGCACATCCCGGACATACACCTTCTTTCTCTACTCGGAATTTGGGCATCCCTATTACCATTTGTCTTACATCAGGTAGAGTTTTGTAATGAAGGTGGGCAAACCTCCGATGCCAAAGTTCGGACTGAAGAGATGTGTCACAAGACATGACACCTAGTGGACTTCCAATGACCTAATATAATGAATCAACACAAAACCCAAGAGTAAAGGAATCTTTAACATTATTTTTCCATACACGTACCTTGCCATTGCTGAAGGACACCTTGTAGCCTTTGTCTTGCATTGCCGAGATGGACACCAGATTCTTTTTGAGGTCAGGTACATATAATACATCCTGTAAGTGGATCGTATTACCTTGATTCAATTTGAGAGACACTGCCTACACCTTTCACGAGATATTTCATATTATCTCCAAGGACAATTTCCAGGTTAGTTTCTTTCTCTATCAAATTATGGAGAACTTCTTTGTAACCAGTGAAGTGCCTTGAGGCACCACTATCAATGAGTCAAATTCCCATTGAGTCCGAAGGAGCAGAGGTAGATAGAGCAGCTGGGAGATAATATTCATCCTACTTATTTTCAACAATGTTGGATTCATACCTGGAATTTCTAGCCTTCTTGAATGGTTGTCCCCTTCCTTGATTTCCAGCACTCCTTTTACCTTTGCTATTGAATTTTCCATTCCTTTGATTGCCATGAGAGGGATTTTGATCATCGTCCTAGTGTGAGTCCTTTCTATCAGGACACTCCTTTGCATAGTGACCTGCTTTATCGCAAATGTAACATCGTCATTTTCTTCCACCCTTAGTTCCAACCTTTCTTTTTTTATTTAGTCCCGAAATTATTTCTTTTCTTAGCATGAGAAGAAAAGGCAGCAGGAGGACTTTTAGGCATGGGCATTTCTTGCTCTTCTACCCTTGTTTCTTCTTGAATGCATCTAGCCATTAATTCCTCGAAACCAAGAATTACATTATTGTTCAGAAGATAGTCGTGAACATGTACCATTCGGATGGTAATCCTCCAAGAGTCGTGAGTGCCATTTCCCTATCAGCAATAGTCTCCCCAATAGATAGGAGATCGTTCATGATTTTGGTGATCCTTAAGAAGTATGCTTGCATACTCTCATCCTTACCCTTCTTAATTTCCTTCAGCTTATTTCTAAGAAACAAAACTTGATTTGCATCAGTAACTTTAAATAAACTCACCAGTCTATCGTAGATTTCCTTGGAGGTGTTCAGGTCAGAGATGTAGGCCACCAAGCGCTTGTCGATAGAGTCCCGAATGATCTTCTTTGTTTTGACTTCTCCGGTTTTCCATTTGTTCCTGGCAACAACGGATGCATTTGATGGAGGCTCAAAAATATTGCCTCTCACTTGTCCAACACTCCTTGATCTTCTAAGGTTAGATCGATAGACATCTTCCATCCGTGATAGTCAGCTTTCTCACGGAACTTGTCCTCGGCAGGAAAGAGTGATGAGGACCCCATAGTTCTTTTAGGATAGCCTTGCCAATCTTCTCTTCGGTGATTGCTCTTGCTCTTGCTCGGGCTTTGTCTTCACTTTAGCTCTGATTCCATGTTAAGTTATGGTATGTTTTATGCTTATAACAGTTTACTTATCTTTCTTATTATTATCCATAGATTAGCAATCACATGTACATAAAGTAAAGTGCAGATAGAACATTAAATGATCGACAAAAAACAAGCCAAGGCAAGAGACACAAGATGTGGCAGCTAGCCAGGGACAAACCCCAACGTGGGGAAACCCTTTGATCAAATCTTCCTTTATCTTCAATAATCCAGCAGAGAGAAATAGTACATAAATCTGATTTACATCAGCAGCAACAAACCCTAGATCATCCAAACTAGGGCAGACAATATCTTGCAAGCCAACCATCGGATCGGCTTGCTTCCACAACCAAAAAATGCAGCCTTCAGATGAGATCCAGATAAACCTACAGCGCAGTTCTGAGGAGGGAGTCTTCTGGTCAATGCTGGTCAAACTTTGGTTCTGCAATTGCAGCCTTAAAACTACGTCCTTCCTTCCACGTGTGAGAGAGAGTCTCTTTTCTACGTAGTAGAGAAGAGCCTCTTTTCTGTGCAGGAGAGAGAGAGAGATGTGATGAGATGAGTAAGTCCAAATGAGGAAAAGACCTCCTGTATTTATACACAACTGTTGATGTTTGAACTTTGAATAGATGCCACTGTTGGGCTTCTGAGCCTACATGAGTTGTAGGTCGGCTTGATAATTATTCCATAATCAAAATAAATTCATATCTCCATAAATACCTATCGAAATTGGATGATCTTCAGATCAATCTTGCATCTTTTGACGAGAGGAATCTAATAAAAATATTATCAGCCATGAATAAGATGACCCACATGGAGTTTGGCCCTAGTTGTCAATTTTAACAAACACGATCAGGCTGATGATGATAATCGAATGGCACGGACACGTCGATCGAGCGCTATCCCTTTTGCGAAAAAAGGGGGTGTACTGCTATGGGTCGTTGACATGTAATGGTCAACACGGACCTCATAAAAACTCCATGAAACATCTCCAAAAGCCCTTGGGTCCGCTGATGAAGTAAACTTGCACCAGTCACTTGTCTGCCCCAACCCTGAAAATCCATCCTAACTATGCCATGAGGAACACCAGAAAAAGGAACATTACAAGTCCTCCCACCCCAAGATTGCTTTCCCTCAAGCAATCCAAACCTGTGGACTAGTCTGGTGGCCCAATGCAACTAAGACCCAATGTCTAGATCCCATACAAACCACTGGGTGATACTATGCCTCTGTGTCAACCCACCATGAATGAACCCCTCAATGTCTAGATCCCATACCAATCTCTGACTAAACCTGTCATCAACAAATCCTCCTGGATCCCAGTGCCACCAAGAACAAGCATCAATGCTTCATGGCTCTAGTTGTGTTATAGCTCCGGCTGTGAATGGTGTCCCATCAATTGTGTACCAACTCATTACCTCTCTCCAATCCAACACTTGACTCAATCCAACGCCAATCCCACTCTCCTGATGCTGGAATGGAATGTTGAAGAGTTGCCGACCTATATCCCACTGCCAACCGAGGCATGTAGTATCTGACATATCTAAGGGTCCCCACACTACTACGCCCCTGACTAAGAATATCACACCATCAATGGGATACCAACTCATGACCTCTCGCTAATCTAATGCATGGACACCTATGTAAAGAACAAGTCTACTAAGCTTATGTGGGTCCCTGCTAAACTCATGATGCCCTTCCTGGTCAATCAACAAGATCTATCTAACGAAACTTGCCCCTCTCCCTAAAATAGGCAAAAGTGAGCAAGATGTGTTGCAAGCCCTGTCTATGTACTCCTGGAGAGGGGTGTGACCTAGAGATACTGCAGCTCTACTAGCTACCACTGCGCCTATCTGCACCTCATCAATGGGTAGGCCCAGAGATGGGAGCACTAGTATCTCCAAAAGAGTCTCTCTCATCTAACTAGAAACTCCATGCTCCACCTGTCCACCCGTCACCTGCAAAATTGTCCTGTCAAGTCCCAACATCTCCTGATGACCAATATTTGCAAATGCTACCTCCCTGGTGGCTTCCTGCACATCTGCCTTCTCCCTCCAATGGCTGGCCCCAAGGGTGTCTACTCATCCTCCATCATGGACTCAATATGGGCCACTAGCTGACTCTCCAGAAATGGCCCATCCCACACACTATGTGTATCATCTGACTCATGCTCCTCTATGTGCTCTCTATGTTGAAATATCAGCGGCTCAGTTGCTCCCTGATCTCCTCCCTCATGGGAACAATGAGTTGTTCATTATACTCCTCTACCACACATGGATGCATATCTCGGCTACTATCATCAACTCCAAATGACTGCTCGTTCCTCAAAGGCATCCCCATAAGAACCCGTGGACTCAACTAAAAAAGAAGAATCCTCATCTAGAAAGTCAGAAAGAACCTCCTCCCGATCTACCTCTGCCATTTCCTTCGTGTCAACCTTGCATGAGTGGTCAAGTTCCCAATGTTCCTTGCAGGTGAAGCAAAGACCCCTTCTCCTTAACTCATTCTTGTTACATGATCCATCAATCCTTAGCAGCTCCTCCTTGGTCATTTGTCTTCTGAATAGCACAATGTTCTGCTCAACCAACCTTTCGGCTAGTTCATAAGTAGCAGGTGAAATCAATTGTTCATTCCTCCAAATGGCCAACAACTCAAATTGAATCTTCTTGCAAATCGCATCATAGTCTCCCATTATTGAAAACAAAATGGACAACATGTGTGTCTTGACCATGTCGGGATGATGTTTCTTAATGCTAAAGAAGCATCGGAACATCTAATGGATCAATTCATCACACCCCAAATCAAACATGATTTCATATGTCCTAACCATGGCCATGATTTCTAGAACCTCAAGCTTCATCCAAAATGTAGAACCTACATTGTTGTCCAAGTCCTAAAATGTCTTTACTATCAGCATGAAAACTATCCTCATAACATCATCATTGAAAGGAGGTATAGGTGCAGTCAGTCTCATGATGTTATTAAGACAAGATGCAACTCGAATTCTAACCCCTTCACAAGGTTCCTCCAAGAACTTGGGTTGTATGAGAGCAAGCATAGCTGGTCTTAGAGCCCAAATGAGTTTCTTCCCTTCTAACTGGTTCACTTCAGAAAGGAGTGCATCTAGTTCATCTAGTTTGAAAAGGACTTTCCATGTGACTCTCATGTGCTTCAAATTTGTCCCAAGTGCAAATATTTTGTGCCCTATTTCCCACTCCTTTTGCACATCCTTTGGGTGTTCTCTCTAAAGAACGGCATAGATACCCTTGGAGAAGAGACTGTTGTTTTGTTTTGGTTTTTGATCAGGATTGCAGTCCCTTGATGTATGGTGGCTCAAGGAACTGTCCTTTGTATTGTTGAAGAGTTTTGTGAGTTCGTCCATAGTTCAACCCAATGATGATAAGTACAACTGTGATAACGAGGCCACTGCTTTCCCGATTTGTTGAATTTCTCAATGAGGTGTTTTGACAAACAGTTTGAGGACAAATTGTTGTAGTTGTCTTTCACAATTGGCCTCAAATTATACAGGTCGAGGTCTTTGCAAAAGAAAACCTCAAATAACTAAACCACTTGCATTTATAAGCTCAGAAAATGTATATATTTCATTGTTGTTAAAATATTCATTAAAGTGAAAGATTTCAGCATATATCAACTTCTATTGATTGTCTAAGCATTTATAAACACTAAAAATAACAAAATTTGGAACCTAGTTGCGTATGCTGTAGATATGAAACCTAGTTGTGAGCGACTGTGAGCTTTTAGTCACTCCCTTGAGCCTACAAGTTAGCGACTAGTGGAATTCGTCCTTTGGGAAGGCTGTGACTTGTCGCCCAGATTCTACAGGAACTGCGACAACCGCTCAAGGTGAGGGTTGTCACTCTAATCCCCACTCACTCTGTTCTAGTTGTCTCCCAACAACAGGCTATGGGGGTAGTCCCTATGGAAATGAGGTGAAAGAAAACAAGTCAAGAAACAAATTGTTTTGGAGACATGGATGAGTGGCCTAGCTACTAGATAGAATTTAGCAAGATTAATGATTAGATTAGATTTTAAGTATGAGACCAGTACGTTATGGAGTCACAATTCTTGCTTATTATAAATTTAGACCAAGTAACCCAATGGACACCCGCTGCTTAATATGATAGACTAACTTATATGAGATGCAAGCCCTAAGAACTAGGTGTGATGCAAGGATGTTGGTAAATTTTAGATTAAATGCCTAGTCTAATTTGAACATCTCCCTTAACTATTTTCAGAAACAGTCTTCAGAGTAGGTTGTGAGATGGAGGCCAAAAGGAAGCAAGCAGTGGCCTGATTAACGATACCTCCCCTTGTGTTCCAACCACCCATTGCCTCCAGCGCCGCAGAGACTGTGGCTCTGACAACTACAAGGTCACTGTGTTAACCACTAAGAAGGGTTGAATCCCTCAAGCTAATTAGAAAATGGTTGCCCTAGGAGTCTATCAACCAAGCTTATGCTTGGAGGTAAGTTATTAATGCAAACTAAGTCCTAGGATGCTTATGCAATGATAGAGTGAAATTATCTTGAGTTAAGATTTGTTTATGTTATTTAATTACTTAATGAGAATTATCTTATTAGCAAGAGTACTTTAACAATGATTAGATAACAATCTTAAGGCAAGATAGGTGCTTAAAGATATAAGTGTCAATATTCAACAATAATCCACAAGTTGTTTAACCAATTCAAAGAAATTAGAGAACTTATCCACCAATGATTATCAACACAAGATGCAAATCAAAGTCACTCAAGAATATTCTTATGTCAGTACCACAACGCCAATTAGATCTTAGATGCTCAAGTTACCTGTTTTATCAACCAGATTAGACTCGGATTTTTGAGTGATTTCAAGCGCAAACATAGACAATTCTTACGACCAAAATGAGATAAGAAAATATTGGATTTCCAACAACTTAGATCAGCAATAATACTTCAGAAATTTCAGAACTTATTAGTGTTATGACAGCAGTAAGAGATTCACTTTAGATCATGAAAATTACCAAGCATGTGAAACAAAAAAATATCCAATGATTAGCACATATAAATTTATGATTTTAGCTGACTTTAAGATGAAGTATTCAGTGGTAAATCAGATCTGAAGTAACTTATTACAGCAGTAAACAAATCTGCAGATCAGCAAGCCAATGATACTATGACAAGTGCCCAATAAGCCCAAAACTAGGAAAAAATTACTAAAACTGAAAAACTTCATGTTTTAGGGTTTTTAGAGTGTATGATTGAAAACATTTCAGCACTGATTCAGTGATTTATGCAGTAAATTCCAGCAAACAAAAACTTAGATCTAGGTTAGATGATGAATGCCCAAGTGGCCAAAATTAAGAAAATTCAAATTTTGTTATTTTGAGTTATTTTGACCAATTTAAACGTGATTTTAGAGCTTAATTATCATTGTTATTCAACAAAATTTACGGCAGTAGTAAAACAGTGAAATGCTAGGGTTTAGAGCAATGTTGTGAAAAGCGCGAGCGGGATTAAATCGGCGCGGGGAACGAATCGGAAAAAATCGGAAAAATCGTGAAAAAAATCGGAAAAAAGCGGGAAAAAATCGTTTGGTACAAAAATATTCATTTTTTTTCAATTTTTTTAATATCTAAACCATCTACAACATAAAATAAATACATTGACACATAAATATGATAAAAAAACTAATATATAAGATGTTTAATATCATTTCTAGCGCTAAAATCACACATAACATTGAATCATGTCCTGAATAGTAAGTCCTGACTCTTGAGTCCCAACTCAACCTCAAAATATCAACAAAAAATATGATAATGT
Organism: Pinus tabuliformis; assembly: GCA_031772625.1. NCBI lineage: Eukaryota > Viridiplantae > Streptophyta > Pinopsida > Pinales > Pinaceae > Pinus > Pinus tabuliformis. The sequence continues at coordinate 1,341,530,224 of CM062818.1, read as the reverse complement.
ATCTCATCATGTCATAATGTCATATACAATAAAATGAGGTCTAATCCTATTGATTTCCTCTACCCCTCTTGCGAGAAAATGCCACAGCTTTCCCTTTCCCTCTAGATGTAGATGCTGGTGGAGATGGCAGTGGAGTCTGATGTGCTCTAGAAGCTGAAGAACTAGAAGTAGGAGCTATAGGAGGTAGACCACGTCCTCTACTGGTGGCAGGGGTAGCCCGAACAGGTGGTGTCACCTGGAAACATTACAATCTCCCAATCCTGAAATCCTGAAAAACTGATAAGTCTGCTGGATTTTAAATGAAATCTAAAATTCTACTTTCTCCATATGAAATCCAATGACGCTGAACCACTCTCAAACATCCTGAGTCATTTCATGGTAATGTTAAAAATTTAAGTAAAAGGATGAAAATCAAGATTAAGGAGAATGTCACTTTTACTTTAAGAATTTAACATTACCATGAATAGCATATCCATACTAGGGCCTAGACTTGATCATTAAGCTGCCCCACTCAAAAATTATTTGTTTCTTTAAAAAAAAAATTGCATGAAAAAACCCAAATACCAAATGAAAAACCAAAAAAAAAATTATAAAATCGTGCTGTCCCGGCAACCCAGCGCTTTTTTCGCAAAAAATCGTGAATCGGCAAAAAACAATAGCCGATTTTTCCATGTAAAAAGCGCGATTAAATCGGCAGGGGGAAAAAAACGCAATTTTTTCAAAAAAGCGCGATCTAATCGTGCTTTTCACAACACTGGTTTAGAGAGCAAACCCTAGGCCCAAGGCCTTGGAGATCTCTTGGTGAAATTTTTTTGAAACTTTGGGATCAAGTTGCCACTTGAAAAATAGACTTTTTGAGGCCCAAAACCTGCTAAATCACTAAGTATTTAGGCCAGAAAATTCAGATATGGGTTTAGGGCAAACTAGGGCTAAGGAAGGCCAATGCTAGGCCAAATAGGGCTAGCGTTGAGGCTTGGAGGCTAAAGGAAGGCGGATCAGGAATCAAAAATGGCCAAGGAGGGAAAAACCAAAGGCAATGAGGCAAGGAAAGCCCTAAAAGTTTGGTCGTTGGGGCTATGGGGCAATTTAGGGCCCTAAAGGGCCATGGCTATCCCAAAGGGCAGTCGCTTACGGAAATGGAGGGGGAACGAGGCTCCTTAATCCCATGGCCAAGCCAATTAAGGCCTTAAAACCCCAACACAAGGGCTTGAAAGGAGGGTTGAGGCCCTTAGCGGCTACAGCCTGCCTCCAAGAGCCGAAAAGGCTAATGCAGAGGCAAAAAAAGTTGATGCAGGGGCCTTAGAGGCTAACATTGGGCTAGAGGAGGCAGGATCTGGGCTCGGGGGGCCTAAAAAATGAAGCCCTTGCTTCAGAAAAACTTTTCTCTTCCAGATCTAAATTCTGCTGCAATTTTTCCAATGACTAGCCCTGCAAAAAAATTCTAAAAACTAGATCTTACCCTCAAGGGCCTAGATCTAGCTCTACTTCAGCCTCTTCTCTTGATTTCACCTGCAAAAATGAGAATAAAACACTCAAACCCAAATAAATACAAAATCTTAAAAAAACCCAAAACCCCAATTAACAAAATTAGTTTACAAATAAATCTACAAAATTATTTTACAAATATACAAACAAACAAGGGTTTTGAAAATTTAATTTTTTTGAGAAATAAATTTTTATGGCTATTTTCTTTGATAAATGGCTAAAAAGACTTTAGAAACCCCATGCACACTATAGCCTTAGTGAAGATTTAATCCACCACATAAATATTCAGGATCCAAGCAAAGTTGATCCTTGCCCATAGTTTGTGAACTTGGAGACCAAGGACTGAAGTACTTGCAAACACTATGTATTTATCTCAAGACACTTTGTTAATCATATGGTGAATCAAGTCACATAATATTAGCCCAAAACTATCAATAAAATGATTTTATCTCCATCTAATGAAAAATAGATCTTACCATTTATCAGCACAACATAGGAAAGCTCATAGTCTGTACATACCACAAATCAATGAACATGGACACCTCAAGTTGCACCCCAAAGTCTTTATTGTGATAGAAAAAATAGTTCCCACTGGAACAATAGTTTATATGAATGTTTCAGCAACAATTTCGTAGCCAGAAATCAGATGGCTAGAGACTCAAATGACTCTAATTTATAGATAAATCCTCCAAGTGAAAAATAACGACTAATTTCCTCGATCATTGTCGAAATAATCTTGGTCGTCGAAAAATACTTGATCATCTTTTAATCTCATCCGTTGAATTTTTATTTTTGAGGATTTTCTCGAATTTATCATTTAATTCCATTTTAATTAACTCAAAATTAATTATTTTGAGCTAATTTCCTCAAAAAATTGACTTTGACTTGACCACCAACGTCCAAGGGTCCATTTTTTCTTGAAATATTCAATATTCCCTTGGTAGACCTCCAAAAATTTTTTTTTAAGAACCACGAATTTTTCAATTTTAGAATTTAATTTTCCTAAGACATTTTAATTTGATTCTAATTAATTAAATTTATGCCTTAGGATTTTAATTTAATTTTGCCAGAAAATTTAATTAATTGACACATGCAAGAATTAATTAATTTGTTTGCCCTCTACTGTTGATTTTTGGTAGCATCAGATATGCTCTAGCCATGAAAATTGGTGGAGAGGCTAAGGCACATAAGATCTCCAAGACCCAAAAATTGTTTGGGGAAATTCCACCCAGATGGAGAGATATTAAAATAATTAAAATTTTTAATGAGACCCTAAGTCTAAACTTATGAAAATTAAAATATTAATAGGTATTAATATAATATGGATGAGAAAGTTCTAAATGACGAGGATCAAGCCAAATCTAATCTTAGCCTTTGATTAGGGACCTAATCTCGGTCGTTGAATCGTCAACAGAAAAAGTATAAGAGGAGGCTTGAGAGTCAGTTGGAGATACACCAAGTTGATCAAGAATTTGATTTTCTAGGGCAGGGTTTGCTGAGAAATCGAGTTAATGCTCTGTTGCAGCAAGGGGCAGTTCGGTAGAAGGTCGAGAATACATATCAGAGAGGCAGAGAAAGTGTTAGAGAGACAGCGCAGAGCCTTGGAAGGCTGGTGCAGAAGCAACCAAGGCTGACACAGAGGTTGAGGAGGCCAGCACAGGTGATGCAGAGGGTCAATAGGCTGACGCAGAGGTAGTAGAGGCTAGCAGAGTTGACGCATGGTTGATGTTAAAATTGGCAACTAGGGCCAAACTCCATGTGGGTCATCTTATTTATGGCAGCTGATATTTTTCTTGGAATCCTCTCGTCGAGAGGTGTAGGATTGATCTAACGATCATCTGATTCCAACAAAAATTTATGGAGATATGAATTTATTTGTAATTACTTGACAAATTGCCAAGGTCAGCCGACAGCTAAACGTGTAGCACACATGTTCAACGTCTCATATAAATACAATATAGGTGGAGGCATTATTTCACCATCTCATCTCACACATTCTTCTCTCCTTTATTGATTGGGTTTACACATAAGGAGCAGCACACGCACATGGGAAAGAAGAGGACGAAGTTGGAGGACGCAGGAAAGGAGGACGCAAATCTATTTGACTATGTTCACTTTGACCAAGGTTGCAGCAAGTCGCTTTGACTAGCATTGACCAAGCGTTGACCTTTCAGGAGTGCGATTTTGTTGTGGCTGCCTCTCCTAGGCAGACCACAGATTTTGGCACACAAACCGAGGCATTCTAACCTCTGGTTTGACCAATGTTGGCTGCCCTAGTTTGTGGCAGCAGGTTGATATCAGTTGACTGCAGTTTGACTAGGTTTTTCAGACTGTTTATGGGTTGCCTCTTCTTGTTGTTGGAGGCCTAAATGACCGGGAAATTGACCAAGCATATTGGAGGTCAATTTCATCTTGTTTGACCAGATTTGACTTTGCAGGTTAGGGTTTTCTACTGCTGTCCTAAAATTACAGATTTATGTATTTTTACTATTTCTCTCTCTGTTGAACTATTGAAGATTATAGAACAATTGATCAAAGGGTTTCCCCACATTGGGGTTTGTCCCTGGCTAGCCGCCATAACTAGTGTCTCTTGTCTTGGCTTGTTTTCTGTCGATCTATTAATGTTCTATCTACATTTTACTATATGTTAATGTGATTGCTAATCAGTGGCTAATAAGAAGAAATTGAAGTAAGTTGCACTAAGCATAAAACATACCATAAATTAACAGTTGAAGAGGCAACGCTGAGGAATTTTTGTGGGGCGGATTGGGAGTTGAGAGGCAGATGCAGAACTGTAGAAGGTGACGCAGTTCCAAAGAGAAGCTTGGAGCAGCGTTTGTTGTCCAGCTAAGGAACTGTCGAAGTTGTTGTGGGATCAATCATCCAGTTGCTGATTAGCCGAAATATCTGTCTCCGAGGAGAGGTACTTCTGCCAAGGAAAACCTTTGAAGGGTGAGCCATTTCTGGCACCCTAGTTGTATTCAGAAACTACATAATAATAAAACCCTCATATTTGTTGCACTGGTTTTCCCGCATTGTGTTTTTTCGGGGACGATTGTCCAAAAATAACGGTGTCCCTTGTGTGTTTGTCTCAGTTATTTTAGTTGTTGATCTGTATATGTGTTGAGGTTGCATTTGTGTTTATTTTGGTATTTATATTTATAAATAACTTGTTAATGGAAAGAACAAGTAGGAGATAATAAACCAGATAATGCAGTAGGGATTTTTAATGTGTCAGAGTTAGAAATTTCAACATGGTATCAGAGCGTTGCAAATCACAGGAGAACTAAATATGCCAGCAGAAGAAATCTAAAGATTTTGCAACAGAAGCAGTTGTCCCGAGAGACAACGGCGTTCCAGAGCAGAAGCAACTAAAGAGGAAGTGAAGCAGAGCCTACGTCATCATTTCGGGCCATAAGGAGGGTTAGCGCAGAGGCAGAGAGGGATAGATCAAACCTACGCAGTGCCTGGTCATCTTTCTCAGCCAGGAAGGATTGACGTTGTGGCCAGGAAGAGCAGATTCAGCCTTTGTCGGGATTGCGCAGAGCCTGAAAAGCTCAGTTTCTTTAGTTGTCGGAGCTTGGGGAGTTGTGGCCAAATTATGATTTGAAGAGCTGGTGGGACGTTGTTTCCGTCGAAGCAGAACAATGTCTAAGGAGGCGGGACAAAGGTAGAGGGAGTCACTACCTCGATGGATTTCTAGCCAAGGAATCCAGATCCTAGTTACAGTTGCAAGGAGGATTGGAGAGGAGCGGTTCGACAATTGGATAAAGGATTTCCAAAAGGGAAATCAGGATTTAGAGGGAGATTTCCCAGAGGGGAGTCGAGACTCAGAGGGAGTCCAGAAGAGGAGTTGAAATGGCAGTGAACGAACTAAGGGATCAAGACAGGTTGGACGGTGCTTCCAACTTTGTCATTTAGAAGGCCAGGATCGTGGCAGTCCTGGATCGACATCGCATCAAGGACTTTGCCTTGAAAACCATGGCTATCCCAGTTGACCCAATTGAGAGCGAGAAGCATGAGGATGTACCGGCAAGGGCAAAGTGCATGATCCTATACAGGGTCAAAAATCATGTCATGCCACACATTGCTGAGAAGAACACAACAAAGGAGATGTGGGCCACCCTGACCACCTTATACCAGGGCTCTTCCGTGCAACGGAAGATGCTATTGGAGAATCAATTGCGGTCATATCAGATGCAAAAGGGAGAGCAGATAGATCCCTTTCTTCTCAGGTTTCAAGATATTTGCGACCAACTTACTTCTGTGGGGTCTACACTGGACCCAGAGTTTATGGTCAGGACTGCCTTGAATGCAATCTCCGAGGAGTGGGAGACATTTGTCCAAAGTATTTTAGGCAAGGCTACTCTTCCCGGTTGGGAGGAGATGTGGGCAGCTCTTCGACGAAAACAGATCAAGAAGATGACCAAGGCGGGGAGTAGTGGGAAGGAAGCTCAAATTAAGAAAGAGGAGGAGGAGGATCAACTCTAGCATATAGAGACAACAAGGGAAGAGGAAAAAGAAGGACATCTCCAAGGTTAAGTGCTTCGATTGTGGGGAGCTGGAACATTGTTCATCCCAATGTCCCAACAAGAAAAACAAGGGATAGGCTTCTAATTCAAACGCAGCTCCAGCTAAGGCGGAGAAAGAGGTTGAGACTGATGACGATTAGGCCATGAGTGCTCATAAATCTCTAGAGAAGAGGTGTGCCATGAGTGCTCATAAACCTCTAGAGAAGAGGTGGGGAGACATCAAGTTGTAGTCAGGAGGACTAAATACTAGGGGCAGGATCCTTGAGGTGCCCAAACTCTTGGAACACATCCGGCTACGGGAGCCCTTAACAAGAGTAACATGATGACAGGTGTCGGGTGGAGCAAATTGTAGTGGAGCAGCAAGGCAGTGCTTGAATGCAGAAATATGAGGTAGCACAATGGAGGTTGCAGCAGTGCGAGAGGCACATACGTGTATGCAGCAGCGCAATGGCAGCAAAAGTTGCACGGGTTAGCAGCAGAGGCAGCTTCAACATCATGAGGTTTCCAGACTGAACAGGATGTCAGTGGTTGGGAGAAGTCAGTTACTTACTTCTCAGTAACTGAATTGCAGTGCAGTAGTTAGCAATGGCAGTGCTAGCGGCAGCATGGGCAGCATATTGAGAGGGAGTTGTAGTACATATGTGGCAGTGGCAGTGTCATGGGCACCAGTACAGGAAGCAGCAATGCAGTGGATGTGAGGCAGCAGGCCAAGCATAAGCACAGGTACCGATGCGGAAGATTAGAGTGATGTTTCTATGGTGAAGCATTACTAGAGCATATTCCTCGATAAGAGGGAGTGTTGATTTTTTGGTAGAATCGGATGTACTCTAGCCATGAAAATTGGTGGAGAGGCTAAGGCACATAAGATCTCCAAGCCGTAGAAACCGTTTGGGGAAATTCCATCGGGATGGAGAGATATTAAAATAATTAATATTTTTAATGAGACCCTAAGTCTAAACTTAGGAAAATTAAAATATTAATGGGTATTAATATAATATGGGTGAGAAAGTTCTAAATGACGAGGATCAAGCCAAATCTAGTCTTAGTCGTTGATTAGAGACTTAATCTCGGTCGTTGAATCGTCATCAAGAAAAGTATAAGAGGAGGCTTGAAGGTCAGTTGGAGATACACCAAGTTAATCAAGAATTCGATTTTCTAGGGCAAGGTTTGCTGAGAAATCGAGTTAGCGATCTATTGCAGCGAAGGGAAATTCGGCAGAAGGCCGAGAATACATATCAGAGAGGCAAAGGAAGTGTTGAAGAGATAGCGCAGAGCCTTGGAAGGCTGACGTAGAGGAAACCAGGACTGATGCAGAGGCTGAGGAGGCCAGTGCAGGTGACGCAAAGGGCCAATAGGCTGACGCAGAGGAAACAGAGGCTAGTAGAGATGACGCAGGGCTAAAGAGGCAACACTGAGGAATTTTCGTGGGGTAGACTAGGAGCTGAGAGGCAGACGTAGAGCCATGGAGGGTGATGCAGTCCCTGGAGGGTGACGCAATTCCAGATAGAAGCTTGGAGCAGCTTTCGTTGTCCAGCTAAGGAACTGTCGAAATTGTTGTGGGATCAATCATTGGGTTGCTGATCAACTAGAATATCTGTCTCCGAGGAGAGGTACTTTTGCCAAGGAAAATCTTTTAAGGGTGAGCCATTTCTGGCACCCTAATTATATTCATAAATTGCATAATAATAAAACCTTCATATCTGTTGCACTGGTTTTCCCGCATTGGGTTTTTCTGGGGATGATGTTCCAAAAATAACAGTGTCCCTTGTGTTTTTGTCTCAGTTATTTCAGTTGTTGGTCTGTATATGTATTGAGGCTACAATTGTGTTTATTTCGGTATTTATAATTATAAATAACTTGTTAATGGAAAGAACAAGTAGGAGATAATAAACCAGATAATGCAATAGGGATTTCTAATGTCTCAGACTTAGAAATTTCAACATCTAATATTTTAACCATGGTGTCTAAGTATGAGGAGCCACACATTAAAATATTTTTTACATAAGATTTACAATTTCAACCCTTAAAGTGGGAATACCCGTTCGGCTTAGACCCTCAAAAAACATACTCAATCTGCAACACAATATGAGCTAGGAGACCAAGTGATTTGCAATAAAATAATTTAGCCAAATAGCTTAAATTATTCTCAAATCACTTTTACATAAGACTCAACTAGAACACTAGGACTCACCTAAGACTTTAACAAAGAATTCCACCCTAGCTTCGAAGTGGGGTTGGAGGAAAAACTCTGACGACCATCCATATTTAGAAACACAAATGAATCAATGAAACGAAAAACCTCCTAGAATGAAACTCTCGCCAAAATAATAGGCTTACCTAGGTTATTACATACATTCACGATCTTACTAGCATCATTTACATTACATAACTTGCAAAATGGTTTTACAATAACACATGAACCGCTGATAAATGATCTGATCCCGTTGAAAAAAATTGGTACTTTCACTTCCTTGGAACTTTGAAAAAACCTATACAACACGACTGAGAAACAAAACCCTAGAAAAATACATGCGAGCTTTGGACCCTACAATTTCACCTTTGAGTGAACCCATTTATCCGCAAACCAGCCTCAGACATGTGCGAGCCAAAAACAAGAAAGAGAATATAAGAATGATCCATGATGATGTCCAAATGAGGTAGAGGTCACTTGCATTTATAGCCTTCAAAGGGTCCAATTTGCTTTAGGGTCGACCTAATCAAATTTGCACATGTGGGTTTGTAATTCAAAAATATACTTTCCCTTGTCCAAATTTGATGATCTTTAGGTCAATTTTGGTCCTCTTGAAAAGAGGCATTCAATGTCATCACCATCTCCATCAAATGAGTTGTCCAAAGTGGAATTTGGCCCTAGTTGCCAATTTTAACAAAGGGTATTCTCAGACATAAGCTATTGACTTTCATGAGATTTTTTCATCAATTGTAAAACTTGTTTCTTTTCGTACAATGTTAGCTCTAACTACATTATTTGACCTTGAGTTAGAGAAATTAGATGTTAAAATAGCTTTTCTTCATGGAGATTTGGATGAGGAGATCTATATGCAAAGACTAGAAGGTTTCGTACAAGATCGCAACAAGAGATTAGTTTGTAGGCTCAGGAAATCATTATATGTCTTGAGACAATCACCCATGCAATGGTACAAGAAATTTGATTCCTTCATGGTGAGTCGGAACTTCACTAGAAGTGAATATGACCATTGTGTGTATTATGTACTTTGAAAGTTTCAATGGTATATTCATTATCTTGGTTTTGTACATTGATGATATGCTTTTTGCAAGCAAAAGCATGGAAGAGATCAACAGGCTAAAAGTTAATCTTGCTAAGACGTTCGATATGAAGGATCTTGGAGCTGCAAAATAGATCTTGGGCATGGACATGCATAGAGACAGGAAAAATGAAAAGATCTAGTTATAACAGCAGAAGTATGTGGAGAAAATACTTGTAAAGTTCAGGATGAACAATGTGAAACCTGTTAATGTCCCTTTGACTTCCCATTTTAAGCTTTCTTCAAGTTTATGTCCTAGTACTGATGAAGAAAAGGAATATAAGTCTTGTGTATCATTTGCTAATCCATTAGGTAACTTAATGTATGTGATGGTGTCTACAAGACCTGACATTTCACATGCAGTTGGAGTTGTCAGTAGATTTATAGCAAATCTAGGGAAAGAACACTGGGGAGCAATGAAATGTGTGATTTGGTATTTGAGAAGCACAAGTGACCATTGTATCATCTTTAGTGGTTGTAGTGATTCATTCTACGGATATGTTGATTCAAATCATGTTGGTGACTTGGACAAGAGGAGATCTACTTCAGGATATGTCTTTACTCTTGCAGGTTGAGCGATTAGTTGGATGTCAAATCTTCAGGAAACAATTGTTTTTTCCACCACTAAGGCAGAGTATATAGCTGCTTCACATGGCTATAAAGAGATAATCTGGTTGAAGGGTCCACTAGGTGAGCTTGGAAGGATGCAAGAGAAATTGAATGTATTATGTGACAGTCAGAGTGTTATTCATTTGGCTAATAATCCAGCTTTTCACAGCAAGACTAAACATATAGATGTAAAATACCATTTTGTAGTAGCGCTCAAAAAGGTCCACACATAGGAGAATTGTGCAGAAATGTTCACGAAACTAGTTTTGGTAGAGAAGTTATGATAGTGTTTGGCTTCTCTTGGCTTGCAGAAAAGATGATGAATGGGCAAGGGTAAGGGATTAGGAAATTTTTTGTCAAGGTGGAGATTGTTATAAAATGAAAAGAATTAAAGAAATATGTAAATGTAATTTTTACCTCAGTAAATCTTGTTTCACTGATCAAGTGAATGTATAATGATAGGCAATTCGTAACAGTGCCTATTGACTAAAATACTGTAGCCCGAGAGGCAAATTGTATCAGAGGGTCATTTTTTGACCTTGATTAATAAAAGTATTCCAATCCCTTGCCCGGTGGAAGTTTCCTTGACACATTGTCAAGATTTTACCACATATATCCTGTGTCTATGTTTATAATTTCAGTTCCCTACTTGTCTTTGCATTGTGTGTTTTTCTTTTTGTTAAATTAAATTTACAGGCTCAAAAATAACAACAGGCATATCATCATGTGTTGAGCAAATATAGGGCTATTGACTAGCTATCTAGCTATCCAAATGGAGGAGAAAATTCTCTTATGGAGTTACCCACTTTTTGGTGGGTGATAGGGGACTAGGAGGGATGGTGCCTCACTTGGACACCTTATCTTGTGGATTAGATTAGGTTGTTTGTGGATGTAGTCCACCTCTCTAGTGTTGACCTCCCTCACCTATTCTATATAAAGGTGACAAAGAATCTTTATCTATAGCAAAAGAGTTGAAAGATTTCAATAGATCATTGTTTCTTGAAGATGAACGAGTCACAAGCTTTTGTTCTTGCCATAAACCAAGAGAGAAAATTGCTAGTGTTTGGCAAAGACAAAAACTAATGAAGACATGAAGCACTAGGGTAGATGTCCTTGTGTGAGAAGATCCGAGTGTTTGTAGCAAAGAAACCTTAGAGGAGACTTAGAGAGCATGTTAGTAGCAAGCTTGGAGAAAGAGCAAAGATGGACTTGTTGGCATTCATGTTAGCTTCTTGTTGAGCCTTTGGAGCAGCTAGGAGCAGCATGATGTGATGCCTTGCTAAGTAATATTTGTTGGTTAGGGTTTTTGTTGATGGAGGATTCCCTTGCTAGGGTTTGGACTTATTTGGATGGATAGAAGCTACAACCACATCTCTCACCTAAAGAATGACAAAGGATTGTCAAGTAACTTTGGATACATTGTCCTAGCTTGAGATGAGCTTAGAGGACAATCTTGTACCAAGTTATGAGACATTGTTGGTATGTACTTGTAACTTCTTTTGTTGTATATATGAAGTGTATTTTGTTGTCCAAACCTTGTGCACTTGCAGATCTGAGTTGAAATTATGTTCTTATGGGGATTGAGTAGCTTCTAGTGTTGATTATGTACAATGAACGGCTTTTGTTGAGTGATTTGACAAGTAAATAGAAGTTAAGATGGAAGATTTGTGTGTAGGAATTTACAGGGTAAGTTCCTCAGATAGAACACTGAAGGACACCACTCAATCACAGATCAATACACCAGTACTCTTGACGTGGTTAAAACCCTCAAAGAGGGAAACAATCCACGGCCTGAGCCAACTGGCCACTTCAGGCAATTTATTAATAAAAGAATGAAAATTTACATAAGCTTCTCTCATGAACAGTCACCTTACAAATGACCCTCTGATGCAGGAGCATTCAGCGCAAGGAAAATCATTGTAAATAGTAGACATAAGGGGTCATGCATTTTAGGGAAAATAGTTCCTAAGTCTCAAGTCAATTTAATAGTTAGGCTCTTAAGTGTGATTTTATTAGATAATGGGAGAATATGTAAATGCTCTCAAAATAAATGAGAACATGAGTGGTAGGAGTCAAATCCAACTCTCTAGGAGCAAGGGAGAGCTTTTAGGCATAAATGGAAGAATAGATGTGGACCATTGAGCGATAAAGAGGCTTTTCTGTTTTAAAACAGAGAAAAACTAGAGTGGATAAAGTCTGCCACATATATATATGCATGCATGTAGAGCTTTAGGGCTTTTTGTTAAAAGGATGGGATCATAGTAATCCAATCAAAATTCCTATATAAACGAATGTAAGCCTACGGGCAAAGGGGAGAGGCCACCAATAGTAGAATCAAGCCTGTATTTGTGTGTGTGCGAGACCCAGGAGTCTTGGATGTAATCTGTCTTTTACATTAATATATGCAAGTTTATTTCTTGTCTGGGTCATGATGCTTAAGTAGTAATTTACGTGTGAGTTACTTGTGAATTCGTAGGCTCTGTTGTAGGTTGCAGGGAGAACTCTGTAGTACGCAGAGGGATAGAGTGATTCAGAGGAATCACAATGGATTTCAAATCCAAGTGAAGAATAAACAGAAGAAGAGTTGCACGATTCAAAAGAATTGAAGTAGATCATTGAATCCATTAGAGTTCCGCAAGAAGGATGGAGATCAAAGGAGTGTGAGCGCAAGTCTAAGCTGAGAATAGATAGTGCACAGTGAAATAACAAAGATCCAAAACCTTTGAAGAAACCATGCCGCAAAAGAAATACTGAAGACTTAGTCGAATTCCTAAGTAAAAGGAATAAACAGAGAAGTATTGATGCTCAGCAACCGTTGGATCAGTTAGATCAACGGCTGAGATTGTGTCACATCAACGAAGTCCTTTTTCTATGTTATCGGAATGAGCCTTGGAGATTTGCATGGAGCAATTAGCGATTAATCATGGACCGCTGGATCATGGCCAGATCAACAGTCATGATTAAATCGCAAATCGGTGATCAGAGGTGACAAAGGGTTAGCAGTTTAGTGGAATTGCAATATCGCTGATAGCGATATTGGCGATCGACATTGGCTATACATCGGCGATTGGGGGTTATGGTGATCGGCGATCGGAGCGATCGCTATCGAAGATCAGAGGATGGAGTGGCGCGGTGGACTTGTAACACTGCAGACCCGCCGATATTTGTTAAAGCGGGTTTATAAATTTTGATGTCCGGTATGTGTTCTGGAATGGAATTTGTGTATGTTTCCCGTGTATTTGTGTTATGTGTGTGGATCGGGGTTTTAAGGCTTGAACCACTATATTGTAATGCTTACAATGGTTATTTAGGCTCCGACAAAGGGATGGCTCCGATTTTAAATGTAAGTCCACGGTTTAAAAGGCTATTAGCCTCAAGTGCACTTCCGATAGGCTTTGTGGGCCATAACCCATAGGTCTCAGGATCGATTATTTAAGGGAAAAGGATTTGGATTAACCATTAGTGGTATTAGAGCAGATTTGTAATCTGTAAGGGGAACTTTGAAGTTCTTGTAAGACTGTAGCAATTCCAGTAGAGGCTTGGAGTAAACAGGTACAGAGGATTCCTTGAAGGAAAGAGGACTTGGAAACCAACCAGAGGATAATCCATTCAAAGTGCAGAAGAATGGGAGAACAAGATCATGCATAGATCTGGGAGGTAAGACAGAGTATTTTATCTCAAAGTTAAATTGAATATTGTTGGTTGCAGATGAAGCATCTCAACAAAGGACAGCAAGAGAAGTTGTAAGGGAAGAACTAGATGTGTTCTTGAATACAAAGTAAGGAGAATACTCTAAAAGAGAAGTGGCAGTGAACCTGAAGAATCCAATAAAAAATTGGACAGAGAGGATAGCTGAAGTGTTCTCAAGAGAGAGTGAGAGATTGCAGAAGCCTAGAAGGAGCAAAGGTGTTGCTCAAGGGGAGGTTTGTTAAGTTATGGTATGTTCTATGCTTATAACAGTTTACTTCTTTTTCTTATTATATTCCACCGATTAGCAATCACATGTACATAAAGTAAAGTGCAAATAGAACATTAAACGATCGACAGAAAACAAGCCAAGACAAGAGACACAAGATGTGGCGGCTAGCCAGGGACAAACCCCACAATGTGTGGGGAAACCCTTTGATCAAATCTTCTTTTATCTTCAATAATTCAGCAGAGAGAAATAGTACAATAAATCTGATTCATATCAGCAGTAGCAAACCCTAGATCAGTAGCATCAGCATTAGCGGCTTCATTATCAAACTAGGGCAAACCATATCTCACAAACCGACAGTCGGATTGACTTCATTCCACCACCAAAAGTTTCGGCTTCCAGAGGAGGTTCAGATGAACCTACAGCGCAGTTCAGATGAGGAGATCTTCTAGGCCACGCAAGTCAATCTTTACTTCTGCAGTTGCAGCTTCAGTTTCAGCAGTTTCCGACTTCAAACTAGGACAGTCGATATCTTGCAAACCGTTCGTCGGATTGACTTCATTCCACCACCAAAAGTTGCGGCTTTCAAAGGAGGTTCAGATGAACCTACAGCGCAGTTCCAAAGAGGAGATCTTCTAGGCCACGCAAGTCAATCTTTACTTCTGCAGTTGCAGCTTCAAATTCAGCAGTTTCTGGCTTCAAACTAGGGCAGTCGATATCTTGCAAATCGTTCGTCGGATTGACTTCATTCCACCACCAAAAGTTGCGGCTTTCAAAGGAGGTTCAGATGAACCTACAACGCAGTTCCAAAGAGGAGATCTTCTAGGCCACGCAAGTCAATCTTTACTTCTGCAGTTGCAGCTTCAAACAGCTTCCGACTTCACATGTGTGAGAGAGAGAGACCCATTTCAGCGCAATAGAGAAGAGACTCATATCTGCGCAGTAGAGAGAGAGAGATGTGATGAGATGAGTGAGTCCAAATGAGGAAAAGTCCTCTTATATTTATACACAACGTTGGTGGGTGAATAGATGCGACTGTTGGGCTTCTGAGCCTACATGAGTTGTAGGTCGGCTTGATAATAATTCCATAATCAAAATAAATTCATATCTCCATGAATACTTATCGGAATCGGATGATCTTTATATCAATCCTACACCTCTCGACGAGAGGAATCTAATAAAAATATTATCATCCATGAATAAGATGACCCACATGAAGTTTTTCCCTGGTTGCCAATTTTAACACTCCCTCTCAACCATGGAGAACTTCATCTGCAATCTGTCTATCGGTCGTTACTATTCATCCATCAAATGCACTGCCCTGTACAGCCTGACCCTTGCCCTGCTCTGCTCTATTCTGCCTATTCTGCTTTGTCTTGTTCTGCCCTGCACTGATCTGTACTGTTTTGCTCTGTTCTACTTTGCTCTTGCATTGTTCTGTTCTGCTCTGCTTTTGTCCGAATTATGAAGAAGAAATGATCGAGGATGTATCATACTGACTCAAAGTCAGTCTCAGAGTATGTACCACTGGTCCCAGACCAGTCTCAACCAACCCAAAGTCAGCGTCATAGTGAGTACAACTCCAATGGTCCCGGACCAATATCATCCTCCACTGACTCAAAGTCAGTCTCAGAGTATGTACCACTGATCCCAGACCAGTCTCAACCGACCCGAAGTCAGCATCATAGTATGGTACAACTCCTACCACTGGTCCCAGACCAGTATCATTGATCCCAGATCAATGGAGGTCATCCTAGCGTAGGGAGTACGGTAGTTACAACGATGCGTCCATCGGTACTACTATGGTCCCTAACTTCATTTCCCTGCTCATTGATCAGATGAGAGGTACTTCCCATGAGTCCCAGACTGCATGGGTAGGATGCCTCGACAGGAGAACTAATCAATCCTGTCCTCACAGGAGAACACATCAATCCTGCTACAATTGCCATGGAGAACACATCAATCCAGGCCTCACAGGAGAACACATCAATCCTGCTACAATTGCCATGGAGAACACATCAATCCAGGCCTCACAGGAGAAATAATCATCCTACTACACAGGAGAGCGAATCATCCTGTTCCACAAGAGAGCGAATCATCTTGTCCCACAAGAGAGCGAATCATCTTGTTCCAATGTGCACCACCAGGGGAGGGTGAGTCACCCTGTGGTCATATGTTGCTCCAGTAGGAACCGCAAGCCCTCAGAGCTCCCAGAGCTCAATGTATGCAACATGTAGGACCCTTGTACAAGGGTTTCTTGCCGACTCCAAGTCGTTTGGGAAAATCACAGATTAGATCTTTCCTCGGGGCTTTGACAAGGTGTATCAACCTGTACATCATCTTAATGTGATGGAGCTTCCTTGCTCATCGACTTACCATATCCCAAATGATGTCTGTCTGCTAGAGCAATTGACAAATACGGGATTCCTCAATAATCGAATCCCACCTCTGGTTGTTACAAAGAATCACAGTGGTATTCAATGTAAATCCAAACAGCTCACTGAAGAGCTTTCGCAACCAAACTGCCTCACAAGAAGCCATGCTAGCAGCAATATACTCTGCTTTGGCGGTGCTCAAAGCCACCGACTTTTGTTTCCTGCTCATCCAGGATATCGAAGCAGATCCCAAGGAGAAACAACACCCAGAAGTGCTCTTATGGTCCTCCACATTGCCTGCCCAGTCAGCATCTGTGTATCCAAATAGTCTCACATCTCCGGCAATGTATCTTAATCCATGAGAGATTGTGTCCTGAAGACATCTCAGAAGATTCCTGGCATCAATCCAGTGAGGCTCAACCAAATATGAGCTCACAATGCTAACTGCAAAACATATGTTCGGACGGAGGTTCACCAAGAACATCAACGCGAATGAGTTTTTGAAACTCAGAGGCATTTCCCAAGGCTGGTCCGACATCACTACCATATAACTTCTAAAAGTTAAGATCCTCGAGGTAGTCACAGGCTTGCAGTCCATCATACCGAATCTTTCCAATATATTTACCACATATTTTCCTCGAGATAAGGAAATTTCCCTTGGCTTCTGCCACACTTCAAGTCCTTGGTCCTTCATTTCAAATTCAGAAGCCATCTCCCTCTTACATTTGTGAAAGAGGGTTTGCACCTGTTAGAAAGAGGTCATCCACATACAACACCAGTATGAGAGGCTTGTCATCTTCAACCTTAAAGTAAAGGTTAGGATCAGCTTCACTCCTAGTGAATCCCAGCTTCATCAAGTAGCTATTGATCCTCTCATACCATGCTCGGGGTGCTTGCTTCAGCCCATAGAGAGCCTTCTTCAACCTGCATACATGAGATTTTCAATCATAAATCTCAAATCCTTCAGGTTGCTCCACATAGACCTCTTCTTTGATAGAACCATGAAAGAACGCGGTCTTAACATCCATCTAATGTAGGTTCCATCCTTGTGAAGCCACAAGGGCTATGATCAAGCAGATGGTCGTATATCTGGCAACAGGTGCAAATATCATAGTCTATACCTCCCTTCTGGGATAAACCATGAGCAACAAAATGAACCTTATACTTTTCCATACTTCCATTTGCTGCATGCTTTATCTTGTAAAGCCATTTTGAAGTAACAATTGTCTTGTCCAAGGTCTGGGAACTACTTCCCAGACATCATTCTCCATAATAGACTCATATTCTATGGTCATAGCATCCTTCCATAGTTAATGCTTGATGACATCTAAGAATGATGAAGGTTCATTTTGTATGATCGTGCTCATGATGGTCAGGTATCCCTGATACCTGTTAAGTTTCTTACTTTGATGGAAGGTTCCTCAGGGTGCAGCATGTCCTTCAGCATCATCAAATATCCCCTAAGCCATGAAGGCCTCTTCCTAGAAGAGGAAGGCTCATGTGGATGAGGATCAATCGGATCCATGGTTCTTCTACATCGGGCATTGATTCATCATCCTTTTCTTTCGGTTCCCTGGCGTCGGCTTCTTGAGAGCTCCTCAAAGTCGGAAGATTGTTCACCTTGCAGTGAACTTTTCTTCAGGAGTCTTAGAACCCAATGCTTGATGAGGGCATCGATTTTGTACATATATGCCGGTGATTGTAGTTCCAGCCCATAGAAACTTTGGAAGTCTTTGATCATGTAGCATGGCCCGGATAGCTTTCATCATCGTGTGGTTCTTCCTTCCCACCACACCATTCTGCTCAAGAGTATGTGGTGTAGTAGTCTCCCTCTTAATGCCAACCTCAGGTATGCCTGAGCAAACCAATTGTAATATATCGGAGGTCTTGCTTTGGCTTGAGGGGAATGGTCCCCTTTTGAGCTTTCCTTTGGCACATCCCGGACATACACCTTCTTTCTCTACTTGGAATTCGGGCATCCCTGTTACCATCTGTCTTACATCAAGTAGAGCTTTGTAATGAAGGTGGGCAAACCTCTAATGCCAAAGTTCGAACTGAAGAGATGTGTCATAAGACATGACACCTAGCAGACTTCCATTGACCTAATATAATGAATCAACACTAGACCCAAGAGTAAAGGCATCTTTAGCATTATTTTTCCATATACATACCTTGCCATCGCTGAAGGTTACCTTGTAGCCTTTGTCTTCCGTTGCCAAGATGGACACTAGGTTCTTTTTGAGGTCAGGTGCATTTAATACATCTTGGAATTTCTAGCCTTCTTGAATGCTTGTCCTCTTCCTTGATTCCCAGCTCTCCTCTTACCTTTGCTGTTGAATTTGTCATTCCTTTGATTACCATGAGAGGGATTTTGATCATCGTCACGGTGAGAGTCCTTTCTATCAGGGCATTCCCTTGCATAGTGACCTGCTTTATTGCAAATGAAACATCGTCCTTTTCTTCCACCCTTAAATCCAGCCTTTCTTTTCGATTTAGACCCAGAATTATTTCTTTTCTTAGCATGAGAAGAAAAAGCAGCAGGAGGACCTTTAGGCAAGGGCATTTCCTGCTCTTCTACCCTTGTTTGTTCTTGAATGCATCTAGCCATTAATTCCTCGAAACTAGGAATTACATTATTGTTCAGAAGAGTAGTCCTGAACACATACCATTCAGATGGTAATCCTCCGAGAGTTGTGAGTTCCATTTCTCTGTCAGTAACGGTTTCCCCAATAGATAGGAGATCGTTCATGATCTCGGTGATTCTTAAGAAGTATGCTTGCATACTTTCATCTTTACCCTTCTTGATTTCCCTCAACTTATTTCTAAGAAACAAAACTTGATTTGCATCATTAACTTTAAATAAACTAACCAGTCTGTCGTAGATTTCCTTGGAGGTCTCTAAATCAGAGATGTAGGCCACCAAGCGCTTGTCGATAGAGTCCCGGATGATCTTCTTTGTTTTGACTTCTCCATTTTTCCATTTGTTCCAGGCAGCAGCAGATGCATTTGATGAAGGCTCCACAATATTGCCTCTTACATGGTCCAACACTCCTTGATCTTCAAGGGTTAGATCGATAGACATCTTCCATCCGTGATAGTTAACTTTCTCACGGAGCTTGTCTTCGGCAGGAAAGAGTGTTGAGGACCCCATAGTTCTTTTAGGATAGCCTTGCCAATCTTCTCTTCAATGATTGCTCTTGCTCTTGCTCGGGCTTTGTCTTCACCTCAACTCCGATACCATGTTAAGTTATGGTATGTTCTATGCTTATAACAGTTTACTTCTTTTTCTTATTATATTCCACCGATTAGCAATCACATGTACATAAAGTAAAGTGCAAATAGAACATTAAACAATCGACAGAAAACAAGCCAAGACAAGAGACACAAGATGTGGCGGCTAGCCAGGGACAAACCCCACAATGTGTGGGGAAACCCTTTGATCAAATCTTCTTTTATCTTCAATAATTCAGCAGAGAGAAATAGTACAATAAATCTGATTCATATCAGCAGTAGCAAACCCTAGATCAGTAGCATCAGCATTAGCGGCTTCATTATCAAACTAGGGCAGACCATATCTCACAAACCGACAGTCGGATTGACTTCATTCCACCACCAAAAGTTTCGGCTTCCAGAGGAGGTTCAGATGAACCTACAGCGCAGTTCAAATGAGGAGATCTTCTAGGCCACGCAAGTCAATCTTTACTTCTGCAGTTGCAGCTTCAGTTTCAGCAGTTTCCGGTTTCAAACAAGGGCAGTCGATATCTTGCAAACCGTTCGTCGGATTGACTTCATTCCACCACCAAAAGTTGCGGCTTTCAAAGGAGGTTCAGATGAACCTACAGCGTAGTTCAAAAGAGGAGATCTTCTAGGCCACGCAAGTCAATCTTTACTTCTGCAGTTGCAGCTTCAAATTCAGCAATTTCCGGCTTCAAACTAGGGCAATCGATATCTTGCAAACCGTTCGTCAGATTGACTTCATTCCACCACCAAAAGTTGCGGCTTTCAAAGAGGTTCAGATGAACCTACAACGCAGTTCCAAAGAGGAGATCTTCTAGGCCACGCAAGTCAATCTTTACTTCTGCAATTGCAGCTTCAAACAGCTTCCGGCTTCACATGTGTGAGAGAGAGAGACCCATTTCATCGCAGTAGAGAAGAGACTCATATCTGCGCAGTAGAGAGAGAGAGATGTGATGAGATGAGTGAGTCCAAATGAGGAAAAGTCCTCTTATATTTATACACAACGTTGGTGGGTGAATAGATGCGACTGTTGGGCTTCTGAGCCTACATGAATTGTAGGTCGGCTTGATAATAATTCCATAATCAAAATAAATTCATATCTCCATGAATACTTATCGGAATCGGATGATCTTTATATCAATCCTACACCTCTCGACGAGAGGAATCTAATAAAAATATTATCAGCCATGAATAAGATGACACACATGAAGTTTTTCCCTGGTTGCCAATTTTAACAAGGTTCCAGATAGAGGACCCGTGCTTGCAAAAAAAACTGAGTGAAGAGAGCTTAGTGAGGTAGGATTGCAGCCAGGAGGACTAGCTGTTATAGAGGCTTGTTGCAAAGGAGCTCATGAAGAAAGAAGAGAAGAAGATGACTACTGATAGTCATAGCAGAGGTTCAGAGAGAAGCCACAGCAGAGGATATAAGAAAGAGGATGCCAAAGCAAATGGAAAGAGGATGAGTCAAGAAGAAATTGACAAAGAGGTTGTTGAATTAAAAGAACAACTCAATGCATTAAGGAGAATGCTTGAGGAAAGCCAGAGACTAGGTTGGGTCTTGAGGAAGAAGCCAATGGAATGGCATGAGATGCAGAAAAGGCTACAACAAAAGCAAGTAAGGTGGCTGAAAGAAAAACTCAAGGAAGTTGAATTAGAAATGGAAGAATCCATTTGTGAACCAAAATAAGGAGAAATTCTGAGAAAAAGTGAAGACTACACTGAAGCTAAAGAATGGGGATCAAGTGAAGATCTCATGGACTATTGGGATAGTTCAAAACAGCATGAGAAGATGCTGACTGAAGATGAAGACTTGAAGACTGAAACTTCAAGTGAGATTTTAAATCTGACAATTTGTGTATGTTTGCAGGGGAAGGACAATTGGCTGATATTGTCATGAAGAAGGAAGAAGACCCGCAGAATCTAAATTCTGTTCTGGAAAAAGATGAGATAGATGGATCTCATATACAGCTGGAGAAAGATGTCAAGCAACCAAGTGAAGGGCTTGAAGAGATTGAAGAGACTATCAAAGAACTTATGAATCATATGAATGATTTAGAACAACAAGGAGATATGATGGCTAAACCATCAAGTGAGACCATAGGGTCTTATATTTTTAAAACTGATAGTTTGTGTATGATGGCAGATATTGCAGGAGAAATGCAGTCATTTGAAGATATCTTCAGAAGAGAAGATAAACAGCAATAGACTATGTTAGCTGAAAACATAGTAAAGGATCATCAATTCACTATGGTGATAGGCATAATGGAGATAGCCATGGAAGCTGTTGAGACAGACAGTAGGGAAGAGGGACATCTACTAAAAGATGTTAAGGAGGACCCTACGGAAGGGATTTAACTTTGGAAAAAGGAACACTAACAAAGGAGTGCTTTGAAGAGGATGGACAGTCTTTTGAAGATGTCGAAAGTCTGGAGTACTCTAGGAGAACAGAGTGTGACGAAGAAGACCTCTTGAATGAGGGAAGTAGTGATTTGCTACAGCAGAAATACCTTGAGATTACAAGGGTCAAAGGAAGACAGTATTTTAATATTGTAACACAGCATGTGAAGGATGAAGCTGGAAGAAGAGAGCATTGTGATGAAGTGCTTGCTAAGTGTGAAGAGGAAATTAAACTGCTGGAGAAACTGATGAGAGAACTGATGGTAGAACAGAAGCTACAGTTACAGTTTCTGAGGAAGAAGATGTGTCTCAAGTAACCATGGAGACAGGAAGATGTGATAATTTGTTTGCAGGTTCATTAAAAAGCATGAATGAGTATGAGTATGTGATCAAAGAGATTGAGCAGAGATTGTTTGAAGATGGTAAGGAGGTAGTAGGAATCAAACAATTTCAAAGTGAAGATAACCAACAGTAGGTTAAAGGAGGAGAAGTTCACTACTGTGAACCCAAGTAGGAAGACATCATTAGAACAGATGGTGTGGAAGAGAGACTATTGGACAGTCTCATGATTTCTGCTGAGAATTTGAATCAGCATACTGATGTGCTGACAGAGGAAAAGGAGAAAACAGAGCAACAAACTAAATTGTTGCCAAAGGAAGATAAGGCACAACAGCCTTATGTTTTTTATTTTAACAAGTGTTTTGAGTATGCAGGTTTTGTTGCAAGTACTGGAGGAGATTTGGCACAAGTGAACAACCACATAAAGATGAAAGAAGAAGAGAATTCTATGGAAGAAATCAATCCATGGAGCAGAGAAGTTAATTTGTTGGAGAAAATGTTGAACATTCATGATTTAATCATGAAAGAGGGTAAGGATGACAGGGAGGCAGCAAGTAAACAAAAGAATGAAGCAAGTAAAGCACGAGTCAGTAAAGCAAACCAAGCAAAAGTGGAGGCAAAGTCTACAGCGATGTATACAATGGCAGCAAGCAAAGCCAGCGTAGAAGACAGCAACAGCAACCTGGAACACAAAGAAAGAGAAAGAAATATGAAGCAGAAGATGGGTCAGCCCAAAGATATGCTAGACATAGAAATTGAAGAAATGTGGCAGCTGATGGTGAAGAAGTTCAAATGGAGGAAAATGATAATAGCAGCAAGCAAGATCAATCAGAAGTTGAACCTGATTGACAGGAAGAAGAAAATGGAGCAAAAGACAGTAAAAATGCAGCAGCAACAAGGGAACAAAGCAAGTGGATAGTTACAGAACAAAGTGTGGGATCCAGGACGACAAAGATCAGAAGTCACATGATCAGGAGATCATGAATATTTTCTACTTTGGGTGTCTGATGCAAGAGCATTCAACCTAAGAAAAATCATTGTAAATAGTAGACATAAGGGGTCATGCATTTTAGGGAAAATAGTTTCTAAGTCTCAAGTCAATTTAATACTTAGGCTTTTAAGTGTGATTTTATTAGATAATGGGAGAATATGTAAATTCTCTCAAAATAAATGAGAACATCAGTGGTAGGAGTCAAATCCAACTCTCTAGGAGCAAGGGGGAGCTTTTAGGCATAAAAGGAAGAATAGATGTGGACGATTGAGCAATAAGATGGCTTTTCTGTTTTAAAACAGAGAAAAGCTAGAGTGGATAAAGTCTGCCACATATATATATGCATGCAAGTAGAGCTTTAGGGCATTTTGTTAAAAGGATGGGATCATAGTAATCCAATCAAAATTCCTATATAAACGAATATAAGCCTATGGGCAGAGGGGAGAGGCCACCAATAGTAGAATCGGACCTGTACGTGTGTGTGTTCGAGACCGAGGAGTCTCAGATGTAATCTGCCTTTTACATTAATATATGCAAGTGTATTTCCTGTCTGTGTCATGAGGCTTAAGAAGTAATTTATGTGTGAGTTATTTTTGAATTCGTAGGGTCTGTTGACCACTACTGGTCAACTACCCATGCAGTACACCCCCTTTTCTTGGCAGAAAGGGGTAGCACCTGATCAACATGTCCGTGCCATCCTGCAGTCATCAACAGCTTGATCGATTTATGTTGTAAACCCAGTCTGCATATATGAAATGTAAATAATCTTAGCAGATATGAGTCGTGTATGTAAATTGCCTGGGTGGACCTAACTTTCTAATGATAATCTACGTCCCGGAAGGTTTTTCGTCTCACCGATCCATGATCGGCAGAGTTTTCCTTCAGCCTGACCCCAAAGCCGGGATTGATTTTGTCATTCGAATTTTAGGAGAATCCTAGTGTGTTAATCTGCTAGATTATAGTTGTGTCGCAGAACTGGGTGGTTATTGAGGGTCTATGATAAAGGGGTTTTCCCCCTTAAGATGTAAATTGTAAAAGTCATGTGTCTTGAGGGTTGAAAAATGTTTTAAATCCCCTCATGAGTCCTAAGTCCTAGGTCCTAGGTGATGTTTCCAAAGGCTTTGTTCGATGATCCATTTAAGAAAATAAATAAAATAATAAAATAAATAAAAAATTAAAAAATTATAAAAATGAAATAAATAAAAAATTATAAAATAAAGCAAAAACCCTAAATAATAAAATAATAATATTTTGAGTGAATGCATGCAAAATATTATTTTTAATAATAAGTTAACAATTTCGACGGATGAGATTAAGAGATGTCTTGATCCTCATCGACGGTCGAGATCATTTCGACATGGATCACTCGAACTAGCCGTTGGGATCATTTCCTTTAAATAGGGTGCTAGGGGTCATTTCAGATCATTGGATCTGTGAGTCTGGTACTGAAGAAGCTCTCTTGTAATCTGTTTTCTGGTTAATAAAAGAAGACTTTGGGGTCCAAATCTAGCTGGTGTTACTCTCTGGAAGTGCTGTGAGCTGTTTTATTTTCTGCATATTTTACTTTTCAGCCATTAATAATAGCTTATTGTAGAGTATTGTGAGCACAGGTATCTTGTTCACTTGCTAGGGTTTGAGTGGTGTTAGGGTTTCTGAAGTAATGGCAGGTATCTCCATTACTTTTTGAGATCTAGCAGCATTTTTGCCCTCTTTACTGATGGTTGTTTTGAGCTGTGCAGAAAACCCTTACTGAAGAAGATTGGTGGGCGTTTGGGGAAGTTCTAGGCTGAACCAGCCAACTCCCACAGGCTTTTCCTTGCAGAGCCCAGCTGATTTTGCCCTGGGTTAATCAATTAAATTTACTTTTCTGGGTTGCATGAGAGATTTTCTTGAGCCTTTTCACAGCAAATTTGAAGTTTCTGATATTTTGAAAATATTTATGTTATTATGGCTAAATCTGGCATTTTGGGGGCCAAAATCTGTAAATTACTCAGCTGATCTAGGGTTTCAAATTTTTTGCTTTATGCAGTTTTCATTAGGGTTTTGTTTCTTTGAAATTGCAGGTATAGGGTTTTGAGAAATTCGTCAGGGTTTCTGGAGCTGGAAAGATCAAAATTTTCTTTTCAAGTTATTGGATTACAGTTACTGCAGCGCTCAAAGCAAGCTCCAGTCCTTTCACACAGCTGCAGTCCAACTCTCATACAAAACTGTGCAGCTGCAACGACAAAGAGCAAGTAAATAAATCGATTTTCACCTTTCTCTCTCAAACAGCTAGTGTCCAGCGCTGCCCAGCCATCTGTGTGCAGTGTATTTCCCCATTCGCAAGCAATTCCGTGTTGAGTTTCATCATACGTGTGGGGTTTTCTACACTTTCATTTCCTCCTGTGTTCAACTTTTGCTACCAGCGTTGAGATTCTCTGCCCATCCAGCGTCATTTTCCAGCTTACATTTCAAAATTATATTCGCTGCCGTCCAGAGGCATTACACGCAGGCCGTTGGCCCTCATATCGTTCTCCCCCTCACGCTGTTGACAAATCCTCAAGTCTAAATCCTCTCTCTGCGTCTTTCTTTTCTACCGCCGACCTGTGCAAGACTGTCGAAGCTGTCCTCCTTTGTCACGGTTTATGCATTCCACGCGTACCAGATAATTCACGTGAACAAATTTCTGTGTGTCGTGTGGCATTCTGCGGGTGCTTCAGGTGAGACGTAAACGCTGGTGAGTTTTTTTACGATTTTCGAATTTTTTTGAAATTACTATGCGTTGAGGTATCTTTTCGTTTTAGTCCTGATCTCATTTGAATTATAAAAAAAAATAAAATAAATATATACATCATTTCGTTAGGTTTTAGTTAGATTTAGTTAGACTTTAGAATTTTGTTATTTTTAGATTTAAATTTTTATATATTCTCGATATGTTTGCTTAGATTTTTTTTTTTTATTAAAGTTTCTTTTTATTATTTAGGTTATATATATAAATGTATATGTTAGTTTTTGGGCTTTTATTTTAGGATTTTTAAAAAAATGTATTGTTAGGGTTTAGAAATTTAGCCTTTGTTCTATTTTATAGTTAGATTGATAATTATAAATATATATATATATATAGATATAAATAAAAAAATAAAAAATAAAAAAATTAATTAGGGTTTACGTTTATATTTTGTTTAACTTTTAGATTTAAAGCTTTAGTCTCAGATTTAGATTAGATTTTAAAATTTTGTTTAAAAAAATATATATATATATATATATATATATTGTGGAAATTTTATTTTCGCCACATTCAGTTGTTTTTCTCAGGAAATTATCATGTTTTTACGCTGAGATTTAATTTTTCAAGTCTGAATGTAATATCTGGTTAATGATTCATGATTTGCGTGGTTGTTAAAAGCGTTCATCTTTTCAAAATTTTCAGTTACTGAATATCGTTATTGAGCTGTGGAACGTTTTTTTGTTTTAACTGATATCTTGCATCGTTCTAGTCATTTGATGATAAATGATTGATGTTCATGGTTTGTATTTCTATATCATCTAGCAAGTAATCATTTAAACATAAATCTTGTAAGACACTGGTCTGCTAAATTAATCAAATCCTTGTAGTGCCTTTCATATCGTGTCTCCCAACCAACTGGTCGACAGTTGGTCTTTCGTCATATCATAGGGTCTACCCCCCTTAGCCGCGGGAGACAGGCTTAAACGGAGAGATCGGGGATCAGAGTGACAGCCCCCGGTCTGAGCGTTGTCGTGTCAATCTGCGCGACAACATTTTTTGGCGCCGTTGCCGGGGATAGAGTTTTTTCTGTCCTTGGTTCTTTCATCTCAAGCTTTTCCTTGCTTTATTTCTTGTTCAAGTGGCGACTCCACTTCATATATTATCTTCAAGAGTGTACACTAGAAGACATCCAAGCAGTCTGTGCAACCCTACTCCTGATCCTGAAAAGGTCCTCAGGGTACGATTACACAAACTCGCCTCTCGTACACTTCTTGAAAACCTTGGACAAGAAACCCTCCCTGATATTCATTTGTTATTTAAAGGGCAAGCTAGACACAACATCATGGATATGTATGCCCCTTGTGATTTTTCTAATATTCCAGGATATCCCAACGATATTCCATCTGTTGGGATCGATAAATTGCCTAATTTTCAAGGGAATAATGCGATTAGTGCTAACTCTCATTTGTGAGATTTTAGCATATGGATGGCTAAATACGCAAGATCTGCTGATTTTGATCATGAGGATGTCAGAATGACTCTTTTCATCTTAACTCTAGGAGGCGATGCTTATGATTGGTTTGCAGAAAAACCTCAGAATTCATTTAACTCTTTACAATCAATCATTAATGCATTTAAAGAAAAATATGGAGATAAGAGAGAAGGAAGACACTTAGTAAAAGCTCTTAGCCTAATAAAAAAGAGAGAGGATGAAAATGTTGAAGAATTTAATAAAAGGTTTAACGGAATTGTTAGAGAATTACCTCAAGATTATAAACCTACAGATAAAACTCTCCAAGATTTTTATATTGACGCCTTTAGTCCTGAACCATCTTATGAATTAAGGCGTGCTAAACTTAATGATTATAGAGATTGCCAATCGTTAGCTATAGAACTTGAAAAGGACAAGGCCACGTCTGGAAAGTCTGAGATCCCAGGTTTCGATAGGGCTGCTACGAAACTAAAGGAACCTAAGGGAAAAGCAGCCCAAGAACCTGAAAGTGAGCTTGTTCTAAAATTGCTTCAAAAAATTGAAACTATGGAAATTAATCATAATAAGGAGATAACCACTTTGCAGAATAGGTTGATTCAAATGGAAAGATCGCAAACGCAAAATTTTCAACCTCGAAACAATAATAATAGAAATAACAATTGGCAAAGAAAGGGTCAAACTAGTGAGCAGAGACCTCCTAATCCGCTGACTAACTTGGTTGATAATGCTCCTCCTTATTGTCGGGTTTGTGATGCTCTTCATGAAGAGGCCACTTGTCCCATTGTTAGAAGAATTTTAGATAGTGGAATGTTTGGAACAGGCGATCAAATAAATGTAGTAGGCAGCAAGTTTCCTTTGTCTTTGGATGATTGGATAGAGGTTAAGGAAAGGAGTTGTGATGTTGAGAATCTTTCATCAGCTTTTAGTATAAATAACCTTGAAAACGAAGATGATATTTTGGCTAGGTTATATGGTGAAAAACCCTCTCCTGAACAAATCTTGGAAATTGCTAGAGATAAGGGTTTGACCTATCAGAGAAAGGATAAAGATCAAAGCGGGAATCAAATACCCCTTCGAACTTTTAACCCTGGTGTAAACTCTGGAATAGATGTCGATTTGGGAAATTGGTATAACAATGCTAAAATCTGGGTTCCTGTCTCCGAGATTGCTAAAATCCCTTCCCAAAGAGACAACTTACTAAAAGCGATTCAAGGTCCTCAAATCAATACTTCTCAACAGAAGACTCGGGAAATTGGCTATCATGATGCTCCAATATATCTGCAAAGCTTAGATGCTGATAACAAAGATCACCAGCCTTTTTTCATCACCTTATTAGTTAATGGGTATAAATTGAATAATTGCATGTTAGATTCTGGTGCATCTGCTTGTGTAATGACTAAAAGGGTCATGGAGCAACTTAACTTAAGAGTTTCTAGACCCTATTATAACATATGCGCCATGGATTCTAAGAAAATCTAAGTACATGGTTTAATCAAAGATTTGCAAGTGGGCCTCTGATCTAGGAGGAAGCATTCAAATGAATTGGTCATATGCCATGATTCCTTCTCCTAGTGGTGATGGTTTTGTCAGACTAAATAGAGAGCCCGAAAGAAAGTTTCATGTTGAAGATCCTAGGAGACCTCATAACGAAATAATTAAAGAGCAATCTGACATTGGGAACTACGCCATCATGTCTAATTTTATAGTTCCTCCCGATGATAAGATTAAGGGTCTCAAGGATAAGGTTTGGTATATGTACTTTGATGGTGCATCATCTAGGGCTGGTAAAGGTGCGGGAATAGTGCTTAAATCTCCCCTTGGTCACATTTTCAAGTTTGCCTATCGATTAGAATTTGAGGCAACCAACAATGTCGCTGAATATGAGGCTATATTGTTGGGTCTTGAATTGGCCAAGTCCTTGAGGGTTAGATTGCTTAGCATTAAAGGAGATTCTGATTTAGTTATCATGCATCTTAAGAATAAATTCACATGCAGAAATCAAAGATTAAGAAACTACAGAAATGCTGTGTGGGATACTATGGGGCATTTTGATGCCCTTGACCTCGAAGCAATTCCGAGAGAGCAAAATAGTCTGGCAGATGAACTTGCTGTAGCTGCTACTACTTTCCAGTTGTCTGATAAATTAATTAACGATAAGATTAAAATGGAAGTAATATTCAGACCATCTGTGCCAGACAACTCAGAGCATTGGCAAGTTTTTAATGATGAAAAACAAGTCATTCGTTTCCTTAATAGCTTGGATGAGTTTGAAGATTTCCGGATAGTTTCTGAGGAGGATGGATCTTCAGATCATGAACATATCATAAATCCTACTCCTAGAAATGTGGTTGCCTTAGAGCAACATTTTGATCGGCATGATGCCACGAAGCTGAGAGAAGAAAACAAGATGGACCCAAGCGAGTACCTCGAAATTAACATTGGTACTTCTGAAAACCCGAAAATGGTTAAAATTGGTAGAGGTACTAGTTTGGAAGAAAGGAAAAAGTTAACTGATTTACTTCGTGAATATCGAGATGTTTTAGCTTTTTCCTATGATGAATTAAAGGGCTATAGGGAAGATGTTATGGAGCATACTATTCCTTTAAAAGACGAAAATGCTAAACCCTTTCGGCAGAAACTTAGACAAATCAATCCTAAATTGGCCCCCTTGGTCCAGAAAGAACTTGCAAAGATGCTTGCAGCAGGGATCATCGCTCAAACTAGGCATTCGACATGGTGTTCGAATTTGGTGATTGTTAGGAAAAAGAACGGTACAATAAGACTTTGTGTCGACTTTAGAAACCTTAATCTAGCATGCAAAAAGGATAATTACCCTTTGCCAAACATGGAAACTTTGTTGCAAAGAGTAACTGGCTCTGGAATGATGTCGCTGCTAGATGGGTTCTCTGGGTATAATCAAGTTTGGGTTAAGAAGGAAGATCGACATAAAACCACTTTCACGACGCCATGGGGTACTTTTGAATACATTAGAATGCCTTTTGGATTAACAAACGTTGGGGCTACTTTCCAAAGGGCTATGGATTATGCCTTCAAAGGGTTAATCGGGAAAATTATCGAAATTTACCAAGATGATCTTACTGTTTTTTCTAAAGATGGTATCAGTCATATAGATCATCTTAGGCAAGTTTTCGATAGATGTAGAGAATATGGAATTTCTTTGAATCCGGCTAAGTCTGTTTTTGGGGTGACGGAAGGGAAATTACTCGGTCATATCATTTCTAAGGAAGGAATCAAGATCGATCCTGAAAGAATCGAAGCAATCCAAAAGATTCCTCTCCCGCATAATCTTAAGTCCCTTCAGTCTTTCCTTGGAAAGATAAATTTTATTAGAAGATTCATCCCAAATTACGCAGAAATAGCCAAGCCTATTCAAAGTCTTCTGAAGAAAGATGCGAAATTTGTCTGGCAAGAAGATGGCAAAAAGGCTTTCCAAGAAATCAAGTCTGCTATTGCAAAAGCTCCTGTCCTGGTTAGTCCTGATTACTCCAAGGACTTCATGATTTTTTCTTTCGCTTCTGAAGATAGCATTGCCGGTGTCTTGCTTCAAAAGAATAAAGATGGTCACGAGCAGCCTATTGCTTTCATGAGTAGAGCACTTCAAAACTCCGAATTGAAGTACAATACCATGGAAAAGCAGGCCTATGCCCTGGTCAAGTCTCTTAAGCACTTTAAAACTTATGTGGGTTATTCTAAAATCATTGCTTTCGTCCCACATTCTGCTGTTAAGGACATATTAACTCAAACCGATTGCTTAAGGACTCGTGCTAGGTGGGTTACTAAGATACAGGAGTATGATTTGGAAATCGGACCCACCACGCTGATCAAAGGCCAAGGTTTAGCTCAGATGTTAACTGAAGGTAATGAAAAGACTCTTGGTTTGTTCTGTCTTAACGATCTATCTTCGCCAGAATTGCAGAGATTAGCGGAGCATGAGTGGTATAAGGACATAGTTTATTACTTAACCAATCTAGCATGTCCTAACCATTTAGTTAGGAGGACATAGTTTATTACTTAACCAATCTAGCATGTCCTAACCATTTAGTTGCTCATAAGAGAAGGGCTCTTAGACTAAAAGCCACTAAGTATTGCCTTATGAAGGATGGCCTTGGATGGAGAAATCCTGAAGGCTTAGTGCTTAGGTGTGTTGATGACGTTGAGTCCAAGAAATTAATTTCTGAGTTTCATTCAGGATTTTGTGGTGGTCATTATGCTGCTAGAACTTCCGCCCACAAAATCCTGAGAGCTGGCTATTATTGGCCTACGATTCTTTCTGATGTGCACAAGTTTGTTAGAGCGTGTCAAGCCTGTCAACTTTTCACTGGGAAACAGAAGCTTGTTGCCCTTCCTCTACAACCTGTCATTGTAGAGGCACCTTTTCAGCATTGGGGTCTGGACTTCATAGGGAAGTTCCATGAAAATTCTAGCAATGGCTATTCATGGATTTTGACTGCTACGGATTACTTTACTAAATGGGTCGAAGCCATTCCTGCTAAGAATGCCACTGAAAAGGTTATTATGGATTTCATTGAAAATAACATCATTACTAGATTTGGCGTCCCCGCTAAGATCACTACCGACAATGCCAAGGCTTTTAGTTCCTTAGAGTTTTCATCTTTTTGTTTCAAGTATGGCATTGTCTTATCTCATTCGTCAAATTACTATCCTCAGGGTAATGGTTTGGCTGAATCAAGTAACAAAAATCTCATAACCATTATCAAGAAGATAGTAGGAGATAATAAGAGATCCTGGGACAGCAAAATCAAGTATGCTTTGTGGGCAGATAGAATTACTAAGAAGAAATCTACTGGTAACTCTCCCTTTGAATTAGTTTATGGCTTGGATGTTACCTTACCTGTGCACCTGAAGTTGCCAGCTTATCAGCTTCTCCAGAATTTTTCTACTAATAAAGATGTTGTTCAGAATAGAATAGATCAGATTGTCGAGTTAGATGAAGCTCGTCGGACAGCTTTTGAGGCTATATGTAAAAATCAATCTAACATTAAGAAAAGCTTTGATAAATGCTCTCGATCTAGATCTTTGCAGGTTGGAGATATGGTTTTACTTTGGGATCGCAAGAATGAAAAACCGGGAAAACATAAGAAGTTTGACAGTTTGTGGCTGGGACCATACATCATTAGAGATATAGCTAGGCTAAACTCATTCTACTTGAGCAGATTGGATGGCGAACCACTTGATCTACCAACGAACGGCCAAATGCTCAAGCTGTTCTTCAGAGATGATATCTGATGCCATGGGGCATCTTCTGTATTGTATTTCTATCCCTACTCCTTGTCTTTTCAGCATTTCATTTCTGTTTTTAGGATTAGATTTACTTTTCATGTTATTAGTTAGTCAATAAATGAAGAGCTTTTATTTTTCCTGTGCTTAATGTATATGATGATTTTGGAATGGACGCTACTTATTTTTATCTGTGTGTTGTATGGATGCAGATTCTGGATTCAAAATTTCCACATATCCTTGCATATATAATGCCTAAGAGACATGAGTATTCCACAGGACATGGCCTTCAACAATTACAATTATTAAAATTAAGTATATTACTATGGTTGCTAGTTTGATCTTCTATATCTATCGATTTGGAAGATGTATCATGTAACTAACTTTCTTTTAGTGTAATCCCTGTATAAAATTAATATTCCTGATCAAATATTAAGAGCGAAAACAACCTTCTAATAATTACATACAAATAAATCGACTATGGACACAAGTTTAGACCTCAATATCAATGCTTCAGTGTGAATGTATTGAACTTACAGAACCCTTCTAATATGTTGTATATTCTAATACAATAAGGAATATCTGATATATGTTATTAAATTAGTAAATAATTGGACTAGTTAGCCTTACCAGTTTTTGGCTTCCATTGTTGTCATGTATACGGATAAGTACATACTTAAACACTCCTGCCATAAGAAACAGGTAAGGTACTCAAAATTTATAACAAGTTGTTGAGAAATCACAGCAGATTCATATGAAATATTAAAACTATTAGTAAATCCAAACTTTGTCAATTGTTTCCCTAATCATGCTTGATAGGGAGAGTAATGTAAACATGATACGGATACATATTAATAAGCCAAAAAAAACAGATTTACATATATGACATTTCATTTAAATAGCATCTTATAATGAAGTCAACAAAACCTGAAAACACTAACAAAATTAATTATGTAGCCTTAATTGTTGATTTTTTAGCTTCAGAAAGTCGTTTGCACAGGCTTGTGTCTAGCATGCAAGAGAATAAGTTCTCTTTAGGTGGTTATTCGAGAGAAGCAACTAATATGATCTCCTTCCTAAGTATCAACTTAGGAAAAAGTACAATGATTAATTATTTAATTAATGTTGACTTTAGGCTAATATTTATCTAAGAATAAATATCAAATTAATGCGACTTAGATCTAATCTCCACCATTGATCTAAGAAGTTTTAGATTTAATCTTATCCATCTATCACTTTGGCGATTACGGATTTGGCCCACGGAGAAATTATAAAGAGAACCTATGGGAGAGGATGAAAACACAATCACAGTGCTATTGTTGAGAGAGTGATTTTCTCAAGGAGTGAGATATTCCAGCATTGGAGAGAAGGGAAAAGGATTGCAGCAAAGGAATTCTGAGAGCAAATTTCTGGGAGGCCGAGTCTAGGAGAGATGGCCAAGTATTAGAAAGAAGCCAAATTATCTAGGGGCTCATTTTTTACTAGTGCCTAGGGGTTGTATGAAGGGAGAAAAAGGGGTTGAGTTAGCTGGTAGACGAGGCCGATTTTCCAAGGCCAAAATTTTCAAGAGGGTTGAATTCCTTGCGGCCAATTTTCCACAAGGGCCGATTTCCAAGTTCCAATAGTTGTAATTTTTCTATGTATTCTATGTGGGTCTAGGCCCTTATTTTCCGGAGTAATATAAAGTGAAAGAAGTTGTTTGGACAGAATTTTTTGTTGTAGTGTGATTGATTTCCCTATTTTATTTCCGCTACAAATTTAATTTTTGAAAGTTAAAATACCAATGATTTTATTTTCCAACAGTTTTCAGATTTTATTGAGTAAATAATTTTTTCGTATAAAATAATTGTTGAGGTATAAATAAATCAGATCTGGTATTAGATATTTAACAAGGTATCTGAGCAACAAAAACCTTTTGAGGAATATCATACAGCACAAGGGTTATACAATAGCAAAATATTTTAGCAACAGATTTATTTTTTTGGCAACAAGGGTTTTGTGGTTGAAATCGATCTAGTGAAACGGCATCATCAAGTCTGAGTTTTGAATACAGGTTGGAGGGGGCTGCAAACTTCAGTCCATGGAAAGAGAGGATCACCATTGTTCTAATGGAAAGTAGCGTATGGGAACTTGCGGAAAAGGAGATCCAAGTTCCTTTAGATCCTACACAAGTAGCCGAACACAATCTGAAAGATGTGAAGGCTAGAGGGATCATATTGGACGTTGTGAAGGATCACATAATCCCTCAAATACTAGGGAAGCATACAACTCACCAAATGTGGTCAGCATTGATGAACCTGTACCAAAGTAACTATCAAACCCTGAAAATGGTGCTAAGAGAGAAACTAAGAAACATAAGCATGAACAAATCTAAAATCGTAACCTCATACTTCACAAGAATCCAGTAGGTGCGTGATGAACGATCAACTATTGGGGAAGTTATGGATGAGGGTGAACTTGTTAAGATAACCCTAAGTGATTTTACCAAGCAATGGGCTACCTTTTAAACAGGTATCCTTGCTAGAGACAAGCTTCCTTATTGGACAAGATTGCAGGATAACTTTACCCCAAAGGAGATATGGGAGAGTTTGATATTTGGTGGACCATGTAGAGGTGTAGGAGATGAGGAACTTTCTATTGTTGGGCAAGCAAAGAAGAGCAAGGGTAAAGCCAAGCAAAACCAAAGTGGAGGAGGCTCTCCACGGGGAGAGAAAAAGGACATCAGCAAAGTCAAGCGCTTTGCACGTCACAAATATGGTCATTATGCTAGACAGTGACCCAAGAAAATAATTTTTGGGTATAAAATAATTGCTGAGGTATAAATAAATCACATCTGGTATTAGAGATTTAACATTAATTATGATCATGCTTTACTTAGAAAATAGACCAATATGTTCTTATCATTTTAAACCCCCACTAACATAAACAATTACCAAGCTAGATCTAATAGATCATCTGAAGCATAAACAATTACTAAGCTGATCTAATACAGCATTTGAAGCAAAAGCTTGTTTAGCCATCCAACCATAAGCTGAGAACGCACAGCAAAAAAGGATCATAAACTCATGTCATTGAAACTTAAGAACTGAATTTGTGCTTGAATTGTGTTCAAAGCTTCACTCATAAAAAACTTTGAACATGCAAAGCATTAAAACATGCTGCAAAAAAGAATGATAAACTCATGTCACTGAAACTTAAGAATTGGATTTGTGTTAGAAGTATGTTCAAAGCTTCACTAATAAAAACGTTTGAGGATGCAAAGCATTAATTCGTTTATAATACATATCTTGCAGTGCACGAGGTTTGCATGGAAGTTGCTTGGGAAATTTCAGTGATTCAAAAAATGAGAGCTTGATTTATTCTAGTGTTATAATTTGTTGGTGTACCTTGATAGTTATAGTTTCTGATTTAGATCTCAAAAATAAGTCATTTCAACTCTGACTACTGTTCTACTTCTAACGTTGAATACTATTTGCTTTGATTCCAGATATAAAAGAACAAAGCAAGATTAACATTAAGTTGGTGACTCTTAACAGATATGTCATTCATAGTACTGAATGAAGAACAAACCAAGAAATTTAAGATTACCTTCATCAATTTGAACAGTCTCTATCTCATCTCCTGCCCAGTTGTTGCATCTTGTTTCGGCTATCCATTTTTCCATTAGGTAATGAGCTATCGCATCCTTCCCTGGCACATGAAATTTCACACCAGGGGGGAGAGACTTTCCTGACAGTACTGCTCTCAGAAGATCCTTGTGTATCCATTTTGCATCCTGTTAGTACGATGAAAGCTACCTTTAAGGTTTTACACATGGAAATATCTTAATATATTATTTGACCTAACATAATTAGAATATATGTTTTAACAGTCAGCCATAGCTTGTTTAAGCTACATATCAACGAGCATCATTATTGTTTACAAGAAAATACATACTAAAGTATATAGACATTCTGGACATGGAAAGAAACTGCAGACATAAAGAATCAGAAAAGGTGAATAAAGTTCAAAAACAATGAAAATAGATATCTTCGTGAAGGCTTGAGATTTTAAAATTTCAATTCAAGGTATAAATATTTTGCACAATATATGAAATAAATAAAAGCTATGTTCTGATGAGTCGCATAACTAATAACAGTAAAGTAAACTTACGTATGACTCTGATAAAGAAGGCTTTATAGATAATGAGCATGATGACACATGCAAAATCTCAGTGGAGAATAGCGAAGCAGTAGATAACGTATTTTATAATGTGATAGTCCTAACCAGAATTGAAACTGATATTGCAATTGAAATTTTAGTGATGACTTAAAGTGACGAAAGTGATGAATGGTACTAATACACAAAATCATAAACGTATAGTAGATCCAAATTCCAATGGGAAAGTACTTGAATCATCTCCCAAAAATAATATGTCAAAGCTAAAAGTAATAATTGAGAAATGTAAGAAAAAATGAGAGGTCAAAACAATAAATTATATTACTACTACTGAAAGGGAGTAATGCGGACCAAATGCTTCTGCAGTGTGCTCCACAAAACCTGGCCATTGGGGAGCTACTATTTGACATGTTCATATTTTCAAATAAGAACCCATGTTAGGTTTAACAGAAAATTCATATGTAAGTGCAGGTTAAGACTCTAGACACACTCTTGGCATAACTGGGATGCCAGGTGTTACCTCCAAGACCTACACTCATTCAAATCAATAACCAAAGTGCAACCATCGAGGCACCTAGGAAGGTTGCCCATTGTCACCACAGCAACTTTCCTCTCACTTTATGCTGGTTCTTTTCCAAACAAAGGGGCAAACCCTAGAAATGATAGTTTATGATACACTTCAGGAATAAAGAGATGGTGGACTGCCAAGACCAGTACCTATAGTAAGTAAATTTATTAATGTTCAACTGATGACCACAAAAGTAGGTCAATGCGACTGAAGAAGAGTACAGTGAGTACGACTACAATGTGAGAGTGCAAGCACATCTCCTAAAAAAATGCTAAAAATAACATACAGAGGGAGAAACCAGAGGTAGTGTTGCCAGGACATCTATATAAGAGACCATGGTATAATACAAAATACTCAACAGTCTGCACCACAATACAAAAGAATAATGGCCTGCTAAAAGGGAATGAGTGTGTGAGATGGTAAGGTCTGGCAATGGAGATAGAGATGTCAGGGACTCCCGAGTCTAATGACCAATGGCGAGGGATGCGAACAATTGGACGATGGAGTTGGGGTCAATAATCAAGAGGGTTCAAATAGTATGGTAGGCAGCATAGTTAGGTCGTTA
Organism: Pinus tabuliformis; assembly: GCA_031772625.1. Classification (NCBI taxonomy): domain Eukaryota; kingdom Viridiplantae; phylum Streptophyta; class Pinopsida; order Pinales; family Pinaceae; genus Pinus; species Pinus tabuliformis. Next base: position 1,341,492,310 of record CM062818.1, on the reverse strand, counting down.
TAAGCATGCTCTGACCACATATATCTACTTCAATATGCAAAGAATTAGAGGGCCTTGTTAACACAAAAATCCACTCGCTAGAAAAGTAACTTGATGAACCTATGGTGGAAATTCCAGTATAACATTTAGGAGAATCTACCCAATAGTATCACATGCAAATTCCTCTCTCCATTTGGTTGGTGCTCGCCAACCTTAGGGGCATGTCCCTAGACTTGCATCTGCTGCTTTTCCCTGTATACCTACAAAACAAAATATAAAACAGCACACAAATGCTTCTTTGGCATGCAACCAAGCTTCCAAAGGGGTTATAAAAAAAATCTTTTACATATAGTGATGGGATTCTCTTCAACTTTAGTTTTAGATGATGAGAGAAAATTCAAAAGAAAAGTGCCTTTAGATGGCAGATTTGTTACGAAAACAAAGACCTAAGAACTTCTGAAAATTGCATGAGAAACCATCAAAACGCCAACAAGCACTAAAACCAAAGATAAGAGCATGACAAAGCTTTATTCTGCATATACAAAGAGGCTGATTGCTCCAAAGAGATCGATACAAAACCAATAGAATGTTGTTTTCTGTACAAGAAAGTAGAAGCTAGAACAGAGAAACAAAACAAGAGAGAGTATGTTGCTGCTAAAGAAGATCCCCCCCACCCCCAAACAATAGCAAGCTCCTTTTATCAAAATGTGAAATCAAATTAGCCTTGCATGAATAATTCCTGTTACCACAAAATCTAAGAGGGCCCTAGGATGGAAAATCTATGGGACTGCTACAAGATTAAGTGACAACAATGAGACAATGACCCATTGTCACCATAGCCAAGGTCCCTTGCTCTTTACAGACTTTCATCGATGGGAGGAGCCCCAGTATGATTATAATTTATGATCACCTATGATAGATATTCCAGGTTTGAAGGTTCAAGGTGATGGAGCTAGAGCTCATTCAAAGAAAGCCTCAATAAAGGTACGAGGCTTCAAAGAAGCAAACCGTTCTCTAAGAAAAACCCTAGAAAAGAAGGACCAAGACCTAGGGTTTTGACTCTTGAGGTTTCTCGATGGTAATAGGTAGTCACAAGGTCAAGTGTAATGACCCATCTCAAATTACAGGCAGCATAGGAATATTAACATGCATACAAGGCATGCATATAATAGCAACATATGCATGCATCGCATGCACTGTGCTGGCATGCATATTAGCTTATTATGAAAATTCCCAAGTAAAGGGCAAACGAATTAATTATTGAAAGTGTTGCACTCGAATTCATACCAATTTAATAACATAAAATTTCTATGCATGGAAAATGAATTAATTGTTAAAAGAATTAATTAATATCCTATTTTATAGTATATTAATTTCATTTCATTAATAAAATTTCAATTAAATAATAAATTATTATTAATATTACTATGGGACAAGATTAATTTAACTTCATAATCCTTGGGCAAGTCATGCTAAAGTACTTTAAAGATCCTCTTCTCGAAGTCAGTTGAAGTGAAAAAGTTCAAATTTCCAATTAATATATATTTAAGTAGAAATCTGTTAAAATTGGCAACCAGGAAAAAACTTCATGTGGGTCATCTTATTCATGGCTGATAATATTTTTATTAGATTCCTCTCGTCGAGAGGTGTAGGATTGATATAAAGATCATCCGATTCCGATAAGTATTCATGGAGATATCAATTTATTTTGATTATGGAATTATTATCAAGCTAACCTACAACTCATGTAGGCTCAGAAGCCCAACAGTCGCATCTATTCAAACACCAATGTTGTGTATAAATATAAGAGGACTTTTCCTCATTTGCACTCACTCTTCTCATCACATCTCTCTCTCTCTCTACTGCGCAGAAATGAGTCTCTTCTCTACGGCGCAGAAATGGCTCTCTCTCTCAACATGTGAAGCCGGAAGCTGTTGAACCTGAAGCTGCAACTACAGATCCAAAGATTGACCTGCGTGGCCTAGAAGATCTCCTCTTTGGCACTGCGTTGTAAGTCCATCTGGATCTCCTCTGAAAACCGCAACTTTTGGTGGTGGAATGAAGTCAATTTGACGAACATTTTGCAAGATATCGACTGCCCTAGTTTGAGGCGGGAAACCGCTGAAACTGAAGCTGCAACTGCAGAAGAAAAGATTGCCCTGCGTGGCCTAGAAGATCTCCTCTTTGGAACTGCGTTGTAGGTCCATCTGGATCTCCTATGAAAGCCGCAACTTTTGGTGGTGGAATGAAGTCAATCCGACGAACGGTTTGCAAGATATCGACTGCCCTAGTTTGAAGCCGAAAACTGCTGAAATTGAAGCTGCAACTGCAGAAGTAAAGATTGACCTGCGTGGCCTAGAACATCTCCTCATCTGAACTGCGCTGTAGGTTCATATGAACCTCCTCTGGAAGCCGCAACTTTTGGTGGTGGAATGAAGTCAATCCGACGGTCGATTTGTGAGATATCGTCTACCCTAGTTTGATAAATAAGCTGCTAATGCTGATGCTGTTGATCTAGGGTTTGCTACTGCTGATATGAATCAGATTTATTGTACTATTTCTCTCTGCTGAATTATTGAAGATAAAAGAAGATTTGATCAAAGGGTTTCCCCACACATTGTGGGGTTTGTCCCTGGCTAGCCGCCACATCTTGTGTCTCTTGTCTTGGCTTGTTTTCTGTCGATCGTTTAATGTTCTATCTGCACTTTACTTTATGTACATGTGATTGCTAATCTGTGGAATATAATAAGAAAAAGAAGTAAATTGTTTTAAGCATAGAACATACCTTAACTTAACATGGAATCGGAGTTGAGGTGAAGACAAAGCCCGACCAAGAGCAAGAGCAATCACCAAAGAGAAGATTGGCAAGGCTATCCTAAAAGAACTATGGGTTCCTCAACACTCTTCCCTGCCGAAGACAAGCTCCGTGAGAAAGATGACTATCATGCATGGAAGACGTCTATCGATCTAACCCTAGAAGATCCAAGAGCGCTGGACCATGTAAGAGGCAATATTGTTGAGCCTCCATCAAATGCATCTGCTGCTGCATGGAACAAATGGAAACCGAAGAAGTCAAAATAGAAGATCATCCGGGACTCTATTGACAAGCACTTGGTGGCCTACATCTCTGAACTGGACACCTCCAAGGAAATCTATGATAGACTGGGAAATGGCACTCACGACTCCTGGAGGATTACCATCCGAATGGTACGTGTTGAGGACTACTCTTCTGAACTATAATGTAATTCCTGGTTTCGAGGAATTAATGGCTAGATGCATTCAAGAAGAAACAAGGGAAGAAGAGCAAGAAATGCCCATGCCTAAAGGTCTCCTGCTGCGTTTTCTTCTCATGCTAAGAAAATAAATAATTCCGGGACTAAATCAGAAGGAAAGGCTAGACCTAAGGGTGGAAGAAAAGGACGATGTTAAATCTGCGATAAAGCAAGTCACTATGCAAGGGAATGCCCTGATAGAAAGGACTCACACCGGGACGATGATCAAAATCCCTCTGATGGCAAATCAAAGGAATGACAAATTCAACAGCAAAGGTAAGAGGAGAGCTAGGGATCGAGGAAGAGGACAACCATTCAAGAAGGCTAGAAAGTCCAAGATGTATTAAATGCACCTGACCTCAAAAAGAACTTACTGTCCATCTCGACAATGGAAGACAAAGGCTACAAGGTAACCTTCAGTAATGGAAAGGTATGTATATGGAAAAATAATGTTAAAGATGCTTTTACTCTTGGGTTTAGTGTTGATTCATTATATTAGGTCGATGGAAGTCCGCTAGGTGTCATGTCTTGTGACACAACTCTTCAGTCCGAACTTTGGCATCGGAGGTTTGCCCACCTTCATTACAAAGCTCTACCCGATGCAAGACAGATGGTAACAGGGATGCCCGAATTCCAAGTAGAGAAAGAAGGTGTATGTCCGAGATGTGTCGAAGGAAAGCTCAAAAGGGGACCATTCCCCTCAAGCCAAAGCAAGACCTTCGATATATTACAGTTGGTTCACTCAGGCATATCTGAGGCTGGCATTAAGAGGGAGACTACTACACCACGTACTCTTGAGCAAAATGGTGTGGCGGGAAGGAAGAACCGCACGATTGTGGAAGCTGTCCAGGCCATGCTACATGATCAAAGACTTCCGAAGTTTGTATGGGATGAAACTACAAACACTGCCGTATATGTACAAAATCAATGCCCTCATCAAGCATTGGGTTCCAAGACTCCTGAAGAAAAGTTCACCGGTAAGAAACCTGATGTTTCTCATTTAGAATTTTTTGAAGCCCTGTATATTTTCATGTGCCGAAAGAGAAAAGAAATAAATTGGGTGCATCTGGAAAGAACGGAATTTTCGTGGGCTATGGTGAAAATACTAAAGGCTATAGAATCTATGTAGCCGGTCAAAGGGAAGTCGTAATTAGTCATGATGTCACCTTTGACGAAGATATGGCTCTCAGCAAGGCGAACAATCTTCCGACTTTGAGGAGCTCTCAAGAAGCCGACACCAGGGAACCGAAAGAAAAGGATGATGAATCAATGACTGATGTAGAAGAACCCATGGATCCGATTGATCCTCCTCCACATGAGCCTTCCTCTTCTAGAAAGAGGCCTTCATGGCTTAGGGAGCTACTTGATGATGCTAAAGGACATGCTGCACCCCGAGGAACCTTTCGTGAAAGTAAGAAACCTAATAGGTATCAAGGTTAGCTGACCATCATGAGCACGATCATACAAAATAAGCCTTCATCATTCTTAGACGCTATCAAGCATCAAGTATGGAAGGATGCTATGACCGAAGAATATGAGTCTATCATGAAGAATGATGTCTGAGAAGTAGTTCCCAGACCCCAGGACAAGACAGTTGTTACTTCCAAATGGCTTTACAAGATAAAGCATGCAGCAAATGGAAGTACGGAAAAGTATAAGGCTCGTTTTGTTGCTCGTGGTTTCTCCCAGAAGGAAGGTATAGACTATGATGTGATATTTGCACTTGTTGCCAGATATACGACCATCCGCTCGATCATAGCCCTTGCCGCTTCACAACGATGGAACCTACATCAGATGGATGTCAAGACTACGTTCTTACATGGCTCGATCAAAGAAGAGGTCTACGTGGAGCAACCCGAAGGATTTGAAATTTATGATCGAAAATCCCATGTATGCAGGTTGAAGAAGGCTCTCTATGGGCTAAAGCAAGCACCCCGAGCATGGTATGAGAGGATCGACAGCTACTTGATGAAGTTGGGATTCACTAGGAGTGAAGCCGATCCTAACCTTTAGTTTAAGGTTGAAGATGACAAGCCTCTCATACTAGTGTTGTATGTGGATGACCTCTTTCTAACAGGTGCAGACCCTCTCATTCACAAATGTAAGAGAGAATTGGCTTCTGAATTTGAAATGAAGGACCAAGGACTTGAAGTATGGCAAAAGCCAAGGGAAATTTTCCTATCTCAAGGAAAATATGTGGTAAAGATATTGGAAAGATTTGGTATGATGGACTACAAGCCTGTGACGACCTCGAGGATGTTAACTTTTAGAAGTTATATGGTAGTGATGTCGGACTAGATTTGGGAAATGCCTCTGAGTTTCAAAAACTCATTCGCGTTGATGTTCTTGGTGAACCTCCGTCCGAACATATGTTTTGCAGTTAGCACTGTGAGCTCGTATTTGGTTGAGCCTCACTGCATTGATGCCAAGAATCTTGTAAGATATCTTCAAGGCACAATTACTAATGGATTGAGATACACTACTAGAAATATGAAATTGCATGATTATTCGAATGCTAATTAGGCAGGTAGTGTGGAGGATCACTGGAGCACTTTTTAGTGTTGTTTCTCTTTGGATTCTGCTTCGATATAATGGATGAGCAAGAAGCAGAAGTTATTTGCCATAAGCACCACTGAGACCGGATACATATCTACGAGTATGATCTCGTATGAAGCTGCCTGGTTGGGGAAGCTCTTCAATGAGTTGTTTTGAACACATACCATTGTGATTCTATGTAACAACCAGAGGTGGGATTCAATTATTGAGGAATCCCATATTCTTCGATTGCTCCAGCAGATAGACATCATCTGGGATATGGTAAGTCGATGAGCAAGGAGGCTCCATCGCATTAAGTTGATGTACAAGTCGATACACCTTGTCAAAGCCCCGAGGAAAGATCTAATCTGTGATTTCCCAAACGACTTGGAGTCGTCAAGAAACCCTTGTACAAGGATCCTGCATGTTGCATACATTGAGCTCTAGAAGCTCTGAAGGCTTGCGGTTCTTACTGGAGCAACATACGACCACAGGGTGACTCACCCTCCGCTGGTGGTGCGCACTGGAACAAGATGACTCGCTCTCTTGTGGGACAAGATGATTCGCTCTCTTATGGAACAGGATGATTCGCTCTCCTGTGTAGCAGGATTGATGTGTTCTCCTGTGAAGCCTGGATTGAAGTGTTCTCCATGGTGATTGTAGCAGGATTGATGTGTTCTCCATGGCGATTGTAGCAGAATTGATGTGTTCTCCATGGCGATTGTAGCAGAATTGATGTGTTCTCCTGTGAGGCCTGGATTGATGTGTTCTCCATGGCGGCTTGGATTGATGTGTTCTCCATGGTGATTGTAGCAGGATTGATGTGTTCTCCTGTGAGGACAGGATTGATTAGTTCTCCTGTCGAGGCATCCTACCCATGCAGTCTGGGACTCATGGGAAGTACCTCTCATCTGATCAATGAGCAGGGAAATGAAGTTAGGGACCATAGTAGTATCGATGGACGCATCGTTGTATCCACTGTACTCCCTACGCTAGGATGACCTCCATTGATCTGAGATCAATGATACTGGTCTGGGACCAGTGGTAGGAGTTGTACCATATTATGACGCTGACTTCGGGTCGGCTGAGACTGGTTTGGGACTAGTGGTACATACTCCGAGACTGACTTCGTGTTAGTGCAGTACTGGTCTGGGACCAGTGAGAGTGGTACATACTATGACGTTGACTTCGGGTTGGTTGAGACTGGTCTAGGACCAATGGTACACTCTCTAAGACTGTGATACTAGTCTGGAACCAGTGGTAGGAGTGGTACTTACTATGAAGCTGACTTCGGGTCAGCTGAGACTGGTCTGGGACCAGTGGTACACACTCTGAGACTGACTTTGAGTCGGTGGAGGATGATACTGGTCTAGGACCAGTGGAGTTGTACTCACTATGATGCTGACTTCGGGTTGGTTGAGACTAGTTTGGGACCAGTGGTACATACTCTGAGACTGATTTTGAGTCAGTATGATACATCCTCGATCATTTCTTCTTCTTCATAATTCGGACAAAAGCAGAGCAGAATAGAACAATGCAAGCGCAGAGCAGAACAAAGCAAAATAGTATCGATCAGTACAGGGCAGAACAAGAAAAGCAGAACAGGGAAAATAGAGCAGAGCAGGGCAAGGGTCAGGCTGTACAGGGCAGTGCATTTGATGGATGAATAGTAACGACCGATACACAGATTGCAGATGAAGTTCTCCCTGGTTGAGAGGGAGTGTTAAAATTGGCAACCACAGAAAAACTTCATGTGGGTCATCTTATTCATGGCTGATAATATTTTTATTAAATTCCTCTCATCGAGAGGTGTAGGATTGATATAAAGATCATCCGATTCCGATAAGTATTCATGGAGATATGAATTTATTTTGATTATGGAATTATTATCAATCCGACCTACAACTCATGTAGGCTCAGAAGCCCAACAGTCGCATCTATTCAAACACCAATGTTGTGTATAAATATAAGAGGACTTTTCCTCATTTGCACTCACACTTCTCATCACATCTCTCTCTCTCTACTGCGCAGAAATGAGTCTCTTCTCTACTGCGCAGAAATGGGTCTCTCTCTCACACATGTGAAGCCGGAAGTTGTTGAACCTGAAGCTGCAACTACAGATCCAAAGATTGACCTGCGTGGCCTAGAAGATCTCCTCTTTGGAACTGCGCTATAGGTCCATCTGGATCTCCTCTGAAAGCCACAACTTTTGGTGGTGGAATGAAGTCAATCCGACGAACGGTTTGCAAGATATCGACTGCCCTATTTTGAAGCCGGAAACTGCTGAAACTGACGCTGCAACTACAGAAGTAAAGATTGACCTGCGTGGCCTAGAAGATCTCCTCTTTGGAACTGCGTTGTAGGTCCATCTGGATCTCCTCTGAAAGCCGCAACTTTTGGTGGTGGAATGAAGTCAATCCGACGAACGGTTTGCAAGATATCGACTGCCCTAGTTTGAAGCCGGAAACTGCTGAAATTGAAGCTGCAACTGCAGAAGTAAAGATTGACCTGTGTGGCCTAGAAGATCTCCTCATCTGAACTGTGTTGTAGGTTCATCTGAACCTCCTCTGGAAGCCGCAACTTTTGGTGGTGGAATGAAGTCAATCCAATGGTCGGTTTGTGAGATATTGTCTGCCCTAGTTTGATAAAGAAGCCGCTAATGTTGATGCTGCTGATCTAGGGTTTGCTACTGCTGATATGAATCAGATTTATTGTACTATTTCTCTCTGCTGAATTATTGAAGATAAAAGAAGATTTGATCAAAGGGTTTCCCCACACATTGTGGGGTTTGTCCCTGGCTAGCCGCCACATCTTGTGTCTCTTGTCTTGGCTTGTTTTCTGTCGATCGTTTAATGTTCTATCTGCACTTTACTTTATGTACATGGGATTGCTAATTTGTGGAATATAATAAGAAAAAGAAGTAAACTGTTTTAAGCATAGAACATACCTTAACTTAACAAAATATGATTTAATGTATCTTTAATTTAAAATAAAGATGACCGACTCAAGTAATAAAATATTAATGGATAAGGACAAGAATGATTGGAGGAAAAGAGGGTAGGATTTCTTCGGAGGAAAGGATCCTTCCCTACATAAAATCTAAAAGGAGAAGTGGGTTGGGGGGCACTTCTTGTTAATTTTAGATAACAATGGTATGTTCTATGCTTTAGAGCAATTTACTTCAATTTTTCTTATTAGCGCAATATCAATTTCCAGATTAGCGATCACATTAACATTGATAGTAAATGCAGATAGAACATAAACAATAAGAAAAAGACAAGCCAAGACAAGAAGACACAATATTTGGCAGACGCCAAGGAAAAACCCCAATGTGGGGAAAACCCTTTGATCAAATCTTCTTATTCTTCTTCAAAAGTTCAGCGCAAAGAGAGAGAGTACATCATACAAAATTTACTTGCCCAATCACTGTAAAACAGTCTAGTCAAACAGCAGTTAGCAGAATGCCCTAACAAGAAAGTCAACGTTGGTCAAACTAGCAAAAAGTTTCGTCCAAATAAGCTCGGTCAAACCCAGTCAACTCAGCCTCCAAAGGCAGTCTGAATCAGCGCAAAACAGTCCTGAAATTCTTAGTCAAAGTCATTCAATGCAGGTCAACGTTGCGATCAAAGTTGTTGCAGTCAACGCTAGTCAACCTGCCTAGAAAATCTCTGAATTAGTGCCAAAATTGGCAGCCTTCCCAAACAGAGATTCTCCCACAAAAACCGTAGTCAAATGAAGTCAAGCAATGCCCGGTCAACGCTAGTCAAAGTTGGCTGCAACTCGGTCAACGCAGAGAACAAAAATGCCCTAGTTAAACCTTCGCACGTGTGGAGAAGAATAGGCTGCCTGTGATTTGTATAACCCAATTAGATGAAGAGAAAGAATGGAATGTTGAGTTGTGAATATCCAAATGAGGAAAAGGCCTCTTCTATTTATACACAACGTTGAGGGTGAAGAGACACATTTGTTGGGCTTTGTGAGCTTACATTAGACTTCTGGCAGACCTTGACAATTTTTCCATAGAAGAAATAAATTCATAATTCCATTTCTACTTGTTAGAATGAGATGATCTTTGGATCAATCCTGCACCTCTCAAAAAGAGTTATCCAATACAAATATCATCTCCATCATATGAATTGTCCAAGGTGGAGTTTGACCCTAGTTGGTAATTTTAACACTCCCTCTCAACTAGAGAGAAATCCACCTGCCAAACCATCTGTCAATCTATACGATCTTTGTCATCACTGCTCTGCTCTGCTGAACCATGAACAAATAATGAAGAAGAAATGGTCGAGAGTGTATCATACCAATCTCCACTGATCCGAAGTCAGTCTCCATTGGTCCCAGATCAATATCAAACATCCTAGCATAGGGAGTACGGTAGTACACAATGTGTCCATCGGTAGTACTATGGTCCCTATCCTCATTTCCCAACTCATTGGCCAGATGAGAGGTACTTTCCATGAGTCTCGGGCTACATGAGTAGGATGTATCGGCAAGAGAAAATAAACCATTCATCCTGCTCATATGCCATAGGAGAAGGTGAACCACTCATCCTATGCATATATCAACCATAATGCGGTATCACAGGGAAAAGTGAACCACTCACCCTGTATGCAGCGCGCCACTAGGAGAAGGTGAACCACTAACCCTATGGTCACTCATAGCTCCAAGAAGTACCCCAAGCCCCCCAAAGCTCCTAGAGCTCAATATCCAACTCAAGTGGAACCCTCATGAGAGGGTCTTTCCACGACTCCAAGTTGTTCACGGAAGGTTAAGAATTTGACCTTCCCCAAGGGCTTTGTAAGAATATTTGCAACCTGTTCATCAATCCCAATGTGATGGAGCCTTGTTGCTCCTCATTGTACCATATCCCGAATGAAGTGGTACCTGATATCAATATGTCTGGACCAGTCATGAAACACGGGATTCTCAGAAAGATGAAACCCACTTTGGTTGTCGCAGTAGATCATGGTGGTATCTAGCACATGCCCAAACAGCTCACTAAAGAGCTTCCTCAACTAAACAGCTTCACAGGAGGCTGTACTAGCAGTAATATATCCGGCCTCGGTGGTGCTCAAAGCAACTGATTTTTGCTTCCTGCTCATCCAAGATATCGATGCAGAACCTAGTGAGAAGCAACATCCCGATGTGCTCTTATGATCCACCACACTACTAACCCAGTCAGCATTAGAATAACCATGGACCCTGAAATTCCCAGTAGTGTATCTGAGTCCATAGGTGATTGTGCCCCGGAGATATCTTAGAAGATTCTTGGCAGCAATCCAATGTATGTGATGAGGCTCGACCATAAATTGACTCAATGTATTCATTGGAAAGCATATGTCCAGACGGGAGTTCACTAAGAACATCAGGGCCCCCATGAGTTGACGATACTCAGAGTCAGAAGGATTTCCCAAATCAGGCCCAACAACACTTCCGCATAACTTCTTGAAGTTAAGTTCCATCGGAGTAGTCACGGACTTACAATCCACCATCCCAAATCTTTCAAGTAGCTTCACAATGTATTTTCCTTGAGAAAGGAAAATCTCACCTGGCTTTTGCCAAACCTCCAAGCCTAAGAAGTAGCGCATCAATCCTAGCTCCTTCATCTCGAATTCGAAAGCCAACTCCCTCTTGCATTGATAAATAAGAGGGTCTGCACCTGTCAGAAAGAAATCGTCCACATAAAGTACCAAGATGAGAGGTCTATCATTTTCAACCTTGAAGTAAAAGTTCGGATCAACTTCACTTCTTGTAAAACCCAGCTTCATCAGATAGTTTTTGATCCTCTCATACCAAGCCTGGGGAGCTTGCTTCAACCCATAGAGGTCTTTCTTCAACCTGCATACATGTGTCTTTCAATCTTGAACTTCGAATCCCTCGGGTTGTTCTACATAGACTTCCTCCTTAAGTGAACCATGCAAGAAGGCGGTCTTGACATACATTTGATGTAAATTCCATCCTTGAGAGGCAGCAAGGGCAATGATCGAACAGATGGTGGTATATCGAGCAACTGGTGCAAATATCTCATCATAGTCCACACCTTTCTTTTGAGAGAAGCCTCAAGCAACAAACCTGGCCTTGAACTTTTTAGCACTTCCATCAGCTCCATGCTTGATCTTGTAGAGCCATTTCGAGGTGAGAACAAATTTGTCCTTGGGCCTAGGGACCACAACCCGACATCATTCTTCATAATCAACTCATACTCTTCATTCATAGCATGCTTCCAAACCTGGTGCTTCACAGCTTCTTCGAATGTGCAAGGCTCAGTCTACACTTTGAACAATGGTTCTCATGGCAACTAAGTACCCTTGGTACCTATTCAGCATCTTACTTTCACGAAATGTCCCCCTTGGTGCAATATGTCTCTTGGCATCTTTGAGAGTGTCCCTAAGCCGTGAGAGTCTCTTTTTTTAGGAGGAGGGCTCATGGGGAGGTGGATCAATGGGATCCATTGGTCCTTCAGCATTGAACATCGGCTCATCTTGCAGTTCTCCTTGCTTTCCTGTATCTTCTTCTCTGTCCTCCCTTGGAATAGGAAGGTTCCTAATCTTCCCAAGGGCAGTATCTTCATCGAAGGTGACATTATGACGTATTTCCACTTCTCTTTGACCAAGCACATAGATTCTATATGCCTTTGAAGTTTCACTGTAACCCACAAATGTTCCTTTCTTCCCAGATGCATCCAATTTGCTTCTCTTTTCTTTCGGCACATGAAAATACACGAGGCTACCAAAAATTCTAATATGAGAAACATCAAATTTCTTACAAGTGAAAACTTCTACGGGAGTTTTGGAGTCCAATGCTTGATGAGGGCATCTATTTTGAACATACACGGCAATGTTGGCAACTTTTCCACATAGGAACTCCGGAAGGCCTTGATCATGAAGCATGGCACAAGTGGCTTCTATAATAGAACGATTCTTCCTTTCAGCAACACCATTTTGCTCAGGAGTATATGTGGTAGTAATCTCCCTCTTAATGCCAACTTCTTTACAATAGTCATTGAATTCATTTGATTCATATTCGGTTCCATTATCAATCCTCAATATTTTGATCTTCTTTCCTATTTGATATTCAACCAAGGCTTTGAAAAAGAGGAACCATGTGAACACTTCGTCCTTCTTTAATAAATAAATCCAAGTTTTGCGAGAGAAGTCATCCACAAAGATAGCATAATAAAAATATCCTCCCAAAGATGTCACAGGAAACATACCAGATAGATCAGAATGAACCAATTGCAAAATGTCGGTGGTCTTGTTATCACTTTAGGGGAATGGTCCTCTTGTATGTTTTCCTTTAACACATCCCTGACAAACATCTTCATGTTCTACTTTAAATTCAAACATACCTATTACCATCTTCCTTGCATCGGGTAGAGCTTTATAATGAAAATGAGCAAACCTCCAGTGCCATAATTCGGATTGAAGAGATGTGTCACAAGACATAGCTCCCAGTGGACTTCCTCCAACTTGATATAGGTTGTCAACTGTGAATCCAAGAGTAAATGCTTCTTTGAAATTTCTTTTCCAAACACATACCTTTCCATCAATGAATGTCACCTTGAATCCTTTGTCCTCCATCGCCGAGATAGATACTAGGTTCATCTTTAGATCGGGTACATAGAGTACTTCTTGTAGATGAATGGTGTTACCTTGATTCAATTGAAGAGTAACATTCCCCACTCCATTCACGAGATAGGTGGCATTGTCTCCAAGAATGATTTCCAAATTTATATCCTTTCCTATCATATTTGAAAGAGCTTCCTTATACCCAGTGAAGTGCCTTGAGGCACCACTGTCAATCAACCAATTTCCCAAGGTATCTGGAGGAGAGGCAATAGAGATGGCAGATATTAGATAAAATTATTTTTTCTTGTTATCTACAACATTAGATTCATCATACCTGGAGTTTCTTGATCTTTTGGGAGGTCGACCATTTACATGTTGAGTAGCGGGAGCATTCCTTTTTCCTTTCTTGTTGAACCTGCCATTTCTTTGATTGTTGTTGCCCCTAACATTGTTGTTATCATCATCCCAAGGTGTATCCCTTTTATTAGAACACTCCCTAGCATAATGGCCAAACCTATTACAAATGAAGCATTACCCTTTTTTCCATCTTTGAATCCCAATCTTCCTTTACATTGCTTCTTTGAACCTACATTGTTCTTCTTTTTAGCATGAGCGAAGAATGCAATAGGATCATTCCTATTTGAAGGCATGTCTCTCTCTATCATCCTTGTTTCTTCTTAAGTGCATCTAGTCAACAATTCATCAAAATCTGGAATCTGGTCATTGTTGAGGATAGTAGTGTTGAACACATCCCATTCACGAGGGAGACCTCCAAAGGTAATGAGAGTGAACTCCCTATCAGCAATAACTTCTCCAATTGATAGAAGATCATTTTTTATTTTGGTAATCCTCATGAAGTAGGGTTGGATATCTTCTCCTCTTCCCTTCTTTATGTCCTTCAACTTGTTCTTGAGAAAGAAGACTTGGTTTGCATTTGCTAGCTTTAAATATGCTAACCATCTTGTCAAACATCTCCTTAGATGTGCCCAAATTGGAGATGTAAGCAACTAAATGCGTATGAATGGAATCCCGAATGATCTTCTTAGCTTTGACCTCACCTTTCTTGTACTTTGTCTTAGCGGCAGCAGGTGGTGCATTGAAGAAGGTTCAGCAATCTTTCCATGCACATAGTCCATAGCATCATGCACTTCCAAAGTCAAGTCAAGAGACATCTTCCATGCATGATAATCAGACTTATCATTGAGCTTGTCTTCAGATTTGAAGTAAGATGAAGAGGCCATTGAATCTTGTCCTTATCCAACAAATCTTAGTGATTTCTTTTCTCACTCTTGCTTGGGTTTTGTCTTCACCTCAGTGTCGATCCCATGTTAATTTTAGATAACAATGGTATGTTCTATGCTTTAGAGCAATTTACTTCAATTTTTCTTATTAGCCCAATATCAATTTCCAGATTAGCAATCACATTAATATTGATAGTAAACGCAGATAGAACATAAACAATAAGCAGAAGACAAGCCAGGACAAGAGGACTCAAGATTTGGCAGATGCCAGAGAAAAACCCCAATGTGGGGAAAACCCTTTGATCAAATCTTCTTATTATTCTTCAAAAGTTCAGCAGAGAGAGAGTACATCATACAAAATTTACTTGCCCAATCACTATAAAACAGTATTCAAATAGCAGTCAAAAAGATGCCCTAACTAGAAAGTCAACGTCGGTCAAACCAATAGAAAGTTTCCTCCAAATAAGCTCGGTCAAACCCAGTCAATTTGACCTCCAAAGACAATGTGAATTAGCCCAAAACAGTCCTGAAATTCTCAGTCAAAGTCGGTCAACACAAGTCAATGTTGTGATCAAAGTTGTTGCAGTGAATGCTGGTCAACCTACCCAGAAAATCTTGGTATCTGTGCCAGAATATGCAACTTACCCAAACTGAGATTCTCCCACAAAAATCGCATTCAAATGAAGTCAAACAATGCCCGGTCAACGCTGGTCAAGGTTGGTTGCAACTCGGTCAACACAGAGAACAGAAATGCCAAGTTAAACCTTCGCACATGTGGAGAAGAACAGGTTGCCTGTGATTTGTACTAACCAATCAAATGAAGAGAGAATCGAATGTTGAGTTGTGAATATCCAAATGAGGAAAATGCCTCTTTTATTTATACACAACATTGAGGGTGAAGAGACGCGTCTGTTGGGCTTCATGGGCTACATTAGACTATTGGTCGACCTTCACAATTTGTCCATAGAAGAAATAAATTCATAATTCCATTTCTACTTGTCAGAATGAGATGTTCTTTAGATCAATCTTGCACCTCTCAGAAAGAGGAATCCAATAAAAATATCATCTCCATCATATGAGTTTTCCAAGGTGGAGTCTGGCCCTAGTTGCAATTTTAACACTTATGGACGAAAATTTGGACAAGTAGGTAGAAAATGGAGAATTTGTGAGATAAATTTTGTGAAATGATGAATGAGCCTTGGGGCTCAGGATTTTGGATATAGATCTATGAGATTTGCGCCCTGTTCTCAAAGGTTTTGGGCACGGGGGCCAAAAGACTTCGATTTTGAAGCCTTCTGGTTTTAGGATTCGGAGAGACTGATCCCAGACAGGTAGGGAGGAATTTGGTAGGTTTGGTACTAGGAGAACAACATCATCTAGGGATCAACACCAACTCAGAAAAACTAGGTATGCTGAAAAAATCAAGGTATGTACATATATCTAAATTGGTTTGTCTAGTTATCAAATTGAAAAAGTATATTCTGCTAGAAATGAAATTATAATTACAGTCCGTTAGAAATGAATTTAGATACACAAGCATATACTGCTAGAAATGTCATTACAATACCAAGCTTTACATCAAGGCCCAAGAGGAGAAAGAGTTTCTTATGATTTATTCCAATGAATACTAAGATCATACAACCCTCAAGGAGGTCCCCAGACTGAGGAGCTACAAGTTAGGTTTTTCCGTTGTAGAGCACATCTAGGGCACAAGATTCTATGGATGAAGAACCGTGAGAAATTTACCAAACTTGGAGATCTTCTAGACAAGACCTTAATTAAGAGCCCTGTGGTCATGGAATCCGCCAATTCACCCTCTAAAGAATTTTGCCTGATGCCCTAGCCTAGCCGTCCAAGAGGAAGGGGACCGAAAATTTAGAAGGAGAATTAATGGAGAAAGAGGAGTTTGATCACCAAATTCCTTGGACTAGTGCCTAGTCCTTTGGGCAATGGAGTCTTACGATGCTTAAGATAAGATAAAAAGTCTTCCCAAGGGGCTCGTTACCAACCTCAAACATTTACCCTCTTCAAGATATAATGGAGTTTCATGAAGAATCAAGGACATTCTTCACTAGGAACATTCATCATATGCCATGCATTGAATAGCATATGCAATACTTTATCGAAAAGCTTTCCAAACTTAATCTTCAACACTTAGGGCATAAATTCACATATTCTAGAGCAGAGATTCCACACATTAAACAATTTTCAAGGAAAATTTTCATCAATATTAAGCACTTACAAGAGACATGCAATATATCCATCCATCATTCAAGAAAAAGCTCCAAAGGAGAAATGTGAATTATCTTCCACACATCAAAATGCACTAAAAGAGTCTCCAATAGCTCCAAAGAAGAAGTGTGAGTTCTTTTCAAGAGAAACAATCCAAGTGTGATGATGATCTCTCACAAATGAACCTAATTTCTATTTATATGAGTCTCACTAAGTTGAATTAGCCTATTAGCCCCAAAAATATTAAAACAATGTGCAAGTGTAATGTTCCAAATTGAAATTTACAGCTAATAACGGACACATGAACTAGGCTATAGCAAATACAATTACAATTAAGCGTGCACCATCAAAAACACCAAGAAACTAGGTGAGTAAGCTAAGCCATTTTATTAAATCTGGAATAAATGGGAATACAGTAACAAGGAACAAGTGCACCTGGGCTTGCATAAGCAAGCTAATTGAAGCTCGGGTGAGATAGATGTCTCCCGTGAGTAGAAATTTCAACCCCCAAATGGCCTATGCGCTGAACCACTCCTGCTATCTAAAAATAGTTCAAATCCCCTATTGGACTACTCGGATATGTAATGATCCACCTACAATTACAAATAGAATGTGAATATTAGCACACATATGAGCCACCCATATGATAGCTACATATGCATGACGCGAATGTAATGCATTAGTATACATATCGGCTAATGTTGGACTCTATCTATGCTTAAGTTAATAGATTGATTATCGAAGTAACTCACCATAATACATACATATATATAGCGAATGGGGCCTTTTGATATATATATATATACCACCCATATATATCTATATATATATGATTAAGTCCTGAATCAAAGATATATGTATATAGACAACCAAAATAATAAATTATGAATGAAATTTAAGTAATGTATAATTTAATTTAATTATATGTTAAGAATAAAGTGAATTATTAAAAATTATAAATAAAATAAGTAACATATTCCATAAAACATTATATTAAACTAAATAAAAGAAAACCATAAAATAAAATCAATTCACTCAAAAGAAACAAAGTCGGCAACCTCAATGACTCACGTAATATATATACACTCATTTAACATAAGGGAGACAGAGAGACATTGCAGGCGGCATGTAATGAACAAGAGTCAAGGAGATGACAGATAGGGTGGTGGAGAGTTGGAGATGGTGGAAGGGAGCTTATAAGGGAGTCAAAAGGGGATTTTGAGGGGGGAATTTTTATTTTGGAGAATGGAGAAAACAGAGAAGGAATTTACAACAGAGAGCCACAAACTGACCAAAGATTACTGAACCTTGATTGTTCTTGATGCTTTTGGGCACAGGGGCCAGAGTGCTGAAATTCTGAAGTATTTTGGAGCAAGGTACCGAGGTTGTGCCCAGTTTGGTAGGGAGGTTTCAGTCTTTTGGTAACGGAAGCGGGAGTGGAAGCAAGTCAGAAGCATCTTCAACCACAGAAACCGCAGGTACTCAACATCAAATTGACAAATTATGATATTCTGAAAGGTTACACCCTATTAAAAATTTTAAATTTAAGGCTTTACAGGATTGACCTGAAATTGATGTTGTAGCTTCCTCTTAATTTTCCCCACAGGACCCAAAAGGGAATTGGTCCCAATCCTCTAAACCAAAAAACCCACAAAATGGAGCAAATTACCAGCAGCTACTAGCTGGGAAGAGACACCTGTTTGAGCCCTTTAGAGTGCTTAGAAAATTTAGCCAAATTAATAGTGGCCTCTCATCAACAAACCCGGAAAAACCCAGAATAGGTCGGGCCTAATTCCAACCTTCCAAAATTGGCCCCAAATAATGTGAGCACCCTCTATAGCTAGGTAATTCGTACTGCCTGAAGAATAGCTGCCAAAGCCCTTCAAAATTAGTTGAGAATACCTCCAAGAATTATCGTTGTGCCCCTAGTAATTTCCAGCCCCAGCTCCGGTTCAAGCCTCCACAATCAATGTGCTCCTCTAATGACTGCACAGGCCAACCAAACCCCTTCTACACTGGCCCGGGAAGAGGAATTTCGACTATATCTAATCCACTCAGCCAACCCTTCAGGCCACTACAAAATCGTCGCTAAGTGCCAAGAGAATATGTCTCTAAATTCTCGGAACCCATGTTGTCATGAAGCTCACTCCCCACAAGAGTGTGTGGTCCCTTACTGCGCCCGGCCTGCGCCTCAATAGCTTGAATCTCCCTGTGAAATCCCTCAAGAATAGCTCCAAGAATGTAGTAAAGCTCCCCTAAGGTGGCACTCGAAGTCCACCGAAGGAGTTGAGATTTCCTCTCGGAAATCTCGTGTGCTAAACAGCACTCTGCTGACCCAGCTATTAGCTTGAGCAAACAATGGTTCAAATATCAAATGAGCAAAATATCCCAATTGCTTCCCTCACCCTTCTATTTATAATTGTTGCCTTACCTTTCCTTGTGGGTCCCTCCAAATATTTCGACCTCCCTTCACAAGATTGTCTTTTCCTCCAAGGGGTGTGTATTCCTTGAGGGGTCGCCCCCACATTCCACCAATTCCACAATTCTTGTTTCCCTTTTTCTCTAAAGTGGGGCCTTCTCCTTACCCAAGAATCAAACCTTCCTTTGATTTCTCCATTCTCCTAAGTTGTGGGCCAAAATATTCCCCAATTGCCAAAATTACAAAAACATAAATTCTTCTTAACAAAACTAATTAATTTGGGGACATTACAGTCCTCCCACACCAAAAGTTGTTCGTCCTCAAGTAATGCCTAAAACAAGCACCCTCTCGATCAGCTTACCCACATAATCACTGCACCCAATACCAGGGTCCCAAATGTACCACCCAACCATCCCTAATCTTTGCCCTATGCTACCAGGGTAACAAGCCATCCTGGTCAACGTGAGGCATCACTTGCTCCACTCGTTGTCCAGCTCAGCATAGGCACCAAACGCCCTCTGCAGACCGCCACTAAGTAGAGCATCACGATGTTATGACATCTTGGCCATCTCCTCGTGAAACTGCTCCACTGAATAGTCCCTCTCATGCATTTCAGGAGTAGACTCTTGAAGTTGCAATCCAACCTTTATTGGGTTGAGCCCTCGTCTGCATGAGCCTCCCCTGATCTCCTCTGATTGATTTCCCTGCAATACAATGGAAGTCCCCCACGCTATCAAGGAATCTCTGAAACCTGATGGAAGATCTGGATGACCCTCCCATGTAAAAACCAGCTCACCCCATGGATAGTTGTACTGCTAAGTACTGTGACGCTAGAGTCCCATGCCCATCGCAGCAAGAAACTGTCTTGCTGACCTACAACACCCTAGTCATCACTGACTACCTAGCATGCTCGTACTAGAGCTTCCTCTTTGATAAATCTCGGCCATAATCTATGCGATGATCGAGGCTAGGCCCAACCTGCCAAAGTGACTCAACAGTGCCAACGCCTATCACTCCATCGTTGGCCCCAATCCTGAGCAACATCTGCCTCACCCTATGGTGAGGGCTTCGGTGATTCCCCATGTGTCTGCCTGTGAATGAATTAGTTCGCCTGTTATCTTAACCATGCTCACTGAGGAATGGACTATCCCACCAATCCACTGGATCCCTGGATTCCATAACCATACTGGAGGTCCACAACCCCCAATCCTCTCTACTTGCTGTTGTGATATGCTGCTCGCTGTTGGGACCCCTTTGTGCCCTGACTCTGACTCCTATAGGTATTCAATAGGTAGACACTGAGCATCAAGAACCTGCGTCGCGAATAACCAACTGCTCTGCACCTGCCGAATCACACAACAAGATTTGTTATCCCAGCTCCTGATGATGTGCCCGGGTACTGCCAGAAGCTTAGGCATCATCCTGCCAACAAGGACTACCATCCCCCACACCTCATGCTCACCTAACACCTCGCGCTAGACATGAAAAAGCACCATGCAACTCCCTCTCAATCAGCTCCCCAAGTGTGAGCCCAGGGGTGGAACATATGCTACCTCGACAATCAACCACGCCATCCCTAAGCCTATATCCGTCAACTCGTGCACCTACCAAGTGTCTCAACTAGAGAGGCTCCTCCCGGCCCATGACACGCGGTGTCTCATCCAACTGCCTAGGGTGAGCCTCTCATGCCCTACTGCCTGAATGGAGAGAATCAAGGGGACAACCAAACACTTTGTGAATGTAAGCAACATTGGAGGATGATGGGTGGGTATGTCCCAACACTTTGTGACTGTAAGCAACACTGGAGGATGATGGGTGGGTATGTCCCAAAGGGTATGATCAAGAGTCTTCTGGAATGCTCAAGGGTAATCCTATGGACGACCCTCTCTCTGCCTTGGATCTACTAATAACCCCCTCGAAGCCCTATCTCCACTAAACACGCTGTCCCCAAATGCTCAACAATGTCCTCATCGAAGCTAGGTGAGCTGCATCGAATGGTACACCTAATGCCCCTGTTCATAAGTTCTCTTAGGAGGCAAAGCTCCAAGATCCCGTTGCATCGCATCATGCGTCACTACATACAACCAAGCATCAGCACAGTCCTTGACATGCCACTGTACGCCACAACTTGTCCATGTACACCACTGGATACACTTGGCTACGGCTATACCATCATGTATCATCCTGTGTCCCACCTATGTCACTACACCTGTCACTCCCCGCATGTGCTCAATGCAATGTGAGGCACTCCAACTCCACAACGCAATCCAACCAATGTTCCACCAAGACTCTGGGACGGGGAGACGCGAGTGCGGGGAGACACACAAGGGGGACGTGTGGGAGTACCCTCATATTTTAGGGAAATTTAGGGGTGAGGGGGGGACATCGGGGTATATAATTTTTAATATATATATATATATATATAGTTCAAATTCATATTCAATAGTGAAAGCATAAATACAATGATACATACATCATTGAATTAAGTAATGAAATACATTGATCCATACTCATCATCCTTGCTAATACATAATGATTCATCCGTAGACCACAAGATTCAATAATGAAATACTTTGATACATATTCATCATTCATTATTCACCATTCTAGAATCTACATTGATTTAAAAATTAAATTCATCATTCATCATTCTAGATTCTAAATTGATTTAAAATTAAAATTCATCATTCATCATTCTAGAATCTAATTAGTACTAAGCAAAATAGACTATAATAGATACTGAAATATAAAGACTAGAACAGTAAATTGATATAACTAAAATAAAAAACAGTGGAGTGATGAGTCTAAAAGTCACTCTAAAGTACACAGAGGGCTTGGTGCTCTTGATTAAATACTAATTCCATACCCTTGTACATGACAAAATGCAACGGAAACATTGCAATCCATCGAATCTTGAATTCCTAAAAAAATGTTTAAGTCTGTTGGATATTGAGTGAGATCTAAAATTCTACTTTCTGCATATGAAATCCAATGAGATCGGAACCACTCTCAAATACCCTGAGTCATTTCATGGTAATGTTAAAAATTTAAGATAAAAATGAAAGATAAAAGAGAATGTCACTTTTACTTTAAGAATTTAACATTACCATGAATTGCATAGCATTAGTAGGGCAATATGATCAAATACTAGGTTTCCCCTGTCATAAATCATTGTTTACAAGAAAATTTAAGGGGGACGCATAGCCCATTTTGAGGAGGGATGCCCAGGCGTCTCCCTTTTGGGGAGTCGCGTCCCCCACACTGGGGAAACGTCCCCTCTTGCGTCTCCCCATGTCTCCCCAAAAGGGGGACGTGGGGAAATGTTTCCCCAGACATCCCCTCGTCCCAGGTGCGTGAGGTGCGAGGGGTGCGCGCACCCGACCCTGGGGGAGGCATCCCTGTGGAACACTGAATCCAACATACTACGGCACACCCCCATGCCTCTCCAAGCCCATCTGCAGACCATTGCTCCACACTAGATGCTCCTACACATCCCTAGATGGGATGGCCTGAAGTTGTGTCCATATGCGTCAACCCGCACCCTACCGACATCGTCACCTCCACTGTTCTATCACCATACCCTCCGATGAATGGATCTCCCCTCCAAATCCTCCGAGAGGGGCCCACGAAGTGAATATCCCTAGGTACCAGCAGTGATGCCACCACTGCTCTGCTCCTCTATGCCCCACACAAATGTGAAGAATCCCCAACTCCATACAAGGCATTGTCTAGTGGCCTACCAATGCCACCTCCTCCGACAAACTCCTGCCAAAGTATGTTTATCATCCTGTGATCCCATGCACAACCGTCATACCAAGACAACCCAAGGAATCTGCCCATAAGCTAGTTGGCCACTGATGCTGACCAAAACTCCCTTAGCGAATGTGCGTGCTCAGCTGCTAGGTCAACTATACCATCCACGTCATAGTCAACCGGCATACTTGGGAAATGATAAGCAGTCCCTCTCGGATCCCAATGCCAGTCTGGGCTTTCGGCATCCTCAGTGCTTGGAAGCTCCTGCTGAGCTTACACCCGGGTTCACTACCATCTCCATAACCCACTCCACCGAGTGCCAACTCAAAATCTCTCGCCATCCAAGCCTAAAAGAGGGATGAAATGCGTGAACTCCTGCACATAGAACAACCCCAACATGCAGATGCTACACCCTGTGCAACTCAAGTCGTCTCATCTCGATATCCTAGTCAAAACATGAAATTTGACTAGGTAGCTCTGTCTCTCTCTCTCCAATGGGCAAAGGTAACTTAATAGTGTTGCCAACCCCATCTATGTATGCTTGAAGCGTTAGTTTTGGTAACATCGGATGTGTTCTAGCCTTGAAATTTTGTGGAGAGGCTAGAATACATGAGATCTCCAAAACCCAAAAATCATTTCTAGAAATTCCGCTTAGAAATAACTTAATTAGATTATTAACCAGTTTTTAAATATTTCCTAAACTAGAATACATGAGATCTCCAAAACCCAGAAATCGTTTATGAAAACTTCGTCTAGAAATGACTTAATTAGATTATGAACCAGTTTTTAAATATTTCCTAAGTCTAAACTTACGAAATATGGTTAATCAATCAGTATTAATGAAGTAAATGTGATAATCATCTAGAAACTCACATGGATCGATTCAGAGATGATCCTAGCCATCGATTATGTTTTAATCTTGGTCGTTGGTGCTCCAATAGAGGATTATAAGAGGAGGTCAATGTGGTGATGGAGAAGACAATTCAACAGTTCGATTTCTGAGTAGATTGATTTCCAGAGTGGCAACAGTGAGTGGTAGGAGAGAGGGCTAGAGATCGAAGCAGTGGGGCAGAAACAGTGAGGCTAGACCGGCACTTCAGATCCAGCAAGTACATTTGCAGATAAGCAGAAGAGCCACAGAGAGGCTGACGCTAGGGCAGTGCAGTAGTCTCTAGAGGCAAGATCGATTTGCTGAGAGGGAGAGACATTTTCAGTTCCATAGTCCCAAAAAGAATCCCAAAGTGTCGGAAAAGCATCTTTCCAGTCAGCAAAAGGCAAAACAACTTCATCAGATACCAGTCTAAGGCTAGACGTCCAACAAGATGCACAAAGCAGTGCAGAGGCTGACTGAGAGGGTCAAAGGGCCAAAGTTTTGAAGGCAAGTCATGCCGGGAGTTTGCCTGTGGGGTGAGGAAAATTCCTCACTAGATGTTTGCCAATATTTTTCTCTGTAGGATTGCCAGATTTCGGCATCCAATTGTACTCAAAATTTCTCATTGTTGCTTGATAATAATATCCTCAGTTGCTGCACCAGTTTTCCCAAGTTGGGTTTTTCCTGGGACTTCTGTCCAAAAATAATTGTGTTAATTTTATGTGTGCTAGCATTTCTCAGCTTCATAGGCTTAAGAAGGGTTCAGAGTCATATTCATCTATTGGGGATGATAACTCACACTATAACTTGATTCATTTCGAATTCCCAACACCTTTGTCTTGGGTACCTTAATCCATTGATTGGTATAAATCAATAATGTCTATAAAGAAAAGCATGCCCAATCTGATCAGCCTGTTCAATTACTTCTAATTCTGGGCTCCGTATTCAGGCATCCAGGTTGGGTGGGTCCGGTGGATCTTAAAAACGTATCCAAACACGCTTTGGACAAAGGCACATTAGTGTTTAGGTTCGTAGGCATCTAAGGGATTTCGAGTGCGTTAGCAAAATTTTATTTGTGAAGGTTGCAGTGTATTTATTTTGATATTTTCATAGCAAATAAATTGTTAATTAATTAGCAATTAGGAGAAATAATATCAGTTGTTGCAATAGAATTCCAATTTGGATTTTTTACATGATATCAGAGCGCAGTTGATCAACCAAAGAGCTTACAAAAAAGAAGGAAAGGAATTTCGCTGCCCAGCAAGGACTGTAAGCCGAAATTCCTAATGGCAGCATAGTATTTTGCGAGGAGGCCGAGTTGCTTGAGGAAAGTTCAATTTTTCTACGAGTGGGGCAAAAAAAATCGATCCTTCCAGACCGAGTGATTACAGAGGCAAACGGAGTAGCTCAGTACTTTCGTTGAGAAGATCTCTAGTTGGGCACAGACGTTTTTGCAGCAGTTCGCTAGTGCAGAACCAGCATCAGAGTGGAAGAGAGAAGAGCACACACAGGGGGAATATTTTCCTCGGGGGAAATCTAGTCTCAGGAAGTTTGATTTTTCCCTTGCAAATCGACAGTCATTGTGAGCAAATCTTCTCAATCCAGAAGGGAGTGCGAATAACAGAACATCAGTTAAGCCAAAGGAAAGAGGAGGTTTTTGATACTTCGCTGAGATGGCCACTACAGGGCTTCGTGATCAGGATAGGTTGGATGGAGCTTCCAACTACACGCTCTAGAAGGAAAGGATGTCCTTCCTTCTATATGAATATGGCATGAAAGCCTATATTGATATAGTGGTGGAAATTTCCACAGATGCAGATCAGCGAAAAGAGTACAATAAGGAGATGGCACAGGCGAAGCGGTTGATACTAGATGGAGTCTAGGATCATATAGTCTCACATATAGCTAACAAAGACACTGCCAAGTAGATGTGGGATGCTCTCACCACGCTATATTAGGGTACTTCTGAGCAGTGGAAGATGTACCTCGAAGAGATGTTGAGGCTCATCCGGATGTAGAAGGGGGAAGGCATAGACCCCTTCCTCACCAAGATTCAGGAGGTCCAGGACCAACTGTCAATTGTTGGGGCAGCACCTCAACCCACAGAGCTTGTGAGATTGGCACTCAACAGTGTCTCCAAGGAATGGCAGGTCTTTGTCCAAAGCATATTGCGCAGAGACAAGTTACCAGAATGGGGCAAAATGTGGGTTGACTTGCAGCAGGAGGTATTGAGGCGAGCTCCTCTAAAGAACTCCATCAGTGGCAGCAGCAGCGGACAAAAGCAGGTGAAGGAGGAGGAGAATGTGGCCCTCGCATATAAGGGTCCCAGTCAAGGACAGGGGGAACAAAGGAAGAAGAAGGATCTATTAAAGGTCAAGTGCTTCAGGTGTAGAGAGCTTGGTCAGTACAGTACCCAATGTCCTCTCAGGGAGAAGGACAAGGAGGAGAAGCAGGACCAACAGGCAACTTCAACAGAGATCGATAGGCTTTCCTCTAGGCTGGAGGAAGACTTCGTGATGTTTGTCGATATACCTCCAGGAGTGAGGTGGGGTGACTTGGTGGTGTAGCCCTAGAGCACTACAGATGGGCAGGATCCCTGAGGAGTCCACCTCACAGATCAATACCTTGTTATGGGAGCCCACAATATTTAGTAGTAGGATGGATCAGTGACAGTTGATGCAGTCAGATGCCAGAGTGACAGTTGCAGAGACTGTTGAATTTTCTAAGTCTATCCGTTAGAAAATTAATTTGTATTCTACTAATTTATTTCTTCTACTTGTTTAAAATCGAATAAGTTATTTAATGCATTAAATATCGAAATAAACACAATACAGTCACAATATCTACAAATCATCAACTGAAAGAAAACAAGCACACAAGTGACACCATTATTTTTGAACAAATGTCCCCGGAAAAACCCAATGCGGGAAACTGGTGTAGCTTTTCAGAGGGTTATATTATTATGCAGTCTATCTGAGTACATCTAGGTTCCTATCCAGCTCACCCGACAAAGAAAAATACACGACATCAATACCTCTATATCTGGAAATAGGTATTCATAAAATTTGTCCCGCGAAACCCTCTCTAGCACAACTAAAGCTTAGCGTTAGCCCTTCTGGCCACTGCATCAGCCGTAGGACCCTTTGTGTCAACCCTCTAAGGCACTGCGCAAGCTTTGGGAACGTCTGCGTCACTCCCTCTGCATGGATGACGCAGTCTCTCTGGGCTTTGCACTGCCTCTATTGGGCTTTGCGTAGCCCGGACTGGTTGCTGCACTTGCTTTCTCTGCTTCTGTGCTAGTCTCCCAGTATTGTCCCTGCCTCTCTGTCTCGTACTCACTGCCCCTCGCTACTAATGACTGATTCAACTTTTCTTAGCAACCCCTCTCTAGTGAAATGAATGACTAATCACTTGGTGTCTTCTCCAACTAACCCTCAAGCCTCCTCTCATACGTTTCTCATTGGTCCTTCAACGACCGAGATTAAATCTCTAATCAATGGCTAAGATTAGATTTGGCTTGATCCTTATCCTTTGGGACATTCTAACCCAGTTTTATATCAATACCCATTAATATTTTATTTTTCCTAAGTTTAGACTTAGGAACCCATTAAAAATATTAACTATTTTAATATCTCCCAAACCAGTTAAAATCTGCCCAAACCCTTTCTGGGTCTTGGAGATCTCAAGTGCTTTAGCCTCTCTCCCAATTTTCATGGCTAGAGCACATCTTATGCTACCCCAAAACAACACTCCTTCTTAGCGAGGACTGTGCTCTAGTAATACTCCCACTAAGCATCACTCTGATTATCCGGCACTAGTACCTGTGCGAATGCTAGGCCTCCCCGCCCAACATCCTCTGCACCGTTGCATCCTATACTGCTGCCCATGGCCCTACCACTGCCACTACCGCATCCGTACGAAAACTCCCTCTGAATCCGTGCTGCTGCTGGCCCATACTCCCAACACTGCATCTGCACTGCATCCCCCTCTCATCACGGTGCATCGTGCTACTGCACTGCAGCTCGATTATCGAAAAGTAAGTAATTGATCCAGCCAAATTCTGACATCCCTATCAAGCTAGAAACACTCTCGATGTTGAAGCTCCCTCTGTCACTAACAAGTGCTCCCTCTACTGACCTATGCACTGCTGCAACAACTCCCAACATCTCGCACCGTTGCACACCTCTTTGTGTCATCCTACACTGGTGCAACACTCCTGTGCCTCTCGCATTGTTGCAACCTGCTAGCCTCATGCTGCCCGGGACACCTGCACTATAGCACTCTGTCGCTTCATCTGCAACCATCTCTACCTACATCAACCAATCCTGCTACTACTCTTCGGGGCTCCCATAGCAAGGTATAATCCAAGAGGTTAGGTACCTCAAGGATCCTACCCCTCATCGCCTATAGTCTGTCTGACTATAGCTCGATGTCTCCCCACTTCTTCTCAAGTGGCACATGAGCACTCATGGCACAATCGTCATCCTCCTCGACTTCTTTCTTCGCCCTCGCTGGCGCTACCTTGGACTCAGAAGCCTCTCCCTTGTTCTTCTTCCTCGGAAACTAATTCGCAAAATGACCCAGTTCCCCACAATGGAAGCACTTGACCTTGGAGAGGTCCTTCTTCTTCCTCTTCTCATGCTTTCCCGCAGATGCTAGAGCCGTATCCTCTTCCTCCTCCTTCTTGATTCTGACCCCTTTGCCAATAATCCACACCTCAGTCAATCGTCTGATCTCTTCTTGACGAAGAGCCGCCCACAGTTTTTTCCAATCCGGAAGACTCATCCTGCGCAGTATGCTCTGGACAAATACCTCCCTATCCTCTAAGACTGTGTTAAGTGCAGTCCTCACCATCAATTCCTCATCCGACGTGGCCCCTACGGAAGGTCACGGATCTCCTTCAACTGACCGAGGAAGACATCTATCTGCTATCCCTTCTGCATCTGATATGTCCTTACCTGATTTTCCAGGAGCATCTTCCTCTACATGGAAGTATGCTTGTACAATGTCTTCAAAGTGTCCCACATCTCCTTCGTTGTTTCCTTCTCGACAATAGGTGGTACCACATGATCCTTGACCCCATCAAGGATGATGCACTTTGCCATAGTCATTGCCTCCTTGTACCTATCATTTGCTACCAGGTCAACTGGGATAGCCATCGTTCTCAACGCGAAGCCCTTGATGCGATGTCTGTCTAGAATGGACAAGATCTTAGCCTTCCAGACCACAAAGTTGGACACTCTGTCCAACCTATCCTGATCTTTCAACCCATTCACAGCCATCTCATTGCTCTTCTTTTGACTCCTTTGAGTCTCTCTACTTCCCCCCTGGAAGTCCTCTGTTTGACTCCTGCTGAGTCTCTCTACTTCCCGCCTGGAAGTTCTCTTCTAGACTCCCTCTGAGTCTCAATTTCCCTCCTGGAAATCCTCCTGCCAACGTCAAGTTGCCCCACTCCAATCGTTTGTGCAACTGCAACACTGATCCGGATTCCTTGGCTAAAAATTTGCCTCGGCAGCAACTCCCTCCACCTTGGTCTTGCCCTGTTAGGTACTATTTTGACCACAGTACCCCACCAGCTCCGCTATGCAAACTACCCACAGCCTCCTATGCCCCAGCAACTGAAGGATTGAGCCTCTTGGCTTTGTGCAATCCCCGCATCGGCAAAACAACTCCCTTAGCCAACTGCGTCAGCCCAACTTGCCTCTGCGTGAGCCTGTTTCTACCCTCCTCAGCCTCTACGCTGCCTCTCTTTGGCCCAAATTGATGGCGCAGTCCCTCTACGTCACTCCTTCCTCTGCCGCTTTCTACAAGGATCAGCTCTGTCACTCGGGACAGCTGAATTTGCTGCAAATGCTCCACTACGTTGATGCCTTCAATTTTCCTGTGAACTGCAACCACACTCTGATACCATGTTGAATTTTCTAAGTCTATCCATTAGAAAATTAATCTGTATTTGGCTAGTTTATTTCTTCTACTTGTTTAAAATCAAAAATCGAACAAGTTATTTAATACATTAAATATCGAAATAAACACAATACAGTCAGAACATCTACAGATCATCAACTGAAAGAAAACAAGCACACAAGTGACACTGTTATTTTTGGACAAATGTCCCCGGAAAAACCCAATGCGGGAAAATTGGTGCAGTTATTCAGAGGGTTATATTATTATGTAATCTATCTGAGCACATCTTGGTGCCTAACCGGCTCACCCGACAGAGAAAAAGACACGGCAGCAATACCTCTATATCCGGAAGTAGGTATTCAGAAAACTTGTCCCATAAAAACCTCTCTGGCACAACTGAAGCTCAGTGTTGGCCCTTCTGGCCACTACGTCAGCCTCCTGCTGACCTGCGTCAGCCCCAGGACCCTCTGCGTCAGCCCTCTGAGGCAATGCGCAACCCCTAGGAGCCTTTGCGTCACTCCCTCTGCCCTCTGCGTGCATGACGCAGTCTCTCTGGGCTCTGCGCTGCCTCTTTTGGGCTCTACACAGCCTGGATTAGCTATTGCACTTGCTCTCTCTGCTTTTGTGTTGGTCTCCCAATATTGCCCCTGCCTCTCTGCCTCATACTTACTACCCCTCGCTACTGATCACTAATTCAACTTTGCTTAACAACCCCGCTCTAGCAAAATGAATAACTGATCACTCTGGTGTCTTCTCCAACTGACCCTCAAGCCTCCTCTTATACTTTTCTCGTTTGTCCTTCAACAGCCGAGATTAAATCTCTAATCAATGGCTAAGATTATATTTGGTTTGATCCTTATCCTTTGGAACATTCTAACCCAGTTTTATATTAATACCTGTTAATATTTTATTTTTCCTAAGTTCAGACTTAGGAACCCATTAAAAATATTAATTATTTTAATATCTCCCAAACTGGTTAAAATCTGCCCAAACCCTTTCTATGTCTTGGAGATCTCATGTGTTTTAGCCTCTCCACCAATTTTCATGGCTAGAGAACATCCTGATGCTACCTGAAATCAACAAAGACTAGTGGCAATAAGATGTTGGGGAGCGTAGTGCAGAGTTGGCAGCAGTGCAGTTGGCATAGAGCAGAGTCAACAATAACGTTGATCCTTCAATGACAACGCAGATGCTAGCAGCAGTCAAAGACTCAAGTGGTAGATGCATTATACTGATCATAGTTGATTCAATATTTTGGATGATTTTTAGTTGCAGATGTTGCAATTGCAACAGCAACAAATGAGAGGGAGTTGCAGTGTAGATGCAGTGTTGGCAGCAGTATGGCAGTGTCAGCAGCAGCACAGATGCAGCGTATATCAGAGTTGCGCAGTGGTTGGTGGGCAGTATGGCCAGACATCAGTAGCGTGACAAGAGATGATGTAGAGACAGGGTGTTGTGGCAGGGTGTGCAGCACTAGAACACATTCCTCCCTAAGAGGGAGTGTTAGTTTTTGTAGCATCGGATGTGTCCTAGCCTTGAAATTTTGGGTAGCGGCTAAAATACGTGAAATCTCCAAAACCCAGAAATCGTTTCTGGAAATTCCACCTAGAAATGACTTAATTAGATTATGAACCAGTTTTTAAATATTTCCTAAGTCTAAACTTAGAGAATATGGTTAACTAATCAGTGTTAATGAAGTCAAGGCAAGAATCATCTAGAAAGTCACACAGATCGATTCAAAGATGATCCTAGCCATCGATTATGTTTTAATTTTGGTCATTGGTGCTCCAACAGAGAATTATAAGAGGATGTCAATGTGGTGATGGAGAAGACAATTTAGCAGTTCGATTTCTGAGTAGATCGATTTCCAAAGTAGCAACAGTCAGTTGCCGGAGAGAGAGCTAGAGATTGAAGTAGTGAGAAAGGGGCAAAGGCAGTGAGGCTGGAGGAGGCATTCCAGATCCATCAAGTGCATTTGTAGAGAGGCAAAAGAGCCACAGAGTGGCTGACGTTGGGGCAGCGCAATAGTCTCTAGAGGCAAGATCGATTTGCTAAGAGGGAGAGACGTTTTCAGATCCAAAGGCCGGGAAGGAGTCCTAGAGTGTTGGAAAAGCATCTATCTAGTGAGAAGAAGGCAAAACAACTTCATCAAAGACCAGTCTGAGGCTAGATGTCCAGCAGGCAGCGCAGAGGCTGACGTAGAGGGTCAGAGGGCCAAATTTTAGAAGACATGTCGTGCCGGCTGTTTGCCTGTGGGGTGACGAAAATTCCTCACTAGATCTTTGCTAGTATTTTTCTTTGTAGGATTGCTAGATTTCAGCATCCAGTTGTACTCATAATTTCTCACTGCTGCTTAATAATAAAACTCTCGGTGCACCAGTTTTCCCAAGTTGGGTTTTCTATGGACTTTTGTCCAAAAATAATTGTGTTAATTTTGTGTGTGTGCTAGCATTTCTCAGCTTCCAATGTTTTTTTCTCTGCGGAATTTTATTTGTTAAGGTGCAGCGTATTTATTTCAATATTTTTCGTAGCAAATAAATTGTTAATTAATTAACAGTTAGGAGAAATAACATTAGTTGTTGCAATAGGATTCCTGTTTGGAATTTTTACAAGAAGAGGGTTGCTCTGACGATCCAACGTGCACTCTAGCTATACTAGTAAGGAATCCAACCACTCCCCAATGTGAGTCAATTTGGTCGCTGACTCGACACAAACCGCTCTCATGCCCTCCAGCTCCTCGTTTTGCTACAGAATAGCCTCTGACACTGACATGGCATTCCTTTTTAATGCTAGAAGGTCGGCCTAGAACTAATGGACCTGTTGTGGGTGGCCATCATCTAATTCCTTTGTATCTCCTGTGTTGGCGTTATGATACATGTGTTGTACTTGATGGCAACCCACTTGTAGCAGAACAACTCACTTGTATATGGTAACTAAATGAATCTATGTAACTAGATGAATCTACAGGAAAGATATCAGATGTGACAAAATGCAGAGCAGTTTAAAGGAATCATTTCAGAAGTAATATGGAAAATCACATTATAACAAGTCTATTCAGAGGGAACAAAGTAATGGTACAATAGAATAGGATGAAGGAACAAAAGATTACAAATCAGAATCAAGAAATTGAAGAAAGAGAATGGTTTAAGAAGTATATGTTGGTTCACCTTGTCCAAATAGCGTATACAGGCGGTCTCATGGAACAGAGGAATTGTATAAGTATGCACGCACTTTCACAAAAGGAAAAGCGCATATGAAATGGAAAATCAAGGTTTTGGTCCAAGGTATTGGTCCGAGGTATTTGGTCCAAGGTATTGGTCCGAGGTATTTGGTCCAAGGTATTGGTCCGAGGTATTTGGTCTGAGGTTTTGGTCCAAGGTATTGGTCTGAGGTATTTGGTCCAAGGTATTGGTCCGAGGTATTTGGTCTGAGGTATTGGTCCTAAGTGGTTTTGGTCCAAGGTATTGAGAAAGGCCTAAAACTATATAAGGAGGAGAAGATCAAAGGGATAAGAGCACAAGTAATGAATATCTTATGAAGTGTTAGATCAAAAGAAAATATGCATGTTATGGGTTTTTGATGCTTTGCTTGATCTAGACTAAATATGCACCTCATTTGATGATGGATGAGATCTAATGATGGATCAAGATCATAATGACTTATCATTATGTGATCTGATAATGGATGGGCTAGATCTGATTACTAACACATGTTTTATCCTCTATATGTGATGGTCTGGGTATGTCTGAAGTTGGGAATTGCAGCGAAGTTATAGGTATTTGCAAATCTATACGTTGGTTCGCTTTGGTGAAGGTGCATATACACACTGGTTCGGCTCTTCCAAGCAATGTTTTTAAAACCAGAACCGGTGACCGGACCGGTCCACCTAATGAACCGGTTTACCGACCGGAACCGGTCTAACCGGGACTGGTTTGGTCTAAACGAACCAGTTTTTAAAAAATACATTAAATAATTAATTTTTAATGAAACAAAACTATTTTTAAGATGTAAAACCATGATTCCAAGCCAATAGAGACAAAATATGCAAATTTTGCTCATTTATATACCATGTAAAGGTGAATATATCAAAATGGCACCGAGTGCAATACATATCATCAACAAAATAGCAAAATACATAAGAAATGAGGCTCTAAATGGCCTATAAAGTCCAAAAACAATGCTGCAAGCTATGAGGCCATTGGCCTACTACAAGTCTACAGTGTACACATGATCAATCATCAAGTTCATCACCACTACTAGACATAAGATCCATCATCAGGAGCTACATAGACATCATCTGGTTCAGAGTCTGAGGATGCCTCAGCCTGATCTGCAACCTCAGTATCAATGCCACCAATGACAATAGAAGTGGACCTAATGGAAGCACGAGTTTGTCGACCTGCATGACTAGTGCCTTCCATTGGTTCTTTGCCTTTCCTTGATGCCACTATTGATCCTGGTTCTGATACCACCACATAATCTGCTTCATCCCCCTGCCAAAGCCATGTCGATATCAAACTCAGCCTCAAACACAGGTTCTTCAGTCTCCTCCACCCATTCTGATGTTGGATCAATATCGTCCAACACAATGGGATCTAGATCATGAGTTTTTCTCATCATTTGGAGCTCTAATTGCATTTATTGTTTACCCCCAAACCATGAAATCCTGAAAACCATTAAGTCTGCTGAATTTTGAGTGAAATCTAAAATTCTAGTTTCTCCATATGAAATCCAATGAGGTCGAAACCACTCTCAAACATCCTGAGTCATTTCATGGTAATGTTAAAAATTTAAGTAAAAGGATGAAAATGAAAATTAAAGGAAATGTCACTTTTACTTTAAGAATTTAACATTACCATTAATTGCCAACATTGTTAGGGTTGAAACACCCTTAGTTCCCCCCCAAAACCCCTCAAACACAGTGAAAAATATGCTTTTTTAACTTTATGGTGGGTGTGCCTAAAACCGGCCGGTTTAGGACAGAACCGGCCGGTTTGTTACAAACCGGCCGGTTTTCACCAGTTAGGGCAAATAAATGGAGAAATCAGCGTTTAAACCGGGTTTTTTGGCCGGTTTAGACCGGTGGGCTTGCTAACCAGCCGGTTAGACCGGTAACCGGTTTTTAAAAACGGTTTTTAAAACATTGCTTCCAAGTAGAGTATGCAAAAGAAAAGCTTGAAGTTCAAGAATGACTGATCTATTAGACCAATGTTGTTGTTTTACTGTTGTCTGTCAATGAAGTCTTCTTAGATCTGAAAATAAAACTGAATGCATAAAGAGTTTGTGTCTCATTGATTAACTGTTTGAGAAAGAAGGGTGATCCTTGTTGCTATCTGTTTAGAACTTTGTAATAAGACAGCAGATCTTCAAAATATCACTGATTGGCACAGTTTGTGGTTCATAGGTTTTATGATTCAGTATCTTTAGAGGTATACGCAGGTTGGGCAAAAGGAAGTAGCGTATACACACAGGTTTGCTTCATTAAAGGAGCATATGCATTCTAACACATGCCTTTTGAGGTTATAGTTAGTTTTGGTTGTTGATGCAATGTTCTGGGTTCAGATCTGTGCACTAGTTACAGTGATCTGTCTATTCCAGTTGATTGGTTGAATTTTATCAAGTTTGAATGAATGGTTGATTCAGTTGTGTCAGAGA
The DNA here is from genome assembly GCA_031772625.1 of Pinus tabuliformis. Taxonomy (NCBI): domain Eukaryota; kingdom Viridiplantae; phylum Streptophyta; class Pinopsida; order Pinales; family Pinaceae; genus Pinus; species Pinus tabuliformis. The sequence goes on along the minus strand of CM062818.1, from coordinate 1,341,456,875 downwards.
TTCATAGGTTTCAGTAATTGATTGTTTCAGTCATATCAGAGATTGATGATTGGGTTTCAGTTATATCAGAGATTGATTGGGTTCCAGTGATTGGTTGATGCAGATGTATTTGATGGTTGTATTACAGTGGTGATTGATTTTGAGCTTCAATGTTACTAATGGGTCCAGTATGAAAATTTGATGAAACGAGGCCTTCATGTGTATTGTTGTGTACCAGGAGCATCCACTCTAAAAATTTATGAAACGTGGTCCCTGGAGGATACTAAGGGTTGGAACCTTCAATGAGGAATTTGAAGTTTCCTGCCAGTAGTGGTTGGTGATTTGATCAAGGGGTTAGAGCTCCCTTCCAGTAGCAGCGGGAGAACGAGTGAAGGTTGTAGCCCTCTAGCCTTCTGTAAGTCGGAGCCTACATACTTGTAAATGTATTGGCTAGTGCAAGAACTAGGGGGTTGTAGCTCCTTTCCAGAATAAGCTGGAGAACGAGAGAAGGTTGTAGCCTTCTGCAGGGGGGTGCCTGCGTACTGGTATGAATCTGCACCAGTACAAGATTGTAAAGAGATTTTCTTATTATTAAAAAAAGACAGGGACAACAGCAGCAGGTGGTTTTCACACACATCGGGTTTCCACCTTAAATCTTGGTGTTCATGTGTGTTTCTTATGTGTAATGGTTTATTCTATTATTACTGCACATGGTTATTGTTTAATGTTTAATAAAGTACTGATCACTGATTAAAGATCAACATATGATGAATTAACTGAATCATAAGTTCACTGGATATATGCTGGTTTCCTTAAGAACAGTTGCGTGCACACACGAGTTCCCTTCTATGAAGTAGCGTATATAAATCTAATTATGGAAATGAAAAAGTTATTGATTTGTAAATATTGATTCACCCCCCCCCCACTATTATTTCCAACGTATATAGCTATACCAGTAGGGAATCCAACCGCTCCCCAACATGAGTCAATTTGGTTGTTGACTCGGCACAAACCGCTCTCATGCCCTCCAGCTCGTCGTTTTGCTGCAAAATAGCCTCTCGCACTGACGTGGCATTCCTTTTTAATGCTAGAAGGTCGGCCTAAAACTGATGGAACTGTTGTGGGTGTCCATCATCTAATTCCTTTGTATCTCCTGGTGCCCCAACAAGGGGGAATACGTCTCTTGGCACCTCCCCCTTCTGCTAAGTGCTGCTATCACCCAAAAACCCAGACACGACCCTGGTCACCTCATCAACGGATGGCACTACTGGTGTATGCTCTACTCTCTCCACTAAGATATTAACTCGAGTGGTCAAGGGAGTCTCCAACAAGGGTGACTTGTGCATCACACTAGGTGTATCTACATGCTCCCCACAATCCGGTGTGCTCTCAACCTCATGCTCAACCTCCTCCTCTGGCTCATGATATCTAAAGCCAAGTCTCCACCAACAAAATCGCCCCCTGGTCTCACCCTCTTACTATCCTTGTCCTACTTGCTCCTTTTCAAGAGATCTGGTACCCTGATTCTGTCGAATTTCCCCACATGATGTAGAAGGTTGCACCCCCACGGCTTGTGTACCTCTAGTGTCTCTATATAAGGGTGAGGATGGATCTGGACTATCACCCTACTCAACTGGGCCAACCTCTCATCGTCCCAACAGATTCCACCGTAGAATTTCTACACACTTAATTTCTCTTGAGCCATGGGTTTGTTTATGGTTTCACCCGTCACTGTGTATTCATACCCAATGCTGCCATGTTCTTGTTGGCTACCCACAGTTGGGCCAAGATCAAGGTTCTGATACGACTGTAATATTCCAAATTGAAATTTACAGCTACTAACAGACACATGAACTAGGCTATAGCAAATAAAATTACAATTAAGTGTGCACCATCAAAAACACTAGGAAACTGGGTGAATACGCTGAGTCATTTTATTAAATCTGGAATAAATGGGAATATAGTAACAAGGAACAAATGCACCTAGGCTTGCATAAGCAAGCTAAGTCAAACCTAGGTAAGATAGATGTCTCCCGTGAGTAGAAATTTTGACCCCCAAATGGCCTATCCACTGAACCAAAAAATTGTGCCACTGCTGCTACTTGAAAATAGTTTGAATCCCCTGTTGCACTGCTCGAATTGGCCGAAAATTGTTGTTGTAGCTTCCTCTTAATTTTCCCCACAGGGCCCAGAAAGGAATTGGTCCCAATCCTCCAAACCAAAAAACCCACAAAATGGAGCAAATTACCAACAGTTATTGGCTGGGAAGAGACACCTGTTTGAACCCTCTAGAGTGCTTAGAAAATTCAGCCAAATTAATCTTGGCCTCTTCTCAACAAACCCAGAAAGGGTTGGGCCTAATTCCAACCTTCCAAAATTGACCCCAAATAATGTGAGCACCCTCTATAGCTGGGTAATTTGTACTCCCTGAAGAATAGCTACTAAAGCCCTCCAAAATTAGCTGAGAATACCTCCAAGAATTATCCTCATGCCCCCTGGTAATTTGCAGCCCTAGCTCCGGTTCAAGCCTCCACAATCAACATGCCCCTCTAATCTCTGCGCAGGCCTAGCCAAACCCCTTCTACGCTGGCCCAGGAAGAGGAATTTCGACCTATATGTAATCCACTCAGCCAACCCTTCAAGCCACTACAAAATCACTGCTAAGTGCCAAGAGAATATGCCTCTAAATTCCTAGAACCCACGTTGTCATGAAGCTCACTCCCCACAAGAGTGTGTGGTCCCTTACTGCGCCCAGCCTGCTCCTCAATAGCTCGAATCTCCCTATGAAATCCCTCCAGAATAGCTCCAAGAATGTAGTAAATCTCCCCTAGGGTGGCACTCGAAGTCCACCAAAGGAGTTGAGATTCCCCCTCAGAACTCTCGTGTGCTAAACAGCTCTCTGTTGACCCAGCTATTAGCTTGAGCAAACAACAGTTCAAATATCAAATGAGAAAAAGATCCCAATTGTTGCCCTCACCCTTCCATTTATAATTGCAGCCTTAACTTTCCTTGTGGGTCCCTCCTCCAAATATTTCGACCTCCCTTCACAAGATTGTCTTTTCCTCCAAAGGGTGCATATTCCTTGAGGGGTGACCCCCACATTCCACCAATTCCACAATTCTTGAGTCCCTTTTTCTCTAAAGTAGGGCCTTCTCCTTACCCAAGAATAAAACCTTCTTTTGATTTCTCTATTCTCCTAAGTTGTGGGCCAAAATATTCCCCAATTGTCAAAATTACAAAAACAGAAATTCTTCTTAGCAAAATTAATTAATTTGGGGACATTGCAGCAAGTGACATGCCTTGGTCACAAACCAACCAATTAGCTTTTACAAATTATAAAATAACCATCCAAGTGCTAGTTGAATTGATGACGTCATGTTGATGTAGGGTCATTGGAGGGCCACGTTGAGTCCTCTAGGTACCAAGATGTGAGAGAGGGCTCCGTAAGTCACAAACTAGGGGATGGCCACTAATTCTTCATGCAAGTCATCATGTGGGGCCCCAAAGTGGATTTGGGGCACAAATGTTGATCGCATGGGTCTTATGTAGATAGAATAGCCTACATAATGCTCCAAATAAGGGCTCTAATGATGGTGCTTGCCCTCCCATGCCTAAAGGGTGAGACAAACCTCCTCTACACCTAAGACCAACTGCCACTCCATATGGTACGTCTGCTAGGCACACTGGTCCAAGTGCATCATCTCGTAAATAATGTGAGGCAATAAACAAATTGTTGAAGGTTTTGAGGCTACCCATGGTGTGAAATGATGCTCTACAAATGATGGGAGCCCGAGGCTCTCAACGCATCCTCTACGGTGTCAATATGATCCTATGGTGGACATGAGCCCTAAATAAGTTGCCCAACCCATGATTAAACCACTTGCCAATCACATACAATGTCCAATGCACCTCCTCACCTTCACGTCCCATAATTCATTAGTGCATCTGAGTGAAACAAGCATGTTTATCAAGGGTACAATGAGACTTCCTATGGGGTTCCCTTCCAAATTTGGAGCTTTGTGCTCGAAGTAGTGTTATCTACCTCGGTAGGAGTGGTTAATAAACTACCCTATTAGGTGTTCCCAACCCCTAAGGGGAAGGACAGGTCCAAGGTACATCCTTCAATTGATAGGGTTCATGTGAATAATGATGAGATGGATGAGAACAGAGGGGTTTGAAGGCTAAATGCCATAGGTTCAAGGGTGACAGTGATGAGGAGTGTCCACATGTTGGGTATATAGATGTAGGAGGGAGCAATCGTGGATACATGAGTTACCTCGGCCTTTGTTTTTCCACCCTTCATTATTTTCCTTTTGTCCTTTTATGATTTTTCTTTGTATTACTGCTCTGGGCTCTAGCAAATAAGAGCATGTGGTAAGAGATATGCAGCAACTATTACCTCCTTAAGGTGAGGCAATTCATCCTCCACCAGAGGTTGGGATTTGCATGGGTTCCTTAATGATGTGGGGGTGCTCATGTGCCCTATGAACCAAGGTGATGGCCATAATGATAAGGGGTAGAGCTCATGTTTGGCTTCTGCCCACGTGCTATTTAAATGTCTCTACCATCTTTTGCATTTTATAATATACTTTTCTTTTGTTTCTTGCTTAGGGTTACTTGGGAGCAAGAGCAGAAGCGGGGAGCAACATTTTCAAAAGCTCTTAGGTTGGAAGCAAATTTTTATATAATATATATTTGTATATATTTTGATGCATATATGTCAACAAAAGCTTGTAGAATGATGAATTAGATATAAAAAGCACAAAAACATGGATTAAATGATATAACATCCACCATCTAGAAGTTATAATCTTCATCAACCACATGTCCACAAGTTACAAGTTCTCATTTATATAGCACATAAGGGTGCACATAACCAAAATAGCATCAAGTGGAATCCATCTCTGAACTGAAAATATATCAACAAATAGGCTTTAGATGGCATCTAGCATCCAAAGAAGTCATGCTACAACAAATACCTACATATCATCAAAATCAGTGCCTATCTTGGGATCTTTGTAATTACTAATTAATATCACCCTCCAAGCATTAACATAAGATAGAAAAAACGTAGCATGTCAAGTCAATATTTTGCTCAAGCGATAGGTACATTTTAAATAGGCTCATGATACAGGAATTCGACAACCAATGTCATTAACATCAAGGTACATAGAGGGCTTGGTGCTCTTGATTAAATATGAGTTCCATACCTTGGTACATGACAATCTAATGGAAACATTGCAATCCCCCCAATCCTAAAATTCTGAAAAACTGATAAGTCTACTAGATTTTGAGTGAGATCTAAAATTCTACTTTCTCCATATGCAATCCAATGAGGTTGGAACCACGCTCAAACATCCTGAGTCATTTCATGGTAATGTTAAAAATTTAAGTAAAAGGATGAAAATGAAAGATAAAGGAGAATGTCACTTTTACTTAAATTTTTAACATTACCACGAAATTATATATCAATACTAGGGCCATAGACTTGAATATTAGGCTACCCCGCTCAAAAACCCTTGTTTCTTTGAAAAAATTTGTGTTTGGAACATCTCTGTGAAAAAAAACATTGCAAAAAAACCAGGGAGAAATTTTTTTTTACAGGAGAGCACTCCCAAGTCACTCCCTCTTGGAGTGCACTTCGGGAGCAGATTCGAGGGGGCTCTCCCCCGTAGCCTTGTTCTTTCTTGTGGCCTTTATATTCTTTTAACTTTCTTTTAGCTCCATCAACCTCTAGAGCAACATTTCCAAGCCCAACCCAGAGATGTGGACAAGGGGAGGGGGTGTGCCATTGCCTTGTGGACCCAAAGAGGAGAGATGATGAAATAGGGCTTGTAATGTGCAGAGGGGAATGAAAATAGTGAAACAGGACAATGGAACCGCACCACCAAAATAGAGGTTTCCCAAGTAGTGCCCTTCTTAAAGCCTCAAGCCAATTGGGGAGATCCCACGGGACTAGGGTTCAGGAGTAACCCCCCATTTAAGGTGAGAAATCAAGACCCCAGTCAAAACCCTTCCTTCTTCCAGGTCACCCAATAATCCATGCCCAATGAAGAAAAAGCATAAGCACCCGATTCCACAATGAAAAACATACCATCCGGGTTGGATTGCCCACCTTCGAACATATGCTCTTGACAAATGGGTGAGGAGACATATGACTGATTCAGGGAGTGGATATCAAGTGTCACAATATATTGGCTACATTGGTGGTTGTCAAGGGTTGCTAGCTGATGGCTGAAGGGATGTCTAGGAGAAAAAATTTCCTATGGGATCACCCACTTTTGGTGGGTAACAATTCCCAAACTATGTGCATTATATCTCTTGGAGACCTTTACATGTGCTTCAGTTAGCTAGTGATGAATTAGAATGATGTGGCCATTCACATGGGTAAGTGGGGATGCTTTGAGCCCAACTATCGTCAAACTAGAGGGGAAAAGGCATGCGCTCATTCAAGTAAAGATACTCTAATTGATGTGAGGTGTCCTTTCTCCAGTCAACTAACAAGGCATCCTAATTAATTGAAGCATGCAACTCCTTATCTTAAACTAACTATCTTATTAACTCCTCCAAGCATGCATGCGATCTAGTTCACTCCAATAAGGTGCCAACTCACTGCTCCTAAATCAATGCATGCATCCTAGTAATCTTCAGTTAACTCAAGCAAGTGCTCAAATTAACTCCAAGACTCTCTCGATCTTATCTATGTGCACTAAAACACAGCCATGCACCTTGTCACCCTTAGGAACTACCACGTGTCACCTTGTATGCATGCCACATGTCACTCCTCAAACTTGCCACATGTCATCACCACAAGCTACCACGCATCACAACTAGAAGCTACCACATGTCATCACCAAAACTACCACATGTCACCCTACTATAAATAGACATGCCAAAAATAGTAGTTCCAAAAAAAAATAGAAAATTTCTAGAATAGCTAGTGGAACTAGTTCGAATATAGCACGTTAAAAATATAAATTCCTTGCATGGTCATGAAACTATAATCATTGGATTTGATTTTTAATGAGTCAAATATGTGATCATATCTAACATGCAACCAGTTGTAAAAATAGCAGTCTTGCATGTCGCCCAAAAGCAGCTCATCGAAATCATGAGCTCAGAAGGATCTCAAACATGCCATCATCACTAGCATGCAAGTCTTTGAACCTTGTCTCGTGAAATGTACGAGCACTACCATAAAAAGGAACACTCTCTAATCTGAATAAAAGGCCTATGCAATATTTGTCTCTGAAACAAGATCACATCACCGAACCAATCCCATACCTAAACTCTATGGTACCACCCCTGGCTCAAGCAAGGTTGCCTCTAGAAATGCCCTTGAATGCCAGCCTAATGAAAAGTATTGCCCCTTAGCCCTCTAGAGTTGCAAGGGGGTGATGTTATTAGTTAACAGGCCCTCCAACTTTGTCTCTATGGCAGCACGCTGATCTCTCCACTCAATGATACTTCCCAAGTAGCTAACAATTAAATTTGTGTCCCTCATGCAAATGGTTGAGAACTTGTTTCTCAAGAGCATCTTTGTAGAGATGTTCACACTCACGCATAATGCAATTATAACATCATACATCTCCTTGTCGAAATTATTCCTTGCAATGTGAGTGATCAAATGATCCTTCACCAATCAAAAATGACTCTATTTTCCTTGGTCTTTTTTTATTATGCTTGGCCTACAATTTCCAATCAACAAGTGTAATTATCTCTTTATCAACATGCTCCCAAAGCTCAACCTCTTCCAAAAGCATTTGAAACTATACTCCAAGATGTAAAATTGGAGGCACCTTTCAACCTATCACACTCTCTAAGATCAATGTAGTCATCCCTACAAATATGAAGCACAGCTCAAAGAAAAATCAACAAATCAAGTAGATCACCCTAGAAGGGTTCAAGTGCTTCTTCCCAAGCACATTAGGGTTTCACACAAAACGACCTATAATAGGTCTACAACCTATCCCAACCATAGAACAACAGAAATCTCCAACACCCTCTTCACCAAAGGGAGTTGATACCATGTGGAAATTTCATGAAAATTGTTCTTAAGAAAAAACTAACAAAATTTTACCTTAAAACTTGAGGTTCCTCATATTTGTTTACTTTGAACTTTCAGCCTTATGGCCAAATTTGAAATATAAATCATAGCAGCATATATTTCACTTCCCAACCTGTTACCCACCAAAGTGGGTGACCCTATAGGAGAAATTTTTCTCCCATCATCTCTTCTAGTCAACGGCCCCTAAAAGCCAGTAGAAGTTGACGACGATGTACCATTCCTATATCTGCCACTTCCATCAGTCATAAGTTTCCTCACCCATTTGGCAAGAGCACATGTTGGAAGGTGGGCTTTTGATCAAAAGGTATATTATTCATTTTGCTATCAGGTGTTTATGCTTGTTTGTATTTTGGGCATTTGACATGGATTATGGGATAATCTAAAAGGAAGAGGGGTTTTGACCGTGGTCTTGTTCCCTCACCTTAAATGGGGGCTAATATTTCATCCTAGCCTAATGAGACCTCCCCTAATGGCCCAATGGGTATAGGAGGAGCACTACTTGGGAAACCCTGATTGAGATAGTATAGTCCCATCTCTCCCTATTCCATACTTACCACTTTCCATCTTAAATTACAAACCCTATATTCCACCTCCCTTCTTCAGGTTCAATTGAACATCAATTCTCTGGGATTTGGCACCATACATCCTCATACGTGGGTAGCGCCCAAAACTTTGCCTTGGGAGATTGATGCAGCTAAAAGAACAAGAAAAAGCATATTATGGCCACAAGCAAAACTAAAAGAAGATCAAAATGCAAAAGATGGCTAGGACATACACATTTGTCATTAACACATGGGAAAAAGCCTAACATGAGCTCTAACTCACTCATTATGGCCATCATTCGATTCCTGAGCACATGTTGCTCTTCATATTATGAGAAGAAACCCTTGAATGTTCCAACCCTTGGTGGGCAATGTGTTGTCTCACCAGTAATGTGGTAATAACTATTGTGCATCATACAAAGCAAGCTCTAACCCTTCGAGCTACGAGCAGTAATACAAAGAAAAATCAAGAAAAAAGTAAAAGGTGCACAAGAGGGGTAGAAAAACAAAGGTTGAGTTGGTAAATCATGCATCCATGATTGCTCTCTCCCCACATCTATACACTCGGGATGAGGAGCCCATTATAGTTGGTCCCTTTAACCATGGCACTTGGCCATGAATTCTTCTCCCCTTTGTTCCATCATTATTCACATGACACCTGTCAATTGGAGGGTGTACCAAGGACATGTCACTTCCCCTTAAGGGATGGAAACCCCTAATAGGGTAGTCTATTAGCCACTCCTACCTAGGGAGGTAACACCATTCCGAGTTCACAGCCTTAATTTTGGAAGGGAAGTTTTATTTGAAGCATCAAAATGCCCATTACTTTCAAGCTTGGTTCACTTAGACGCAAAAAAATATTAAATGTACTGAATCATGTAGTTGTTAGAACTATATATTGTCTGTAATTGCCAGGTTGTTCCATAGCCATGGCTTGGGTAACTTAACTAGGGCCCAGGTCTTTTAGAGTAGCATATTAACACCCACAGGTGGAGTGTTGAGAGCCATGGGACTCCAAACACTAGCAGAGCATTCATACATATCCATGGGCACCTCTAGCACCCACAGTGTACCAACAATTTGCCCTACATTATGACATTTATGGGATGATGCACCTAGACCCAACATGCCCCTAGTCGACTTAGCACTCTTAGAGGGAGGACACTTGATCCAAGCCCTAGAGAGGATGGTCTCATACCATGAGACAAGGGAGGAATAGCACCACCTTAAGATCCTCAACATTGGAGCAGAGATGAGCATTTTGACCACCTGGAGACCCATGAGACCACTTTTGTGCCCCAAGATGGAAATTGGGGTCCACGAAGGACCATTGACAAAGACCTAAGGACCAATCCTTAGGAAGTGATTTTCGAGGGCTTCTACTCACATCTTAGCACCAAGAAGCCTCAATGCTAGCCCTAGAAGGGCTCACGCATACATGACGTCATCAGTCTCTCTCTTACAACTCACACATGTGGGAAAGAGTTATGTTTTATCATTGGCTACTAGGTCAGCTTGTGATTAGCACATTATTTTATGATTTTGAATGGCATTAGACTAAAATTAGAAGTTGAATTCCTCATATAAGCAGAGAAATCATTCATTATATCAAATCATTATCACAACTTGGGATTTATGGCTTCTTCTTTCTTGTGGAGGACTTCGATCTATGAATGCACTTTGATATTTGGAGTTGATTTATTTGTCTTTGGAGCTATTCTTTGGATCAATGGATGGATTCTCTTTGCATGTTATCTTGTAAGTACACTTATTATTGAATATCTATTTTCTTATATGTCTAATGTATGGAATAATGTTGAATCTAGGTCTTGCAATTGTGCCCTAATTTATTGAAAATTTATTGAATGCTATCTAGATGATCTATTGCATGCATTACTCATACATAACATGTGAATGAATGTCCTAGTGGTGAACTTTAATTAGCTCTCCCATGAAAATTCCATTATCCTTTGCATAGGTAAATGCTTGAATTTTTGTTGCTAGGGCATCAAGAATTTGGCCTCCTTAGCAACTATTTGGTTGTCTTATCACATCATAGACTCCATATTCCCAAGGGACAAGGCACTGGCCTTATTTTGTTGGTGATCAATCTTATTTTTATCCATAAATTCTTCTTCTCTAAATTTGGCCCCTTCAAGGCCAAGCTTGCTAACTAGGGCTTGGTGTGAATCCCTAGACAAGCTTCATTTGTGGGATTGGAGAGCCTAAACATCAAGAGGATTGCATTTGCCACAAAATCTATCCCTTTGGTGGGCATCCACTTCAATATTGTACATAAATTTCTTTTCCCTAGTTGTTTGCCCTAAGGTAAAACCCCAGTCTAGTCTTGCTTCAACATAGGGGCTTGTTTGAGGGTTTCATGAACCTTGAGCTTACTGATATTCATTGCTTGAAACCCCTTCTCTTTGCCTTGACCTTTGGCCACCCCAACACTCAACCAGTCCATGAAGACCTAGGTCTTGTGCTCTTAACCCTAGGCCTCTATAAGGAAAGTGAATTTCCTCTAATTGGAGCCCTAAGCCCAAATTGTGCCTTTCTTGTAGAAGATCTCATTGATTCACCTTGTACCCTAACCCTAGAATATCCATTAAGTGACCTCCTCACATACCGAGACTCCTCCCATCAATGAAAATATGTAAAGAGAAGGAGGTTTTAGCTGTGGTGACAGTGGGCCACTACCCTATTGTTGTCTCTTGGTCTAGTAATAGCCTTGTAGGGTACCTCTCTCCATGGCCTACTAGATTTTTCAACAACATTATCGGCATTCTTGCCGAGGAGGAAGCAATTCTACCTTCCCATAGATCGAAGCATCTAGGTTATTTGAAGAGGTGAATTCTCCAATGACAAAATAGATCCTCTTCTGGCAACTCCTATATAATTTGACAATGGAAGTAGCTACCCATACCTTCTTGACATATCATCAAAGGGATGAAGGGTCTCCTGGTACTCCTTTCTTTGACAAAGTGAACATGAGGAGGATTCCTCCTTGGATGCAATATGTCCTTTATCCATTAAATTTTGAAAACATAGGATCCTCTCATCCTCTACCTCCTGATTATGACAAGATACCATGCTTTTATGGTAGAAAGCATGAAGATCCTAAAGCACATATTCATCCATTTGAACAGTCTTGCTCTGGAAAGCATATTGAAGAAGATGTGTAGACAAGTTTGGCATCTAAGAGTCATAGGAGATTTTTACTTAATTGTGTCCCAAATCAAAGGCTCTTTTAACACCAAAAATGAAAGATTGAGGCAATACAAAGAACGAGTAGTAAATATCATAAAGGAATTTGAGAAATTTTCTATAGAGGCAGTCCGAGGAGAAAATAATAGCCTTGCTGATGTCGTTGTTGTGGGAACCTCAAATTTCCAATCCCCTGATGATGACATTGCCAAAATAGGAAAATATGTTATAGAAGCCTTTTACAACTCGTTGTGCTCGATAATATTGATCACTAGCTGGTCTTTGATGACGACAAAGAAATAATATGTTTCCTTCAAAACAACATATTTAATATCAAAGAGCCCAAAATTCAAAAGGAAATTGTCAAGGAAAGGCAATTTGATAGGAATGATAGAAGTAAATACAAGGAAGGAGCCCAGGAGCTCTCTGATGTTGTAGAAATTAACCTAAGCTGTCTTTCCTCCCCTCAAATGGTTAAGATAGGAAAGTGATTGTCCAAAGAAGAGAGGGATGAACTCGAAAGATTGTTGATTCAAAGATGTTTTTGCCTAGTCTTATCAAGACCTTAAAGCTTATAGCCCTAACATCATCCAACATACCATTCCACTCCAAGGAGCTAAACCATTCAAACAAAAGTAAAGAAAAATGAACCCTAAGCTAGCACCTTTAGTCAAGGATGAGCTCCAAACGATGGTGGATGCTAGTATAATTGCCCCTATTAGACATTGTTCATGGGTTTCTAACCTTATGGTTACTCAAAAGAAGACAGGGAACATTAGGATGTGTATAGACTTTAGGGATCTAAACTAGGTAAGCCTCAAGGACAATTACCCCATGCATAACATGGAAAACCTCTTACAGTGAATAACTAGATCTAACATGATGTCCTTCCTCGACGAATTTTCCGCATATAATCAGGTGGTGGTGAAGGAAGAAGATCAAATGAAGACCACTTTCACCACCCCTTGGGGAACCTATAAATATCTAAGAATGCCATTTGGGTTATTAAACATTGGATCTACCTTCCAAAGGGCCATCGATTTTTCCTTTAGGGACCCCATAGGTAAAATCAAGGAAATATAGCAAGATGATCTGACTATCGCATCTAAAGAAGGCATGACCATTGTAAACACCTTAGGAAGGTATTCGACAAATGCAGGCAATAGAACATATCATTGAATCCTAAGAAGCCCATATTTGCAGGTGGACCAAGGAAAGTTACTTGGCCACATTTTTTCCAAAAATTGAATTAGCATTAACCCAGAATGAATAGAAGCTATCAAGGGAATCCCTCACCCAAAGGATAAGAAGGCTTTAAGATCATTCTTCGGTAAAGATTAACATTGTAAGAAGATTTGTACCAAATTTCGCTGCGATTGTCAAACCCGTGAATGATTTGTTGGAAAACGATACTCCATATGAGTGAGACAAATCCAAAGACAAGTTTTTTAAAGAAATCAAGGATAGAATAGCCTCAGCCCCCATCTTTATCAATCCTGACTATTTAAAGGATTTCATCATTTACTCATTCACATTTAAGGACACAATTAATGAATTCTGATGCAAAAAGACAATGAGGGAAATGAGAGACCGGTAGCATTTATGAGCAAACCCCTGCAAGATGTCAAGATGAGATATACTCTCACTAAAAAGCAAGTGTACGCTCTTATTAAGTCAATGAAATATTTCCAGGTCTACGCAAGATACAACAAAATTCACGCCTTTGTACCATATCCTATTGTCAAAGATGTGTTATCCTAGAGTGGTTTCTTAGGATTAAGAGACAAATGGGTCACCAAATCCAGGAGTATGACTTAGAAATTTGACCCAAGAATATCATTAGGGGGCAGGGCCTGGCAGAAATGTTGACTGAAGGAAATAATTAAGCTATCCAAATGGGAGAGGAAAAGCAAGTTTGCGCAACTGCTATAGAATTAAAAGAAGATGAGTGGTACTCCAATGTCATATACTACCTTAGAAACTTGTTCACCCCTTCTGATTTGGTGGAGCATAAAATAAGAGGCCTTAGATTGAAGGTTGCCAAGTATTCCCTAACCCAAGACGACCTAGATTGGATGAGCCCTAATGGGGTCATTCTCCGTTGTGTGAACAAGGTTGTTTTGAAAATTGTAACTAGGTTGTTTTGAAAATTGTAACTAGGTTTGGTCTTCATAATGACCTAATTGTAATCATGACATTTCATATTCTTTATAAATAATGAAAAAGAAAGAAAGATTAATTATATTTTATTTTGGAGTATGGGTTTCATACTCAAGTTTGAGTCAAAAGCATATTCTTCGTGCTTTTAGGTTTTCTAGGTTTTTCTAGGTCTTTCTAGGATAAAGAATATTATTGGTCATGTGTCATAGTCCCATTTGGACTCATTGTAATAAAGAAAGACATTTTCTTTATCAAGAAAAAGCCATTTTGTATCCCAAGACCAGGTCGGCCCAAGAGCAAGATCAAGTCGTCCCAAAGGAGGATTATTTGACCCCTCAAGGAGGCTATAAATACAAGGAGCTCGACCTCATTTGAAACACTCATCCAAGTCAAGTTCGATCTGCAATAGTGAAGGAGAAGAAGAGCTAGAAGGACAGAGGAAGTAAAAAGCGAAGTTTCTTGGGTTGTCTCTCTCTCTCTCTCTCTCTCCACACGTGCGAAGCTAGGGTTTTTGTGAAGTTGCAGTTGCAAGAGACTGAAATTGCAAGGCTGAAATTCTGAGAAGCAGTGGTAGGGCTGAAATCCTAGGACGAAGTTGCAATAGGTCGAAGTTTAGAAGTTGCCTTGAAGAAGATCTTGTTGGGGGCTAACTTGGTGCTTGGTAGGGTTGTTGGCTTTGGTCTTTGGGTCTTGTAAGCCTCTTAGTAAGTAGATTCTAAAGAAGAAGAGAAGCAATATTTTGGGTTTTCCCCTTAGAGGGGTTTTTCCTTGGCTTGGAGCCTATATCTTGTGTACTTTGTCTTGTTGTGATCTTCATTGTTTTGGTAATTGCTTGATGAACAAAGATCTAATAAAGTAATAAAAGGCCAACACATATCACAAGTAATTATCAAGTTAAGGAAAATCATCTATAATACATAAGTCTCCTGATTTTCCAACATGGTATCAAAGCTAAGGTGCAAGAAGGAGATTGAAGATCACATCTTAGTTGGCACTATGGCAAGGGTTATAAGGAAGGGTTTCAAGTTTCTTGGAAATCTTGCTACATCTATCAAGGATTGTATATTAAAGATCATCTCCAAGCTTGCAAAGGAAGTAGTAGATGGAAGTTTGTTCTCCGCTTTATCCGACACTTTCAAGGACGAGAATGTATGGGTTATTGACAGTGGTGCCTCCAGACATATGACGGGAGAATGCAGTCAACTTCAAACCCTATCTAAGGGTAACTCATCTCATTCAATCGAACTTGGAGACAAGAAGAGTTATCCAGTGAAAGGGATTGGATCTACTTCGTTGTCACTCGGGTCTGGTGGAAGTATTCACCTCAACAATATTCTATATGTTCCAGGTTTGAAGAAAAACTTACTTTCTATTTCTTGTCTAGAGGATAAGGGTGATAGAGTTGCTTTTGTTGATGGCAAGGTTTTGGTTTGGGGTAAGGGCTCTAGTATTGATGATGCTAGGGTGATTGGGATTTGTGAGGGGACATTATATAGACTTTTTACACCTCTATCTCATGCCCTAGTCCACTTGGATGTGAGTCCTTCCGAACTATGGCATAGAAGGTATGGACACCTTCATTATAAGATTTTTCCATCTCTAAGTCAAATGGTCAATGGCATCCCTAAATTGAAGGAAGAACATGAAGGAACCTGTAAAGGATGTGCTCTAGGAAAGAACGTAAAGAAATCATTTGCAAGAAGTGATACCAGATCTAAGGGAGTTTTAGATCTCATACATTCAAATGTATGTGGAACTATGGCAGTTAAGTTCTTGGTGGGCATCAATATTATGTAACCTTCATTGATGATTTTTGAAGGAAAACTTGTTTATACCTCTTCAAGAAAATGAGGTGGAGAATCTAACCGAGAGAAGGATCAAGACTCTAAGGTCAAACAATGGTGGAGAATACACCTCCAAAGAGATGATAGCTTTGTACAAGGAAGAGGGGATCAAAAGGGAGCTTATCATTCCCTATAATCATGAACAGAATGGTGTGGCTGAAAGGAAGAATAGAACTATTGAAGAAAGTTTCAGGGCCATGCTACATGATCAAGATCTCCCTCAATTCCTATGGGGAGAAGCATGCATGACAATTATGTATTTGCAGAACCGAAGTCCTCATAGAGAACATGACTCTGGAAGAAGCATTTACGGAAAAGAAGCCATTTGTGGAACACCTTCGAATATTTGGGTGTCCTATGTATATTCATATACCTAAGGACAAGAGAAAGAAGTTGGATCCTACCAGTCTAAAGGGCATCTTTGTTGGGTATTGTGCTTCATCAAAGGTGTATAGAATCTATGTTAAGGAGGATCATTGAATTGAAATAAGCAAGGATGTAATCTTTTTTATGAAAGAATAACTTTCTTCGTTGTTTTGTCTAGAGATAGACCTTGGTTGTGTTAGCTTCTTGATGAGATATTCTTCTTCCTTTCTTCGAGATGTTCTTTCACTTAAGGAGACGAGATTCTTCTTGAGATAGGCCTGCAAACTTGATGTGACTGAACGCAACCCTAGTTTTGCCACGTATGGTACAAACCCTAGAGAATTAGGGTCATTTTCCTTCACTAGAGAGATAGGCTCCTTCGCTCAGCTTGGGAGACCTTGTAGACTTGATTTCTCACCCAAACAATGATATTTCATGGACTGTTCTCTAGTTGTTGTTATGTCGCAAACTTACCTTCCTCTTCTTCGCACATATGATTGTTTCTAGCCCTAGAAAAAGTCCTCTTCACTTCGGCCTTCTTCCTCCTTTCTTCGCTTGTCTTAGAGATCCTTTGGACTAGGCTTTTCCCTTACTTTCTCAGCTACTTTTCTTTTATGATTTCAGAGATTGATGGAGGACGTTGGGGGGGGGAGGACAGCCTCTATATATAGAGGATTGTCCCTCCTTTAGGCCGACATTAGGCCAACATGATGTCTTTGTTGGAAATTGGATAAACCAACTCTCCCTGTGTGTTTCGTGACATGGACTAACTGCCTCTCGTGGATCCTTATTTCTAACGATGCGATAAGTGACTAACACCTGTAGGTTTTGGTCTAACGACAATCGTGATTCCCAACAAGTGGTATCAGAGCGTAGGTCACGAGTTCAATTCACACCCGGCTCGCGTTGGGGAGGGAGATTGTTGGACATTGGATAAACCAACTATCCTTGTGTGTTTCGTGACATGGAATAACCACCTCTCATGGATCCTTATCTCTGGCGATGCAATCGTTGACTAACACCTGCGGGTTTTGGTCTAACGGCAATCGTGATTCCCAACAGTCTTTAGGCCGACTTGATTGTTTCTTCATCATTTTCATCGTTTAGCTTCCTTTTGGAGGACGTTGTTGCATGGAGAGGACTTGCACTTGTCTTAGGAGGTATTCCTTTGACCTTATACAATATTATATATAGTGTAACATGCCATCTAAGGGTCTTACATAAATACATTGACACCGCTTCCTAGAAGCACTTACACATGTGCTTGACCTATTTCAATGAGCAAGAAATTCATTGACAAATAATATAAAAATATTTTCTCTTTTCTTGAATAAATACAAATGTCAAAATTACATTTATGAAAACTGAACCTAGTTACATTTTCTTCAACAAATTGAAGGCAAAGTAAAAAGAATTAAAAACGCAAAATTTACCCTCTTTTTAAGATTATAGGCAAAAATAACTTAAATTCATTGTATTAACTTTTAATTTTAAGAAGCGAAGATAAAGGAAAGACATAATATAAAGAATAAAACCCACAAAATATAGCACACCATGGCTCATTGGCAGCTGACAGAATTTGACAAATCTGCAGTGACTATACCAATGGCAGACTATGAGCAATTCATGGAATCAGTGAAACGGCATGGAACACCAAACGGAAATGAAGACGAAGATAAATGTGAACATCTCATAATAAAAATCGAAGCACCCATCGAATGACTCCATTTATAATACAAGTTTACATATCTGACATCCTGTTTTCGTCTTTTAGCATCGCAGCAAAGCAATATTGAAGTTCTTGAACTTGTGAATAGTGGATTCAAAGTTTCAATTCCAAGTCAATTTTAACTTCTAACAAGTCTATTATGCAGTGTTGCTGCTTAGTGTTTATCTCTTATGCAAAAAGTAATTGACAACAGAAATAAGTGATAGGTAGAAGTTATATATATATATATATGAAATTAGTATTTAAAACACTTTTTAAAATTTTATTAACTCCAAACTAATAGAGCAATGAATGGATTTTATTAAAATTATAGAAATATAGAAAGTTTATAGTTATTAACATTTTACTATGTGAGAATTTTAACATATTTTGAAATTTCTTTACAACAACTAGTAGACATGGTAAAAATAAATGTAATTAGAAATTCCATTACAAATATCATGTAGACAGTTGTCCATCATTTTTTATGCAAATACTTGTTTAAATTATGGTAGGCAGCTATCCACATGGCATTCCTTCATAAAAATTGGTGGGCAGCTATCCACATGGCATTCCTTCATAAAAATTGGTGGGCAGCTATTCTGTAAGGTATGACACTTGGCTAATAGAAAAAAAAAAAAGGATTTTTTTATTTTTTAATATAATTTTTATATATCGTAATTCAATTTAAAACCAAGTAAAAATAGTTATCAACTAACTAGAAAAGAAAACAATAACATTTTAAAAAATTAAAATTTAGTTTTTAATTTTCAAAATATTTAGTTTAATATTTTTTTTTCAAAACTTTAATAAACTTATATAATCTGTTTAAAAATTTCAAAACTAATTGAAATTCAGTGTTTTTGGACCAAAATCTAAAACAATATAAGCTGCCTTCCGCAGGTATAATAAGATTACAAGTGAAAATAGTTCAGAAATATTATATTAACTGTTTTTAACAGGCGAGAGCTATATTCCAGGAGAGAAAATTGACTGCAAGAAAATATAAAGAATACAACCCACAAGATACAGTATAACATAGTTGATGGACAGAGACCCTGTTGACCACTACTGGTCAACTACCCATGCAGTACACCTCCTTTCTGTTGGCAGAGAAGGGTAGCTCCTGAGCGACATGTCCGTGCCAGCCTACAGTCATCGACAGCTTGATCATTTTGTTGTAAACCCAGTCTGCATGTTTGAATTGTAAATAATCTAAGCAGATCAGAGTCATGTATGTAAAGTTGCCTAGGTGGACCTAACTTTCTAATGATGATCTGCGTCCCGGGAGGTTTTTAGTCTCACCGATCCATGGATCGGCAGAGTTTTCCTTCAAACCCGACCCCAAAGCCGGGATGCATTTTGTTATTAGGACTTTAGGAGAATCCTAGCGTGTTAATCTGCTAGATTATAGTTGTGTCGCAGAACTGGGTGGTTTATGAGGGTCTATGATAAAGTTGGTTCATCCCCTTAAGATGTAAATTGTAAAAGTCATGATGTAATGTGTCTTGAGGGTTGAGAAATGTTTAAATCCCCTCGTGAGTCCTAGGTCCTAGGTCCTAGGGGATGTTTCCAACAGTTTGGTTCAAATGATCCATTTAGAAAATAAATAAAATATTAAAATAAAATTTAAAAAATAAAAAATAAAAAATTCATAAAACAAAGCAAAAACCCTAAATAATAAAATAATAATATTTTTTGTGAACACATGCAAAATATCATTTTTAAATAAAATCGATGGATGAGATCAAGAGGTGTCTTGATCCTCATCAACGGTCGAGATCAGTTCTACATGGATCACCCAAAACTAGCCGTTGGGATCATTTCCTTCTTATAGGGTCTTAAGGGGTCATTTTAGAGGTTTATCTGATCTGTGAGTCTGTACTGAAAGCTCTCTTGTAAACTGATTTCTGATTAATAAAAAGACTTTGGGGTTCAAACTGGCTGGTGTTACTCTCCGGAATTGCTGTGAGGTTTTCATTTTTTCTGCATATTTCAGTTTTCAGCAGTAAATAATAGCTGGTTTTCAGAGCATTGTGGGTACAGGTAGCTTGCTCATGTGCTAGGGTTTGAATGTTGTAGGTTTTTTTTTTTTGGAATAATGGCAGGTATCTCCATTATTCCTTGAATTCTAGCGGCATTTCTTGCCCTCTTTGCTGATGTTTGCTTGAAGTGTGCAGGAAACCTTTAGGTGCAGGGTATTTGTGGGCGTTTGGGGAAGTTCTGGGCTGAACCAGCCGACTCCCACAGGCTGTTCTGTGCAGAGCCCAGCTGATTGTGCCCTGGGTTAATCTGTTAAAGTTTATTTCATGTTTTACATTGAGAAATTTTCCCTCTGATTCATAGTAAAGTTCAAATTTTCTGATATTTCAAAAGTACTACTGCAATTATTGTTAAATTTGGCTGTCCAGAGCTGTAATTTTTGTTATTCTAGCTAATTTTTCGAGGGTTTTACTCTGAAATTCTGCATATATCTGCGAGATTTTGTTGTCTGTCTTTCAGGATTATAGTGTTGCTGTCCTGAGAATAAAAGTGCTTTCTTTGGAGGCTGGCATAAGCGTGAAATTTTGTTTTGTCACCGAGTTAAAGGAACCAGGTACTTCATATTTTCAACATGGTCGATTAATGTGAAATGAGCAACACGTTATTTCATGCAGGAATCAGGTAAGTCCGTCGTGAACGCTGATACATCTCTCAGAAAGTCGATTTACAAATTCGAGCTTGACTTATGAAGGGTTTGATAAATGTATAGAACAGATTTCTAGAACGCAAATCTCGATATATTTTGAGCCATATTCACTCCGAAATCTTAGTATCTGGTCCAAATCCTTTCGATTTCGTGTTTCCCTCAGCGTGAATTGTGTTTGTTTGGTGTGTTTGAATTTTTTATGGTTTCGAGCCTTTCCCCTGGACGTCACCTGTACACAGAAATTCTGAAGACAGCCTGATTAGCTTTCACCCAGTGTTCCTTCTTTCAGTGATACGACTTAGTTCTGTTTCATTTCTCTTGCCTCCTCATTCGCTGGTTTTTCCTTTTTTTCGGTTTATGGTCCTCGACTGATTGCATCACCTTGCTGGTTCCATTGCCAATTACGCTGCCGTCAGGGTTTTCGCCTCAGATAAATCGGTTTTTCTCATCAACAGTCGATCAGCAAACTTCTCAAATCTCTGCTCTCGTCAAGCGAAACCCCTGCCTCATTTTTGTTTCCGAAATTTCTGGTTTTGCTGCATCCAATTTTCAGTCCCCCGCGTGCATCGATGCTGTGATAAATCGAAACCTCGCCCCAAGCCTTCGTCTGCGTGTTTGAGCTTGATTCGCATCTCTTTTCCGCAGTTTGATTCACGCCGGCCAGGTCACGAT
Source organism: Pinus tabuliformis (assembly GCA_031772625.1). Lineage (NCBI taxonomy): Eukaryota > Viridiplantae > Streptophyta > Pinopsida > Pinales > Pinaceae > Pinus > Pinus tabuliformis. Next base: position 1,341,435,640 of record CM062818.1, on the reverse strand, counting down.
TTCTCTTTCGCGTATTCTCCTTTCGTTTGGCAGGTATTTTTCGATTTGTTTGGGCATCAAATGCGTGGTCACGTCTTCGACTAGGGTTGGCTTGTTCAAACTTACGCATATGTGACCATTGCGTTTTCATTTTTTGATGCGTTTGGGCTGTTGTCTTAGGTGTAGTCGTAGTTTTAGTTTAGGAACGTAGTTTGTTGGTTTAAGTTTATGTTTTAGATTTTATTTTATTTAGTTTAGAGTCCTTAAAATTTTCATGTATTAGCGTTAATTTTGTATTTCAATTAGATTTTAGATTTGATTTTAATAATATAAAAATAAAAAAAAAAGGGGATCTTGAAATAGTTTAGGCTTAGTTTATTTCTCTTATGGTTAGATTCTAGAATTTTCTTTTATAGTTTGTAATTATTTTATGTTTTGTTTTATTTAGATTTTAAAGTAGCTTTAAATTTTGTCATAAAAAAAAAATAATAATAAATAAATATGTTTTTTTTTTTTTTTTTTTTTTTTTTTGTCTTAGCCTTATTTTAGATTAATTTTTTAAATTTCTTTTCTTAAATAATAATAATAAAATTAAAAAAAAAAAATAAATAAAAATAAAAATAAAAAAAAATTGCGGAAATTGTCTTTGCCAGTTCATTCTTTTATTTATGCTGTATCTTTCACGCTGAGATCTGAATCCAAATTAGATATCTGGTTTTACTGTTATTTGAAGCGAAATTATTTCTCTTAGTTTTGCTGGATATCGTCATTCGAAGAGCTTTGTGGTTTTTGCTGGATATTTAAGGCATTGTTCTGATCATCTGATAATAAATGGTTGTTGTCCGTGGTTCATGTTCTTCGATCATCTAGCTAGTAATCATTTAGATCTCTTAAGGCACTGGTCTGCTCAATTCGTCAAGTCTTTTAGTGCATCTCGTCTCCTGGCCCAACTGTTTGGCAGTTGGCCTTCATCTTTCCTCAGGGTCTACCCCCCTTAGCCGTGGGAGACAGGCTTAAACGGAGAGACCGGGGATCAGAGTGACAGCCCCCGGTCTGAGCGTTGTCGTGTCAATCCGCGCGACAACATTTTTTGGCGTCGTTGTCGGGGATAGAGTTTTTCTGTCCTTGGTTCTTGCTTTGCAAGCTTTCCTGTGCTTAACTTCTTGTTCAAGTGGCGACTCCACTTCCTATATTATCTACAAGAGTGTACACTAGAAGACATCCAAGCAGTCTGTGCAATCCTACTCCTGATCCTGAAAAGGTTTATAGGGTGCGATCACACAAACTCGCTTCTCGTACACTTCTTGGAAATCTTGGACAAGAAGCCCTCTCCGATATTCATTTGCTCTTTAAAGGTCAAGTTAGGCGCAACATCATGAGTATGTTGGGTCCTTGTGATTTTTCTAACATTCCTGGAGCCCCCAATGATATTCCATCTGTTGGGATAGACAAATTGCCTAGCTTTCATGGAGATAATGCCGTTACTGTTAATTCCCATTTGCGAGATTTCAACATATGGATGGCTAAGTACGCTAGATCTCCTGATTTTGATCATGAGGATGTCAGGATGACCCTTTTTAGCTTGACTCTAGGAGGTGATGCTCATGACTGGTTTACAGAAAAACCTCCTAATTCGTTTGACTCTTTACAATCAATCATTAATTCATTTAGAGAAAGATATGGAGATAAAAGAGAGGGACGACATCTTGTAAGAGCTCTTACTCTGATGAGAAAGAGAGAAGACGAAACTGTTGAGGAATTTAATAGAAGGTTTAATGGCATTATTAGAGAATTACCTCAAGACTATAAACCTTCAGATAAAACTCTCCAAGATTTTTATATTGATGCCTTTGGTCCTGAGCCATCTTATGAGTTAAGGCGTGCTAAGCTTACTGATTATCGAGCTTGCCAAACCTTAGCTGTAGAGCTTGAGAAGGACAAGGCAGCTTCTGGGAAGTCTGAAATCCCAGGGTTTGATAGGGCTGCTACGAAACTAAAGGAACCTAAGGGAAAAGCAGCCCAGGAGCCAGAAAGTGAGCTTGTTCTTAAATTGCTTCAAAAAATTGAAACCATGGAAATCAATCATAATAAGGAGATAAACACTTTGCAGAATAGGTTAATTCAAATGGAAAGAGCGCAACCGCAAAATTTTCGGCCTCGAAATAATAATAACAGAAATAGTAACTGGCAAAGAAAGGGTCAATCTAGTGAGCAAAGGCCCCCTAATCCGCTTACCAACCTGGTGGATGATGCTCCTCCTTACTGTCGTGCTTGTGCTGATTTTCACGAAGAGTCCTCTTGTCCCATTATCAGAAGACTTCTTGATAATGGAATGCTTGGGACAGGTGAGCACATAAACGTAGTAGGGAGCAAGTTTCCTTTGCCCATGAATGATTGGATAGAGGTTAAGGAAAGGAGCTATGATGTTGTGAATCCTCAATCTGCTTTTGGTATAAATAACCTTGAAAGCGAAGATGACATTTTGGCCAGGTTATATGGTGAGAAACCCTCTCCCGAGAAAATTCTGGAAATTGCTAGAGATAAGGGTTTAACATACCAGAGAAGGGATAAAGATCAGAGCGGAAATCAAATTCCTCCTCGAACTTTAAGCCCTGGTATAAACTCTGGAATAGATGTCGATTTGGGGAATTGGTTTAATAATGCTAAAATCTGGGTTCCCGTGTCTGAGATCGCTAAGATCCCTTCCCAAAGGGACAAGTTACTAAAAGCAATTCAGGGTCCTCAAGTCAACGCTTCTCAGCAGAAGATTCGTGAGGTTGACTATCATGATGCTCCTATTTATCTGCATAGCGTAGATGCTGATAACAAGGATCATCAACCCTTCTTTATCACCTTATTAGTCAATGGGTATAAATTGAATAACTGCATGTTGGATTCAGGCGCATCTGCTTGTGTTATGACTAAAAGGGTTATGGAACAGCTTAACTTAAGAGTTTCCAGACCCTACTATAATATATGCGCCATGGATTCTAAGAAGATCGAGGTACATGGTTTAATTAAGGATTTGCAAGTTCATCTTTCGGTCTACCCAGACATCATGGTGGTTATGGATATTGTTGTCGTTGATGTACCTGATGCTTGGGGTATGCTGTTATCTAGGAAGTGGGCTTCTGATCTAGGAGGAAGCATTCAGATGAATTGGTCATATGCTATGATTCCTTCTCCTAGCGGTGACGGTTTCGTTAGACTAAATAGAGAGCCTGAGAGGAAATTTCATGTTGAAGATCCTAAGAAGCCTCGTAATGAAATAATTAGAGAACAATCTGACATCGGGAACTATGCTATCATGTCCAATTTCATAATTCCTCCCGATGATGAGATTAAAGATCTTAGGGATGAAGTCTGGTATATGTATTTTGATGGTGCGTCCTCTAGTCATGGTAAAGGTGCTGGAATTGTGCTTAAGTCTCCCCTTGGTCACGTATTCAAGTTTGCCTATCGTCTAGAATTTGAAGCAACCAACAATGTCGCTGAGTATGAAGCCATATTGTTGGGCCTTGAATTGGCCAAAGCCTTGAAGATTAAGTTGCTTAGCATAAAGGGGGATTCCGATCTGGTTATCATGCAGCTTAAGAACAAATTCACATGTAGAAATCAGAGATTAAGAAACTATCGAAATGCTGTGTGGGATACTATGGAACATTTCGATGCCCTTAACCTTGAAGCAATTCCTAGAGAGCTGAATAGTTCGGCAGATGAACTTGCCGTAGCTGCTACCACTTTCCAGTTGTCTGATGAGTTAATTAACGATAAAATTAAAATGGAGGTAATATTCAGACCATCTGTCCCAGACAACTCAGAACATTGGCAAGTTTTTAATGATGAAAAGCAAGTCGTTCGTTTTCTCAATCGTTTGGATGAGTTTGAGGATTTCCGGGTAGTTTCTGGCGAGGATGGTTCTTTAGATCATGGACATATCATAAACCCTACTCCCAGAAATGTAGTTGCCTTAGAGCAACATTTTGATCGGCATGATGCCACGAAGCTGAGAGAAGAAGACAAGTTGGATCCAGGCGAGTACCTTGAAATTAACATTGGTACTTTTGAAAATCCGAAAATGGTTAAAATCGGTAAAGGCACTAGTCTGGAGGAAAGGAAGAAGTTAACTGATTTACTTCGTGAATACCGAGATGTTTTGGCTTTTTCCTATGATGAGTTGAAGGGCTATAGGGAAGATATCATGGAGCATACTATTCCCTTAAAAGACGAAAATGCTAAACCCTTTCGGCAGAAACTTAGGCAGATTAATCCTAAGTTGTCCCCCCTGGTCCAAAAGGAGCTTGTGAAGATGCTTGCAGCAGGAATCATCGCTCAAACTAGGCATTCGACATGGTGTTCGAATTTGGTGATTGTCAAGAAGAAGAATGGTACAATAAGACTTTGTGTTGATTTTAGAAACCTCAATCTAGCGTGCAAAAAAGATAATTACCCTTTGCCAAAAATGGAAACTTTGTTGCAAAGAGTAACTGGGTCTGGAATGATGTCATTGCTAGACGGTTTTTCTGGGTATAATCAAGTTTGGGTCAAAAAGGAAGATCGACACAAGACCACGTTCACAACACCATGGGGCACTTTTGAATACATCAGAATGCCATTTGGGTTAACAAACGCTGGAGCCACTTTCCAGAGGGCCATGGACTATGCCTTTAAAGGGTTAATCGGCAAATTTATCGAAATATATCAAGATGATCTTACCGTTTTCTCCAAAGATGGTATCAGTCATATAGATCATCTTAGGCAAGTTTTCGATAGATGTAGAGAATATGGAATTTCTTTGAATCCGGCTAAGTCTGTTTTTGGGGTAACTGAAGGGAAATTACTCGGTCATATCATTTCTAAGGAAGGAGTCAAGATCGATCCCGAACGAGTCGAAGCAATTCAAAAGATCCCTCTCCCGCATAACCTCAAGTCCCTTCAGTCTTTCCTTGGAAAGATAAATTTTATTAGAAGATTTATCCCGAATTATGCGGAAATAGCTAAGCCCATTCAAAGTCTTCTGAAGAAAGATGTGAAATTTGTCTGGCAAGAAGAGGGGAAAAGGGCTTTCCAAGAAATCAAGTCTGCTATCGCGAAAGCTCCTGTCCTTGTTAGTCCTGATTACTCCAAAGATTTCATGATTTTTTCTTTCGCTTCTGAGGATACCATTGCCGGTGTCTTGCTTCAAAAGAATAAAGATGGTCATGAGCAACCTATCGCTTTCATGAGTAGAGCACTTCAAAACTCCGAATTGAAGTACAATACCATGGAAAAGCAGGCCTATGCCCTGGTCAAGTCTCTCAAGCATTTTAAAACTTATGTGGGTTATTCTAGGATCATTGCTTTCGTCCCACATTCTGCTGTTAAGGACATTTTAACTCAGACTGATTGCTTAGGGACTTGTGCTAGGTGGGTTACTAAGATACAGGAGTATGATTTAGAAATTAAACCCACCAAGCTGATCAAAGGCCAAGGTTTAGCTCAAATGTTAACGGAAAGTAATGAAAGGACTCTTGGTTTGTTTTGCCTTGACGACCTATCTTCACCAGAATTGAGAAGATTAGCAGAGCATGAATGGTATAAGGACATAGTTTACTACTTGACAAATCTTTCATGTCCTAATCACTTAGTCGCTCATAAGAGAAGGGCTCTTAGACTAAAAGCCACTAAGTACTGCCTTATGAAGGATGGCCTTGGATGGAGAAATCCTGAGGGCATAGTGCTTCGGTGTGTTGACGATGTTGAGTCCAAAAGATTAATTTCAGATTTTCATTCAGGATTTTGTGGTGGTCATTATGCTGCTAGAACTACCGCCCACAAAATCCTGAGAGCTGGCTATTATTGGCCTTCGATTTTTTCTGATGTGCACAAGTTTGTTAGAACGTGTCAAGCCTGTCAGCGGTTCACTGGGAAGCAGAAGCTTGCTGCCCTTCCTCTACAACCTGTTATTGTAGAGGCACCTTTTCAGCATTGGGGTCTGGACTTCATAGGGAAGTTCCATGAAAATTCTAGCAATGGCTACTCTTGGATTTTGACTGCTACTGATTATTTCACTAAATGGGTTGAAGCCATTCCTGCTAAGAATGCCACTGAAAAGGTGATTATGGATTTCATTGAGAATAATATCATTACTAGATTTGGTGTCCCCGCTAAGATCACTACTGACAATGCCAAAGCTTTCAGTTCTTCAGAGTTTACATCTTTTTGTTTCAAATATGGCATTGTCTTATCTCATTCATCGAATTACTATCCTCAGGGTAATGGTTTGGCTGAATCAAGTAATAAAAATCTCATAACCATTATCAAGAAAATAGTAGGAGATAACAAGAAGTCTTGGGACAGCAAAATCAAGTATGCGTTGTGGGCAGACAGAATTACTAAGAAGAAATCTACTGGTAAATCTCCCTTTGAATTGGTTTATGGCTTGGATGTTACTTTACCTGTGCACCTAAAATTGCCAGCCTATCAGCTTCTCCAAAATTTTTCCACTGATAAAGATGTTGTTCAGAATAGGATAGATCAGATTGTGGAATTAGATGAGACTCGTCGGACAGATTTTGAAACTATATGTAAAAATCAATCTAATATTAAGAGAAGCTTTGATAAATGCTCTAGATCTAGATCTTTGCAGGTTGGAGATATGGTTTTACTTTGGGATCGCAAAAATGAAAAACCAGGAAAGCATAAAAAGTTTGACAGCTTGTGGTTGGGACCGTACATCATTAGAGACATAGCTGGACCAAACTCATTCCACTTGAGCAGATTGGATGGTGAACCACTTCATCTACCAGCGAACGGCCAAATGCTCAAGCTGTTCTTCAGAGATGATATCTGATGCCATGGGGCATCTTTTGTATTGTATTTCTATCCCTACTCCTTGTCTTTTCAGCATTTCATTTCTGTTTTTAGGATTAGATCTACTTTTCATGTTATTAGTTAGTCAATAAATGAAGAGCTTTTATCTTTCCTGTACTTAATGCATATGATGATTTGGGAATGGACGCTACTTATTTTTATTTGTGTGTTGTATGGATGCAGATTCTGGATTCTCACATTCCTACCAGTGCAGCAACGTGTCCCCAAGTAGAGCCAGATGTTGACCACTACTGGTCAACTACCCATGCAGTACACCTCCTTTCTGTTGGCAGAGAAGGGTAGCTCCTGAGCGACATGTCCGTGCCAGCCTACAGTCATCGACAGCTTGATCATTTTGTTGTAAACCCAGTCTGCATGTTTGAATTGTAAATAATCTAAGCAGATCAGAGTCATGTATGTAAAGTTGCCTAGGTGGACCTAACTTTCTAATGATGATCTGCGTCCCGGGAGGTTTTTAGTCTCACCGATCCATGGATCGGCAGAGTTTTCCTTCAAACCCGACCCCAAAGCCGGGATGCATTTTGTTATTAGGACTTTAGGAGAATCCTAGCGTGTTAATCTGCTAGATTATAGTTGTGTCGCAGAACTGGGTGGTTTATGAGGGTCTATGATAAAGTGGGTTCGTCCCCTTAAGATGTAAATTGTAAAAGTCATGATGTAATGTGTCTTGAGGGTTGAGAAATGTTTAAATCCCCTCGTGAGTCCTAGGTCCTAGGTCCTAGGGGATGTTTCCAACGGTTTGGTTCAAATGATCCATTTAGAAAATAAATAAAATATTAAAATAAAATTTAAAAAAAATAATAAAAAATTCATAAAACAAAGCAAAAACCCTAAATAATAAAATAATAATATTTTTTGTGAACACATGCAAAATATCATTTTTAAATAAAATCGACGGATGAGATCAAGAGGTGTCTTGATCCTCATCAACGGTCGAGATAAGTTCTACATGGATCACCCAAAACTAGCCGTTGGGATCATTTCCTTCTTATAGGGTCTTAGGGGGTCATTTTAGAGGTTTATCTGATCTGTGAGTCTGTACTGAAAGCTCTCTTGTAAACTGATTTCTGATTAATAAAAAGACTTTGGGGTTCAAACTGGCTGGTGTTACTCTCCGGAATTGCTGTGAGGTTTTCATTTTTTCTGCATATTTCAGTTTTCAGCAGTAAATAATAGCTGGTTTTCAGAGCATTGTGGGTACAGGTAGCTTGCTCATGTGCTAGGGTTTGAATGTTGTAGGTTTTTTTTTTTTGGAATAATGGCAGGTATCTCCATTATTCCTTGAATTCTAGCGGCATTTCTTGCCCTCTTTGCTGATGTTTGCTTGAAGTGTGCAGGAAACCTTTAGGTGCAGGGTATTTGTGGGCGTTTGGGGAAGTTCTGGGCTGAACCAGCCGACTCCCACAGGCTGTTCTGTGCAGAGCCCAGCTGATTGTGCCCTGGGTTAATCTGTTAAAGTTTATTTCATGTTTTACATTGAGAAATTTTCCTTCTGATTCATAGTAAAGTTCAAATTTTCTGATATTTCAAAAGTACTACTGCAATTATTGTTAAATTTGGCTGTCCAGAGCTGTAATTTTTGTTATTCTAGCTAATTTTTCGAGGGTTTTACTCTGAAATTCTGCATATATCTGCGAGATTTTGTTGTCTGTCTTTCAGGATTATAGTGTTGCTGTCCTGAGAATAAAAGTGCTTTCTTTGGAGGCTGGCATAAGCGTGAAATTTTGTTTTGTCACCGAGTAAAAGGAACCAGGTACTTCATATGTTCAACATGGTCGATTAATGTGAAATGAGCAACACGTTATCTCATGCAGGCATCAGGTAAGTCCGTCGTGAACGCTGATACATCTCTCAGAAAGTCGATTTACAAATTCGAGCTTGACTTATGAAGGGTTTGGTAAATGTATAGAACAGATTTCTAGAACGCAAATCTCGATATATTTTGAGCCATATTCACTCCGAAATCTTAGTATCTGGTCCAAATCCTTTCGATTTCGTGTTTCCCTCAGCGTGGATTGTGTTTGTTTGGCGTGTTTAAATTTTTTTTGGTTTCGAGCCTTTCCCCTGGACGTCACCTGTACACAGAAATTCTGAAGACAGCCTGATTAGCTTTCACCCAGCGTTCCTTCTTTCAGTGATACGACTTAGTTACTGTTTCATTTCTCTTGCCTCCTCATTCGCTGGTTTTTCCTTTTTTCGGTTTATGGTCCTCGACTGATTGCATCACCTTGCTGGTTTCATTGCCAAATACGCTGCCGTCAGGGTTTTCGCCTCAGATAAATCGGTTTTTCTCATCAACAGTCGATCAGCAAACTTCTCAAATCTCTGCTCCCGTCAAGCGAAACCCCTGCCTCATTTTTGTTTCCGAAATTTCTGGTTTTGCTGCATCCAATTTTCAGTCCCCCGCGTGCATCGATGTTGTGATAAATCGAAACCTCGCCCCAAGCCTTCGTCTGCGTGTTTGAGCTTGATTCGCATCTCTTTTCCGCAGTTTGATTCACGCCGGCCAGGTCACGATTTCTCTTTCGCGTATTCTCCTTTCGTTTGGCAGGTATTTTTCGATTTGTTTGGGCATCAAATGCGTGGTCACGTCTTCGACTAGGGTTGGCTTGTTCAAACTTACGCATATGTGACCATTGCGTTTTCATTTTTTGATGCGTTTGGGCTGCTGTCTTTAGTGTAGTCGTAGTTTTAGTTTTAGGAACATAGTTTGTTGGTTTAAGTTTATGGTTTTAGATTTTATTTTATTTAGTTTAGAGTCCTTAAAATTTTCATGTATCAGCGTTAATTTTGATTGCAATTAGATTTTAGATTTGATTTTAATAATATAAAAATAAAATAAAAAAGGGGATCTTGAAATAGTTTAGGCTTAGTTTATTTCTCTTATGGTTAGATTCTAGAATTTTCTTTTATAGTTTGTAATTATTTTATGTTTTGTTTTATTTAGATTTTAAAGTAGCTTTAAATTTTGTCATAAAAAAAAAAAAAAAAAAAAAAATAATATATGTTTTTTTTTTTTTTTTTGTCTTAGCCTTATTTTAGATTAATTTTTTAAATTTCTTTTCTTAAATAATAATAAAAAAAAAAAAATATTGCGGAAATTGTCTTTGCCAGTTCAGTCTTTTATTTATGCTGTATCTTTCACGCTGAGATCTGAATCCAAATTAGATATATGGTTTTACTGTTATTTGAAGCGAAATTATTTCTCTTAGTTTTGCTGGATATCGTCATTCGAAGAGCTTTGTGGTTTTTGCTGGATATTTAAGGCATTGTTCTGATCATCTGATAATAAATGGTTGTTGTCCGTGGTTCATGTTCTTCGATCATCTAGCTAGTAATCATTTAGATCTCTTAAGGCACTGGTCTGCTCAATTCGTCAAGTCTTTTAGTGCATCTCGTCTCCTGGCCCAACTGTTTGGTAGTTGGCCTTCATCTTTCCTCAGGGTCTACCCCCCTTAGCCGTGGGAGACAGGCTTAAACGGAGAGACCGGGGATCAGAGTGACAGCCCCCGGTCTGAGCGTTGTCGTGTCAATCCGCGCGACAACAGACCCCAAATTCGACAAATCTACAATGGCTATACCAATGGTGGAGAATGAATCCTAATGGGAACAGAAGATGTATAAAAATATAATCTCTGAAAGTGGTATATGATACATCAGAAACTCGTTTATGCTCCCAATCACAAGTACTTAACATCTTTGTAAGTGACAGATCACAATATTCTCAATACAAGTGTAAATTGCATGATATTTTGATAAATTATGGAATACATCCCAGAGTCAAACTCCTAGGCATGTTTTAATAACAGAAAAACTGTCGCTTGCATAAAAGTGTCAGAATTATAGATGGATAACTTGATAGTTCGTTGAAATAGAAGCTATAGCTAGGCTGTTAGCAATTAAATAGATTCCATGGATAGTAGAAAGATTAGGAAATACCTAGAATTAGGAGGGATTCACTGTAAACCCAGAAAATGGAAACAAGCAAAAGTGACTCTGATAGCCACATGTAAATTGGATGAATTTTTAAGACAATATATTACCTCTAACTCATTATCATTTACAGCAGGCTTTGGCAAAGAATCAACGTCACGAATTGAAGAAAGGCTTGAGTTATCAATTGGTACTACTTGTTCGCGTCGCATTGGTGAAACTTTAGAGGCACTAGATTCATTTTTTTCTGCACTAGCTATAAATCCTACCATAAGAGATGATGGGAAAGGCCATGGCTGAGAAGCAATATATCTGCACAAAGAAGAAAAAGGCAATCCAAAGTCAGTACAGTGCAAGGTATTTAAAATGGTTAGAGAAAACATAGGCATATAGATACAAAAGTAATTGAAAATATGTAAAAATTACTAGCACCTTACGCTGCTTTCGTCTACGATTATTCCAGCCTCTTCATGCACCTCCCTTGCTATAGCCATTTCAAAAGTCTCCCCAATTTCAACAAAACCTGCCAATAAAGAATATCGGCCTGGTTCCCATTTACTCTGCAAAACGAACAATAATCGCCAATTTTGAAAACAAATTAGTTTTGAAATTATATTATATGAATTTAAAGTATTTATTAACTTCCAATATTATATGAATTTAAAGTATCTATTTACTTCCAAAGTTAATAAGTTTGTTTTCTACTTGAAGGGGTATTGCAAAAAAAAATATTTTGATTAGGTTAATTTTTCCAACACCATTTCGTGAATTTTTCTTAGTTACTATGTGGAATATTAAATTTAGCCAATTTGTTATGTGTTAAGACGTAGGTTCCTTTAAATCAAAATTATTCCTTATAGATATTAAATTTAAATTACTCCTTAATAATCTTTATAACGTTGATTGCCTAATTTATGTTAATAAATTCAAGTCTTCATATCATATACATTTTTAGTTTTAGGTCTCTATCTATATAAAGATATGTTAATAAATTCAAGTCTTCATTTTTAGTTTTAGGTGTCGATCTATATTTTTATATCTTATTTATAAAGCTTCTAGGCCTATATATTTGTTAGGCTAATTAGAGAATTAATCATGTCATTAATGAAGATATCTAAAGTTAATAGCCCTTCCATGAGCATAATAGGATTAGAAAATGTTAGGTAGTTTTACGAAGTAATACTATGAACTAGGAAGATCTCTGTAAGCATTATTACGCATCAGAATATATTACCATGCATTAGGACAAGGAAGTAACAATTCCACCCTCCTTGACCTTAGTATCAGTGACACCTACTTGTATGTAATAATAGCAGAAAACTTATCCCTGCATATGAGCTTGAATTTACGAAATTGAATTTATTAATCTAAATTGTACCTCAGATACTTATAGCGATATTTTGTGTTCGGGAAAAAACTACAAAGGTAAAGACATATCAATGACGACATTATCTAGCAGCATCACCATCAAAATCGCCATCACCATCTCCATCTCCACCACCAATACCATCATCAACACCAACCGCTTCAGCGCCTGAGCTAACCATTATAATGTGTTCATTGGAAGCCATCTTGGAAACACTAAAAGGGTCGCCAACAGCCAATACCAAGGAAGAACGCCCTCACCTTGAGGGAGAGAATTCAAAGGGACCCAAAGGTTTCTAGAGAATTGCAAAAGATTAAGTTTCCAGAATTTTCAGGAGGGCGAGCCGAAGAACCTGATGAAGCATGGATGGAAGGAACGACAAGATGTTTCACGCTAAGAGAATTGTCTTCCATCTCTAAGACAAATATCGTTATATTTCAGCTAAGGGAAAGTGCCTTGATTTGGTGGGCAAATCTAGAGAGACAATTGCATCTCACAACAGACAACATTCCCTGGGTTGTTCGAGGAAATATTTTGCGCAAAGTATTTACCACCTTACTTTCAAGAGCAAGATGTTGGAGCTTTTCACATGTTAGTCCAACGTAACAAAACAGTAGAAGAATATGAAATGAGGTTTATAGAACTCGTCAAATACGTTACTTATCTAGATACTAATGAATGTCAAGCTAAGTGTTTTGTGTATGGACTAAATCCTTGAATCGGGGCCATAATTAGAATGTGGAAGTCATCATCAGTAGCAGAGGCAGTTGAATATGCCCGCTATACAAAATAGCATCTAGTGATCAAAAGGGATGTCAGGCCGACAAGGCCCCCACAGCGAGGATTTCCAGGGAGGACTCCCCGGAACTTCTTCAGGGGAAGTAGCTCGAGACCACCTCCTTATCGTAATAGATTTTCCCCAAGAGGAGTAGGAGCAAAATCCCATGACAGTTAATGGTATATCTACAAAATCGTCAAGATCTAACACAACTAAGTGGAACTCTCAAGGAACTACTAATAGAGGAAGAAGTGTGAGAGGAAGTAGCACAAGAGGACAAAGCTCCTTTTCTAGAAATTCAGCATCTGACTCAAGGGGATCACCCAAGGTTCATTGTTGAGGATGTTGAGGACCACATTTTCAATGTGATTGTCTGGAAGCCTCGTCAAGTATAATGCATAGAGAAGGAAAAGAACCATCATCAAATACCCAATCATAGAATCCATCCAATAGTCAACAACAACCAGGCAGAACATCAACACACTGTAGTGGAGTCCCCAAGTACTATTAACAGCATAAAACTCAAAATCTTATTTGATATTGGTGCTACTGATAGTTTCATTTCACCATATGCATTAAATAAAAGTGGGTTGGCGGCCCGCAAACAAAACAATTTTAGACAAGTAGAAATGGCTTCAGGAGAACTTCAATCTATAGATTTAAGTGTTGAAGGATGCAAAGTTGATCTAAGGGTTTGTTCAACTAAGTTAAAAGTATATGTCACAACCCTAGGAACTTATGATCTCGTCATAGGGATGGATTACTTAAAAGCTCATCAAGCTTGGGTAGATTGTTATGGGAAAAGAATTCTCTGCATAAATAATGAAGGAAAGACAATCCAAATCCAAGGTATTAAGAGGAAAGTATCTTTACGCTTCATCTTAGCAATGAAAATGAAGTGTTTCCTAAGAAAAGGTTGTTAGGTATATTTAGTTAAGGAAGTAAGCAAGGACAAAGGGCCATCCTAGAGCAATATCTGGTGTTATCTGAATTTCCAGATGCTTTTCCAAAGTAACTACCAGTTACAGAAAGAATAGGTATCCAATGCCCTGAATTGATGACCTCTTTGACCAAATGAAAGGGGCTTCTATCTTTTCAAAAGTCGATTTATGGTCAGGTTATCATCAATTAAGAATTAAGGAAGTGATATTTGTAAGACTTCTTTCCGAACACGCTTCAAGCATTATGAATTCACGATAGTACCATTTGGATTGACCAATGCACCAGCAGTATTCATGAATCTTATGAATAGTGTTTTCCGCAAGTATCTCAACCATTTTGTACAAGTCTTCTTAGATGATATTCTCATCTACTCCAAAAATTAAAAGGAGCACGAAGAAATTTGCAAATAGTATTACCCTGTCTCAAGGAACACCAGTTATATGAAAAGTTATCCAAGTGTTCCTTCTTTCAAAAGAAAATTCATTTCCTAGATCATATTATATCTACTGAAAGGATTTCCGTAGATCTTGAGAAGGTAAAAGCAATCATGGATTGGGCGACACTGAAAAATGCACATGAAGTATGAAGTTTTATGGGTTTATCCAAATACTATCGAAGGTTTGTAGAAGGGTTCTCAAAAATTGCAAAGTCTATCATAACCCTCTATCATAAAGGAGTTAGAGATGAATGGACTAAGCAATATCACATGGCATTCTCTAAGCCTAAAAGATTGTTGACCAGTGCACCAATCTTGCGAGTACTTGATGTGGACAAAGTCTTTACAGTATGTACTGATGCATCCAAACCAATGTTGCACGAAGCGGGAGCGAAGCGGAAGCGCGAAGCGGAAGCGCAGAGCGCGAAAGCGTCATTTTCCAAAAATCTAGGAAGCGAAGCGTCCGCGGAAGCGTCTGCTATATATATATATATTTTTATATTTTTTTGCATTTATACTCAAAACAAACATCCCAAATACCAAATTAATTGTAGAAGACATGAAAACATGCATATTTTTGCATAAATCAAGATAGATATGGCATCCATGATTCCATTGTAGTTACTAGTATGTACAACAATCATCTATATTCTAGCTATTACAAACATACATCAAATTTTTAAGCATATTATAAAACATAAAACATTTAAGCATATTATAAAACATAAAACATAGAGCATATTATGATTTATCTAGCAAGTGAGCAACTGTCAACATTTGTCATGTCCAAAATTTAAATAATAATGTTTACAAAATATGTCACTTGATCACCGCCAAGCCAAAAAGGTTCAAAATTCAAATTCACAAGTCTACAAGTCTAATGAGTAATCTATGACAAAAAGAAGTAGATTGTGAATATATCTACTAATCTCTCCTCCTTCCACCACGAATAGAACGTGATGGCGGGCCTCCACGTGGTGGCAATGAAGAAGATGGTCCCTGTGTAAGTCGTGGCACTGGAACTGATGAAGAAGAACCCCCTGCCGTTGGTGTTGAACCATGGAACCTAGAAACCAAGGGACCAGATGGGGGTGGGGGTGGTGGCATATCAAGACCCGTGTCATCATCCTAGAATCGCTCAAAAAATTCATGCAAAAAAAAAAAACACTAGTTAACAAAAAAATTAAAAACATGAATTAGAGAAATGCTTTATAAGGGAAAATTGGAAAATTCATACCACAATGGACATACCTGGATAAGAGCCTCCTCTATTTGCTCTAGTCGCAACACTCCATCCTCCAAATTGGTCTCCTCTGGATTCTTGTCCCAAGTCAACAAGTCTTTATTAGACTTTGCATCTTCACAGTAATGGGACAACAATCGCAAGTTGTAATGAACATAAACCAAGCTCTCTGCCCGGTCTAAATTCAACCTGTTCCTTTTAACACTGTGGATGAAAGAATAAGAGCTCCAACACCTTTCTGCAGAAGAAGTGTTTACCACCTGTGATAGCACCCGCAATGCCAAACTCTGTAGAAGTGGAGTAGGCCCTCCATGCATGTTCCACCACTCAAGAGCAGAAAAATGCTCTCGATCTTGAATTGCATGCATGCTCCCAAATGGACCAGTGTTGCTCGTATAGTTGCTCACCTGTCTCCGTACCAATGCAGCCTCCTCATTATCAGGGATTAATCTACTCAATGCAGCCATATATTTTTCGTGAACCTCTCTATCTTGGTGTGGTTTTTTCCTGCTCCCCCCCCCAGGTGCTGGTGTTGAAAGCCATGATGGATGATAGTATTTATGTGTCAAAACATATGCTAATGCATGCAATGGAACATTTAGCATTTCCCATCGGTTTTCCACCTCTGCACGAATATAATTGTACAAGGTGGTATCTCTAGGCTCAACAATGTCTTTAATCTGCCCCAACATGCTATCCATTTGCTCATACACCTCCCCAATTACTGGTCGATCTGAATCTGCAAACTTGATCATGTAATAAATTGGTTTGGTGAATTGCAAAACATATTTAACCTGTGACCAAAAGTAACTGTCAAGAACAGTG
This sequence comes from Pinus tabuliformis, assembly GCA_031772625.1. Classification (NCBI taxonomy): domain Eukaryota; kingdom Viridiplantae; phylum Streptophyta; class Pinopsida; order Pinales; family Pinaceae; genus Pinus; species Pinus tabuliformis. Next base: position 1,341,419,265 of record CM062818.1, on the reverse strand, counting down.
TCCTTGACTTCATTAGCACCATCTGTGTCAGTGTTAATTTCATCCCATGTTTCAGCACACACCAGATTAGTTAAAGCTTGTCTCACCCTCACTAGCCGCCTAAAGGTGAGGTAATAACTAGCAAATCTTGTCTTTGCAATTTTAAGCAATTGCAACTTGGAGAAAGTGCCATAGAAGTAGTTTACCCTTGTATGCCCTGTGATGAATTTAATGAGCTGCTTCCCTTTCCTGTAAACCTCAGCAATCCACCCACAATCTTTGTGTTTCACAATATCATGCATCAAAAGGTTCAATGTGTGAACCAGGCACCCAGACCAAAAGATGTGTGGATGAGTACGCTCAATAATTTTTCCTGCTGCCTTACAATTTGCTGCATTATCTGTGATCACTTGAACCACATTATTCGGACCAACATCTTTGATTGATGTCAAGAGGAGATCTGCAATGTTTTGTGCAGTTGCACTGATGGAGGAGGAGTCATGACATGCAATAAATACTGCACCACTAGAAGAAACACCAAGAACATTTATCAAATGTTGGTTTCTAATATTTGTCCACCCATCTGATACAATGGATACCCCAGAATCCACCCACTCATGTGTAAAACGTGTCAAAGCTCTTTGAACCTTAGCTTTTTCTCTTTCTAATAACACTGTTCTAGCTTTCTCATAGTTGGGGGCCTTGTATCCTTTTAGGGCTTCATTGATGGCCTTTACCATGTCATGCCAATAGGGAGAGCGAAGCACATTGAATGGTACACCGCAAGCACACAGAAAACGGACTATCTTTCCATCCACATCATCCCTCCCAGCAACATTAAGGAAATCCCCTATTGTTCTTCTACCTCCAGAGGTTGCAGAAGTACCATGAGGAGATGGGCAACTACCAAATTTAGAGGTTGAACTTGATTCAGAATGAGTTTTTTGTTTCTTGTTTTTTTGTTGTGCAGCCATCTCTATTTGGATGTATTTTGTTCTTTGTTCAGCTGAAATTTTTGGGCAAATTTGTACCCCCACAGAACCCTTTTTTTCATCACTGTCCAGCACCCCACAAAGATGCCTCCTCAGACGGGTATATGAACCACAATATGGTCTTCCTCCATGACAATCATGAGGGCACATCCATTTGTAAGATCCACCACCCTTTCCCCCATCAAGTTTGGTCACATAGTTCCACAAGGGTGTTGATGTACCTTTCCCATCTTGTGCTTCAGTGTCCCCTTCAAGTTCATCCCCTTCCTCTTCAAACCCTTCCTCCTCATCATACATTGGGTCACCAAGTTCATCCCCTTCCTCTTCCCCTCTATTCCTCACCTTTGCCATCATTAAAACCAAGAGTGGAATGATACATAGAAGCCAAAAGAACACCATCTTGGAATATGGATATAGGTGGTGGACAACCTGTAAATAAAGGAGCAAGTAGAGACAATGGGAAAGAGTAGGAGAGGGAGGAGCAAAATACAATTTTTTTTTCAAGAAAACAAGGGAGTTTGGGGTTTGAACTTACCTCTTTAGCTCTTGTAGATGAAGTCCTCCAAGCTCCTCCTCCTTCTCCTAGCTCCTCCTTCTTCACTCCTCCAAGCTCTCCTCTCTTCTCCTCTCCTTTCCTCTCTTCTCTTCTCCTCTCCTCTCTTCTCTTCTCCAACTCTCATAAACTCAAAGTGAGAAAATGAGAAGAGAATGGGGGCTTTATTCTTTTCTAAACTCACCCTAAACTAACCCTAACCTCACCCTAACCCACCCCCTCATGCTAACTTAAGTGAACTTTTTAAAAAAATTAAAAAAAAAAACCGAGTTATATGCTGCCCGCGCGGAGTTTACTGGAAGCGCGCTTCCGGGCCTGAAGCGTTGCGCTTCCGGAGGCCCGAAGCGCCCTCCGAAGCGCGGATCCGGGCCAACGCTTCATGAATTCCAGGAATCGTTTTTAAAAAAAGGAATCGCGCTTCAGAAATTTGGAATCGCGCTTCGGGGAGAGGTTCCGGAACGCTTCCGTACGGGACGCGATTCCGGCCTCGGATCCGGGGGGGGGGGCGATTCCTGCAACACTGATCCAAACAAGGATTAGGTGCCATATTAATGCAAGACAGAGGAGTAATAGTGTATGCCTCAAGGAAATTAAAGCCTCATGAAGAACTCTACGCCACGCACGATTTAGAATTAGTCATTGTAGTGTTAGCTTTAAATATATGGAGACACTACCTTGTAGCAAAAAGCTTTATGCTCAAAAGCGACCAACAAAGTTTACAATATTAGTTTACCCAAAGGGACTTGAATGCTAGACAAAGACAATGGAGTGAGTTCTTCCTAGTGAGGGTTGAGTTATTCCCAGTGAGGCAGTGCAGAGAAATGCACAGTGGCTTCAGATTGGTAGTTCAATTTGCTGGAGAGAAATTTGTTCTCAGCTCCAAAGGTCAAGCAGAGGTTCCAAAATGTCGGAGAGACAATTTTCTCAACAAAGGTAGGCAAAATGACTTCATCGAAGACTGATTGGAGACTTGACATCAAAGAGACTGCGCAGAGCAGCACAGAGGCTTCAAGAGGCCGAGTTTTCTAAAGGTTGGTTGTGTCGAGATTGCTTGTGGAGGAAGGGTAATTCCCTTCAATCATTTTGCCCAAATATTCTTGTTGTTTGGATTTCCAGTTGGGCATCCATAGATGTACTCAGATTTCCACTGTAGCATAATTAAATAAAACCCTCATCTGTTGCATCGGCTTTCCCGCATTAGGTTTTTTTAGGGGACTTTTGGCCAAAAATCAGTGTTATTTTTATGTGTGCGCTAATATTTTCTCAGTTCCAGCGCTATTTATTTTCCGCAGTTTTATTTTTGATGGTTGTAGAGTGTTTATTTCGATGTTGTCATAGCAATAAGTTGAATAATTAATTTATCAGTTAGGAGAAATAATACTAGTTGTTGAAATAGGATTTTGTATTGGAATTTTCACATGGTATCAGAGGGTGAATGATCAGTTGAGAAGCTAAGAAGCGGAGAAGGGAATTTCGTTGCTTAGAAGGGGCAGCAAGTCGAAATTCCTAGAGGCAGCACAGTTCATTGCCAAGCAGACCGAGCTGCTTGGGGAAGTTCGATTTTTTGAGTGCAGGAGGCAAAAAAAGTTTGAATTTCCTAGATCAGTGATTCTAGCAAGCAGAGGGAGCAGCAACAGCTTAGTTTTTCGTTGAGCATATTCTTGTTTGGACGCAGAGGTTGGACGCAGAAGGTTTTGCTACAGGTTGTAGAAGCAGAATCCACGTCGAGTGGAAGAGAAGCACATACAGTAGAGGGAAGGGAACTTCGAGTCTCGGAAGTTCGAATTTCCAATTGCATATTGGTAGTAGCAGCTTATAGGACCACGCATTCTAGAAGGGAGTGTGAGTAGCAAAGTAGCAGTCGAGCACATGGAAAGAGGGAGTTTTCAACTTGATTAGAGATGGCCACAATTAGGCTGAGAGATCAGGATAGGTTGGAGGGTTCCTCCAACTATGTCATCTGCAAGGCCAGGATGTCCTTCTTATTAAGATGAATATGGCTTGAAGCTCTAGATAGACAATGTTGTGGCAGTTCCCTAGGATGCGGATCAGCTGAAGGAATATAGAAAGGAGATGGTGTGGACGAAGCAGTTGATCCTGGATGCAGTCCAAGACCATATTATCTCACACATAGCTAGCAAGGATATTGGTAAAGAGATGTGGGATGCTCTCGCCACACTGTATCAGGGCACTTCTGAGCAGCGAAAGATGTTCCTGGAGTAGAAGTTGAAATGTATCAAGATGCAGAAGGGGGAAGGCATAGATCCCTTCCTCACCACGATTCAGGAGCTCTGGGCCTAGCTTGCAATTGTTGGGCCAACGCCTGAACCAACAGAGTTAGTGAGATCGGCACTAAACAGTGTCTCTGACAAGTGGCAAGTTTTTGTCCAAGTATATTGGGTAGAGACAAGCTACAAGATTGGGATAGGATGTGAGCTGACTTGCAGCAGGAGGAGTTGAGGCAAGCTCTGGTAAAGAGCTCCATCATGTTGATTTTTGTGTACCTTGGGAGGTACTCCAAGCCCTAGCATTCGAGGGTTGGAGGTCAAAGCACCACAAATGGTCTTGTGGGCTTGAGGACCAAGCTTGGGGGTTTTGGCACCCATCATGTTTTGGGACAAAACCATGATGATTTCATGGCATGTGATGGATGAGGATGATAGTGCTCGAAAAGACGATTCCAATGCATCGAAAATCGTCCGAATCCAAGTTGTCATATGGGATAAAATGAATTTTGAATTTGACATGGTAATTATGGATATTTCAAATTGTCAACTTGAAGTAAATCACAATTAGACGTGTCGGTTCAAGTTGTTTTCGTGGAGGCCTTGAAAGGCTATATATAGGAGACGTGAAGTCTCATTTGGGGCATCCAAGAGTGCATCATTTCATAGGATTTTCTCTGAAATAGGTCAAGCCTAAGGAGGAGGATGAAGGTGAGATAAAAGTCTAGTTTTTGGGCATACATACACCTGTGATGAGGCTGAGAAGCTATAGGAAGTAGGCCGCAGGCCTAGAGGCAATTTCGGGCATGATTTGTGGTGTTGTTTATCTCTGTTTTGGGTCTGAGTTGAGCTAGAAGGGAGGCTGCATACCTTGAGGAGAATCTGATACCTGTGCATGGACTTTTTAGGACTGTCTTCCCTATGGTATGATGCCACAGTCCTATTCTGTGTTTGCTTATTTGGCCACAGTCCTATAGAAGAGTTTTGTGAGGATTGTTGTCCTTAACAAGCTGAAATAGTGTGCCATCTATAGCAATGAAGGGAGGAGGATCTTGTGGAGAGGAAGCCGCAGTCTTCTAGGTGCCTGTTGGAGTGTTTTAGGGTTGTGACAAAATTTTGTGGGTGCCCTAACCATTGAGGAACTACAACAGCACTCACAGTCAGAGGTATGTTGATGAGATAGTGTTGAATTTGATGCTAGAGGATCAATCCTAGGTTGGACAGATGTGCTTGTCATCTTTGTGAGTTGTTAAGGTGACAAGGTGCCCTAGACATGTTGTCATAAAGGACCTTGTACAACAAAAGGTGGGCACACTTGGCAATCCATGTATTGGATCATTGGTTGGATCAGATGATAGGCAGCTGTGGGAGTCAAGGAGAGGGGGCAGATCTATTGATCAGATGCCCTAGTGACAGATCCCACAGAGATAGTGCAGCGTGGTGAACAACAGCATGCTTAGAGGTGTATTGGGTCAAGGGTTGACTCTTGCAAGGATCTGTTTGATGTGTTGATTATAGCAGCCCTTAGGAGTTGTTTGGTGGATCCCATGTGAACTGTTGGGAGGCCTACCAAGCAGCCAAGGTGACAGCAGTCACATTAGATCAAGAGGCAAGAGGACAACAACAAGGTATGTTGCAAATCGACTCATGTACGATGGATTGATGGTGTCCTAGGTAAGGACACATGGAAGATTGGTGAAGTTTGTGGGCAGCCATGTGTAAGGATCTCCCAGGTATGAAGATGCCCTAACTAGGTGCAGATGCTATAGCGTGGACTTGGTCTCTCGTGCACTGTTGGAGGGCAATGTGAGAGAAGCCCATGTGTGGACGAGATTGGACACTTATGGTCTACCGGAGGACAGTGTCCATGTTGGAGCCGAAGTGCAGTACCTTGTGTTGGAAATAATACTAAGAGGGGGGGGTGAATCAATATTTACAATTCAATAATTTTTCATTTCCCAATCAGATTTATATATGCTACTTCAGTGAAGTGAACTTGCGTGTGTACGCAACTATGATTAAAGAAACTAGCGTATACCCAGAGAACTTATGATTTTGTTAATTCATCATGTGTTGATCTTTCATCAATGCATCAGTACTTTATTATATAGTAACTATGTGCAGTAATAACATAATAAACCATCACACATAAGCAGCGAACATGAACACCAAGATTTAAGGTGGAAACCCAATGCGGGAGAAAAACCACCTATTGTTGCCGTCTTTGTCTTTTTTTAATATAAAGAAAATCTGTTTACAATCTTGTACTGATGCAAACACATACCAATATGCAGGCACCCATCTGCAGAAGGCTACAACCTTCTCTCGTTCTCCAGCTTCTACTGGAAGGGAGCTATAACCCCCTAGCTCTTGCACTAGCCGATCTGTTTACTAGTACGTAGGTGTCAGCCTAGTACGTAGGTGTCGTCCTACAGAAGGCTATGACCTTCTCTCTTCCTCCAGGGACAAGGTTTCATAAATTTTCAGATTGGATGCTCCAGGTACACAAAAACATAATATGAAGGTCTCGTTTCATCAAATTTTCACACTGGACCCTTCAGAAACTTTGAAGCTCAAACTCTAACAATAATTGCATCAACCAATAATCAGTCAATCTGAATAGTCAGACCACTATCACCATAACACTATGTTTAATCTGCATCATCATTCATAACCAACTGCAACCTCAAAAATCATACATCAGAATGCATACACTACTTTAATGAGCCCAACCTGCATGTATACGCTACTTCCTATAACCAAACCTGCGTATACCTCCAAAACTACTGAATCATAAAAACTTCTTAATCAAATATGTACCAACCAGTAATATTTTGAACATCTGTTGTCAAAATACAGAGATCTAGATGGTCAGCAGCAAATATCACCCTTCTCACTTAATCAATCAATCAATTAGACACAATCTCCTGATGCATTGAGTTCTACTTTCAGATCCAAGAAGACATCATTGACAGACAACAGTAAACCAGCAACAGTGATCAGATAGATCAGTCATTTCTGAATAACAGGCTTTTCTTTTGCATACACTAAGTGGGAGCTTCGAACTAGCATGTATACGCACCTTCACAAAGGCGAACCAACATATAGATATGCAAATACTAACTTACAACATTGTTGCTATTCCAAATTTCAGACATACCCAGATCATGACATTAAACAATAAAACATGTGTAAGCAATTAGATCTAGCCCAACCAATATCAGATCATTCAATGATAAGTCATTTCAGGTCTCATGATCCTGATCCAACATTGAATTCAAGGTGCACACAATATTTCAAATTATATCATAATCATAGCCCCTGCAACATAAAATATACTTTAGATAGAAGTATTCCTAATAAACCCCTTTACTTGCACACATGGCCCTTTGATCTTCTCCTCCTTATATTGTTTTTGGCCTTTCTCAATACCTCGAACCAAAACAACACTTAGAACCGGTGGTATTCTTGGACGGGATCAAATAGTCGTTACTCCGTTCAATATTGTGGGCTAATACCATGGTATTGACCCTTGGTATTCTTTAAACTTGAATTTCCTTGTTTTTCCAACCCATACACGCTTTTCCTCTTATGAAAGTGTGTGCATACATATATATGCTCTTTTTGTTCTATGAACTAGCATGTATACGCTTCTTTGACAAGGTTAACTTGTGCATACAGCTTAAGCTACCTTACAACATCCTTTTCCTTCAACTTCTTGATTTTGATCAATAGACCTTTGTTCCATCATCTTGTTCTTTTGTACCAATGCCATGTTACCTCTGAATTGATCTGTTACAATGTGAGTTGCCCTTTATCAAATCTGAACTGACCTGTGAGTGAGTTGCCATCAAGGACAACACCTATATAATAATACCAACACCTTGATGGACAAAGGTGATTGTTAGCCTAGCAGTTGTTGGAGCTCAAGGGTCTAATCAACCAGGAGCATGATTAAGTAGTCTGAGACTTGCATGTAGAGAAGGAATTTTGCAGTAGATGATGGAAAATCCTCCTAGCCCGTGTTCACTGTAGGAGATGGACATCTTGCAGTAATAGGTGGAAGCCCCCCATGCCCTATATTGGTCTTCATCGTTGCAGCACAAGAAGACCATAGTGAGCTGAAATGCCAGAGTAGCGGAGGAGCAGCATTGGGAAAATTGAGAGTTGTTCACAAGTGGAGCTGTGAACAACTCGACAGGAGTCTCGATGATTTGTGCCCTTGATGGATGAAGGGACAACTAGATAGCAGATTGGATAGCCGAGATTCAGTGGCCAGATGGACTTGGAGCATTGATATAATACAAGGGGCTCCCGTAGCAAGGTATAATACAAGAGGTTGGGTACCTCAAGGATCCTGCCCCTCAATTCTTGTTGTCCTCCTGACTACAGCACGATGTCTCCTCACTTCTTCTCAAGTGGCACATGAGCACTCATGGCACAATCGTCATCCTCCTCGACTTCTTTCTCCACCTTCGTTGGTGCTACCTTAGAGTCAGAAGCCTCTCCTTTACTCTTCTTCCTCGAACACTGGTTCGCATACTGACCTAATTCCCCACAATGGAAGCACTTGACCTTGGAGAGGTCCTTCTTCTTCGTCTTCTCCTTCTTTCCCGCAGGTGCTAGAGTTGCATCCTCTTCCTCCTCCTTCTCGATCCTGACCCCTTTGCTACTACTCCCCGTCTTGGTCAGTCATCTGATCTCTTCTTGACAAAGAGCCGCCCACAGTGCTTCCCAATATAGAAGACTCGCCCTGCCTAGTATGCTCTGGACAAATGTCTCTGAATCCTTGGAGACTACGTTAAGTGCGGTCCTTACCATCAACTCTTGATCCAGGGTGGCCCCTATGGAAGTCAGTTGGTCACGGATCCCCTTCAACCGACCGAGGAAGACATCTATCTACTCTCCCTTCTGCATCTGATATGACCTTCGCTAATTCTCCAGGAGCATCTTCCTCTGCACAGAAGTATGTTGGTACAATGTCTTCAAAGTGTCCCACATATCCTTTGTTGTTTCCTTCTCGGCAATGTGTGGGACCACATGATCCTTGACCCCATCAAGGATGATACAATTTTCCTTATCCATTGCCTCCTCGTACCTTTCATTAGCTATCGGGTTAACTGGGATAGCTATCACTCTCAAGGCGAAGCCCTTGATACGATGTCTGTCAAGAATGGACAAGATCCTGGCCTTCCGGACTATGAAGTTGGACGCTTCGTCCAACCTGTCCTGATCTCTCAACCCATTCACAGCCATCTCGCTGCTCTTCTGTCGACTCCTCCGAGTCTCTCTACTTCCCACCTGGAAGTTCTCGGTTCGACTCATGCTCAGTCTCTCTACTTCCTGCCCAGAAGTTCTCTTTTGGACTCCCTCCAAGTCCCTATTTCCCTCCTAGAAATCCTTTTGCCAACCGTCAAGTTGCCCCTCTACAATCGTATGTGCAACTGCAACACTAATCCGGATTCCTTGGCTAGAAATTCGCCTCGGCAACAACTTCCTCTACCTTAGTCTTGCCTTGTTCGGTATTGTTCTAACCACAGTTCCCCACTAGCTTCGCTCCCGCAAACTGCCCACAGCTTCCTTCACCCCAACAACTGAAGGATTGAGCCTCTTAGCTCTGCGCAATCCTGGCACCGGCAAAACAACTCCCTCAGCCAACTGCGTCAGCCCTCCTGGGCTCTACGTGAGCCTCTCTCTGGCCCAGACTGATGACGCAGCCCCTTTGCATCAACCCTTCCTCTGTTGCTTCTACAAGGATCAGCTACTGTCACTCGGGATAGCTGATTCTGCTGCAAATGCTCTACTCAGTTGATGCCTTTAGCTCTCCAATGATTTGCAACCACGCTTTGATACCATGTTGAATTTTCTAAGTCTATCCGTTAGAAAATTAATATGTATTCTGCTGGTTTATTTCTTCTACTTGTTTAAATTTGAACAAGTTATTTAATACATTTAAATACCGAAATAAACACAATACAATCACAACATCTACAGATCATCAGCTGAAAGAAAACAAACACACAAGTGACACCGTTATTTTTGGACAAATGTCCCCAGAAAAAACCAATGCGGGAAAATCGGTGCAGTTATTCTAAGGGTTTATTATTATGCAGTATTTCCTTGAGTACAACTGGGTGCCTAACCGGCTCACTCGGCAGAGAAAATACATGGCAGCAATACCTCTATATTTGGAAACAGGTATTCAGAAAACTTGTCCCATGAAACCCTCTCCAACACAACTAAATCTCACAATCCTCTGAGGCACTATGAGACCCTATGCGTCACTCCAGCAGCCTCTATGTGGATGATGTAGTCCCTCTGGCCTTTCCGTTGTCTCTACTCGGCTCTGCGTGGCCTGAACTGGTTGTTGCTCTCGCTCTCCCTGCTTCTGTGTTGGTCTCTCAGAACTGTCTTTACCTCTCTGTCCAGTACTTACTGCCCCTCGTTGTTGATCACTGATTCACTCTTGCTTAGCAACCCCGCTCTAGCAAAATGAATGACTAATCACTCTGGTGTGTTCTCTGACTGACCCTCAAGCCTCTTCTTATACTTTTCTCATTGGTCCTTCAACAGCTGAGATTAAATCTCTAATCAACGGCTAAGATTAGATTTGGCTCAATCCATGACTTTTGGAACATTCTAACCCAGTTTTATATTAATAACCATTAATATTTTATTTTTCCTAAGTTTAGACTTAGGAACTCCATTAAAAATATTAATTATTTTAATATCTGCCAAACCGGGTACAATCTGTCCAAACCATTTCTAGTCCTTGGATATCTCATGTGCTTTAGCCTCTCCACCAATTTTCATGGCTAGAGCACATCCGATGCTACCCCAAATCAACATTGTATCATTTACTTCATTTTATCCTAGATTTAGCTTTCGCATTTTCTAGGAGTTGCATTTGCACTCCCAAATTATACTTGTAAACATTGTATCCTTTTGTCCCATTGACCTATTTATGGTCATTCATTGGACATTAATAAAATTATATTGTCTACTACAAACATGACAGAGAAATGGGTGGGGAAGTCCCTTAACACAACACAGTGGAAGAAGTTCACAGCACTAGCCATGTGTGACTGGAAGAGAGAGACATGGCATCTACGACATAAAGGAAGAGAATGCTTGATGTTCATATGCTCAGAAGAGAAGGAAAATGGGAAAAGCACAAACACAGAGGAAAGAAGAATTAACCCAATGGTATTACAAGTAAAATGAGTAAAGCCAACATGTGAACCATTCACAATCACAACATTTTGAAAACCAAAACCTCAAACAAATATGTGAACACCACCAAAGAAGAAAATTGGGCCCAAATATGAAACATGAACCCTACAAAACCCGACCAATGACAAACATGTTGTAGAGTGTTAGGGTAATTTTTCCCTAGGGTTTTCTTGCACAATTAGGTACTTGTTCAACAAATATTTTTCATAATTTACAAGGTACCAGTTGTAATACAGAAGACATCCTTTGTACCCACAGTCAACGATATCACACTTCTGAACAATTCATAAGATAGAACTTCAACACAGGATATATTTCCACAATCAACAAATAATGAACAACACATTTCAACAATTGCAGCGTTAACTGAGTTTGAACAACCAGACAATCCAATCAGTCTCACAGTCTGAAGTTTCACAGGAATTCGACACTTTACTTTTTCAACTACACTATGTAATACAACTGGCTAGAATATAAAAACTAACTGCAGATCAGACCCTGCTCTGCTCCGCTACTACTCAAACCAGGTTAAGAATGAAGGCGCAAGTATTAAATTTTGTTTTTTCTTGTCGGGACTCCTCAGACCATATCTATGTCTTTAGCAAGGGTGTGATTACTTTGTTCCTAAGTCACCTGACACGGGGATTCGGGACACGTAGGATTCGGGATTCGTGGTGTCGGATTCGGGACACGCTGACCCCCCGGAACAGGACACGTTAGGACACGTTATATATTATTTTATATAATATATATATATATATATATATAATATATTTATATATATATATATATATATATATTAAAATTTATTAAATATTATCATATTTCTTACACAAATTTTAATTAATGATACAAATTTATTGATTTCAAACATAGATCTTCATCTATAGCTATTAGCATGCATAGTACATACAAAATTCAAATAAATGTCAATGGTACTAGTCACATAAATGATAAATCTATTAAAAATTTAAATCATGATTCATAATTCATAACTGAAAGACAACTTACAACTACAAGATAGTAAGATAAACACACTGACAACTGTAGTTTTCTCATTAAGTCATCAAATCAAAATGTGTTACATAGGCAGTGTTAGTGCAATGCCAATGGCAAATAGAAATAGAAAATATAAAACAACTACAGGTATACAAGCCTCAAGGCATCAATCAGCATCAGAATCAACATCATTGTCCCCATCATCATGGTCCCCACTGCTCTCCTCTACATCCTCCTCCTCCCCTGTATCCATAGTCGCCTTTGCATCTGCTGGTATGGAGGCTGACCCCTCTAAGTCATCAAATCTAACAGGCTCTAGCACTGGATCATTGAGATCCATGTTGGCCAATGCCAACTCAACAATGGTGTCCAGACCCATATCATCAGGAACAGTGTTACTTGGGAGCGGGAGTGAAAGCGGGGAGCGGGAGCGACATATTCAGAAGCTCTTGGTTTGGTGCTCTTGATTAAATATGAGTTCCATACCCTAATAAATGACAAAATTCAATGGAAACATTGCAATCCCCCAATCCTAAAATCCTGAAAAACTGATAAGTCTGCTGGATTTTGAATGAAATCTAAAATTCTACTTTCTCCATATGAAATCCAATGAGGCTGGAACCACTCTCAAACATCCTGAGTCATTTCATGGTAATGTTAAAAATTTAAGTAAAAGGATGAAAATGAAGATTAAGGAGAATGTCACTTTTACTTTAAGAATTTAACATTACCATGAATAGCATATCAATACTAGGGCCTAGACTTGATTATGAAGCTACCAAAATGCTCTACTCCTTGCTGCAACAGCACAAATCACTTACCAAATGAAAATATTAATGAGCAAACACGCCCTTTTCATACCCGCGCTGAGCTTAGCGAGTCCTGGAAACCGGACACGTGTCCTAAAATCACGACACGCCCCTGAAAATTGTGACACGCCCTCGGACACGACGTGTCCGAAACGGACACGACGTGTCCTGTGATTTGGACACGAATCCGGACCGAATCGTGTCGGATTCGCCGGATTCGGGATTCGCAGGGGGTTTAGGACGAATCCGGTTTCCTAGCTTTGTTCTAGCTTCCACGATGTATCTTGGCCCACAGCGTGCCCTTCTAAACACTTCGTTCAGCTTCACGACCAGTATCCACCTACAGCGAGAATGCTAAGGTTCCTGTCCTTTAGTGCACTAGACAAATTGCAAGTGCTTCACAGTCTTTCAAAACTTCCAAATGAAACCCAAACTCAGCTACAGGGATGACGTCCCAATTCAAGCAATCTAGTCACACCTTCTTCACTTTGTTCTTCTTAGAAAATCACCTTATCGGGACTCCTCAAACATTATTACAAGTTTTGTTGCCCTAATCTGAAGATTTTTTGTGGCCAAAACAAAAAGCACAAGAGCAAGCTTTGTTGCCTCCCAGTGGTCATTATGTGCTAGAGCACGCTACCCTTCCAGACAGAGATTCTCCTACAACACAACATCAAACAAACAGAACTTCACTATCCCTCAACTTGTAATTTTTGTGCCAGAATGATATCATAAGGCAAACAAAGGCTCCAATGTCTTCCAAAAGATATTCTTGTGCCCAGAACATAACAAGACCAATAGAAACTTGCTTCCTCAAAGAGAACTCACGTGCCAAAACAAAGAGAAGAAATAGGAGGATGTCAACTTAAGGTGGAATCTTTCACCACCGAAATTGACAAGAAGAAAGGGGTCATACAACCCTCAGAGCCTCGGGCTCAAGAAAAAAGCAGAGATATATTGATCCAAAACGAATTCATCCCTCTCATGTTTATAGATTTCCTATAGGGGTCTCTTCTTCTTAAACTGAGTAAATTTTACTCCAAACCCCAATTTTGAGTTTTTTTGCCCAGCTGCCCTAAAACTTGCCCAACATAGGGTATTTTGGGGTTTTTCCCCTTTATTGAGGACTATAGCCTATGGGGATTGAAAGGCTATTTTGTCCCTTAGGCATTCCCGGGAACATTACACATATAGAATCCCTAACAGCATAAACATGCACCCACCTGCAACTTGAAACCCTGTTATACCCAACAACAGAAGGTGGCAAAATAATAAAGCAAGAACACATAATCCTAGGAAGTAGATTAATATGCAAGCAGACACAGGCCGACAAAAAGAGGTGTGATTCATTTCTGCATCTTTGGTGTATCTCATATATTCATTTTTTAACAAATCTAATGTCGTGGTCCATAGTTCACCAAATCTCTACTTGAATTGGCTTGGCCCTCGATCATAGTCTCAATTAACCATTTAATGGGTGCTATTGAGTAGTATTGTGCATATGTTGGTTGTGGTATAGTACATACTGCCCAATTGATGCATGAGCAATGTTACAAGGTTCATGTTGGGCTCCAAAGCATACTTTTATCATTTACATCGATGTTTTCTCAAAATGCAAGGTGACTAGTGCCTTACAAAAATAATCAAAGGCACTTTCTAACGCATTTTTTAACAAAAACATATTGAACTTTATGCTAATATGCTTATGTGATCGTATTTCAGTTAACAAGGTTGCAGCCATCTTTAGTGATATATCTCACCCAAACCAGTCCAATGTTGATTTTCAACAGAATCATGGAATGGCAGGGTTTATGCCATTGTGGCTTCAGTATGTTCATGTTTGTGTGAACTCTACATTCAAATAGAAATGCAAGCAATTAAAGATACTTCCATCGAAAAAAATATGCAGAATATTAAGATTTGGGCATAAGGTCTATGGCACTTACACTGATCTCTAGAGTCTACACTTCTCAGGGGTATCATTTTGATTACTTAGTAATAGTTGAAAAGTAATGTAAGCGACTAATATAACTAAAATCAAATGGAAAAGAACAAATAACCATTCACGTAATCTTTCTTACCTGCCTCCCAAGGAGTACATAGTCCCCATCAGCAATGACCATTATAACTGCAGGGTCCTGCACCGCAGCTAATTTAATCCATGACTGAAAACTATGCAGTGCTCTTTGCAAATGCTTTGAATTAATGATGTCATCTAAGGCATCAGCTTGCAAGGTTGCACCCTATTTAGGAGCCGGGTAATTATTTACAATTTTTCTAAACTAAGTGGTGAAAAATTAAAAACCCTGTAGTAGTACATATTGTTTACAAGGATATTTCTGTGCTGTGTATCTCGCCGTGCCTGTTTCCTAAAAGATATGAGCATACCAGTCGTGGATATACAACAGCATTACATGACTCGGATGAGCACTTTAAACTATGTCCACCATCTTTTGATACTTTCCTCATACCACAATGCCCACAGAACCTCTGTAATATTAAAGAGAGAAGAAAACAGTAAACATAAAAATAAGTTTTATGATAAGATACTTGAGAAAAGAAATATTGTAATAAACTTGAAATACAAGAGATTAAACCGAAATACATTTTGGCTATGCCACTCAATCATTCCCCGTGCATAAGCAAGTAACCCTGCCTCTGATGCCTTCATGTTAGGTCCATATCTACGAAGGTCCACCAATTCCGTCCCTTCTAGCCACATAGGCTTGGTTCCTCCTGCACTGTGAAAAGATCAGCAATTACATCAATGGCGCTATAGTTCACCTGTTGCATTTTCTTGTTCTAGTATAAACTTGCCCTAAAGAAAAAAGCAATAAGAACAAGTACATTTCTCTATAATACATGCAGACATATATAAAAGCACAAGCTCATTGTCAACAAAATAAAAGTACCTGAAAAAATCGGCCACATCAATTGCAAAGACAGGAGTATCATCATTTGTTGTTAATCCAAGAAAAATAGGATCGCAAGACTGTAAATGGTCTCTTATAGTATCTACCTTGCAAACTGGGATGATTAGTGGCTGTCCATCTTTTACCAAATTTTTGTTTCTTGCTACTGGCACCACCTGTGAGAATAACCACGTCAATTACAACTCAGTATACCAGGAATTGTATAAAATAAACATGTAACACGATCTAAAGACATGATATTACACTGCAATAGCCAGCTAATGCAAAAACAGTTCTCTTAATCAGCAACCTCTTTTGCAATGAACAGCGAATATGTCAGGACTCAGAGGTCCAGAAAATAAAAGTTTAAGAGTGTCAACAAACTAAAAACATATTCCGAACCAGAACTACAGCAGAACTGGTTTGTCCGAAAATCACGAACTGGACTTCAACCAACCTAATAACTGATGATAAGACATGGTCAAATAAAAATATACATAAAATAATCAAAATTTAATCATATAGATAGATAGACACTATTACCCCTCAATTTCACTTCAGACTCCAAAGTACCTCACTTTTTTGGCCAAATTTTTTTCTTGTATCTAAGCCAATCCCGTGCATATCTGGAGATGATACCAGAACCCAAGGTTCTGTGATCAGTTGTGCCATCATAATGATTTGTATTATGTATCATGATCAGCCAAAAGTGTGAACATTGTATTATCTTGTATTATGTATCATGATCAGCCAAAATTGTGAACATTGTATCTTATTGTACGATACCATAGTTAGTGATCTATGTAAAATGTTTTTTTCATCTAGGTGGTTTATCTAGACCTTTGTCATTACTCATGGCCTGTCCTCTTCGTCCCTATTTCAAGGTAGTCCCTGCCCTTATGGCTTGTACTAAGCATCTCATGGAGGCCATTTATGGCTGAGATGGGTGTGCGGAAGCTTTGGAGTGGATCTATTAAGGCACATGACTTAGGGAACCCCTAGGTATTTTTTACTTTACCCGTATGTAAAAGTGTTTCTAATGTATTACAAAGGTTGTCACACCTAGAAAGCACAATTACTTTATCACTAGCCATGGGTCTACCTATGTATTTGTTGCACTTTGACCTGAGTGATTATTTACCTAGCACTTTTAGGACTTATGACATGTATTTAGCACTTGAGATCTTGTAAAACCACCTCATGAAGTATTTCTACATATTTATATGTAGTGAGACCAGGGAGACCCCTTCTCCACAATGCACTAGGCATTCTTGGGCTATTCTTCATGCACATGGACTGGTCATAGACTCATACCATACCACAACACATTCCATAGAGTGCTCAGCCACATCATCACCTTTGGAGCCCCATGTCTTCCAACTTGGAGATTGCATTACTTGACTGTTTGAGCATCTATTTCACATCTGTGGACTAGTTTTACTTTCCTAGACATGTCGCAGGTGGTTAGCATGATTTTGGGAGGAGGTTACATATTGGAGACCTCACTTATGATGGCTAGGCGCTATTTTGAATGAGTTATCCCCTCTTGGAGCATCCCACATGCCATACATGTGGCCAATTTCTCCTTCCTCATCCCTATTGACTCATTTTGTGAATCAATCTATCTTTGAGGGTATTTTTGAGGTTGTTAACATGCATTATGGAGGAACGTTGGCCACCCTTGACCTCATTCTTCCTTTTCTGGGGTGGGACATCCTCTCTCTTACGAAAATATTGTACATGTGGCACAATTACTTGAATAGTTTCTGTATTTTTGACCTTGTCCTCATGCTTAGTTGAAGGATAAATCTTTTTTGTGATCTCATAGGCTAAATTTAAAGAGAAAGATAAGATATTTTTATTAATGTCCGACAAATTATCACAAAAGTAGGTCAATGAGACTAAAGAGTACAACTAGTATGAAAACAATGTGGGAGTGCTAGCACAACTCCTAGAAAATGCCAAAAATAATGCAAGTAAAGAAACCTATATATATATAGGCGTGTGTGTGTGAGTAAAATTCTGACAAAGGTACAATGATATAAAACAATAAGTGAGTTTGTCCAAGACTAGAAAGGTGGACAACACAACACAAGAGCTTGTCAAGAGAGAGAGAGTCAGAGAGGGAGATTAGTCAATGGGGCCGATGATGTCAAGGTCTCCTCAATCTGATGGCCAAGGGCAAGGGGGGCGTACTAGGAACTGGCTAACTGTTAGAGTCTTTTGGTACCATCAACGAGCCCAGTTGTCTACTCCTAACAATCGAAATAAGGAAACTTCAAATAGATCTCCAGTTGCTCCTTAGATCTGGGAGGCAGTCTAATGAATGGGATGTGCTCTACTCTAGATTCATCTAGAGTTGATCTCTTTAATGCTCCATGAACATGTGTCTTGATGTATGTTCCAACATCGCCAAACTGGTCTCAATAATACCGAGTGTCCCTGTTGCCACAAAATCTAGCAGGCCTGGTGCGAAGTCCCACTAGGCAAATCGAACCTTAGGGCAACAAGAGATCAGTTGCCATTGCCACCTTAGCAACCTTTCTCCTGCTATCTAGTGGTATTCAATAACAAGGCAGGTTTCCTAAATGCTCACCTAAAGGGGATTCAAAAAGAATGGGTTAAGGTGATTGAATGAGGTCTAAAGATTGGAATATAACACTAGTGAATCCTAGAAGGCCTGAGTAATCTCTGCGAAAGTTCAAGTACTTTGTTCCTAGACCAATTATATGGCTGCTATAAGTTAGGGTTTTGTGGATTTTCAATGATAAGGCAAGCAATGCCATATAACAGCCAAAAAGAAAAGGTCTTTTAATGATTCATCAACAACGGTAAAATACCTTCAAATAGATACCTAGGATCTAGGATTTACAATGTAGTTTTATGGCTGAAACTATACATAAGCAGCAAAGGAATGTTGATGTTGTTGAAAATTGGCAGTTAGGGGAGCAATTTCCTCATTGGAGAAGCCCAGCATCCCCAATGGAGGTCCCTCTTCTACTTGAGAAAAATTAATTTTCACATGGAACATATTATTATTATTATTATGTTGGTCTAGGTCAACATGAAAAAATTCTTAGTCAGCCTAGAGAGAGAAATTGACCCTCCTCCAACCCATATAAATACAAGTTCATTGACCTCACTTGGAAACATCATCATCACATCACATCTTCATCTATTGGTTCGATATATTTTGAAAATTGCAGGGATGAGTTCACACGTGCGAAGGAGACAGAGGAGTTATGTTGACTAGCGTTGACTTTTTGTTTTGGGCACTCTTTGACCAACGTTAACTTGGGTTGATTTGACGTGGTTTGACCGAATCTCTAATCTGTTTTAGAAGGCCAAACTCAGGGAGACTTTGACCGAACTTCTGGGCATACTTTGACTACTTTGACCACAGATCTAAGCTAGGGTTTGTAATATTCCTAATTAGCCATGGATAATTGGAATATTCGATTTTGTCCAATTTTTGCCTTCTATAGTTATTTGTAAATAAATAAATAAAAAGTGAGGATGGGGGACATAACTCACTTTAAGAATAAAAACAGTCACTTCCTAGTAGCACAACGTTATGACTTAAAGGGGAGCTAAGGGGGCCAAAGGGGGGCGCAGAACTGGGGCCCACACAGACACATGGAGAGACTGCGCAGGAGGAAAGAACACGTGGCAAGAAGGGAATCACACAGGAGGAGGTGAGCCTAGGGATTGTGAGAGGCAGAGGTTATAAAATAGAGAGGAGCCCCCTCATTTTGGATCATTCAGTTATGTGCATTTTGTGCTAGTCATTTCGACTTCTAAGCACACTGGCTGTTTAGCTAGTCTGCAGCACTGTTTAGTGCATTGAGTGTCTCCGTTCAGAGATTTCACCCTTAGCCCCAAGGGACTTCGAGTGCCTACTCGGGCAAGGTATTTCCTTTGGCATTTCAGCAGTAATTTTATCAGCATTCCAGCAGCATTTTGGAGGACTGCGTAGCACTGCGAGAGGGACGCAGTTCTTTTTGGCAGTAGTGTTGGATTGGGGTTTTGCAGGAGGATTTAGGCTGAGTGATTGAGCAGGGGACCAGCCCTTGCATTTAGGAGGATTTTGGCAGAGTTTCATGCGGAGTTCTGGAGGGGTTTCTTCAGTGGCAGCGCAGAGCATTGAGGGACTACGCAGATCCCCAAGGGGGTGATTTTCAGAGGTCGGCTATTCCAGGAAAGCTTTCTGGGTTTCTCTGGGTTTTTGGAGTAGAGCCCGATTCCAAAGTTTCAGCATTTTCTGAGGAGGAGAGCAGCCCCAAATCATTATTTGTTTTCTAGTAGCAGCAGCACGGTAGTTCTCCAACAGCATCCACACAGAGAGGCCATTCCTTGTTATTCTAAGAGTATTTCTTCACTTGCCTTGTGCAAGTCGAGGTGCCACCTGTCTGATCACCTCTTGTACTCATTTTATTGCTCAGTATAATAAAATGGCTTAGCATTTCTCGCTGCATTTCTTGAGTATTTGCTTATATTTCCTGTTTAGATTATTATATGTTGTACCACTGTTATTTTGTCATTTCTGGGTTATTATATCATCTGAACATATTTGGTTGGAGTTTTGCTAGGGTTTGAGGAATATTCCGAGTTAGGGAAATTACAATGGTATCAGAGCATAGATCTGGCTCAACCTGTGGAGCTAGCAATCTATGACACCGGGGGAAAAACCCTACATTTGTTACAGAGGTAGAAGATACAGAGACACTGGATGTAGGTTGGAGAATACCTACGGAGAGGGAGACTGTGTCCCGGTGGTGGATGCAGAACAAGAGGAGTTGGTGGTTGACGCAAAACAGAAAGATCTGGTGGTGGACGCAAAGCAGATGGCAGACGAGGACGGGAAGAGATTTGCGGATATGCTCATCAAATCAGTGCAAGATCTGTCGAGGCAGATTGAGGGGATGTGGCCGAGATTCACGACAGTAGAGGCCAGACAGGGTGAGAGCCCACAAGTTTTTAAGATTGGTGAGGGTTCAGGTGCATCCCATCATTTTCCAGAGCAGCGTGATACTGCATAGCAGGTGGCCTCGCATGCCCCTACACGCTCTACCATGCCCACGTTCTTAGGAGCAGACACGGGGGTCGGAGCCCAGCAGGAGGCAGAGCCCGACCATATGGGCGATTATTTTGCAGAGTACCAGGCATACGGGCAGCAGTTCAAGGATGCCCTTTCATTCAGAGACTTTGTTCAGCTCCAGCGAGATAGTAGGCCCGCGATCATCACAGAGAGAATCGGCATTACCATGATGGTGACACCCACAGTGCAGCGAGTAGATTCCACTTGCCCACATTTGATGGTTCATCAAACAGTTCGGCAAAATCTTGGGTGGAGAAGCTGGACATTTATTTCCAGCTCAACCAGATGTCGGAGGTAGAGGCCATCAAGGTGGCAACATTGCATTTGGATGGCGAGGCCCAGGATTGGTGGTTCACGGGATGGTTACACTCGGGCACTCTACAGTGACGACATATGCGGAGTTTACTAAGAGATTGATGGAGCGATTTGATCGGAGAGATCCAGAGCAACATTTTGTTGAGCTAACGAGGCTCAAACAGACAAGGAGCCCAGAGACGTACATTGTAGATTTCTTGAGGGTCTCTGTGATGGTGCTAAACCTCTCCACGGCACGGACGGTCTATATGTATGTTGAGGGGTTAGCAGAGCCACTTCGGGATCTAGTCTGATCCACTAGACCAGCTACGCTCCAGAACGCTATCAGCAGGACCCAGGACTTACAGGATGTCTTACCCAGGTCCCAGACACCTTACCCCCAAAGACAGTCTTTTCAGTCTAAGGGGAAGGATGTGAGGATTCCATCTCCAAAGGAGAATCCAGGACAAGTACAGATTGAGGACAATGTCAGGAGGGAGCTGAAGAAGAAGCGGTTGTGCTTCACATGTCAGGAGCCGTGGGCACCGAGACATAGATGTGCTGCTAGCAAAGCACACTTATTGAGGTCTTCTCCGAGATCAGTGGAGAAGAGGATGACGAGGAGGATGTGGAGGCAGGAGATAGCCATGCCATTAAGGGACCTTTGCCACCTCCACCGCCAGCAGCAGGTGGTGCATCTTTTGCACCCACCGAAGGGGCCCTTGCAGCATTGCGAGGAGTTCCCAAGTATCTAACGCTACGCGTACGAGGGACAGTACATTGCCAGCACGTATCAGTTTTTGTTGACAGTGAGGCGACCCACAACTTCATCGATGCACAGATGGTTGAGCGAAGAGGTATTCAGACAGAGAGCTTCGATGGGTTTTCAGTTTTGGTCCCAGGAGATTAGACCATGACGTGTGCTCATTATGTTCCAGAGCTTTCAGTGATGATGGGCACCTACACATTGACTGACCACTTTTTCGTGGTCGATATCCCAAACACCAACATGATACTGGGTGTTCAGTGGCTTATTACTCTAGGGAAGGTCACGACGAATTGGAAGACCCTAGAGATGGAGTGGGATGATGAGAAGACAAGGAGACATGAGAAGATACGGGGACAGCACACATATCCACCTCAGACTGTGTTGGCTCATCAAATGGAGGCAGTGTTCTGGAAGGGAGACATAGAGTGGGTAGTGGAGCTACGTGCATCAGAGGCAGGGACTACAGGGCAGACGGTACATCCAGAGATACAATCCATCCTTGATCGGTATGCCATACTGTTTAGGGAGATTCCACCAGGACAGCCACCGGATCGGGGGTTTGAGCACACCATCGAGCTTGAGCAAGGCATACAAGCAGTGATCACTACCCCCTATAGGCACCCCAAGGCCTATCGGGATGAGATTGAGCAGGCTATCCAGGAGTTGCTGGCTCTTGGGCACATTTGACTGAGCACGAGTCCTTTTGCTTCTTCTGTGGTGTTGGTGAAGAAGAAGGACGGCACATTGAGGATGTGCATTGACTATAGGGCCCTGAACAAGAAGACCCTAAAGAACAGGTACCCCATACCCAGGATCGATGAGTTGATGGACGAGTTGAGGGGAGCACGATTCTTCTCAAAGATTGATTTGAGATCTAGGTACCATCAGATTCACGTGAGGGAGTAAGACATTCCCAAGACCGCCTTCAGGTGTCACTATGGGCACTTTGAGTTCTTGGTGATGCCTTTTGGGCTAACCAACGCCCCCGCTACATTTCAGTCTTGCATGAATCACATCTTCCGTAGTCATTTGAGGAAGTTTGTGTTGGTATTCTTTGATGACATTCTCATTTACAGCAGGACTTGGGAGGAGCATCTCTAGCACATTGAGACGGTATTGCGTATCTTACAGGACCAGCGGTTCTATGCCAAACTCTCCAAGTGCGAGTTTGGGTTGACGGAGATGTTGTATCTGGGACACATCATAGGGGTGGGCGGAGTGAGAGTCCACGAGGAGAAGATCAGGGCCATCAGAGAATGGCTTGAGCCGAGAAACGTGACAGAACTTCGAGGATTCATTGGCATTTGTACTTACTACCGGAAGTTCGTCAAAGGTTTCTCGTAGCTTGCTGCACCCCGGACAGATTTGACGAGGGAGGGGGCATTCAGTTGGTCAGATACGGCGCAGTGAGCCTTTGACAAGCTCAAGGAGGTTATGAGTAGCTGCCCAGTGCTTGTGTTGCTAGATTTTACGCAGCCATTTGTTTTGGAGTGTGATGCGTCAGGAGAGGGGATCGGAGCAGTGTTGATGCAGGGAGGTCACCCTATAGCCTTTGAGAGCCGGAAGCTCCTTCCGCACGAGAGGTTGTATTCTATATACGACAAGGAGATGATGGCCATCATGCATGCATTGGCTAAGTACCAGCAATATTTGGTGGGTAACAGGTTCAGGGTGAGGACTGATCACAACAGCCTCAAGTTCTTTTTAGAGCAGAAGCAGCTACAGGAGAGGCAGCAGAAGTGGATCAGCAAGATCCAGGCATAGGACTTTGACATTAAGTATGTCAAGGGTAAGAACAACATGGTAGCAAATGCCCTTTCACGTAGACCAACCACATTGTCTCTTATGAGCTTGGATACAGACTGGAGGGCTCGACTCTTAGTAGAGTACTCCAAGGACAGGTTTGCATGTGAGGTTCTAGATGGGCAAGTGGCAGATGACAGGTACAAGGTGGTCGATGAGATCATCTATTACAGGGGTCGAATCTTCTTGACTGAGGGGTCTCAGCTCAAGAAGAAGATACTCCAAGCATCACATGATTCACCATTGGCAGGACATCAGGGGTTTACCAAAACCTACAGGGCCATTAGGGAGAGGTTCTCATGGAAGGGCCTCAAGGAGGACGTACTCCAGCACATCCGGGAGTGCGATGTTTGCTAGAGGAACAAGGGAGAGATGAGCCATCCCGCGGGATTATTGCAGCCTCTTCCCATTCCGGAGGGGAAATGGGAGAGTATTTCGATGGACTTCATCATAGGGTTGCCCATGGTACAGGGCAAGGATTGCATCTTTGTCGTCGTTGACCGACTGACAAAGTACGCACACCTTTTTTCCATATTCGCACGCTATACAGCAGCACAGGTGGCCGAGCTGTTCTTTCGAGAGATCTTTAGGCTACATGGTCTTCCTAAGACCATCGTCAGTGATAGGGACAGCCGTTTCATGGGCGGGTTTTGGCAGGAGCTTTTCCGATTGGTTGGGACGAAGTTGACACTGAGTACCAGTTATCACCCACAGACAGATGGGTAGACAGAGATAGTTAACAAGTGGCTAGAGGGCTACTTGCGTAACTATGTCAGTGGGCAGTAGCGAGCATGGTTGAGGTGGCTGCATCTAGGGGAGTACTGCTACAATACTTCACATCACATGTCCATTGGTATCTCACCATTCTATGCCTTATATGGGTATCATCCTTTATCTTTTGCTGACATGATGTTGGGTGATAGCAAGGCTCCCAGAGCCAAGATTTGGGTCAAAGAGAGTCAGGATATTCTCCAAGCTCTCAAGGATAACATGGCTACAGCACAGAACTAGCAGAAGCTGTATGCCAACAGGGGTTGAGTGGAGAGACAGTTCGAGGTAGGGGACATGGTCTACCTACGATTACAGCCATATCGACAGTCGTCACTAAAGCAGAAGGGGGCTGAGAAGCTCAAGCCCCACTTTTATGGGCCGTATAGGGTGATACGCAAGGTTGGACAGGTTGCATATGAGTTGGAGCTGCCCCAAGGCAGCAAGATTCATAACGTTTTTCATGTATCATGCCTGAAAAAGGCATTAGGGTAGCAGGTGACAGTGACAGATGAGCTACCACCCATGGATGATGAGGGGTATTTGGTATTGCAGTCGGAGGCTATCATTGATACCAGAGAGAGGCAGCTACGAAGCAGGACGGTCCGGGAATTCTTGGTGAGGTGGAAGAATTTGCCGGATGAGGATGCCACTTGGTAGAGTGAGAAGATCTTGCAACATCCATCACTTCAGTTGCTTGAGGACAAGCAACATTTTGCCAGGGGAGACTGTAATATTCCTAATTAGCCATGGCTAATTGGAATATTCGATTTTGTCCAATTTTTGCCTTCTATAGTTATTTGTAAATAAATAAAAAAAGTGAGGACAGGGGACATAACTCACTTTAAGAATAAAAAAAAGTCACTTCCTAGTAGCACAACGTTGTGACTTAAAGGAGAGCCAAGGGAGCCAAAGGGGGATGCAGAAATGGGGCCCACGCAGACACATGGAGGGACTGCGCAGGAGGAAAGAAACACGTGGCAAGAAGGGAATCATGTAGGAGGAGGTGAGCCTAGGGATTGTGAGAGGCAGAGGCTATAAAATAGAGAGGAGCCCCCCATTTTGGATCATTCAGTTATGTGCATTTTGAGCTAGTCGTTTCGACTTCTAAGCACGTTGGCTGTTTAGCTAGTCTGCAGTATTGTTTAGTGCATTGAGTGTCTCTGTTCGGAGATCTCAACCTTAGCCCCGGGGGACTTCGAGTGCCTGCTCGAGCAAGGTATTTCCTTTGGCATTTCAGCAGTAGTTTTATCAGCATTCTAGCAGCAGTTTCAGCAGCATTTTGGAGGACTGCGCAGCACTGGGAGAGGGACGCAATTCTTTCTGGCAGTAGTGTTGGATTGGGGTTTTGCAAGAGGATTTACGCTGAGTGATTGAGCAGGGGACTAGCCCTTGCATCTAGGAGGATTTTGGCAGAGTTTCAAGTGGAGTTCTGGAGGGGTTTCTTTAGTGGTAGCGTAGAGCATTGAGGGACTGCGCAGATCCCCAAGGGGGCGATTTTCGGAGGTCGGCTATTCAAGGAAAGCTTTCTGGGTTTTTCTAGGTTTTCGGAGTAGAGCCTGATTCCAGAGTTTCAGCATTTTTCGAGGAGGGGAGCAGCCCCAAATCATTATTTGTTTTCTACCAGCAGCAACACTGCAGTTCTCCAGCAGCATCCACGCAGAGAGGCCATTCCTTGTTATTCTGAGAGTATTTCTTCACTTGCCTTGTGCAAGTCGAGGTGCCACCTATCTGATCACCTCTTGTACTCATTTTATTGCTCAGCATAATAAAATGGCTTAGCATTTCTCGCTGCATTTCTTGAGTATCTACTTATATTTCCTGTTTACATTATTATATGTTGTACAATTGTTATTTTGTCATTTCTAGGTTATTATATCATCTGCACATATTTGGTTGGAGTTTTGCTGGGGTTTGAGGAATATTTCGAGTTAGGGATATTATAGGGTTTGAGCACAAGTTGACTTTGAAGGATGACCAAATCGTAGGCATAATTTCTAGATTGTTTTGCCAAGGTTTGACTGAAGAAGGAAGGGCACATTCATTGTTGGTTTGACCGAAATTTTCTGAGCAAGTTTGAGCATTGACTAGTGTTGAAGGAAATGTAACTAGGTTTGGTCTTCATAAATGTACTTTTGATATTTGTATTTATTCAAGAAAAGAAATATTATTTTTATTATATTTGTCAATGAGTTTCTTGCTCATTGAAATAGGTCTTGCACATGTTAAAGTGCTATAGGTGACCCAAAGAGTCAAAAGAAATGTTGAAGACCTTAAGGGCATGTTACACTATGTATACTTATGTATTAGAGTCAAAAGAATATACCTCCAAGCAAAGTTAAGTCTCCTCCATGCAATGGCACCATCAAAAGAAGCAATCCGAAATAAATAGAGCAAGTCGTCTTGCAGTCTTCAAGTTGGCCTAAAGGAGGGACATACCTCTATATATAGAGGTTGTCCACTCCTCCAATGTCAAGCTCACTCACCTCTGAAATCAGTGAAGGTAGAAGACTGAAAAGGAGAGAAGAAAACGGAAGCTAAAGGATCCTCTAGTGCAGCAAAGAAGGAGAAGTCATCACCGAGGATTAAGGATTGTTTCTAGGGTAAAACGCAGCCACACGTGCAAGAAAGGAAGGGTCTTCCTGCGGTCATAACAGCAGCAACTCATAGTCAACATATCTCATCATTTGGGCTAGAAACATAGGCCTAAAAGGCCTCCCACTCAAGCAAAGAAACAAGGAAGAAAAGCAAATCTAATAGGACTGTCCTAAAGCCTATTATAGTCACACGTGAGAAGAGAAAAAGGTTGTCTTTGCTGTCATAACAGCCCTCCTATTACAGTCATACAAGTCTATTGGTTGGTGAAGGAGAGGAAGACATCATCCCATGTGAAAGGGTCTCTTCAAAGATCAAGGATAAGTGTCTCTTCTAGAGCAAGTGCAACAAGATCTATCAACAGTTGAAAGAAGAATGAAGTGTCGGGAAACGAAGTGTCGAAAGGAGAAGAACAAAGTGTCGGGGAGACACAGTGTAGAAAGTAGGAAGGACTTGACTTGTGTTTGGAGGATACTCTGGTCAAGGGTCTAAGGTTTGGCATTGATCAATAAGAAGCTTCAATAAGAGAAATTTACTAAAGGGTTTCCCTCTCAAGAGGAGAGGTTTTGGCCCGGGCAGAGAGCCAACATCTTGTGTTCTTTTTCTTATGTTTTTGGTAGCAGTTTGATGAAGTACACACCCATGCATTAATAAGAAGAAGAAGAAGATTAAGCTAACAAGACAAATCGTAAAACGACTTCACAAATTGTTATCAAGTCAAGAAGAATCACACTACACCTAATTTCCCTAGATTCTTCAACATGGTATCAAAACTAAGGTGAGACATCAAGGAAAGGGCATCTCAAGAACACCCATAAGGTGACTCATCAAGGAATAAAATCTCAAGAACATCTACAAGGTTGAAGCATCAAGCCAAGAAGTCTCAATCACTTCAAGAAGGTCTACCATCTATCATTCATCAAGGAAGACTACAAAGCAAGAAGAAGAGCCTTATATAAAGGCACCTACAAGAAGAGCAAATCAAAGAAGGACCTACATCATCTACAAGCCATCAAGCAAATCTCATCATCAAGCAAGTCCACTTGGAGAAAGAAACTTGAAGAACATCAAGATCTAAGGAAGGCAAGCCATCAAGTCTTCAAGGAGAAAGCAAGTCCACTACATCTCAAAATCTATCAAGTAAGTATATGTCCCCTTCTGAATATACATCAATGTCTTTTTGCAAGGAAAGCAACAAATTGGTAGGTACCAATAACTTTCTTGCATGGAAGAAGAGGACTGATTTACTTCTCAAGGAGAATGAACTTCTAGAACACATCAAAGGGAATATCACTATCCCTGCTAAGGAACAAACTCAAGCCTTAGCCAAGTACAATAAGGATGAAACAAGAGCTCAAAGGATTCTAATAGAATCTATCAAGGACTCTCTCATTCCTTATGTCTCCAAACTTGAAACATCAAAAGAAATATATGATAAACTAGTAGAGCTATTCTTAGTAACCACAGCTAGAGAAGTGATATCTCTACAAAATGAATTGTACAAAATAAAGATATCAAAGGAAGGAATAGCTCCCTACTTCATGAAGATCTCTGAGATGAGGGATCAACTTCAAGAGCTAGGGGAAGTCATGTCTGACAGGGAAATGACAATTGTAGTACTCAATGCTCTACCTGAGGATTGGGGCAACTTCACATCAAGCATATATGCCAAAAAGGAAGCCACCCCACTAAGTGAAATGTGGCCTCTATGCAAGATAGAGGAAACAAGACTCAAAGCAAAGGAAGATGTGGGATCAAAGAGGCAAGCATTTGCTACCATGGCCAAGAGAAAGAGAAAATTTGGCAAATTTGGTCCATGATGAACAAGCAATAAAGATATGTCCAAAGTCCAATGCTTTGGATGCCAAGGATATGGACACTACAAAAGGAATTGTCCTAAACTTAAGAAGGACAACAACAACAAAAGAAAAAGGGAAGAAGCTCATGTAACTCAAGAAATGAAAGAAGAAGACAAGAAGCAGAAAAAGGAAGATCCTCCAGATCTCTACTATGACTAAGTCAAAACTCTCTACTTAAGTCTTCTTTCAAAGTTTTGAGTAGTATAGGAGCATGTAGAAATAGAATAGAATGCATGGTTAAAGATATCTTCTAGAATATAGGAGCATGGTAGATATAGCTCAAGATATTCATGTAGAAGGAGCATACCTAGTATAGGACCTCATCCACAATGAAAGAAAATTGATCATGATTAAGAATCTTAGAAGGCCTCCATCATCAAAAAGGAAGAAATGTTTGCAGGGTAAGGATCTTCTAGATCCTCTGATAGAATCTTCAAAAGAAGATTCATAAACAAGAGCAAATGTCTCATTGGGAGTCCCATTCATGGGATTCAAGAAAAGGATGATATGCAGGCAAGCTAAGATGAAGCAAGAAGGGCCACACCATGGACAATCAAATGAAGCCAAGATGATCTAAGGAAAATCAAGATGAGGTATGTATGCATCAAAGTTAAGTCATGTCATCATATGTATATTATTGAGTCATGGGAATAGTTCTATGACATGATCAAGTATGAAAGAATCTCTTTCACCAATGACATGCTTGAAGGCATGTACTACAATGCAATAAAGGTCAACAAAAGGATATGCTCACATAAGGAGTATAAGATTGCTGACTAAGAAGCACGTGAAGAAGAAATGTTGACTAGTCCAAGAAGCAGGCAATGAAGAAGTGCTCCCACAAGGAGCATAAGGTGGTTGACCAATCTATCCAAGAAGATGCAAATGAAGAAAGAGATCAAGCATGTGAAGAACACCATGGTTACAAAGAATCACTATTTGACAAGATACTTTGAAGACATCTCTTGAAAGAAGGCATGACAACTCTGACAAAGGAAGAAAAAGATCAAAGGACCCTTGACACCTGTGAAGGCCTTGGAGATATGAAAGGTGCAAATAATTGATTCTACTCTACAAAGATGTCATGATGAAGAAGCCATCCAGCAAAAGTACCATTTAATGTTGAAGCAATATCAGGATGAAGTCATGAAGGGCTACTAGATCGAAGTATGGAAACAAGAAAGTACAATGAAGCATCCATATGAAAAAGTATTTTGACGCATAGACAAGATGACAAAGTTGTAGCCAGATGACAACAGAACCTTATATATGACAAGAAGGCCACTTTCCACGAAGGAAGCAATGACATGACAAATCAGGAAGGAAAGTGATCGATGGATGGTGCCCTACCAAGAAGAAGTTCGAACAAAGACATCATGACATCAAAGTAAAGGAGATCAAGCAGCTGAAGGACCCATGAAGAAGTTGTTGATGAATGGGCAAGTCCCTAGCTAAGAGGGAGTTCTGACAAGTTCCCAACTACAAAGGAACGTGGGCAAGTTACCTGTCAGAGGAAACTTGGGCATGTCTTCCTCATTCAAGAGGAAGGGATAGACACAACATTCTCGTCTTCACTTGGGAAGAAAGAATGGGAGGATTGGGTAATCATCTGGCATCTAATACTCTTTGAGAATGTGTAGGGCATCCAAGACAAGAGTAGGCAAGAGGACCAATATTCTTTGAGGGCTAGGAACCCAAGATAAGAATAGTCCTAGCAGGTCATACTTAGTGAACACTCGGGTGGGTATGTACCTTATGAGACAATGAATAAGGTGTCTATAAGTCATTGGTCTCGCTAGCATTGTGCTATGATCCATTGAGAGATAAGAGTTGTCAGTGAAGGCCTTGCTGTCGAAACAATGTTGGTTACGATGATGCTATAATAGATGGATTGCTAATCCGGTTTCTCTTATGTGAATTCTTCAAGATTGAAAAATAGCCAAACAACTTGTAATGTTGTATGAATAACTCCTTAGTTAAGAGGGAGTGTTGAAGGAAATGTAACTAGGTTCGGTCTTCATAAATGTACTTTTGATATTTGTAAAAGAAATATTATTTTTATTATACTTGTCAATGAGTTTCTTTCTCATTGAAATAGGTCTAGCACATGTTAAAGTGCTATAGGTGAGTCAAAGAGTCAAAAGAAATGTTGAAGACCTTAAGGGCACGTTACACTAGGTATACTTATGTATTAGAGTCAAAGAATATACTTTCAAGCAAAGTTATGTCTCCTCCATGCAATGGCACCATCAAAAGAAGCAATCCGAAATAAATAGAGCAAGTCAGCCTGCAGCCTTCAAGTTAGCCTTCAAGTCGGCCTAAAGGAGGGACAGACCTCTATATATAGAGGTTGTCCACTCCTCTAATGTCAAGCTCAGTCACCTCTGAAATCAGCGAAGGTAGAAGACCAAAAAGGAGAGAAGAAAACGCAAGTTTAAGGAGCCTCTAGTGCAGCAAAGAAGGAGAAGTCATCACCGAGGGTTAAGGATTGTTTCTAGGGTAAAACGCAGCCACACGTGCAAGAAAGGAAGGGTCTTCCTACGGTCATAACAGCAGCAACTCACAGGCAACATATCTCATCATTTGAGCTAGAAACATAGGCCTAAAAGGCCTCCCACTCAAGCGAAAAGACAAGCAAGAAAAGCGAAGCTAATAGGACTGTCCTAAAGCCTATTATAGTCACACGTGCGAAGAGAAGGAGGTTGTCTCTGCTGTCATAACAGCCCTCCCATTACAGTCATAAAAGTTTGTTGGTTGGTGAAGGAAAGGAAGACATCATCCCATGTGAAAGGGTCTCTTCAAAGATCAAGGATAAGTGTCTCTTCTAGAGCAAGTGCAAGAAGATCTATCAACAGTTGAAAGAAGAACGAAGTGTCATGGAACGAAGTGCCGAAAGGAGAAGGGCAAAGTGCGGGGAGACAAAGTGCAAAAAGGAGGAAGGACTTGACTTGTGTTTGGAGGATACTCTAGTCAGGGGTCTAAGGTTTGGCATTGATCAATAAGAAGCTTCAATAAGATAAATTTACCGAAGGGTTTTCCTCTCAAGAGAAGAGAGGTTTTGGCCCTGGCAGAGAGCCAACATCTTGTGTTCTTGTTCTTATGTTTTTGGTAGCAGTTTGATGAAGTACACACACATGCATTAATAAGAAGAAGAAGATTAAGCTAACAAGACAAATTGTTATCAAGTCAAGAAGAATCACACTACACCTAATTGCCCTAGATTCTTCAACCACTGGTTAGGGCAAGTCGTAGACTGTTGTTGACTATACTTTTATAGGACCAGAAACTGCATACTAGTTCTTTGACCAGATTTGACTTTATCTCTCATCTTTGAAAGGTTTTTGGATTGGATGAATTGGATTAGTCAAAGCTTGACTTCGACTCACTGATGGATGTACTATGTATCTCTTGCTAAACACTGATTGACTGATAGAAGAAGAATCTGGTTGGGTTTTCCCCCTTGTGGGGTTTTTCCTTGGTCTTTGACCTAAATCATTGTGTCTCATTGATCTTGGATATCTTCTATTGTGCATATTGTTTACTGTTCTATCTACAATTGCTTATTATTATTGGGTGACTAATTATTATATTGGCAAAGTGAATGCTACTAGAAGAAGAAATTATTTAAGTGATTGTTACAGCATAGAACATTGTGAAAAACTAACATGGTGTGAAATTTCCTTGAAATTGCAGCAACTGGAAATTAATTCTTCTAACTGATTAATTATGCAGTTTATTTGTTATGGCAAATAACGAATAAATCGCACTGCAATTCTTCACAATAAAATTACGCCACGGAAAATAAAAGAGAAAATAGATGCACACACACAATAAAAATGACACCAATATTTTTGGACAAAATTCCTCTGAAAAAAACCTAAAGCGAAAATCAGTGCAGCAGATAAAAGTTTATTTTTATTATATACAGCAGCAAAATTTGAGTATAATAATCTACATGCCAAACAGGCAATCCTCTAGCAAAATAATCTAGCGAAATACAAGTGAGATTGTCTCACTCCACAACTGATCTGGCTCCAACAA
Organism: Pinus tabuliformis; assembly: GCA_031772625.1. Classification (NCBI taxonomy): domain Eukaryota; kingdom Viridiplantae; phylum Streptophyta; class Pinopsida; order Pinales; family Pinaceae; genus Pinus; species Pinus tabuliformis. The sequence goes on along the minus strand of CM062818.1, from coordinate 1,341,386,336 downwards.
CTGGCTCAACTGAGCTACTCAAAATGCCCCTGCATCAACCTCTGCACAGTGCTTGTACAGGCCCTACTCGCATTACATGTGGAGCTTCACGGAATTTGTCATTTTGCCTAACTCTACCTCTGGAAATGATTCACTTGGCCTCCTGGAAATTTTCCCGACCTCTAGCACCTGAATCGATCTCCTCTTCAGCTGAATCGAAATGCCCTCTGAAGCTTATGCGCTACCTCACTAAGGAAATAATGCGGCCCTCCGACTGTTGACTCTCTAGCACTAGAACTTCACCGGAAATCTCTGTTGCTACTCCCTCTTGCTTCTACTTTCCTTCTAGCTCAAAATCTTCTTCCCTGCTCAAACTCCACAACTGGATAGCTTGATCTGCCAAGGAACTCGCTCTCCTTGTGTCTCACAACTGTCTCAAGTGTATCTTCTCCATCCCCATTGACCTGCTCTTATAATCTCTCATTGGAGCACCAACGACCATGATTAAATCATTATCAACGACCAACATCATCTCAAACTCAATCCATGTGAGTTTCTAGAGCATTCTCACATTCCTTAATTAATTACAATTAATTAACTAGTTTTCCTAAGTTGGACTTAGGAAAAATTTAAATGATGACTAATTAATTTAATTAAGGTATTTCGCAAGGTTATCTCGTGAAACCTTTTCTAGGTTTTGAAGATCTTGTGTTCTTAGTCTCTCTGACACAAATCGTGACTAGAACACTTGTTCGATCTTACAAAAACTAACAGTCCCTCTTAGCAAGGAAGGTGTTCTCCCATAACATCTTCCCTCATGATGTTGATGTCTAACATTTGTAACAACTTTTCATTGTCCACCAATCTATGGCGCATACTCTTATTCATCTGCTAGCCCTATAGTTGAACCATCCTACATCTGCGGTGTTGACACTACATTGTGCCACCCTGCACTACTACCAACACTGCTTTGCGCTGCATCTAAACTCATGTTGTTGTTGTTGCAACTGCTGCAACTGAGAACCAATCTACTGATCCACTGTGTCCTTGTACTGGCTCTGCAACTATCTCCTGAGTCTCTGACTGCAACTAGCATTTGCATTGTCTACTGAGTAACTGTCTATGCCCGACTATCTCTGCACCCCTCTCGTAACTGAATGCAACTATCTCTCAAGATCAAACTACGCCTACTGACACTGGTCCTTCTACTACTGAAAAATTGTGGGCCACTGTAGCCAAGGTGATGATCCATGAGGAAACATTTGTCTGATGTTGTCCTCCTTGGACCCTGCCCAATCCTGCAACTCTGAAGTACTAGGCTCCACCTCCATCTAGAGGTATAGTCGTTATCAATGCAAACTCCTCCATCTTGGAGGTTAACTCATCTATGTCTACCGAAGTTGTTGCCTGTTGCTCCCCCTTCTTGCCCTTCTTCCTCTTGGGACACTAGGGTTGTAGTGACCAAACTCACCACACCTAAAGCATTTGATCTTTGACAAATCCTTCTTTTTCTCTCCTCCCTTTGAGCTTTGTGCCTGACTAGAACCCTTCTTCACGTTTCCTTCACTGGCAAGGGCTACATTATCCTCCTCCTCCTCAACCTTTCGACCCTTTTCTACTGTTGTTGGTAGTAACCTGGACAAGACTGAGCGTTAGCTCCACCTATGTAAAATCATTCCATAAGCATTCCTAATTAGGCATTTTGTCTCGTCCAGTAATTCCCTGAACAAACGTGGCCCACACTTTGGTAAACCCATTTAGTGTTATTCGCACAAGTTCAATGTCCTCTAGTTTCTGTCGAATTCTGGTGAGATACGGAGTTATGCCTTCACCCTTCATCATCTTTGTGGTCCTCAACTTCTCCTTGAGAACCATTTTTCGATTCTCAAATGGATCCTAGTATAACTTCACAACGGCATCCCACATGTCCTTTGTCGTATTCTTCTATGTAATGTGTGGAACAATATGATCTCGAACTCCATCCAAGACCATCCTCTTTGCTTTGGCCATATCCTTCCTATACTCGTGGAACTGGATAGGGTCTGTCAGTACAGCTACAACTGTTGTCACGAACTCTTTCAGGCCATGCTCATCCAACAGGAATAGCATCCTAGCCTTCCAGATACCAAAGTTCGAGGCTCCGTCAAGTCTATCCTGATCTCTGAGACGTACTGCTGCCATCCCTGCGAAAACTCAAACGCTGGGGAAAAAATGAACCAGGAAACTCCCTCTTTCCCGTGGCCCTACTTTTGTTACTCACACTCCTTGAGGAATGCACAGTTATGCCTTTGTTTGCATCTAGATGTCCTTCTCAGATACTCACATTGCCTGCTACCTCAACTGGACAACTCGCTCAACCTTCTGGAAGTCTTTCTCTGGAATCTGGCACACAATATGTTGCTCCTGAAGCCTTGCATTAGTTGACTGGAAAAATTGTTACGACCTATTGCAGCTGGAAATCTCGAATCTCCTCCTGATAACTGGATCTAGAAGCCCTTTGAGAAAATTGGAAGTCTCCTCTGTGTGCTTTTCTCTCGCATCCATTGTTGACTTGTTGTTGCAAAACCTGCTACAAACCAACTACGCCCAGCTCTACTCAACGAACTAACAGATCTACTCACCTGAAACCTCTATCTCGCAAATCCATAACCTGCAAATCTTTGCTTTTGATGTTGATCGAATTTTCCTTCTGCCTAGAGTTGGAAATCCCTCTGCCTCTGAAAATTCACACTTCCTAGTGATCTGCACAAATCTGAGAAATTTTGCTCAGAACTCCCCCAAAAACGGAAAATTTTTTTACCTTAGCTACTAAGCCTCTGATCTGATCAAAATTGCTCTTATACCATGTGAAATTTCCTTGAAATTGCAGCAACTAGAAATTTAGTTTTCTAGCTGATTAATTATGTAGTTTATTTGTTATGACAAATAACGAATAATTCACACTGCAATTCTTCACAATAAAATTACGCTGCGAAAAATAAACCGGAACTGAGAAAATAGATGCGCACACACAATAAAAATGACACAAGTATTTTTCGACAAAACTCCCCGAAAAAAACCTGAAGGGAATACTAGTGCAGCAGATGAGGGTTTATTTTTATTATATGCAGCAGCAAAATCTGAGGACAATAATCTAGATGCCTGAAAGGCAATCCTCGAGCAAAGTAATCTGGGCAAAATACATGTGAGACAAATTGTCTCACTCCATGTTAAAAGTCCTGAATCTAACAAATCAGAAACCCCTACTACAATTACTAGTTTACAATCTCCTACTTGTTCTTTACATTAACAAGTTATTTAATTGCATAAACGTCGAAGTAAACACTATTGCAGCCTTCACAAATATACAAATCATGCATTGAAATAAACTGAGACAATAACACAAGGGACACCGTTATTTTTCGACAATCGTCCCAGAAAAACCCAATTCGAGAAAACCAGTGTAGAATATAGAGGGTTTGTATTATTAAGCAGATTTCATGAATACAACTAGGGTGCCAAAAATGGCTCACCCAACAGAGAATATCCTCGACAGTAGTACCTCTATCCGTAGACAAATATTTCGGCAAATCAGCTACCGGAGGATCAAACCCCACAACGACTCTGGTTGTTCCCTATGCTGAACAGCGAAAGCTGCTCCAAGCATTGCTCAAGAACTGCATCACTCCTCCAAAAGTTGCGTCACCCTCTCCCGGCTCAGAATCTGTTGCTCTACTCTCAGTCTGCCCCACAGAATCTCCCCAGCATTGCCTCTAAAGCCTAGTGTCAGCCTCTGCGGCTTCTGTGTCTCACTGCTTCAGCCCTTTGTATCCTTTGCGTCAAATTTACGGCCTCTGCATCAGCCCTTCTAGGGCCTACACTATATCTCCTAACACTGCGTTTCCTCTCTACTATGTATTCTTCAGCCTAGGATGAAAATCCCTTGTTCTGCCCCTCACTGCAACTCTGATCACTAACTTGATTTCCTCAGCAAACCTTGTCCTAGAAAATCGAATTCTTTGATCACTTGGTGTATCTCCAACTAACCCTCAAGCTTCCTCTTATACTTTTCCTGTTGATGAATCGACGGCCGAGATTAAGTCCCTAAACAACGACTAAAATTAAAATCGACTTGATCCTCGTCACTTAGAAGTTTCTCACCCATATTTTATTAATACACATTAATATTTTTATTTTCCTAAGTTTAGACTTAGGAACTCATTAAAAATATTAATTATTTTAATAACTCCTCATCAAGGTGGAATTTCTCTAAACGATTTCTAGGTCTTGGAGATCTCATGTGCCTTAGCCTCTCCACCAATTTTCAAGGCTAGATCACATCCGATGCTACCCAAAATCAACACTCCCTCTTAGTGAGGAATGTGCTCTAGCAATGCTTCACCATAGAAGCATCACGCTAATCCTACACATCGATCCTCTATGTTGATGCTTGGCTTGCTGCCCCACATCCACTTCGTCACTACTTCTTGTATTGCTGCCCATGACACTGCCACTGCCACTACTACATCTGTACTATAGTTCCCTCTCAACAAGTTGCATCATGCTGCCCATCAATGTTTTTAAAACCGGAACCAGTGACCGGACCGGTCCACCTAATGAACCGGTTTACCGACCGGAACCGGTCTAACCGGGACTGGTTTGGTCTAAACAAACCGGTTTTAAAAAAATACATTAAATAATTAATTTTTAATGAAACAAAACTATTTTTAAGATGTAAAAACATGATTCCAAGCCAATAGAGACAAAATATGCAAAGTTTGCTCATTTATATACCATGTAAAGGTGAATATATAAAAATGGCACCGAGTGCAATACATATCATCGACAAAATAGCAAAATACATAAGAAATGAGGCTCTAAATGGCCTATAAAGTCTAAAAACAATGTTGTAAGCTATGAGGCCAATGGCCTACTACAAGCCTACAGTGTACACATGATCAATCATCAAGTTCATAACCACTACTAGACACAGGATCATCATCGGGAGCTACATAGACATCATCTGGTTCAAAGTCTGAAGATGCCTCAGCCTGATCTGCAACCTCAGTATCAATGCCACCAATGACAATAGAAGTGGACCTAATGGAAGCACGAGTTTGTCGACCTGCATGACTAGTGCCTTCCATTGGTTCTTTGCCTTTCCTTGATGCCGCTACTGATCCTGGTTCTGATGCCACCACATAATCTGCTTCAACCCCTGCTAAAGTCATGTCGATATCAAAATCAACCTCAAACACAGGTTCTTCAGTCTCCTCCACCCATTTTGATGTTGGATCAATATCGTCCAACACAATGGGATCTAGATCAGGAGTTTTGCTCATCATTTGGAGCTCTAATTGCATTTATTGTTTACCCCCAAACCATGAAATCCTGAAAACCATTAAGTCTGCTGAATTTTGAGTGAAATCTAAAATTCTAGTTTCTCCATATGAAATCCAATGAGGTCGAAACCACTCTCAAACATCCTGAGTCATTTCATGGTAATGTTAAAAATTTAAGTAAAAGGATGAAAATAAAAATTAAAGGAAATGTCACTTTTACTTTAAGAATTTAACATTACCATTAATTGTCAACATTGTTAGGGTTGAAACACCCTTAGTTTCCCCCCAAAACCCCTAAACCACAATCAGGAATACACTTTTTGCAAGTTTTGGTGGGCATGCCTAAAACCGGCCGGTTTAGGACGGAACCGGCCAGTTTGATACAAACCGGCCGGTTCCGTCCTAAACCGGCCGGTTTTTCACCGGTTAGGGCAAAAAATGGGTGAAAGGGCCTTTCCAACCGGGTTTTTTGGCCGGTTTAGACCGGCGGCCTTGCTAACCGGCCGGTTAGACCGGTAACCGGTTTTTTAAAACGGTTTTGAAAACTATGCTGCCCATACCACTGCCACTGTTAACTGTTGCACTACAACTCAATTACCAAGAATTAAGTAACTGACTTCACCCAAATACTGACATCTCGGTTAGTCTGGAAGCCTCGTGATGTTGAAGCCACCTCTGTTGTTATCTTGTGCTCCCTCTGCTGCTACTGCGTTCTTGCAACCTCTTTTGTGCCCTCTCGCACTGCTGCAACCTCCACTGCATCGCTACAAACTTGTGCACTCTAGCACTGCCTTCTCGCTCCATCACACCTTGCTCCACCCGACACCTGTCATCATGCTACTTTCTTTGAGGGTTCCCATAGTTGTATGTGATCCAAGGGTTTGGGCACCACAAGAATCCTGCCCCCCCTTCTATAGTCCTCTCGGCTACAGCTCTATGTCTCCCCACCTCTTCTCTAGAGGCGCATGAGCACTCATGACATAATCGTCATCAGTCTCGACATCCTTCTTCGCCTTTGCTGGAGCAGCCTTTGAGTTGAAAGCTTCTCCCTTACCTTTCTTCCTGGGGCACTGAGAGGCATAATGTCCCAGCTCCCCACAGGTGAAGCACTTGACCTTGGAGATGTCTTTCTTCTTCCTCTTATGTAGCCCCTATTGTCCCATTGATGCGACAGTTGCATCCTCCTCCTCCTCCTTGATTCAAACTCCCTTACCGCTACTCCCTGCCTTGGTCAATCTCTTGAGCTCTTCCTGTTGAAGAGTTGCCCACATCTCCTCCCAATTGAGGAGAGTTGCTCTGCCCAAAACGCTTTGGAAAAACGTCTCCCACTCCTCAGAGACTGCATTCAAGGCAGTCCTGCCCATGAACTCTGGATCCGGTGTAGACCCCACGGAAGTAAGTTGGTCGCGAATTCCTTGCAACCTAAGAAGGAATGGATCTATCTCCTCTCTTTTCTGCTTCTAATATGACCTCAGCTGATTCTTCAATAACATCTCCGCTGCACATAAGAGCCCTGGTATAAGGTGGTCAGCATTTGCCACATCTCCCTTGTTGTGTTCTTCTCAGCAATATGTGGTATGACATGATCCTTGACCCCCTCTAGGATCATGCATTTCGCCTTCGCCTGGGCCTCCTCATACTTCTCATTTCCATCAAGGTCAACTAGGACAGCTACTACTCTCAAGGCATAGTCCTTGATGCGATGTTTATCCAAGATTGCCAAGATCCTGGCCTTCCAGATGACAAAATTGGAAACCCCATCCAATCTGTCCTGATCCCTCAATCTGTTTACTGCCATCTCTGCTCCTCTTCTCTAGACTCCCTCTAAATCCTAATTTCCCTCTTGGAAATCCTCTAGCGAACTATCAAATAACTCCTCTCCAATCCTCCTTTTCCGCTGCAACTTGGATCTAGATTTCTTGGCTAGAAATCTATCGAGGTAGTGCTTCCTTCTACCTTCGTTTAGCCTCCTTAGACATTGTTTTGCACTGACAGAAACAGTGTCCCACCAGCTCCACAAATCAAAATCTGCACAGCTCCCTTAGCCCCAGCAACTCGAAGAATCTGAGCCCTTCAGGCTCTGTGTGGGTTGAATCTGCTCCTCCCAGCTAACTGCGTCAATCCTTCCTAGCTCAAAAGGATGACGTGGCTCTGCGTGACCCTGTTCTGCCCTCCTCTACCTCTATGCTAGCCCTGATGGCTGACACAACTACTGCGTCTTCCTCTCCCGACTCAGAATGTTGATGCAGGTACTGTTGAGCCTTTGCGTCACACTCTCTACGTTGCGTCACTCCTCCTCTTGCCTCTTCAGTGCTAGAACAACGTTGTCTCTCGAGACAACTGCTTCTCTACTGCAAATTCTCAGATCTCTCAGCTAGTGTCTCCAGTCGCCTATGATCTGCAACCGCTCTGTTACCATGTGAAAATGCCTAAATCTAACACATCAGAAACCCCTACTGCAATTACTAGTTCACAATCCCCTACTTTTTCTTTACATTAACAAGTTATTTAATTGCATAAACATCGAAGTAAACACTATTGCAGCCTTCACAAATATACAGATCATGCACTGAAATAAACTGAGACAATAACACGGGGGACACTGTTATTTTTGGACAATCGTCCTCGGATAAAACCGAATTCTGGAAAACTGGTGCAGCATATAGAGGGTTTGTATTATTAAGCAGATTTCGTGAATAAAAGTAGGGTGCCAGAAATGCCTCACCCAACAAAGAATATCCACGACAGTAGTACCTCTATCCAGAGACAGATATTCCGGCAAATCAGTAACCGGATGATCAAACCCCACAACGACTTCGACTATTCCCAATGTTGGACAGCGAAAGCTGCTCCAAGCACTGCTCAAGAACTGCATCACTCCTCCAAGAGCTACGTCACCCTCTCCCGGCTCAGAATCTGCTGATCTGCTCTCAATCTGCCCGACAAAATCTCCCCAGCACTGCCTCTGAAGCCTAGCGTCAACCTCTACAGCTTTTGCGCCTCACTGTGTCAGCCCTCTGTACCCTCTACATTAGCCCTTCTAGGGCCTGCTCTCTCTCTCCCGGAACTGTGCTGCCTCTCTGCTATGTATTCTTCAGCCTAGGATGAAAATCCCTTGCTGAACTGCCCCTCACTGCAACTCTGACCACTAAGTCAATTTCCTCAGCAAAGCTCGCCCCAAAAAATCAAATTCTTTGATCACTTGGTGTATCTCCAACTAGCTCTCAAGCCTCCTCCTATACTTTTCATGTTGATGAATCAACGGCCGAGATTAAGTCCCTTATCAACGGCTACAATTAAAACTGACTTAATCCTCGTCACATAGAAGTTTCTCACCCATATTTTATTAATACACATTAATATTTTTATTTTCCTAAGTTTAGACTTAGGAACTCATTAAAAATATTAATTATTTTCCCCAGCCGGGTGGAATTTCTCCAAACGATTTCTAGGTCTCGAAGATCTCATGTGCCTTAGGCTCTCCACCAATTTTCAAGGCTAGAGCACATCTGATGCTACCCAAAATCAACACTCCACAACTAATCTAGCTCCAACAACTAGCTCAACTAAGCTACTCAAAATGCCCCTGCATCAGCCTCTGCAAAGTGCTTGTGTAGATCCTACTCAAATTGCCTATAGAGCTACCCGGAATCTATCATTCTGCATGACTATACCTCTGGAAATGATTCACTTGGCCTCCTGGAAATTTTCCTAACCTCTAGCACCTGAATCAATCTCCTCTTCACCTGAATCAAAATGCCTTTTGAAGCTTTTGCGCTACATCACTGAGGAAATAATGTAGCCCTCCTACTGCTGACTCTTCAGCACTGGAACTTCACCAGAAACCTCTGTTGTTGCTCCCTCTTGCTACTGCTTTCCTTCTGGCTTGAACTCTTCTTCCCTACTCGAACTCTACAACTGGATAGCTCGATCTTCCAAGGAACTCGCTCTCCCTGTGTCTCACAATTGTCTCAATTGTATCTTCTCCATCTCCATCGACCTGCTCTCATAATCTCTCGTTGGAGCAGCAAAGGCCATGATTAAGTTGTTATCAATGGCTAAGATCATCTCAAACTCAATCCATGCGAATTTCTAGAGCATTCTCACTTTCCTTAATTAATTACTATTAATTAACCAGTTTTCCCAAGTTAGACTTCTAAAAAATTTAAATGATGGCTAATCAATTTAATTAAGGTGTTTCGCAAGCTTATCTCACGAAACATTTTATGGGTTTTGAATATCGCGGGCTCTTAGCCGCTTTGACATAAATTGAGACTAGGACACCTATCTGATGCTACAAAAACTAACACATGGTATCAGAGTTGAGGTGGAGACAAGCCCAAAGACACACAAGCTATCACCCCTTGAAGATATCTTATCTGTTTTTGAATATAATTTGACTTGGTCAAGATGTCTACCTCATACTTCAAGGTTCAGGAGAAACTAAATGACTCCTCCAACTTTGTTGCTTGGAGGGCTAGGTTGAATTTGACTTTGGAAGAGAATGTTGTTATGGAATATGTTGAAGGTAAGGTACCTGAGCTTTGGAGAATGCAACCGTTGTTGTCAAGTGCAAATACAAGAAAGGAGAAATCAAAGCTAAAAAGATCATTATCAATTCCTTGAAGGATCATCTGATCACTTATGTGTCAAAGATGAAGAAGTCCAAGGAAATGTATGACAAGTTGATTTGAATGCATGAGGTCAACAATTTGAGTCATATCATCACTTTGAATAATCAACTCAGGGACATCAAGATGAACAAAGGTGAGAGCATTCAAGCATATTTCATGAGGATATCTCAAGTCAAGGATCAATTTTTGTCTATTGGCGAAATTATACTTGATAAAGAGTTGGTGTTGGTTACACTTGGAGGCCTCCCTGTGTATTGGGAAACATTTATCACAACCATTAGCAACAATGACAAGCTCCCCACATTTGATGAGCCCTTAGGCAAATGTACTCAAGAGTAGTCCAGGATGATCTCAAGATGAAGAATTCAAAAGCATGAGGAAGGAGAACTCACTACCTTTTCTACCCAAGCCAAGAAGAGGAAAGAAAGAGTAGGACCATCTCATTCAAGAAACCCTGCTCCATCATCCAAGAACTCCAATAGAATATTTTGAAGGGACTTATCAAGCGTTCAATGTTTCAAGTGCAACAAGCACGGTATTATGCGCGAGATTGTCCGAAAAATATAAGTGCTCCAAGGTCCAACAACAACAATTGTGGCAACAACAAGAAGTCTAAAAATAGAAGAAGATGAGAAGCTCTGGTTTCCCGTGAAGAAAGTCTTCGTCCTCAAAAGAGATCAAGGAACCCGAGGTATGATAATAATGCAACTGAAACTCAATCTGAATACTTTCTTATTTCTCCTCTTTCTAGTTCCTCTCCTCCAGATTCTTTTGATAGTTGGTTAGTAGATAGTGGGGCTTCTATACACTTCATTGGTTAGCGTGAAGTCCTCTCAATCGTAATTGATAGGGAGTCCAGTTTGAAGATTATCCTTGGAGATAATGTTACATATCCTATTAACAGGACTAGGTCTCTGTCTTTTCATTTGGATTTTGGTCAATTGACCTATACATCTACAAGATGTTCTATATGTGCCCGGATTGAGAAAGAATCTTGTAACTATATCTGCCATGGAGGACAAAGGATTCAAAGTTGCTTTCATAGATGGAAAGGTCATTGCTTGGCCAAGGAAATCTAGCCTGAAGGATGCCTTCACTTTGGGGTCGAGAATTGAAGGCCTTTATAAAGTCAATGGAAGACCAATCCAAGCATTGGTCCATGATAGTACTCATGAGTGTGAGGTGTGGCATCAAAGATTCGCTCATCTTCACTACAAAGTTTTTCCTGATATGACAAAGATGGTTTCTGAGCTGCCTAAGATACGATTAGATGATGGAGTTTGTCAAGAATGTGCCAATGGAAAACATGTGAAGGGACCATTCCCTTCTAGTAACAACAGGTCTAATGGAATACTTCAACTTATACATTCTAATCTTTGTGGACCCATGCCTGTGACCTCTCTTGGTGGCTATTTGTACTATATAATCTTTGTGGATGACTTTTCCCGCAAGACATGGATTTTCTTCTTAAAGAAAAAGGACCAAGCATTTGACATGTTCAAGGACTTCAAGGCACTAGTGGAAAATCAAACTGGAAAGAAGATCAAAATTTTGAGGACTAACAATGGAGGAGAATTCACTTCAAATGAATTCATTGAATTTTGCAAGGAAGTTGGAAAGGAGATCATCGTACCTTATAACTCCCTACAAAATGGTGTAGCTGAAAGAAAGAACAGGATTGTTATGGAAGCAACCAAAGCTATGTTGCATGATCAAAAGTTGCCAATGTTTCTATGGGGAGAAGTTGCTAACATTGTTGTCTATGTTCAAAATAGAACTCACCAAGCCTTAGGTGACAAGACCCCTGAAGAAGCCTTCACAGGTATGAAGCTTGAGGTTAGACATGTTGGAAAAATGTAACTAGGTTCAGTCTTCATTTAATGTATTTGAGTCATCATGTAATGTACTTGCCAAAAGAATAAAGAAAAGGATTTTTACTATTATTATTATGACTTATTAAAGCATGGGTTTCATGCTTTGGTCACCATGTTTTAGGTTAAAGTCCCCATTGAGGACTTCTAGGATTTATTCTGAGTCAATAGAGTCATTGTACTTTTAAAGAGACCCTTCTTGGGCTTTAAAATCATGTAAAAAGGTTTAGTATTGAGTCAAATATAATTTATGTATCCTCCACATCAAGTCGGCCTAGAAGAGATCAAGTCCGCCTAAGGACATCAATGCAACCTCCCTTGAAGCCTATAAATAGAAGCAAGTCGAATTCATTTGGAGTATCTCCTCTCAAGCAAGTTCGATATCTCTAAGGAAGCTGAAAAGTGCAAAGTGGGTCTAAGGAAGCCAAAGGAAGTGTGAGTTGGGTCACGGGTGGAGTCTAAGGAGAAGAAGAAAGATGAAATTTTGGTGCCTTTCTCTCTTTGTTTCGTGCCCTAGTTTGGGAGATCGAAGTCTTCCAAGTTTTCCTAATGCCGGAAGCTGCCTGAGGTCGGAAGCCGCTACATAGTCGAAGTTGCTGGAAGAGACATTGAAGATCTGGGAGACTGACTTGGTGTGGAGGGAAGGTTTGAACTTTGGTCTTTGTCTAGGGCAAAGAGTCTCAAAAAATACTATTGAAAGGAAGAGAATTTTGATTAGGTTTTCCCCTCGAGGGGGTTTTGCCCTGGCATAGTGCCTATATCTGGTGTCCATTGTTTTATGTGCTTTTGCTTTGGTAATTGATTGATGAACTAAAAGAAAGAAGATATAAAACTTAATAAGAAGTCAAGAACATAACAAGTAATTATCAAGTATAAGAAAATATTTCTGCCTTTCTCATTTTCCAACATGGTATCAAAGCTTTGGTGAAAAAAGAAGAAAAAATGGCAGTCTCAAGCACTTAATCAAGGAACCATTCAAAAGGGTTATTTCAAGGAAGAAGTCCAATATATTCAAAGAAGATGTCTAACACATCAAGGGGGAGAACAAATTTGAAGGAGCCTCAAACTACAGGTCTTGGAAGAAGAGGATTGATCTCATCCTTGAAAAGAACGAGGTTCTAGACTTTGTCAAAGGAAAAGTAAAAAAGCGTATAGAAGATTCCAGTAATGCTGACAATGTAAAGTTCAAGGAACTAGAATTGGTAGCCATGACTCTAATGGTAGAAGGAATAATGGACAACCTTGTCCCATTCATAGCCAACATCAATCATGCTCAAGAAATGTATGAAGCCTTGTCAAAGTTATTCACTATTAAGAACATTGGTCAAGTAGCAAGTTTGAAGAATGAGCTAAGGACCACAAAGATGACTAAAGAAGACACAGTGGCCTCCTTCTTTGTGAAGATAGCAAGAATCAGGGATGATCTTTTGGCCATTGATGAAATTGTTCCAGACAAAGAACTCATGATCACTGCTCTATTAGGATTGCCACCTACTTGGGGTGCATTTGCTACAGGTCTTAACAATTGGAAAAAAGCTCCCACTTTTGAAGAACTATGGATAGCCTGCAATCAAGAAGAATTAAGGATCTCATTAGTTGCCAATTCTGAAGATGTTTCAAAAGCCTACATTGTTCAACATAAAGGAAAGAAATCGAAAGGACCAAAGAAGAAAGTTGACATGTCCAAAGGAGAATGCTATCAATGTCATAAGAAGGGTCACTACAGGAGTGACTGTCTTGACAATCCAAGAAACAAGAAGAGAGAAAGAGATCAAGCCAATGTTGTTGAAGAAGAAGATCCAAAGAAAGTCAAACCTGAAGAATCTGACATAAGGGACTTACACTACTAAGTCCTTTGCTTAGTTATTCTATTTTGTATTTTTGTTTTAGAATTTATAGGTTTTTAACATGTTTTTGGAAAAATACATTGTTTGTTTTTGTAAGTTTACAGGTATCCCTCAAGCTTTGGAGGGAGCCCCCAACAACTCCCAAAGATAAGTATCTCATTCCCTTTCAATTTTTTGTTTCATGTACTCATTTATTTTTTATTATATTAATACTAATCACCATTCTCCCTCTACTATCATGCATATGAAAACATCTGCTATATTCTCAAGGAGTATGAAAGAGGGCCTCTCAAGACAAGGTTTGTCAAGAAACAAAGGTATGCTTTAAAACATTGATTTCTTTGTAATAAATGTTTATTCATTTGACAATCTATTACTAATATTGTTGTGTCTAGCTATCGTGAATCATATTGATTCTTATTTTGGGTGATTCATCACTTGATAAATCTACCCCTCCTATTCTTAACTGATTTTATAGAACCCTAAACAGGTCCTAAGGTATGCTTGTGGTAATGTTTGAAACCCTAAACTGCTTACGAATATTAAGAAATGCTATCTAAAGTGTTTATTGATGATGTCATGTTTAGTATTTTGGTATGATCAGGAAAACCTAACTTTTTAGGGTTGAATGATAAAGTCTAAAATCCTGGACCTTTGGAATATTGGTAATCTTCAGTTTGCTATGTTGAAACCCTAACTCATTAGGGTTTGGTAGGGATGTGTAAGCAAGGCCCTTATAATGTCTTATATTTGATTTTCTTGGTATGTGTATGTTTGTCTGATCAAACCCTAGTCTAATGACTCTAATCAAATTTGTTGTATATCTAACTCTTATTGATCTTTGTGAAGTTGGGTTTGACTAACACGTGATATGAAATACCTATGCATGATGATGAAGTCCTAGATGTATGAGTTGACCTATTTGTCGGTGGTCATGAATCCTAGAGTTTAGAATTAAGCCCTAGTCAAAATTTGCCTTTCTAGGATGATATTATTTGTGAAATTCTAGGGTTTTGGAGTTGAATCCTAGTAGAAGTAAAAATCTCTGATGTATGATGATAATATGATGATATGAGATTTGCGTAAAATTGTTGGAATCTGAGTTTTATTTGGCATTGATGTTTGATTGAAAATCTAGAGTTTTCAACTACCCTAGTGGAAGTTGGTCATGTTAAGGACTGAGCTGTGATTGGTTTTGATTGAAACTTTTGTATGAAATCTAGGATCTATATGAAACCCTAGTGGAAAATCTAACATATGAATTCTGAAAGTTGTTAGATGCTTTGTAGATCTATATTTTTTTGAATTGTTTCTAGGGTTTGCTATATGTTGTAGTAGGGCATGTCACACCTTTGAAAGAAATATTGAAACCCCAGATGGAATGAAAGTTGTTATCAAGTAGTCTAGGGTTTATGACAAAGTCCTTAGCAAGATGTTGAAGAATATGTGTTTCTTATTTAAGTTTGGATATCTGATATATGTAAGGTTGAAATGCTTTTGTAATTCTGATATGGCTAACTTCATGCTTCTATAGATTTGGTTGTACTTGCTATCTAAGTTGTGCAGGTACACAATCTTCAATATGGTGAAGATGTTCGTTGATGTGATAAGCATGATGGGGATGATGATAACTCTGATGAAATGGTTGGAAGCCATGAAAGATTCTTCGATGACGAAAATAAAAGAGATATCCCTTAGATTAAGAGAGAGTTTGGATAAAGAAATGCTCCCTAGTTGAGAGGGAGGGCATAGCTTGGTTTTGATTGAAGAATAAATTTCGGAGGATATGTTGTTGCATGGGAAGTAGGAAAGGAAAGTGTATGATTGAGGAATCTTCTGTCAGAGATTCGGTTGATAGTCCTACTATGAAAAGTTGAGAAGCAACATCAAGTTGTCTGGAAGACCCCAGAGGTTTGTATTTGATTACGTACATATGAAAGTATATCACTGATTAGGGTTGTGTTTGTATAGGTGAATCTCTTGAAGGTGTTGATAGCATGTTGGTTACGAATCAGTTTGACTGGGAGAGATTGGTTATCCTTGATATGTTAGATCTAGGAGTGTTGAGGTTTTGTGAGTGAAGCATTACCTGGGAGGACATCTGGCTGGCACTTTGTGTTGATGTCTAGGTCCCGAAGTGGGTAAAGGTAGTGTTGATTATAGAGCTTTGTTTTTGGATACACACCTGGATATTTGGGTTGGTGATTAGCAAGTAAACCTGATGTTACCTAGAGAGGATGAAGGCTTGAGTCCATCTTATTTCCACTTGGATAGATTGCCCTAGTCAAGAATTTAGTTTGTGGCATTGTGGTGCCTAAATTGTTGAGAGACCAATGGATAGATTGCCCTAGTCAGGAATCTAGTCCATGACATTGTGGTGCCTAAAGTTCTTCATGGTTCATATAGTTGAGATCTTCCTTGTACTTGTATATGATGAATACCTCCCTAGTTAAGAGGGAGCGTTGGAAAAACGTAACTAGGTTCAGTCTTCATTTAATGTATTTGAGTCAGCATGTAATGTACTTGTCAAAAGAATAAAGAAATGAATTTTTATTATTATTATTGTGACTTATTAAAGCATGGGTTTCATGCTTGGGTCACCATGTTTTAGGTCAAAGTCTCCATTGAGGACTTCTAGGATTTATTCTGAGTCAATAGAGTCATTGTACTTTTAAAGAGACCCTTCTTGGGCTTTTTGAATCATGTAAAAAGGTTTAGTATTGAGTCAAATACAATTTATGTATCCTTCACATCAAGTTGACCTAAGGACATCAATTCGACCTCCCTCGAAGCCTATAAATAGAAGCAAGTCGAATTCATTTGGAGTATCTCATCTCAAGCAAGATCGATATCTCTAAGGAAGTCGAAAAAGTGTGAAGTAGGTCTAAGGAAGCCAAAGGAAGTGCGAGTTGGGTGGGGTCTAAAGAGAAGAAGAAAAATGAAAGTTTGGTGCCTCTCTCTCTTTGTTTCGTGCCCTAGTTTGGGAGTTCAAAGTCTTCCAAGTTTTCCTGATGTCGAAAGTTGCCTGATGCCGGAAGCTGCCAGATGCCGAAAGCTGCTACATAGTCGAAGTTGCTAAAAGAGAGGTCGAAGATCTAGGAGGCTGACTTGGTGTGGAGGGAAGGTTTGGTCTCTGTCTAGGGCGAAGAGTCTCAAAGAATAATATTGAAAGGAAGATAATTTTGACTGGGTTTTTCCCTGGCATCGTGCCTATATCTGGTGTCCATTGTTTTCTGTGCTTTTGCTTTGGTAATTGCTTGATGAACTAAAAGAAAGAAGATATAAAACATAATAAGAATTCAAGAACATCACAAGTAATTATCAAGTATAAGAAAATATCTCTGCCTTTCTGATTTTCTAATAGGACATTTGAGGATCTTTGGTTGCCACATTTACTTTCATGTGCCAGAGAAGAGGACCAAGCTGGAAGCTTCAAGAAAGAAAGGTACTTTTGTTGGTTATTGCGAAAATTCTAAAGCTTATAGAATATATGTACCTAGTCAAAGAAATATAGAGTTTAGCAGGGATATGACATTTGATGAAGACGTTGCTCTTAGGAAAGAAAAGGACACTCCACCCCTTGCCAATGTTGAGAGAGAGGATGATGCCATGGATGTACAAGAAAAGCCTCTTATGCCTGAGCCTGAGCTTGATTTTGCTAATGAACCCATGGCACCCATGGATCCCCCTCCATGCGATCCTTCCTCTACTAGGAAGAGACCATTATGGCTTCATGACACTTTACAAGATGTTGAGAGACATGTTGCCCCGAGAGGAACCTTCAAAGATAGCAAGAAGCCATGTCGATACCAGGGATACACTGTAGCTATGAGCGACATTATACAGGTTGAACCATACACTTTTGAAGAAGTTGTGAAAGAACAAGTTTGGGAGGATGTTATGGCTGAGGAATATGACTCCATCATGAAGAATGATGTATGAGAAGTGGTTCTAAGACCGGAAAGTAAATATGTTTTGATTTCAAAGTGGATCTACAAAATTAAGCATAGTGTTGATAGAAGTGTTGAAAAGTACAAGGCGAGGTTTGTAGCTAGAGAATTCTCCTAGAAAGAGGGAGAAGACTATGATGAGATTTTTGCACTTGTTGCTTGATATACTACCATCCGATCTTTTATTGCTCTTGCTACTAGCTAGGGTTGGACACTTCAGCAAATGGATGGGAAGACTGCGTTTCTACATGGCATTCAGAAGGAAGAATTATACTTGGAGCAACCACAGGGCTTTGAGGAGCATGACTGGAAGACTCATGTGTGAAAATTGAAGAAATATCTTTATGATTGAAGCAAGTTGTTAGGGCTTGGTATGCCCGCATTGATAGCTTTCTAATGAAGCTTGGATTTATGAGAAGCAATGTTAATCCGGTCCTCAACTACAAAGTTGACCAGGGTATGCCCTTCATTTTAGTATTATATGTTGATGATTTATTCTTGACAGATGAAGAGCCTCTTATTCTCCAGTATAAGAGGGAGTTGGCCTTTGACTTTGAGATTAAAGTCCTTGGTTTGATGCACTACTTCTTGGGCCTAGAGGTGTGGTAGAGACCTAGTGAGATTTCCCTTTCTCAATGAAAACATGTTGTCAAGTTGTTGCAAAGATTTGGGATGGTGGAATGCAAGTCTATGGCCACTTTGTGTTGAAGCTACCAGACCTAACTTGGCTAATGCTTCTGAGTACCGACAATTTATTGGGACATTGATGTTCTTAGTGGACACTAGACCAAACATATGTTTTGTTGTCAACACTTCGCTAGGGTTTCTTCTCCTTCCTAGGGTTTTTCTCCTCCTTGCAAGAATTTTGCACTCTTTTCTTCTCCAACAACTACAGATCAAACTTGTTGTCAGTAACTTCAAATGAGGTCGAATTGTTGCCTTTATATAGTGGTTTCTGGCTCCCAAATAGGCCGACTTGTCTTCCTCGAGGCCGACTTGGTGGAGGAAGCCTAAATGACTCAATTTACATCAAAATAAATTTCTTTCTTGATAGATAAAGCCCAAGAAGGGTATATTACATAACGACATGGCCAAGGACTCTTGACATAAACCCTAGAAGCCTAAAATGGAGGCTTTGACCTAGAAATAATGTAATAAGAGCATGAAACCCGTGCTTAATAAATAATTTTCTTTTATACATAACTTTCTTTTCTTTCTTTTGACAAATGTATTACATCATGATTCAAACATAATTATGAAGGTCGGTACTAGTTACATTCTTCAATATCTAGAACCTCTGAATCTTGGTGTGGTTTTCTCTTGGTCCCCCCACTAAGTGTTGGTGTTGAAATCCATCATACATGATAGTTTTTAGGTGTAAGAACATATGCTAAAGCATGCAATGGAATCTTTAACATTTCCCATTGTTTTCCCACCTTTGCAAGAATATAATTGTACAAGGTGATATCTCTGAGCTTAATAATGTCTTTAATCTGCCCCAACATGCCCTCCATTTGCTCATACACCTCCCCAATTATTGGCCAATTTGAATTTGCAAACTTGATCATGTAATAAATTGGCTTGGTGAATTGCAAAACATATTTAACCTGTGACCAGAAGTAATTGTCAAGAATAGTGTCATTCACTACATTAGCACCATATCTATTAGCGCTCATCTCATCCCATGAATCACATGTCACCATTGCACTTAAAGCTTGTCTCCCCTTCACTAGGCACCTAAAGGTGAGGTATGTTGCTGCACAAACTAGAAGGCCTAGTTTGTAGGCTAAAACTAGAGGGCTCAACAACACCTTGGGACTAAGGCCCACTATCACCACAACCCAAGTCCCCTTCTCTTCTTAGACTTTCACCAACAAGAGGAATCCTAGTATCCCTCACTTGTGATAGATGTATCCAAGATTGGTTTGAAGTGATGCAAGAAGGCTCATTCAACAGGGAAGTTCAATGAAAGTGTGAGCTTTGGGAGAAGCTAGAAGGACTTTCCAAGAAAACCCCCTTGAAAGAAAGACTACATGAGACCTAGGGTTGAGAAATTTTATGATACAAGAGTTCATGCAAGTTCAAGGTAGATAAGAGAAAAGGTTGCAAATGATATACTTCAACAAGTACTAAAGTACAAACCTTTTGAGAATCCCCAAGTTGAAGGATGGCTTCTGGGGTTCCCACTTGGTGTCATAGCTAGGGCATCAATTATATTGAAATTCCACTATCAGATTCATCCAAAAATTGAGGATGCCTAGAGGAGACACTAAGGAAGAGTCTTATCTAGACATAATCCAAAAATTCCTTCTCGCTAAAAATTTTCACCAAGCCCTAGATGGGCTTCCTTATCCTTAAAGGGATGAAGAGAGAGAGGTAAAAGAGGGAAAAGAAAGATGATTCGTTGAGTTGAAAGTGATCACTAAGGATTAGGACCAGTGCCTAGCTGTTGGGGGGATTAGAGTCAAAAATGATCATGGTTTGGTAATTTCACTCTTCAAGGAGGCCTAAAGAAGCAGTTTCGCTATCTATGGATGTAGCTACACGGCAGTTTTAAACTTTTACACTTCGATGGCAATCGTTATGGAGTTTGAAGGATGGAAACGTAAATAATCTTCTAGGAACATTCATTCATTCATTATCCAATGAGTAACATATGCAAAATTTTCTAATAGTTCCAAGGCCTTAAACACCTTTTCATGAATTAGCACACAATAATAACCATAAGAATAAAATTCCATGCATTAGACATTCATTATTTCATAAATATAGCATTAAAAAGGCACTTACAAGACAATGAAGAGTATATCCATCCACAAGAATGCCAAAAAGATGCTCCAAGATAGAAATTGAACTTTTCCAAATATCAAAATGCATTAGCTTCATCCAAATCTCTCCACAAAATTGGAGGCTGAAAATCCTCAATGAGGTAGCCGAAAATCCCAAGTGTGATGGTCAATACAAATGAGGCTCTACTTATATAAGCCTTTACAAGTTTGAATTAGCCTAATGAGCCCCTAAATTTGTTCTAATGTGCAACATAACACTAACTTTTGGTGACAAGCCCACCAAATAGCTCAAAGTGTGAATAATAAGCTATCCTATTAAGGCCAAAATGGTAAAATAATGGTGCAAAGGGCCTTTGGAAGGCCAAGATGAGTCCCCATTGTGCCATGATGAAGGGGAGGGCTCCATAAATGATGATCTAGCGGGTGGCCCCTTGATATCCAAGCAAAACATCTTGTGGTGCTCCCAAGTGGTTGTGGGGCACAAGCAATGGTCTCATGGGCTCCAAATAGCTCCACAACAAGTCAATGATCCATTAGTGAGGGCTATAAGATGACTCATGCCCTCCCATGTCTCTTTGGAAAAGAAAAAACCTCATCTGGGCTCTGGATCAACTGCTAAGTATCAGGTGTCAATGTGTGGTCGGTTGGGAAACGTGGTCCAAGTGCATCATCATCTTTGTATGAATGGGGCTCGAACAAGCAATGTGTGAAACTAAAGAGACCCATGGTGTGGCAATCAATGCTTTGCTATGGTGGAGGCCCATGGCTCTCAATGCTCACCCTACAAGTGCCATTATGACCCTTTGGAGGGCTTCGACCCATATTGGGAGACCAAGTGCAAGATGAAGACCCACCTGCAATCTTGTATAAGGTCCTGTTAGAAAATGTAACTATGTTCGGTTTTCAATAATGTACTTGGATCATTATGTAATGTACTTGTCAAAAGAATAAAAATAATAATTTTTATTGTTGTAACAATGACATATTAAAGCATGGGTTTCATGCTTGGGTCATCATTATATTAGTCAAAGTCCCCATTGTGGACTCCTAAGATTAATATCGAGCTTATAGAGTCATTGTATATTCGAAGAGACACTTCTTGGGCTTTTGAATCATGTAAAAAGGTTTTGTATGAAGTCAAATATGAAATCATGTGTCCTCCACATCATGTCGGCCTAAGGACTGCCATTCGACCCATAAGAAGCCTATATATTGAAGGAGGTTGAAGTCATTTGGATCACTACCTCTCAAGGAAGTTCGATATCTCAAGAAGAGTTGGAGAAGCGCTAAGTTTGTTGTCAGGAGGATGAAAGAAGTGCGAGTTTGGGGGAGTCTATAGACAAGAAGAAAATCAAGCTTTTGGTGCCTCCGTCTCTGTTTCGTGATCTGGGTTAGGAGATCAAAGTCTCCTAAGATTTCGTTGTTTCCGGAAGCTACTGCCTAGTTGAAGTTGTTGGAAGGGGTCTAAGATCTTAGAGGCTGACATGGTGTGGAGCGAAAGTCTAGTCTTGGTCTAGGGTAAAGGGTAAAGAGTCTCAAATAATATTATCGAAAGGAAGAATTATCTTGACTAGGTTTTCCCTTTGAGGGGGTTTTTCCCTGGCATGTGCCTATATCTTATGTCTCTTGTTTTTGTGATCTTCATATATGTATAATTGCTTGATGAAAGATAAGATAATAAAGAAGTAAAAGAAGCCGACACACTCAAAAGTAATTATCAAGAAAGGACAATCAAACCCTAATAATATCTTTGATTTTCCAACATGGTATCAGAGCTAAGATCAAGAGAAATCAAAGATCACTTTGTTGGTATAAATTCTCCCTCTATGGTGAACTACATAAGATTGGGTTACAACATTGCTGGAAGATGGATCAAGAACATCATTTATTACTTATTCAACAAAGTCAAGAGTCAAGGACTCTCGGTTGCCCTTACAGGTTCTCTTACTGATGACAATGCATGGATCATTGATAGTGGAGCATCGAGACACATGACAGGTGAAAGCAAGCAACTTCATATACTATCAAAGGAGTCATCCTCTCATGCAGCGGAATTGGGTGACAACAAAGCTATGTTGTTAGAGGCCTGGGATCTATATCATTGAAGCTAGATAATGTATCGAAGCTGCATCTCAACAACATTCTCTATGTTCTGGGTTTGAAAAAGAATTTACTTTTTATTTCTTGTTTAGAAGATAAAGGGGAGAGGATTTCTTTTGTTGATGGAAAAGTATTGCTTTGGGGAAAGAACTCTAGTATTGACAAAGCTAGGGTTATTGGAGTTCGTGAAGGAAGTCTTTAATGGGTTATCACGCCATCTCCTCAGGCTTTGGTTCATATGGAAATAAGTCCCATTGAACTATGGCATCGAAGGTATGCTCATCTTCATTATAGGATCATCCCTACTCTTAGTTGACTGGTTCATGTTATACTTGATATCAAGTTAGATCATGAAGGTCTGTGCAAGGGATGCTCTTTGGGGAAGCATACTAGAAAGCCATTTCATCATAGTGAATCTAGATCTAAAGAAATATTAGATCTCATCCATTCTGATGTATGCGGGCCCATGTCTGACAAAACACTTGGAGGACATCTCTATTATGTAACATTCATTGATGACCATTCAAGGAAGACATGGCTCTACCTACTCAAAACTAAAGATGAAGTATTTGATAAATTCAAGGAGTTCAGGGTTGAGGTGGAAACCCTAACCAAAAAGAAGATAAAGACTCTAAGGTCTGAAAATGGTGGGGAATACACCTCTAAAGAGTTAATTTCATATTGTAATGATGTAAGTATTAAGAGGGAGCTCATTGTTCCCTACTATCCCGAACAAAATGGATTGGTTGAAAGGAAGAATAGGTCAATTGAAGAAGGCATTCGAACTATGCTCCTTAATCAAGATCTACCGAAGTTCTTCTGGGGTGAAGCAACGATGACTATCGTGTACATTCAAAATAGAATTCCTCATGAGAGTCTTGATAATACTACACCTGAAGAAGTATTCACGGGAAAGAAGCTGAGTGTGGATCATCTCCGCACATTTGGAAGTCCAGCATATATCCATGTTCTGAAAGACAAGCGAAAGAAGTTGGACTCGACAAGCATCAAGGGAATATTTGTTGGTTATAGTCTTTCCTCAAAAGCATATAGAATTTACATAAAGGAAGGAAGACACATTGAAGTAAGCAAGGATGTCATATTTGATGAGAATCAAGTTTACAAGAAATCAAAGGATATTCCTATTGATTCTAATGACGAAGAAGTTCCATATTTGAAGAAGAGGAAGTTCATCATGAGAACTCTACTACAAATGATGAAGAATAAGGACAAAGTGAGCCTATTCAATCGGTGGTTATCCCAACCACAAGGAAGAGACCAAATTGGTTGAAAGCTACAGCAGAAGATGCTGAAGGACATGAAGTTGTGAAAGGGTCCTCCAAAGAAAGTAAGAAACCAAAAAGGTATTCTGGTTATGCTGCATATATAACAAAGTTGATTGAAATCGAACCATCTACATTCCACGAAGCTGAGCATGAAGAGGTTTGGAAGAAAGTTATTCAGGAAAAATATCAATCTATCATGAAGAATGGGGTTTGGGAAATCATTCCTAGACCTAGTAAAAAATCAGTTGTCACATCGAAGTGGATCAATAAGATCAAACATGTTATTGATGGAAGTATAGACAAGTACAAAGCAAGGTTCATCGCAAGGGGTTTCTCCCAAAAGGAAGGCATTAACTATGAAGAAACATTTGCACCTACTTGTTAAAATTGGCAACTAGGGCAAAACTTCATGTGGGTCATCTTATTCATGGCTGATAATATTTTTTATTAGATTCCTCTCGTCGAGAGGTGTAGGATTGATATAAAGATCATCCGATTCCGATAAGTATTCATGGAGATATGAATTTATTTTGATTATGGAATTATTATCAAGCCGACCTACAACTCATGTAGGCTCAGAAGCCCAACAGCCGCATCTATTCAAACACCAACGTTGTGTATAAATAAAGAAGGACTTTTCCTCATTTGGACTCACTCATCTCATCACATCTCTCTCTCTATTGCGCAGAAAAGAGTCTCTTCTCTAATGCGCAAAAAGGGTCTCTCCCTCACACATGTGAAACTAGAAGTTGCTAAAACTAAAGCTGCAACTGTAGAAGTAAAGTTTGACCTGCATGGACTAGAAGATATCATCATTTGAACTGCGTTGTAGGTTCATCTGAACCTCGTCTGAAAGCCGCAACTTTTGGTGGTGGAATCAAGTCAATCCGACGGACGATTTGCAAGATTATCGACTACCCTAGTTTAAAGGAAGCTGCTGAAACTAAAGCTGCAACTGCAGAAGTGAAGTTTGACCTGCGTGGACTAGAAGATCTCCTCATCTGAACTGCGCCGTAGGTTCATCTAAACCTCCTCTAGAAGCCGCAACTTTTGGTGGTGGAATCAAGCCGATCCGATGGTCGGTTTGTGAGATATCGTCTACCCTAGTTTGATGATGAAGCTGCTAATGTTGATGCTACTGATCTAGGGTTTGCTACTGCTGATATAAATCAAATTTATTGTACTATTTCTCTTTGCTGAACTATTGAAGATAAAAGAAGATTTGATCAAAGGGTTTCTCCACACATTGTGGGGTTTGTCCCTAGCTAGCCGCTACATCTTGTGTCTCTTGTCTTGGCTTGTTTTCTGTCAATAGTTTAATGTTCTATCTGCACTTTACTTTATGTACATGTGATTGCTAATCTGTGGAATATAATAAGGAAAAGAAGTAAACTGTTATAAGCATAGAACATACCATAACTTAACATGGAATCAGAGCTAAGTTGAAGACAAAGCCTGAGCAAGAGCAAGAGCAATCACCGAAGAGAAGATTGGCAAGGCTATCCTAAAAGAACGATGGGGTCCTCAACACTCTTTCCTGCCGAAGATAAGCTCCGTGAGAAAGCTAACTATCACGGATGGAAGATGTCTATCGATCTAACCCTTGAGGATCAAGGAGTGTTGGATCATGTGAGAGGCAATATTGTTGAGCCTCCATCAAATGCACCTCCTGCTGCCAGGAACAAATGGAAGAACGGAGAAATTAAAGCGAAGAAGATCATCCGGGACTCTATCGACAAGCACTTGGTGGCCTACATCTCTAAACTGGACACCTCCAAGGAAATCTACGATAGACTGGTGAGTTTATTTAAAGTTAATGATGCAAATCAAGTTTTGTTTCTTAGAAATAAGCTAAGGAAAATCAAGAAGGGTAAAGATGAGAGTATGCAAGCATACTTCTTAAGAATCACCAAGATCAAGAACGATCTCCTATCTATTGGGGATACTATTATTGACAGAGAAATGGCACTCACGACTCTTGGAGGATTACCATCCGAATGGTACGTGTTTAGGTCTACTCTTCTGAACAATAATGTAATTCCTGGTTTCGAGGAATTAATGGCTAGATGCATTCAAGAAGAAACAAGGGTAGAAGAGCAAGAAATGCCCTTGCCTAAAGGTCCTCCTGCTGCTTTTTCTTCTCGTGCTAAGAAAAGAAATAATTCTAGGTCTAAATCGAAAAGAAACGCTGGACCTAAGGGTGGAAGAAAAGGACGATGTTTCATTTGCAATGAAGCAGGTCACTATGCAAGGGAATGCCCTGATAGAAAGGACTCTCACCATGACGATGATCAAAATCCCTCTCATGGAAATCTAAGGAATGGAAAATTCAATAGCAAAGGTAAAAGGAATGCTGGAAATCAAGGAAAAGAGCAACCATTCAAGAAGGCTAGAAATTCCAGGTATGAATCTAACACTGTTGACAATAAGCAGGCTGAATATTATCTACCAGCTCCTCTATCTACCTCCGCTCCTTCAACCTCAATGGGAATTTGGCTCATAGATAGTGATGCCTCAAGACACTTCACTGGTTACAAAGAAGTACTCCATAATCTGGTAGAGAAAGAAACTAACCTCGAAATTGTCCTTGGAGATGACATGAAATACCTCGTGAAAGGTGTAGGCAATGTTTCTCTCAAATTGAATCAAGGTAATACGATCCACTTACAAGATGTATTATATGTACCTGATCTCAAAAAGAACCTGGTATCCATCTCAGCAATGGAAGACAAATGCTACAAGGTAACCTTCAGCGATGGCAAGGTACATATATGGAAAAATAATGTTAAAGATGCTTTCACTCTTGGGTTTCGAGTTGATTCTTTATATCAGGTCAGTGGAAGTCTACTAGGTGTCATGTCTTGTGACACAACTCTTCAGTCCGAACTTTGGCTCTACCCGATGTAAGACAGATGGTAACAGGGATGCCCGAATTCCAAGTAGAGAAAGAAGGTGTATGTCCGGGATGTGCCGAAGGAAAGCTCAAAAGGGGACCATTCCCCTCAAGTCAAAGCAAGACCTCCGATATATCACAACTAGTTCACTCAGACATATCTGGTATGATGCTTGTGAACTACTTGGGAGGATATTCATATTATCTTACTTTTACAGATGACTATTCTCGAAAGACCTGGATATACTTCTTGAAAAGGAAGGATGAAGTGTTCTCTTGGTTTCGACACTTCAAAGCCTTGAACGAGAATCAAACCAAAAAGAAGATCAAGATCTTAAGAACTGATAATGGGATTGAATATGAATCTAATGAGTTCCATGATTTTTGTAAAGAGGCTGGCATCAAGAGGGAGACTACTACACCATATACTCCTGAACAGAATGGTGTGGCGGAAACGAAGAACCGCAAGATTATGGAAGCTGTCCGAGCCATGCTACATGATCAAAGACTTCCGAAATTTCTATGGGCTGAAGCTGCAAACACCGTCGTATATGTACAAAATCGATGCCCTCATCAAGCATTGGGTTCCAAGAATCCTGAAGAAAAGTTCACCAGTAAGAAACTTGATGTTTCTCATTTTAGAATTTTTGGAAGCCCTGTATATTTTCATGTGCCGAAAGAGAAAAGAAATAAATTGGGTGCATCTGGAAAGAAGAGAATTTTCGTGGGCTATAGTGAAAATACTAAAGGCTATAGAATCTATGTAGCCGGTCAAAGGGAAGTCGTGATTAGTCATGATGTCACCTTTGACAAAGATATGGCTCTCAGCAAGGTGGACAATCTTCCGACTTTGAGGAGCTCTCAAGAAACCGACACCAGGAACCAAAAGAAAAGGATGATGAATCAATGCCTGATGTAGAAGAACCCTTGGATCCGATTAATCCTCCTCCACATGAGCCTTCCTCTTCTAGGAAGAGGCCTTCATGGCTTAGGGGGCTACTTGATGATGCTGAAGGGCATGCTGCACCCCGAGGAACCTTTCGTGAAAGTAAGAAACCTAATAGGTATCAGGGGTACCTAACCATCATGAGCACAATCATGCAAAATGAACCTTCATCATTCTCAGATGCCGTCAAACATCAAGTATGGAAGGATGCTATGACCGAAGAATATGAGTCTATTATGAAGAATGATGTCTGGGAAGTAGTTCCCAGACCCCAGGACAAGACAGTTGTTACTTCCAAATGGCTTTACAAGATAAAGCATGCAGCAAATGGAAGTACGGAAAAGTATAAGGCTCGTTTTGTTGCTCGTGGTTTCTCCCAGAAGGAAGGTATAGACTATGATAAGATATTTGCACCTGTTGCCAAATATACGACCATCTGCTCGAGCATAGCCCTCGCCGCTTCACAAGGATGGAACCAACATCAGATGGATGTCAAGACCGCGTTCTTGCACGACTCGATCAAAGAAGAGGTCTACTTGGAGCAACCCGAAGGATTTGAGATCTATGATTGAAAATCTCATGTATGCAGGTTGAAGAAGGCTCTCTATGGGCTGAAGCAAGCACCCCAAGCATGGTATGAGAGGATCAACAGCTACTTGATGAAGCTGGGATTCACTGAGAGTGAAACCGATCCTAACCTTTACTTTAAGGTTGAAGATGATAAACCTCTCATACTGGTGTTGTATGTGGATGACCTCTTTCTAACAGGTGTAGACCCTCTCATTCTCAAATGTAAGAGCGAGTTGGCTTCTGAATTTGAAATGAAGGACCTAGGATTGATGCACTATTTCCTAAGACTTGAAGTGTGGCAGAAGCCAAGGGAAACTTTCCTATCTCAGGGAAAATATGTGGTGAAGATATTGGAAAGATTCGGTATGGTGGACTACAAGCCTGTAACTACCTCGATGGAGCTTGACTTCAAGAGTTAAGAGGTAGTGCCGCTGGACCTGTTTTACGAAATGCTACCAAGTATCGACAACTCGTCGGAGCATTAATGTTCTGAGTGAACTCCTGTCCAAATATATGCTTCGCAGTCAACACGTTGAGTCAACATATGGTTGAACCCCACCACATACATTGGATTGGTGCCAAGAATCTGTTGAGATATCTTTGTGGCACTATCACTTATGGGTTAAGATGCACTGCCAAAGATGTGAGAATATTTGGATACACAGATGCTGATTGGGCAGGCAATGTGGAGGACCGTAAGAGCACTTTCGGGTGTTGTTTATCCTTGGGATTTGCTTCGATATCCTGGATTAGCAGGAAGCAGAAGTC
Source organism: Pinus tabuliformis (assembly GCA_031772625.1). NCBI lineage: Eukaryota > Viridiplantae > Streptophyta > Pinopsida > Pinales > Pinaceae > Pinus > Pinus tabuliformis. The sequence goes on along the minus strand of CM062818.1, from coordinate 1,341,357,382 downwards.
GGTGGCCTTGAGCACCGCCGAAGCAGAGTATATTGCTGCCAGCATGGCCTCCTGTGAGGTAGTTTGGTTGTGAAAGCCCTTCAGTGAGTTGTTTGGATTTACATTGGATACCATCGTGATCCTTTGTGACAGCCAGAGAGGGATTCGTTTGTCAGAGAATCCCGTATTTCATGATCGCTCCAAGCATATCAATATCAGATACCACTATATTCGAGATAAGGCGCAACGGGGAGCTATAAGGCTCTAACATATTGGTACAGATGAACAGGTCGCCAACATTCTGACAAAACCCCTTGGGAAAGTATAATTTTTGACTTTTCGAGAACAACTTGGAGTTGTTCAAAGACCCTCCGATGAGGGTCATGTATGATGCATTGAGCTCTGGGAGCTCCAGGGGGGTGCGGGGTACTTCTTGGAGCAGCATATGACCACAGGATAATTCACTATCCCCTGATGGTATACATGTACACCCCGTGGCGACATTGTAGCAGGATTGATGTGTTCTCCTGTAAGGCCTGGATTGATGTGTTCTCCATGGCGATTGTAGCAGGATTAATGTGTTCTCCATGGCGATTGTAGCAGGATTGATGTGTTCTCCTGTGAGGACAGGATTTATTAGTTCTCCTGTCGAGGCATCCTACCCATGCAGTCTAGGACTCATGGGAAGTACCTTTCATCTGATCACTGAGTAGGGAAATGAAGTTAGGGACCATAGTAGTATCGATGGATTCATCGTTGTATCTAGCATACTCCCTACACTAGGATGACCTCCATTGATCTGGGATCAATGATACTGGCCTTGGACCAGTGGTAAGAGTTGTACCATACTATGACACTGACTTCGGCTCGGTTGAGACTGGTCTGGGACCAGTGGTACATACTTTGAGACTGACTTCGTGTCAGTGCAGTACTAGTCTGGGACTAGTGAGAGTGGTACATGTTAGCTCTGCTACATGTTTAAGCATTTTTTAGGGTCAATGATAATTTAGCAGTATTGTTGATGCTTGAAGGGCTTCGCGGCAGTCTTTCCCCTTCTGCTCCTGCAGGTTTCCCTATACCCTCTTAACCTTTCGTTCTCTGTTTTCCTCCTGAAACTTCTTCGTTCCTTGCCTTATCCATATTCCTTTGTTTAATCTCTCTTTACCCTAGCGCCTCTGTTAATTTGTTTTAATACAGCAAAACCCTGTCGTAATCTCTTCTTTTCCCAGCATCCGGTCTTTTTATATAAAACCTGTTGAACCCCCCATATTAACCTATTTTTGTTTTAACCCCTGGGCGCAAGGTTTAAGTCCATCTGACCGTATTCATATAACCCGCGCCATAGCCCTTCTTGTCACTTTTAATCTGAGTCGTTGATCGTATCTACCGCGATCTAATGGTGATCGTTCTTTTGCCCGCGCATTAAACATCGCACGCCTTCCGCATCATCCAACCGTCCATTGGAGATCCGACGGTAGTCGCACCGTCTCCCGCCGCAACCTGCCCGCTTGTTAATGCACGGGGAGAGTGGTTTCCCGCTAGTCGCGGAAGCCACGCGGCGCCTTTTTGTTGGATCGTGCCCCGCTATACGAATACCGCCGAGCCCCGGAAGGCGGTGCGGGGAATACCACCCGCCTCCCAAAACCACTCATCTCGTACGTCTCCCCGCCGACTATCTGTTGCACATCTTCCCCGTGCAATGGCCGCCCGATTATCCCCGCTTATGATCCGACGACTCTCGCTCTCCCGTTCCCATTGACCTCCGATACCCCACGTAATTCGATCTTCGTCGTTGATTTTATTGATCCAATGGCCCATCTTCTTTCACCCACGATTGCTCCCGATAGCTCCTCCCGATGTGATCGTAGTCGTTGATCTATACGATCCGACGGCTCACGATGCTCTCCCCGCTCCCCTGTCTTTCGATAGTCTCCATACGCCGATCTTCGCCGTCCGATTGCTTAATCTAACGGCTAGTGTTTATTCGCCTTCTGCTCATGCTTCTGCCATGTTTTTGACTGTCTGGAGCTCCCGATGGACAGCAACGATCAATTACCTGTACCCAGCATTCAATCTGCAACCAACCGCATTTAAAGAAGAGCATGGCCGAGGACAAACAGGACAACCTCGAGCAGTGAAAAGCATTTATCAGGCATGGAACTTAATTCATGATTCACTCCAGCTGCCAGAGAAGGATATCAGAATATCAGAAAGGGTCATTGTGTCCATTAAAGCGCTGAGAATTGCAGTAGAGGCCCGTTTCATATTGTAAATGTGGTTGGTGATCATTTATTGACATCTCCCTGCTTAGTAGCAAAGATATTTTGTAAACCAATCTCTATATATACCTAAAAACACAATGATGAGTGGTTGATCAATGTTATTCTGTTGCAAGCTTCAACTTCTGGAGACTGCAACTACCTTGTAACCTGCAGCTTCTCGTCTGCATTTCCAGCTAATACAAGCTTCTTTTGTTGTTGATTGCTCACTCTCCACTTCTTCTTCTTGTTCCAGGTTGTGCTTGTTTTGCATTATTTCATGTGCTGTTAAGTTTAGCATTAGAGGGGTTGTCATCTAACCTTTGTGTAAAGATTTAGCATGTATCATTGAATTTGTTTGCAGGTTTCTGTTCTTTTGTTAATTTTTGGTATGTTCTATGCTAGAGCAATTTATTTAATTTCTTTTCCATATTAGCAATCACATCAGCATAAAGTAAACTACAGATAGAACATAAATATAAATCGCAGAAGACAAGCCAAGACAAAAGTACACAAGATATGGCGCAAGCCAGAGACAAACCCCACAATGTGTGGGGAAACCCTTTGGTCAAATCTTCTTTTATCTTCAAAGTTCAGCAGAGAAAGAGAGAGAGGGAGATAGTACATTTACAACAGAAGTCAACACTCTGACTTGCCTAGATCTAAGCATAGATCATCTTCAATTGAAGACATTCTGCTTCAACTGATACATATCATCGTGCTGCTTCTGGTCCTCTAGTTGCACCACTGCATACTGCACCATGCTGCACTAAACATGATAATCATCATGCTGCCCATGTTCATGATCTTATCATGCTGCCCTTCATGTTCATGATCTTATTATGCTGCCCATACTAATATGCATCATCATCAAACTGTTGTCCTTACAGATGTGTATCTAGAGAGTAGGTCGAGACAAGGAGTGTCCCTTCAAGACTCTTGTCTTCACAAGTATCCTTGAGACAGCGTATCTCCATGACTATGCATAAGGTGTCTACGTACAACGTATAGATATATCCATGACCTGCATATAAATGTTGCCATGGCCTGCAAATAAATGATTCCATGTCCTGTATATAATTTCCATGGCCTATATATAAATTCCATGGCTGCGTATATGTATCTCAATGCCCTGCATATAAGTCTTCTCCTTTATAGTGTTAAGGGCATCACGTGGTTGTAGTTTAGGGTTACGTAATGATGTCATCTTCACACTGTGATTGGCAGTTACAGGTCTCTCATGACTGTGGCTTCCTTCTATGACTACGTTGATATGTCTCCCATGACAGCGTGAAGATGCCACTGCCTTCATTTGCCTGCAGATCTTTATGTCCTGTGAGGTATATCACCATGACTGCCCTGCATATCATCACTGTCCAGCATTTCAATATATCGTAATGAGATCTGCGAGATATATCTCTGTGTGGACAGCATATATATATTGCGTATAGTTTCCAAATCTACACTGCCAGATCTCAGATCACACACGGATTCATCATTTCTGTCCTGCGTATATTTGTTGCGTGAGGGTATCACTTAACTGTTTTCATACGTCATGAATATGACCGGCTATATGACTGCGTTATATATCCGCGTTCCTTATATGTGACAGTCTAGCGTGAGGCGGATATTTAAATTGCGTTCACCATAATCCTGACTGCGTTGATGCACTGTGTACCACGCTGCTAGATCCATTATAGGCGGAGTCTGATATATTACAAGACGAGACTGTCTCAACATGACTGCACCTAAACATGGTGCAGTCAATACCCTTTTATGACTGCGGCTAGGTTAGAACAGCGTATGACATATATTTTTTGCGTAAGGTCTCATCCATTAATTCCATAAGGTCTCCCAGCTGTTCATACATTCATGACCTGTGTATAGATGATTTCATGGTTGCTTCCAAGAACTGCGAATGTGATAGTGTATAAGTACTCTTTATGCCTTGCGTATAGCTGAGGTAGGGCTCCTTCCATCTGCGGCTTCACCATGACCAACGTGTAAGGTTATGACTGCATTGGATTTAGGGCATCATCAAACTAGGTCAACGTATTCCTTTTGTGACTCTCCTTCTCCAAAAACCCAAGACGTGGAGAGGAGATCACATCAAGAATGTGTGAGAAGAAATGACTTCAAGTCCTCTATATTTATACTAAATCATATATGATGAATAGTCATGACGTTTGGGCTTCCTGACTCTACGTAAGGGCTGGTCGGCTAGATAATAAAACCATAATCTAAATAAATTCATATCTCCATAAATACATATCGGAATCAGATGATCTTTGGATCAATCCTACACCTCTCGACGAGAGGGATCCAATAAAATTATCAGCTGCCATAAATAAGCTGACCCACATGGAGTTTTGCCCTAGTTGCCAATTTAACATCTTTTAATACCAGAGAGTTGTCATCCTGTCTATGTGTTAAAAGACAGATTTATAGACCTCTTAACTGGTTGCAGCTGGCCATCACAGGGTCCTGTGCATCTGCTGGTTTGATCAGTCTTCTCCATCATCACTTATTCCTCAAACTATGAGTAATTGGTGGTCTAAAGCCTTGTAGTCTGGGGGTATTCACCCATGTCTGGGGTTAAGCATAGTAGAAGTGGTTATCTGGCTTGAATATGCAGCATTTCTTTCATTCATCCACCATTTTTCCAACATTTTTGTTGAGTTTGTAATGTTCCCGCGCATATCTGATATACAACCTAGGAGAGTTCTTGGGGTGATGACATTAATTGGCGTCGTTGCCGGGGAGAGGAGAATTGAAGCTCAGCTTCCCTGGGAGAACGACACAGCTTCAAGCTTTGATGATAGACAAGGTTTGAACACATATTTTGGTTGTAATCATCTATCTGGCGACTCCACTGGAGGAAGACCATCATTTGGCGACTCCACATTGAAGTTCTGGAGCAGTTGGTGAGGCATGCTCAGAGATATCTTCAGAAATCAGCAGCTGAACCAGTGCCTGATCCTGAGAAGATCGTTCAGCAGAAGAAAATATCGAAGTAAGGAGCATCAGGATCAGGTAAGCCTTAGAATTTTTATGTATCTCTGCCAGTGTAGAAATACCTTCAGAGATTCATACAGCTCCTTAGTCATTCATTTCCCTTTCGGACCTCAGTTGAAAGAAGCATCCATGTTGTCCATTATATTCCTCTGTTTCTGTCATACTCTTCATTGATTCAAACCAATCGGCTCACCAGTATCCTTTCATACACCCGAGCCATGGCAAGTCAGCAAGCTCTTACAAAGATAGAACGGATAGTTGCTGCTAGGTATGGACCTCTGGTCTTGCCTGTCCCTTTAAATGCCATGCCTGCAGGAGATTATCAAGAATTCATGCCAAAGTTTACTGGTGCAGAAGGAATAACAGCTAAAGAGCATTTAGAAGCCTTTTATAGCTATGCTGATAACCTGGATATTAATGAAGAGGATGTCTGGATGAGGGTTTTTGTTCAAAGCCTAGAAGGGGAAGCTAGAAAATGGTTTAGAGATTTACCCCCTAGGTCCATTGCAGACATTGATGCTCTAGATGATGTATTTTTAAAGCACTGGGGAAATAATAAAGATCTGCTCTTTTATCATGATGAATTTGGAAACTTGCAGAGAGAAGATGGTGAGCTGCTGTCTGATTTTAACATCAGATTCAATCATATGTACAGTAGAATGCCAGCCGAAATAAGACCTACCCCTACTTCTGCCATGATTACTTATTCTAATGCCTTCGATTCTCAATTCTGCCTGCTGTTAAGAGAAAGAAGATGCACTTCTTTGGCTGAGATGCAAGCTGCAGCCTTTGAAGTAGAAGCAAACATTATTGCTACAGAAAGACTCGAAGGTGATGATGAAAGCAGAAGGCAGGGAGGTGAATCCTCATCATCCTATGATCCTAAGATCGAGGAATTGGCCAGGATGATTGAGCTTTTGGCCTCTGAAGTTTCCAAGTTAGAGGCTGAGCAGCATTTTGAAGAAGTAGGAGCTCATTGTTCCATTTCTTTTCCAACTCCAGATCCATGTAGAGGAACACATGAGCATGTGCAGATTTTGCAGAGAAACAGAGATACAAACGAAGATCAAAGGGTGAAGACCCTTTGTCAAAATATAGTCATGGAAGAGGTGCAGCATGAGGAGGAGGTCCATGGTTTGGAAGGTGCTCCTTTCCTAACCAGAGTTGCCTATGAAAAAGCATTATCAAGAGGCACTGCCTGTCAGTTTGTTGTGCCTGCAGAACAGCAAGCTTGCCAGCAGTGGCAGCCAGCAGCAGATCCCTTCTTCCTCCAAGAACCTGTGCTTAAAGCCTGCTCATCTTCACATGGCTATGCAGATCTGCAAATTAGCCAGCCTGCTATCATCCCCAGTCCAGTGATTGAAAAGGGAGAGGAAAGCTCTCCATCATCTTTTGTTTCTCTGTCTGATCAAATGACAATCCCTCACAGTTGCCACTTAAACACTGAGGCAGAACATAATTCAATGCTCAAGGCTGAAGTTGATCATCTCAGTCTTGATATTTTGATACCTGCTCAGATGGTCTCCATACAAAATGAAAGGGCAGCTTGCCAGATAACAGAGGAAGAGGGTGCACAGTATTGGAATCCTTCCTTGGAGGTGGACTGTTCTCAGCAAGATGTAGGAGCAAAAATTGTTTCTGTGTCCCCTGCACAAGAATACAGTGGTGCATCTTTCATATTAATTGTGCAGACTACAGAAGACACAGACATGTACACAGCAGCAATGAGTATTCAGCTGGTGTACAAAGGCTCCCATGAAGAACATCCAAGGAGGAAAATACATAGAAGGGGAATGAAATTTGATCCCTATCTACCTATCAAGCTCAAATGTCCTAAACTGTTTGAGGTGGAGGATCAAATAAATCCTGTCCTGCTGATCTATGATGAACCAGCTGATAGGCAACAATTTTGGTGGCCCAGCAAATGGGCAATTTTTGAAGTTTAAGTTTTCAGGCTTTAATGATTGTAATCAAGTTCTTTTACAGTTTCCTGTTGTATGCTTAGTTGACTCCATGCCCAATGGATACTAGGCAAGTGTTTTTATAGTTGTTTTTGCATGAAGGCATTGGTCTGCAGGTTCTTGAGACCTCACAGGGAGGATCTCATCCCCAGAAGGAGCCAATGTTAGCTCTGCTACATGTTTGAGCATTTTTTAGGGTCAATGACAGTTTAGCAGTATTGTTGATGCTTGAAGGGCTTCGCGGCAGTCTTTCCCCTTCTGCTCCTGCAGGTTTCCCTATACCCTCTTAACCTCTCGTTCTCTGTTTTCCTCCTGAAACTTCTTCGTTCCTTGCCTTATCCATATTCCTCTGTTTAATCTCTCTTTACCCCAGCGCCTCTGTTAATTTGTTTTAATACTGCAAAACCCCGCCGTAATCCCTTCTTTTCCCAGCACCCGGTCTTTTTATATAAAACCTGTTGAACCCCCCGTATTAACCTATTTTTGTTTTAACCCCCGGGCGCAAGGTTTAAGTCCATCCGACCGTATTCATATAACCCGCGCCATAGCCCTTCTTGTTGCTTTTAATCTGAGCCGTTGATCGTATCTGCCGCGATCTAACGGTCATCGTTCTTTTGCCCGCGCATTAAACATCGCGCGCCTTCCGCATCATCCAACCGTCCATCGGAGATCCGACGGTAGTCGCACCGTCTCCCACCGCAACCTGCCCGCTTGTTAATGCGCAGGGAGAGTGGTTTCCCGCCGGTCGCGGAAGCCACGCGGCGCCTTTTTGTTGGATCGCGCCCCGCTATACGGATATCGCCGAGCCCCGGAAGGCGGTGCGGGGAATACCGCCCACCTCCCAAAACCGCTCATCTCATACGTGTCCCCGTCGACTATCTGTTGCGCATCTTCCCCGTGCGATGGCCATCCGATTATCCCCGCTTATGATCCGACGGCTCTCGCTCTCCCGTTCCCGTTGACCTCCGATACCCCGCGTAATTCGATCTTCGCCATTGATTTTATTGATCCAACGGCCCATCTTCTTTCACCCGCGATTGCTCCCAATAGCTCCTCCCGATGTGATCGTAGTCGTTGATCTATACGATCCAATGGCTCACGATGCTCTCCCCGCTCCCCTGTCTTCTGATAGTCTCCATACGCCAATCTTCGCCATCTGATTGCTTAAACTAACGGCTAGTGTTTATTTGCTTTCTGCTCATGCTTCCGCCATGTTTTTGACTGTCTGGAGCTCCCGATGGACAGCAACGATCAATTACCTGTACCCAGCATTCAATCTGCAACCAACTGCATTTAAAGAAGAGCATGGCCGAGGACAAACAGGACGACCTCGAGCAGTGAAAAAAATTTATCAGGCATGGAACTTAATTCATGATTCACTCCAGCTGCCAGAGAAGGATATCAGAATATCAGAAAGGGTCATTTTGTCCATTAAAGCACTGAGAATTGCAGCAGAGGCCCGTTTCATATTGTAAATGTGGTTGGTGATCATTTATTGACATCTCCCCGTTGTTATTTTGTTGCAAGCTTCAACTTCTGGAGACTGCAACTACCTTGTAACCTGCAGCTTCTGATCTGCATTTCCAGCTAATACAAGCTTCTTTTGTTGTTGATTGTTCACTCTCCACTTCTTCTTCTTGTTCCAGGCTGTGCCTGTTTTGCATATTTCATGTACTGTTAAGTTTAGCATTAGAGGGGCTGTCATCCCACCTCTGTGTAAGGATTTAGCATGTATCATTGAATTTGTTTGCAGGTTTTTGTTCTTTTAATACCAGAGAGTTGTCATCCTGTCTGTGTGTTAAAAGACAGATTTACAGACCTCTTAACTGGTTGCAGCTGGCCATCACAGGGTCCTGTGCATCTGCTGATGTGATCAGTCTTCTCCATCATCACTTATTCCTCAAACTATGAGTAATTGGTGGTCTAAAGCCTTGTAGTCTGGGAGTATTCACCCATGTCTGGGGTTAAGCATAGTATAAGTGGTTATCTGGCTTGAATATGCAGCATTTCTTTCATTCATCCACCATTTTTCCAACATTTTTGTTGAGTTTGTAATGTTCCCGAGCATCTCTGATATACAACCTAGGAGAGTTTCTTGGGGTGATAACAGTACATACTATGACGCTGACTTCGGGTCAGTTGAGACTGGTCTGGGACTAGTGGTACACTCTCTGAGACTGCGATACTGGTCTGGGACCAGTAGTAGGAGTGGTACTTACTATGAAGCTGACTTCAGGTCGGTTGAGACTGGTCTGGGACCAGTGGTACGCACTCTAAGACTGACTTTGAGTCAGTGGAGGATGATACTGGTTTGGGACCAATGGAGTTGTACTCACTATGTCGTTGACTTCGGGTTGGTTGAGACTGGTCTGGGACCAATGGTACATACTCTGACACTGATTTGAGTCAGTATGATACATTCTCAATCATTTCTTCTTCTTCATAATTTAGACAAAAGCAGAGCAGGACGGAACAAAGCAGAGCAGCGCTTAACAGAGCAGAGCCATACAGATCAATACAGGGCAGAACAAGACAAAGCAGAACAGGCAGAATACAGCAGAGCAGGGCAAGGGTCATGCTGTACAGGGCAGTGCATTTGATGGATGAATATTAACGACCGATAAACAGATTGCAAATGAAGTTCTCCCTAGTTGAGAGGGAGTGTTAAAATTGGCAACTAGGGCAAAAATTCATGTGGGTCATCTTATTCATGGATGATAATATTTTTATTAGATTCCTCTCATCGAGAGGCGTAGGATTGATATAAAGATTTGATTCCGATAAGTATTCATGGAGATATGAATTTATTTTTATTATGGAATTATTATCAAGCCGACCTACAACTCATGTAGGCTCAAAAGCCCAACAGTCGCATCTATTCAAACACCAACATTGTGTATAAATATAGGACTTTTCCTCATTTGGACTCACTCATCTCATCACATCTCTCTCTCTCTCTACTGCGCAAAAAAGAGTTTCTTCTCTACTGCACAGAAAAGGGTCTCTCCCTCACACATGTGAAGCCGGAAGTTGCTGAAACTGAAGCTGCAACTGCAGAAGTAATATTTGACCTGCGTGGACTAGAAGATCTCATCTGAAGTGCATTGTAGGTTCATCTAAACCTCCTCTGAAAGCCTCAACTTTTGGTGGTGGAATCAAGTCAATCCGACAGACGGTTTGCAAGATATTGACTGCCCTAGTTTGAAGAAAGCTGCTAAAACTGACGCTGCAACTGCAGAAGCGAAGTTTGACCTGCGTGGACTAGAAGATCTCCTCATCTGAACTGTGTCATAGGTTCATCTGAACCTCCTCTGAAAGCCGCAACTTTTGGTGGTGGAATCAAGCCGATCCGATAGTCGGTTTGTGAGATATCGTCTGCCCTAGTTTGATGATGAAGCCGCTAATGTTGATGTCGCTGATCTAGGGTTTGCTACTGCTGATATAAATCAGATTTATTGTACTATTTCTCTTTGCTGAATTATTGAAGATAAAAGAAGATTTGATCAAAGGGTTTCCCCACACATTGTGGGGTTTGTCCCTGGCTAACCGCCACATCTTGTGTCTCTTGTCTTGGCTTGTTTTCTGTCGATTGTTTAATGTTCTATCTACACTTTACTTTATGTACATGTGATTGCTAATCTGTGGAATATAATAAGGAAAAGAAGTAAACTGTTATAAGCATAGAACATACCATAACTTAACACTACTGCAAGGTACACTACCATTAGATCGTTGGTTTCATTGGCTGCTACAATGGGGTGGAATATCCATCAAATGGATGTTAACACGGCATTTCTAAATGGGACCACTAATGAGGAAGTGTACATCGAACAACCTGAAGGATTTGAAGTGAATAGCAGGGACTCTCATGTTTGCAGACTCAAGAAGGCCCTATATGGCTTGAAGCAAGCACCAAGAGCATGGTATGCAAGAATGGATGCATATCTTCTCAGAATTGGGTTCGTGAAGAGTATTGTTGATCTGAATCTATGTATCAAGGTCGTGAATAATGAGCCCGTTATTATTCTAGTATATGTGGATGATCTATTCATCACTGGTGTAGAACGAAAGAATCAAGAATGCAAGAAGATGTCGGCATTTGAATTTGATATGAAGGGTGTAGGACTGATGCATTACTACCTAGGTCCAGAAGTATGGCAGAGACCTAGGAAGATATATTTGGGGAAAGGAAAATGCATCAGCAAGTTATCGCAGAAATTTGGGATAATGGACTCCAAGCTGATGGTTACTCCTATGATCAGCAACCTCAAGAACTTGAGGAGCTCCAACTCTAGTCTTGTGGATCCTACCTCATATCATCAGTTGGTGGGTTCCCTGATGTATCTGGTAAATACTAGGCCAGATATATGTTTTGCAGTGAACATTCTTAGTCAGTTTCAGTTGCAGTCCCGTCATGATCACTGGATAGTTGCCAAACATAAATTGAGGTATCTTTGTGGCACTATACATCAATGCCTAAAGTATGATAGTAAGGAAGTCAAGCAAATTGGCTTCACAGACTCTGACTGGGGTGGCAGTGAGACCAATGGAAGGAGAACTACCGGAGGATGCTTTAGTCTAGGAGCTATTATGATCTCATGGATGAGTAGGAAGCAAGATCCCATTGCATTGAGTAGTGCCGAGGAAAAATATGTCGCTGCATGTGAAGTAGGAAAAGAGGTTGTTTGGTTAAGGAATCTTCGGACAGATTTGTTTGAGAAGTCTTTGGGTCCTACTATGATTAATTGTGAAAATCAAAGTTGCATCAAGATGTCTAGAGATCCCGTGTTTCATTTGAGGACGAAACATATCAATAATAAGTTCCATTTTATTAGGAGCTTGGTGCAGGATGGGATCGTGAAGTTAGAGTATGTTCCGACAAATGAACAAGTAGCAGACATACTGACAAAGGCTCTTCCTAATAAGAAGTTTGAATATCTAAGGAACTTGCTGTGTTTGGTAGATTATTGTGATTATATTAATGATAAATAAATGGAAGAGATTTGTTGAGGCTTTGTGAGTGAAGCATTGCCTAGGGAGACATCAGGCCGACACTCTGTGTTGATGTCTGGAATCCCAAAATTGAAAAGGTGGTGTTGTTTATTGAGCTCATTTTTGAATACACAACTATATGTTTGGGTTGGTGGTTAGCAAGTAAGCTTGATGGTACCTAGAAGAGCTGAAAGCTTGAGTACACTTTTGTCCCACTTGGATAGATTGCCCTGGTCATGTATCTAGTCCATGGCATTGCGGTGCCTAAATTGTTGAGTGAATGTATGTATAGATTTCCCTGGTCACGAATCTAGTCCATGGCATTGCGGTGCCTAAAGGTTCTTCATGTTTTCATATAGTTTGAAATCTTTTGTATATGTACAATATGAATACCTCCCTAGTTAAGAGGGGGTGTTAGAAAATGTAACTATGTTCGGTCTTCAATAATGTACTTGAGTCATTATGTAATGTACTTATCAAAAGAATAAAGAAAATAATTTTTATTATTGTAACAATGACTTATTAAAGCATGGGTTTCATGCTTGGGTCATCATTATATTAGTCAAAGTCTCCATTGTGGACTCCTAGGATTAATATTGAGTTTATAGAGTCATTGTATATTCGAAGAGACCCTTCTTGGGCTTTCGAATCATGTAAAAAGGTTTTGTATCAAGTCAAATATGAATTATGTGTCCTCCACATCATGTCGGCCTAAGGACCCCCATTCAACCCACAAGAAGCCTATATATTGAAGGAGGTCAAAGTCATTTGGATCACTCACTCTCAAGGAAGTTCGATATCTCAAGAAGAGTTGGAGAAGTGCAAAGTTTGTTGCCAGGAGGACGAAAGAAGTGCGAGTTTGGGGGAGTCTCTAGAGAAGAATAAAATTGAGCTTTTGGTGCCTCTCTCTCTGTTTCGTGGTTTGGGTTAGGAGATCGAAGTCTCCTAAGATTTCGTTGTTGTCGGAAGTTGCTGCCTAGTCGAAGTTGCTGGAAGGAGTCGAAGATCTTGGAGGCTGACATGGTGTGGAGGGAAAGTTTGGTCTTGGTCTAGGGTAAAGAATCTCAAAGAATACTATTGAAAGGAAGAATCATCTTGATTGGATGTTTCCCTAGAGGGGGGTTTTTCCCTGGCATGTGCCTATATCTTATGTCTCTTGTTTTTGTGATCTTCATATATGCATAATTGCTTGATGAAAGATAAGATAATAAAGAAGTAAAAGAATCCAACACACTCACAAGTAATTATCAAGAAAGGAGAATCAAACCCTAATAATATCTTTGATTTTCCAACAAATCCAATGCGTCTTCTCACCTTCCAGTACAATCAACCATTAGTGCAATTGAGTAATTAAGCTTGCTAAACAAGGGAAAAAGTGGACACTTCATAGTGGCATGCCCTTCCAAATGGGCTTCAATATGTACAAGTGTTTCTTTGCTCGACAAGAGAGGTTAATAAAGGACCCTATTAGATGGTTTCAACCTCTAAGGGAGTGACAGGTCCATGGTACATCCATCAAATGGCAGGGTTCAAGTGAGATAGTGATGGAACAGAATGGGAGGGCAAAGGGAAGGCTCCAAGCCACATGCCATGGTACAAGGGTACTTATGATGAAGGAAGCCCACACCAGGGTGTATGAATATAGGATGGAGCAATCATGGTGCATGAATTACGCCGGCCTTTATTTTTCCACCCTTCTCATATGCCTTATGCCTTTTATTGATTTTTCTTCATTTTACTGCTCGGGGCTCAAGGGGATGAGAGAATGATGTGTAAGATGTAGCAGTGAATACCCCCTTAAGGTCGGGCAATTCATAGCCCACCATGGGTTTGGGACAATCATAGGTTTTTTAATGATGCAGGGGGCACTCATAGGGACCCTAGGAACCAGGGTGATGGCCATAGTGATAGGCGATAGAGCTCATGTTTGGCTTTTGCCCCCGTGCTAAATTCTTTTGTCCCGAACATCTTTTGCATGTTATGTTACATTTCTTGTTGTATGTGGCCAAATTATGCTTTTATCTTTCTTTTTAGTTGCATCAATCTCCAGGCCATTGTTCTAGGCCAAACCCAAAGTGTGGACAAGGGGAGGGGGAGGCTAACACCTTATGGACCCAATGGACAAATGTGGACCCAAATGGGGAAAATTTGAACATGGCTAGTAATGAGTGAAGCGGAGTGAGATATATGGTATCGAGAAGCAGGACCACACAGCCAAAATCGAGGTTTCCCATGTAGTGCCACTCCTAAAGCTAGTAGCCAATAAAGGAGACCCCACGGGACTAGGATAGAAGATTAACCCCCAAGTTGAGGTAAGGGAACAAGAGTACAGTGCAAGCCCATTCTTTCCACCGAATCCCCCCACTAATCCATGTCCAGATGTATCCAAGAAAAGCAAGCATAAACACCCAATTACATAATGAAAAGTCATACCTTCAGGTTTGGAAGCCCCAACTTCAAACATACAATCATAACAAATGAGTGAGGGCACAATGGATGGCTCAAGTGGCGGAAAATAATGGCACATCGAGCTATCTAGTGGCTCAAAGGGGCTATTGGTTGTTGGTTGAAGACAAATCTAGGAGAAATTTTCTCCTATAGGGGTCACCCACTGGTGGAGGGTAACAAGGTAATAGCTTGCAAATCTAGTTTTTGAAAGTTTAAGCAATTGCAACTTGGAGTAAGTGCCATAAAAGTAGTTTACCGTTGTACGCCCTATGACATATCTAATGAGTTGTTTCCCTCTCTTATATAGTTGATTAATCCATCCACATTCTTTATGCTTCACAATGTCATGCATCAAAAGGTTCAATGTGTGCACCAAGCACTCGAACCAAAAGATGTGTGGATGAGTTTGCCCAATGATTTTTCCTGCTCCCTTACAATTTGTTGCATTATCAGTGATCACTTGAACCACATTATTATGACCAACATCATTAATTGTTTTCAATAGGAGATCAAATGTTTTGAGAAGATGCAGTGATGGAGGAGCAGCCACTCAGTTAGTGACTCCCAGTACAAGGAGATTTCAAGCCAAGTGGGCAAACGAGTTGTTTAGGGGGGATCAAGAGAGAGTTGGACCTCCCAATACCACATTCAGGCGGAGTAAGCAGCCACAGAGGTACACCGAGTAATGACTGAATTGATAGACTCCAAGCCAAAGGAAAAATTAGTAATAGGCTCAAATGGGGTGTACAAGGTGGATCATAGGAGCATGGTTGGAAGGAACATGTCTTCAAATCAAATTCCACAGTAGGAAGTAGGGAAATCTTATAGATCAAAGGAAGCAGTTGCAACAACGGATAACCTGGTGATGTTGAAGACAAATCTAGGTGGAGGATGTTCTTCCAGAAGTACCTTCCTTTAAGAGGGAATGTTGAAAACGTAGCGAAAAAAGGACTTATGGCTTGTACCTTAACCAATGAAGACCTCAAATTGTCTTTCTCCCATTATGAGTCGAGCTCATGATTTAGACTTCAATTAGGATGAGTTATTTCCACTTTACTGGAATAATCATCAAGTTAGCATGTGCACAGTTAGATCTTCAATTAAGTGGAGTCTTCATCAGTTTGACTACAGAACGAGGTGGCAGTTACCAGTTTAGTTAGAGCAAGTTAGTCTTCAGTCTTGATTGAAGAAAGAATGAGTTAGTCTCCAGTGTTGATTGGAGAGAGAACAAGTTAAGAACTCCAGTGTTGATTGGAGAAAGGACAAGAAGAACTCTCAATTAGCTCTCAATCAGAACTCGACTTCTAAAATATAACTAGGCCTCGTTGCATGTTCGAATTGGGTCTACAAGGAGGAGGATCAAGGCATTGGAAATCATAGGAAATCATAAGTTTTGTGCACAAGGTTTGTGAGACAAGACAGTTCACAAGTTTGTGAGAGTATCTTTGATTGTGGAGAGCATAGACCTTGTGTCCTAAGAAATAGCAAATCACAAGTGCACTAGGATTTAGGAGTTTGATTGTGCGCATTTTTGAGGAGCTGGTGTCCTAAGAAATAGGAGGAAAGAAGTGCGCAAAGAAATAGGAAGACTTGAACTAAGAAATAGGCGCCAGACTTGCACTAGGAAATAGGGTATTTTTGCAAGGAAATAGGGCTGCCGAGTGCGCAAGAGAATACGAGCTGGGATAGCGAATTAAAAAGGCAATTCAAGGAGGCAGCAAAGGAAGAGTTGTGAGCTAGAGGGCCAAGATCAAGCAGTGAACAAGGCAAGTTCAAATCAATTGTATCAGCTGAGATTTATGAGAGGAAGCAGAATGCTTTCAAAGAGGCAGATAGCAAAGGAAGAGTTGTGAGCTAGAGGGCCAAGATCAAGCAGTGAACAAGGCAAGTTCAAATCAATTGTATCAGCTGAGATTTATGAGAGGAAGCAGAATGCTTTCAAAGAGGCAGATTCTTTTGTAATAGATCCAATTGCTCAAGGACAATCAATAAAATACCACATCAAGGAAGCAGGTTTTCCCTGATGGATTTCCTGAGAAAACAAGTGTGTCAATTTGTGTGCATGTGTTTTTTTATCTCTGGTGTTTTTATTCCACTGCTTATGAATTGTTAAGAAACTCTATATCTTGGTGAAAGTAAACTAGTTTTCAGTTATTCATCTAAGTAGTTGCAGAGTTTCATGGAAATTTAACACCAAAGCCTCCTCAGCCACCCACTAATGGTTAGCAGTCAATGCAGCCAACAAATGCAGATTCCTCATTTACTAGCTGGGGCCCTGCCCTAGATGATGATGACCACCTCCCTGCCAAAGTTGGTGTGATTACTTACTTTATCTATGCTCAATCTATGACCCTATGTTCATTGCTGCTGTGACTCTCTGGTCTTTAGACTCTTACCTAATATGTGTGTGGTTGCAGATGTTTTGGATCAAGCCAGCCCATGTTATTTTATGGTTAGCTGTTGCTCATGCTTGTGGAGGCTGCTTTGGTGGCTCGCTTTTTCATATTAAAGAGTTTTAGAAGCTGACTATATCAATAATCAAAGGAAGATAAAATTCAAAAAAAAATAGATGTGTATCGAAAAAAAGTAAATACCTGAATACACCTACATGGCTGCCATGAAATAGCCTACTAATTATAGATTCTTACTGATAGCTAGTAAATAAACTGAGTTTGACATCAAAAAACTGCATGAACAAGGTCTTTATTATCATGTCACACAGTATACAAGTTCAGAAATCTATCAATCCAACTAAGAAATGCAACATTCAAAACATTTCAGAATCATCAGTTTCTTGCAAAATAAAAACACATAAGTCAAACCTATCATGTCTACCTAAGATCATTATAATTTCAAGTTTTGTTAGTGCCCCAGCAATCACCTCAGAATTTGAAATAAAGTTTAGACTTACCAGAGAATCAGGGCTCGAAAAAGCATTTAGAAGCCAAGAAGACTCTGTACGATACTCAGCAGCACGTTTGATTCCTGAATCAGAAAAACATATGGCCTTCCCAAGAAGAGAAGAAAATGTTGATCATACTATATACTATCATATAAAAGACACCATTGCATATACAGTGCTTGAAACCTTTAGTGAATATAAGCTCCAAATGATAGCAACATAAGCTATATAATCTATAGATGATTACTTCCGAACTCATGAAAGGGAATAGGGTTCCCAAATATTGATGTGCATCTAGAACATTTACTAGACAAGTTGCATTAGGAGTCCCAAGAATCACATCGATGGCCATGAACACAAACTGATTGCACTTATACAATACAAAAATAGATCTACAGAATTGACTTCTAGTCAACTCAAGAGGGAATAGAATTTCAGAGTTAATGTCTGCATACCATAAACCTCCCATTGTTACAGTACAACAATCAATAAAATTATTTTTTTTCCTTTCCTGTGGAAACCTTGAAAACAATATAGGGACATGCACATGTGAAGATCACCAAGATAGGATATCAGCATAGCTTTCTTGACATGTTTTTTATCAATAACTATCTAAAATCAAGGGGAAAATGTCAATCAAATATGTACATAAAATTTAGCATAAAAATGGAACCCCTATGATTACCATGTCTACATAAATGATGAAACAGACTAAACAGCCTATACAATCATACAAATAGAAGATTCTGATTAGCAAGAAAAGTACTCTTCAATTTTGAAGCTATTCTGCATATATTGATTAACCATGTGCCAAATAGTAAAAGAAAAGGCTTCCCTATTTAATCCGTATAAGTAAAACCCAGGCTGCTGTGATCAGATAGGTCTTAAGCAACATATTTGCAAACTGTTGACATAAATTTTGAACCAGTAAGGTCAGACAAAGAAGCATAAGCTGAGCCATCCACTAATATGTCAATGTGGCAGGATTCCAAAACCATGTACCTGTTACCTTACCATGTGGGTAACCACTAGGGGAACTATTTTCCCCTATTGTTTCAGCCACTGTCAACTAGGATCCCAATTCC
Organism: Pinus tabuliformis; assembly: GCA_031772625.1. Classification (NCBI taxonomy): domain Eukaryota; kingdom Viridiplantae; phylum Streptophyta; class Pinopsida; order Pinales; family Pinaceae; genus Pinus; species Pinus tabuliformis. Next base: position 1,341,338,742 of record CM062818.1, on the reverse strand, counting down.
CCACTCTTCTCAAATCACTACAAGTCACCTGAAGGGAAGCTTCCCTAAACAGCACTCACATAATATATCTCTATGGTTCTGACCATAAAGGGAAGTAGTGATTTTGCGTTTATTTTATATTGCCTACAAAGATGACACTAAACTCTATCAATTTGCTGGAAATTGCTTAACAAGAGCTCTACCAGTTGCTTTTCTTACTTCAACTCCTAATTTGCTTGATAATACTTCCCACATGAAAACTACTCGACAGAAACAAGATTGTGTTAAAGTGCTAAGTAATTATGTGAGACCTGTTGCTGCACAATACTAGCATGCCTAGTAAATAGGCTAACACTAGACGGCACAACAACAATTTGGCACTAAGGCCCACTGTCACCACAGCCTAAGTCTCCTTCTCTTCTTGAATTTTCAATTTTTCACCAACGGGAGGAGTCCCAGTATCCCTCACTTGTGATAGATGTATCTAGGATTGGTTTGAAGTGAGGCAAGGAGGCTCATTCAATGGAAAGGTTCAATGAAAGTGTGAGCTTTGGGAGAAGCTATGAAGACTTTCCAAGAAAAAACCCTTGAAAGAAAGACTACACGAGACCTAGGGTTGAGAAATTTTATGATATAAGAGTTCATCCAAGGTCAAGGTAGATAAGATAAAAGGTTGTGAATGATATACTTCAACAAGTACTAAAGTACAAACCTTCAAAGAATCCCCAAGTTGAAGGATGGCTTCTAGGGTTCCCACTTGGTGTGATAGCTAGGGCATCAATTATATTGAAATTCCACCGTCAGAATTCGTTCAAAACTCGTGTAGGCCTAGAAGAGACACTAAGGAAGAGTCCTATCCCGACAGAATTCAAAGTTTCCTCCTCCCTAAAATTTCGCACCAAGTCCGAGATGGGCTTCCTTATCCTTAGAGGGACTAAAACGAAAGGTAAAAGAAGGTGAAATAAGTATAATTTTTCAATTGTATGTGATCACCAAGGATCTAGGACCAGTGCCTAGCAATTTGAAGGATTGGAGTCAAAAAATGATATTGATTTGGTAACTTCACTCTTCAAGGAGGCGTGAAGAAACAGTTTCAACTTTCACTATCTATGGATGCAACTACACGGCAACTTTAGACTTTTATACTTCGATGGCAATTGCTATGGATTTTCAAGGATGCAAATGCAAATTATCGTCTGAACATTCATTCATTCTTTGTCTAATGAGAAACACATGCAAAAAATTCCAATAGTTTTCAATGCTTCAAACAATTCGCATTAATTAGGGAACATTTAATCACTATAAGAGAATTTTTCCATGCATTAGACATTCAACAAAACAGAAATATAGCATCATATAGCACTTAAAAGACAAAGAAGAGTATATCCATCCACAAGATTGTCAAAAAGAAGCTCCAAGAGAGAAAACAAACTTTTCCAAATATCAAAATGCATTAGCTTCATCCAAATCACTCCACAAAAGTGCAGGCCGAAAATCCTCTAATGAGGTAGCCAAAAATCCCAAGTGTCATGAATTCAAATGAGAGTGAGTCTCTCATATTTATATAAGACTCATAGGTTTGAATTTCTAAAAATGAAGACCCTATAGTTTTAAAACAAGGTAAAAAACCCTTGGTTACAAGCCAACCAAGATAGATTTACATCTATGTTGCACGAAACTTCTAAGAACCTGGCGTTTCAGGCCGTACCCGTACCCGAAACTCCAAAACTCGGCCATCATGTAATCATCTATGAGAGTTAATATTGTTAAAATTGGCAACTAGGGCCAAACTTCATGTGGTTCATCTTATTCATGGTTGATAATATTTTTATTAGATTCCTCTCATCAAGAGGTGTAAGATTGATCTAAAGATCATCCGATTCCGATAAGTATTTATGGAGATATGAATTTATTTTGATTATGGAATAATTATCAAGCCGACCTACAACTCATATAGGCTCAGAAGCCCAACAGTTGCATCTATTCAAACATCAACAGTTGTGTATAAATACAGGAGGACTTTTCCCCATTTGCACTCACTCATCTCATCACATCTCTCTCTCTCTCCTGCGCAGAAAAGAGGCTCTTCTCTATTGCGCAGAAAAGAGACTCTCTCTCACACGTGGAAGGAAGCTGTTGAACCTGAAGCTGCAACTGCAGATCCAAAGTTTGACCAGCGTTGACCATTTGATCTCCTCCTCTGAACTGCATTGTAGGTCCATCTGGACCTCCTTTGAATGCCCGATTTTTTGGTGGTGGAATCAAGCCGATCCGACGGTCGGTTTGCAAGATATCGTCTGCGCTAGATTTGATGATGAAGCCACTAATACCGATGCTACTTATCTAGGGTTTGCTACTGCTGATATAAATCAGATTTAATGTACTATTTCTCTTTGCTGAATTATTGAAGATAAAAGAAGATTTGATCAAAGGGTTTCCCCACATATTGTGGGGTTTGTCCCTAGCTAGCCGCCACATCTTGTGTCTCTTGTCTTGGCTTGTTTTCTATTGATCATTTAATGTTCTATCTGCACTTTACTTTTGCACATGTGATTGCTAATCTATGAATAATAATTAGAAAGAAAAGTAAACTATTATAAGCATAGAACATACAATAAATTAACATGGTATCGGAGCTGAGGTGAAGACAAAGCCCGAGGAAGAGCAAGAGCAATCACTGAAGAGAAGATTGGCAAGGCTATCCTAAAAGAACTATGGGGTCCTCATCACTCTTTCCTGCCGAGGACAAGCTCTATGAGAAAGCTGACTATCACGGATGGAATGTTGTGATTTCTATTTTCATCCATTCTTGAGGTAAATTGAGAGGATCTTGGCTGATTGTAGCTTTTGTTCGTCCTTAAGGTGAATTGTCCCTGATTTACCTGGTGATCTCTGTTTGGCTTTTGCTCATATCTTCTTGCAGCATCGAGATAACTCTTCGAGGTGGATGCTTGAGATGTTTCTCCATTATACCCCAGACCTGTCTTAATTAGAGGAGAGCGCTGTATATTGATGATCTCATCCAGAGTTTCAGATCCTTTAACAAATTTAAGATTGAGAGCCTTTGTTTTCTCAATTTCTTTTTGAAGCCCAACAATTTCACATTCTAAGTTTTCAAGAGATTGTTTCTTTTCATCAAGTTGGATTTGCAGAGTCTCAATGATCACATTCTTTTCTTCTAAGCATGTCTTGAGTCTAGACATCTCCTCATAATAGCTATCTATATCTAGAGCATCCATGTAATCATCATCTTCAAAAGCCATTAAAAGTTTATAGGGATTACCTCGTTCATCTTCATCGCTGTTTGATAGACCATCACTGTCTTCATGGGTGTAATAGCTCTTCTTATTTGCATTCTGTTTCTTGTTCCATCTAACAGGTTCCTTTCCCTTGTCAATCTTATCCTTATGAGGACATTTGGCAGCATAGTGACCTACTCTTCCACAAGCAAAACATTTGAAGGGTAACTTACCTCTGAATCTGCCAGTACCTCGTTGAAGATTTCTGACAAAATTTGATTCTTCTTCTTCTTCTGACACATGACTTGATTCAAGGTACTCTCCTTTGCCTGAAGCCTTGAAGGCAGCTTCTCTCCTATCTGAAGGACCTCCTTTTCTCATTTCATAAGCGGTTAGAATTCCATGCAGCTGTGACATGGTGAGAGTTCGTAGATTCTCCTTTTCTTCTATGGCGGACACTTTAGATTCAAACTTGGTGGACAAGGATCTTAGAACTTTTTCAACCACAATAGCCTCTTTTATTTCTTCACCCAAGTTTTTCATGCAGTTAACAATCTCATCTACCCTAAGGAAATAGTTAGCCACACTTTCATCATTATACATTCTAAGATTCTCATACTGAATCTTGAGGGTTTGAAGTTTAGCACGCTTTACCTGTTCATCTCCTTCGTAGCTCAAGACAATCTTGTCCCATATTTCTTTTGCAGATTTATATTGCATAGCCTTTACGAATTTTGATTGAGATAAGCATCCCAACAGAGTATTGACTGCTTTAGCATTTGTTTCATATTTCTTTTTCTCGGCCGGATCTGTAGGAGTAGCTGAAGGAAAAGTGTAGCCTGTCTCTATGATATCCCAAACTTCCGTACCAAGAGATTGAAGATAGGTAGTAACTCTTACCTTCCAATAATTGAAGTTTGTCCCATCAAAAATCGGTGGCCTGATTGATGCTTCCCTCTCGTAGTTGCTCATAATGAACGATCTTCCTTCAAGCGATCAAGCTTCTCTGAAGCACCTAGCTCTGATACCAATTGTTGAAAATAATACTGAGAAGGGGGGATGAATCAGTATTATCACATTAATAAAACTTTTTCATTTCCATATTCAGATTCATATATGCTACTTCCACAACTTCTTATGATTCAGTTAGTTGATCCTTAATGAGTGCATTAGAACATTATCAACCATATTAACAGTAAACTGGTGCAGTAAAATAGAACAGACCATCACACATAAGTCACACACATGAACACCATGATATAAGGTGGAAACCCAATGTGGGAGAAAACCACCTGCTGCAAGTCTCTATCTTCTTTCAATTAGAAACTCCTTTTACAATGATTTTGTACCGGTGCAGTCCTTTACCAGTACGCAGGCTGCAACCTGCAGAGAGCTACAACTCTCTCTCGTTTTCCAGTCTCTCCTGGAAGGGAGCTACAACCCCCTTACTTCTTTCAAGGACCACTTTTCATAAATTTTCAAACTGGATCCAAGAAGATCAAATGATCATGAAGTATAAATGATTCTTTAGAAATACCCAAACCTCAGATCAATACATGTTTTCTTTATACAGCAGATCACCCACGCGCCAACCCATGCACTAGCTATAAATAAATATCTGATCTGGTCACCTTTTAATCAGAGGTTGTATATGCCTGAATCATACCATAATGCAGAGGTCATACATGTTATAGAGCACCCAGAGGCTAGACACAAGACAAACCCAATATCCGGACCCAGAGACCTTTAGCGAATCAACAGAAGACGCTATATCAGAGTTAAGGAATGGCTGCTACTTCCCTGCGATTGGCTGCTCTCAACTGAACTGCAATACCCCCGAAGCGATGCGGATCTGCCGTCCTGCGCGCATTCTTCTTGAATTCGGTTCAGTTGATTGCTCCTTGACAGATCATAAGAATGCCGATCTGTTCTCCCTTAAGATCTTCAATTCATTCTCAATCCTTGCCACCGGATCCCCTTTTTCTTTATATAGCCATGCTTTTGATAATACCATGAATCGAAACCAGAGGATCCGAAACCTGAGGCGCAACTGTTTTGACCAATTCTCTTAAGAGAAGGCTTAAGCGGGAAAACTATGATAGCGGTCCAAAACCACAAAAGGCGGGCTTTTAACTTAATGCATCCAAACTAATAATATATTGGGTCCAATCCTTATTGCTATCGGCGCCTGCCCATCTCATGTCCGATCCGATGGATCGGATGCGACATGCCCCATTAACCAGCCTTTATTTATATATCGGGTCCGCTCCTCATCGCTAACAATACATGCCCGGCGTCTGATCCGATGGATCGGTTGCGATATGCCCCATTAACCAGCCTTTATTAATATATTGGATCCGCTCTCATCGCTAACAATACATGCCCGACGTCCGATCCATGCGATATGCCCCATTAACCAGCCTTTATTAATATATCGGGTCCGCTCCTTTCATCGCTATCGGCGATTTGAAGTGGGAGGCTTATGGGCGAACACCGCGGATGCGATTTAATATGAAATGCTTTTAATTCCTTCATCGGGTCCGACCCCTCTTATCGCAATCGGAGGATTTCACCAAAGACACATAGCCGGATGCGATATTATTATGAGCCATGTTTGATGCCACCATCGGGTCCGCTCGCAATCAGAGGATTTCACCAAAGTCACATAGCCGGATGCGATATTATTATAAGCCATGTTTGATGCCACCATCGGGTCCGCTCGCAATCGGAGGATTGGGGTGGGTGACCCTTTATGTATTCCGATATACTGTGGACGCGATATTTTTATAAACCATGATTAATGCCTTCATCGGGTCCGCTCCCAATCGAAGGTTTCAACGAAGTCACTTAGCCGGACCCCCGACGCGCATGGATGCGATATTAATATAAACCAAAGTTAATGCCACCATCGGGTCCATTGCGATATGCTTCCGGGTCACACAGCCGAAACACCATTGCGCCGATATGCCGAAACATATATATATATATATATATAATTGATATGCGATATGCCAAAACTTCGATGCCGCAATTATATTATTCATGTAACCGCCGAAAGGGGATATAATGCATATATATGTGTTTTACGCACCCAACCAACTCCCGATAATATAAATGCATGCATATATGGATTTTAGTAAGCCCGATAGCTCCCGATAGTGATAATGAATACATATATGGGTTTTAAGCACCCAAACACCTCCGATAACATTAATACATGCAAATATGGCCTTTCTTCTCTAATACATGAGTATATGGCCTTTCTTCTCTCCTCTTGGCTCTTCTTGTCCCCATCATGGTGTATATAAGAGACATGACCGTCTAAGAGAGGGTTGCCATCAAGTTCAACATATGTTCATAATGCCATAATGCCAACAATGCAGCTCCTGCCATAACTTCGGTCACAAAGCAGCTCAATGTGTTGCCTACAAAACAATCATGACTAGAGAAGCCCAAAAGCAAAGAAGTATGACTGGGATTACAAAAAGGACCTATAACAACTTCTCGGCTCTTGAAAATGAAATTGAATGCTCTATCTGTAATAAATTTGGTCATGAAGACTCTGAATACAAGAAAATCAATGGTACATCGACAGCGGATGTTCGAAGCATATGACAGGTGATAAAGAAAAACTTGAATCATACACTGCTTTAGAAAAAGGAAAGAAAGTTTCATTTGGGAATGATACTCTTGCTGCCATAAAAGGAAAAGGTATTGCTCAATTGAAAGAAAAGGTCAAAGCAGGAAATGTTTTGTACGTTGATGGATTGAAACATAATCTTCTAAGTGTCAGTCAGATGTGCGATCAAGGAACCGAGGTAATATTTAGATCAAATGGATGTCGTGTTCATGATCTTGATACAGGTGAAACAGTGATCAAAGGCAAAAGAACTCCAAACAATCTATACATATTTGAAGAAGGACAACAACAATGCTATCTGAGCAAGGATGATGAGCACTGGTTATGGCACCGGAGGTTGGGGCATCTAAGTTTTTCACAAATAAGGAAAGCATGCAAGTATCAGGCAGTTCGTGATCTTCCAGATATCAAAATTCCAGAGAATACAATATGCAAATCATGTCAGTTTGGTAAACAAACCAGGACTAACTTCCCTGAGAAGGAAGGATCAGCTAGCAAACCTCTCGAACTTATTCATACAGATGTATGTGGTCCATTTAGGACAAGGACACCTCGAGGAGAGGAATACCTTATATTATTCATTGACGACTTCTCCAGGTTTGTTTGGTTAGGACTTATGAAACACAAAGACGAAGCATTTGAGAAATTCAAATCCTTCAAAGCCTTGGTCGAAAATGAATCAGATCACAAAATTAAGTGTCTCAGGTCTGATAGAGGTGGGGAATTTACCTCAAATGAATTTTTCGATTTCTGTGAAGAGTATGGAATAAAAAGGGAATTCTCTACAGCAAGGACTCCTCAGCAAAATGGAGTGGTGGAAAGGATGAACAGAACAGTCCAACAAATGGCCCGCGCCATGCTTGATGAATCTGGAACTCCTGCAACCTTCTGGGGTGAAGCTGCATATGTCGCGGTTGTTATTCTCAACAAAACAAATGTCTGAGTAAACAGCACTCAAACTCCTCATGAGCTCTGGTATGGTAAGACTCCTTCAGTAAAGCATTTTAAAAATTTTGGAAGCAAATGCTATATTACGAATACTGATGAACAGCTTGGCAAACTTGAGCCTAGAGCAGATGAAGGCATTCTCCTTGGTTATTCGCCTTATAGTAAAGCATATAAGTGTTACAATACAAGACTTGGAAGAATTGTTGACAGCATTGATGTAGTGGTTGATGAAAAAGGATACATTCCTAGGCAAGTAAATCATGAAAATATCGAAGAAGATGAAGACTACCCTTCAAATCAGACTGATAATGAAGAAGAAGAACCTCAAGAGGCTCCAGAGGAACAGATAAGGATAGAAGAAAAGACTCCATCCAGGCATGTTCAAAAGAATCATCCAGAATCTCAGATTTTGGGGCAGAAAGAGGCAGGTGTACAAACAAGAAGAACAATAGCAGAAGCCTCAAGCTACTTGGCATTGCTCTCCTCCACTGAGCCACAAAATGTAAAAGAAGCATGCAGAGATGAATGTTGGGTCAAGGCTATGGATGAAGAACTTGAGCAGATCGAAAAGAACAACGCTTGGGAATTAGTTCCTAGACCAAAAGATAAGAATGTCATAGGGACAAAATGGATCTTCAAAAATAAGTTGAATGAAAATGGGGAAGTAGTTAGAAACAAGGCAAGACTAGTTTGTAAGGGATATGCTCAGCAAGAAGGAATAGACTTTGAAGAAACTTTTGCTCCTGTTGCTAGACTTGAAGCTATCTGAATGTTCCTTGCTCTCTCAAGCTTTCAAAAATTCAAAGTATTTCAAATGGATGTGAAATCAGCTTTTCTGAATGGAGATTTAGAAGAAGAAGTATACATTGAGCAGCCAGATGGGTTCATTCTTGGGAATGATCCAAACCTTGTATGTAGACTGAAAAAGGCTCTCTATGGTATTAAACAAGCTCCAAAGGCTTGGTACTACCGTTTGGACAAATATCTTCATCAACAAGGTTTTTCAAAAGGATCAGCAGATAGCAATCTTTATATAAAAATTGAAAATGACAAGTTGCTAATACTTGTTGTGTATGTAGATGATATTATTTTTGGCAGCAATGAAGAAACTATGAGTCAAAACTTTGCCTCGGTAATGCAGAAAGAATCGAAATGTCCCTGCTAGGTGAACTGACATACTTTCTTGGATTGCAAATCCAACAAAATAAAGACGGTATCTTCTTGTCTCAAACCAAGTACCTCAAGCAGATTTTGAAGAAGTATGGCATGGAAGATTCAAAACCAGTATGTACTCCCATGGTTATAGGATGCAGTCTTAGTGCGAATGATGAATCGGCTGCAGTTCATCAACCAACATACAGATCTATGATTGGAAGTCTACTTTATTTGACAGGTACCCGACCAGACATCATGCATGCAGTTGGAATAGTTGGAAGATTTCAGACAAACCCAAAGGAAACTCATCTTCAGGTAGTAAAGAGAATCTTCAAATATCTTCAAGGAACTCAAAACTTTGGCTTATGGTATCCTAGAGATACAGATCTCACACTTCATGCTTACACAGATGCAGATTGGGCAGGAAGTGTGGATGACAGGAAAAGCACAAGTGGTGGTGCTTTCTTTATGGGTTCCAGATTAGTATCTTGGTTCAGCAAGAAACAAAGTTCGATTGCTTTATCTACCGCTGACGCAGAATATGTGGCTGCTACATCTTGTTGCACCCAACTTCTTTGGATGATGCAGACTTTAAAGGATTTCCAAATCACTTGTACTCCACCTATCCCCATCTTATGTGATAATACAAGTGCAATCAGCATTTCAAAGAACCCAGTCATGCATTCAAAAACCAAGCACATACCAATCAAGTATCATTTTCTCAGAGAACAAGTGCTTGAACAAAAGGTCAAGTTGGAATACATTTCTTCTAAGGAACAAGTGGCTGATATATTTACCAAACCATTGCCCAGGGAGACTTTTGAATACCTCAGGCAGAAGTTGGGGGTTGTCGACGCATCATCCTGCTGTTAATTCTCAGATTGGTGCTTGTACGCGAGGTTCTGATGGGGTATACGCGTACAAGGTTCAGGGGGAGCATAATTCATTGTTGGCATTATCGTATTACAGAAGGAGGAACATGTTGGGTAAATGAACTGTATCTATCCATGGCAATAAAGATGTTGAATTATGTTATATGTAGGCAGTATAGCGCGGTTCCTATTTTATATATAGCCAGAATAGCTCGACTTTTTGTCCTAAAGTCAGAGGGGCAATCTCAGGAGGAGCAAGCTCTCAGGGGGAGAAATAGTTAGGAGAAGCAGATATCCGCCCTTTGCCCTTGATGTCAAAGGGGGAGAGTGCTTTTTGGATGGTGTTGTTGCCATCAAGTCCAAAGGGGGAGATTGTTGGCATTATGGCATTATGAACATATGTTGAACTTGATGGCAACTCTCTCTTAGACAGTCATGTCTCTTATATACACCATGATGGGGACAAGAAGAGCCAAGAGGAGAGAAGAAAGGCCATATACTCATGTATTAGAGAAGAAAGGCCATATTCGCATGTATTAATGTTATCGGAGGTGTTTGGGTGCTTAAAACCCATATATGTATTCATTATCACTATCGGGAGCTATCGGGCTTACTAAAACCCATATATGCATGCATTTATATTATCGGGAGTTGGTTGGGTGCGTAAAACCCATATATATGCATTATATCCCCTTTCGGCAGTTACATGAGTAATATAATTGCGGCATCGAAGTTTCGGCATATCGCATATCAATATATATATATATATATATATATATATATATATATATATATGTTTCGGCATATCGGCGCAATGGTGTTTCGGCTGTGTGACCCGGAAGCATATCGCAATGGACCCGATGGTGGCATTAACTTTGGTTTATATTAATATCGCATCCATGCGCGTCGGGGGTCCGGCTAAGTGACTTCGTTGAAACCTCCGATTGGGAGCGGACCCGATGAAGGCATTAATCATGGTTTATAAAAATATCGCGTCCACAGTATATCGGAATACATAAAGGGTCACCCACCCCAATCCTCCGATTGCGAGCGGACCCGATGGTGGCATCAAACATGGCTTATAATAATATCGCATCCGGCTATGTGACTTTGGTGAAATCCTCCGATTGCGAGCGGACCCGATGGTGGCATCAAACATGGCTCATAATAATATCGCATCCGGCTATGTGTCTTTGGTGAAATCCTCCGATTGCGATAAGAGGGGTCGGACCCGATGAAGGAATTAAAAGCATTTCATATTAAATCGCATCCGCGATGTTCGCCCATAAGCCTCCCACTTCAAATCGCCAATAGCGATGAAAGGAGCGGACCCGATATATTAATAAAGGCTGGTTAATGGGGCATATCGCATCTGATCCATTGGATCGGACGTCGGGCATGTATTGCTAGCGATGAGAGCAAACCCGATATATTAATAAAGGCTGGTTAATGGGGCATATTGCATCCGATCCATCGGATCGGACGCCGGGCATGTATTGTTAGCGATGAGGAGCGGACCCGATATATAAATAAAGGCTGGTTAATGGGGCATGTCGCATCCAATCCATCGGATCGAACATGAGATGGGCAGGCGCCGATAGCAATAAGGATTGGACCCAATATATTATTAGTTTGGATGCATTAAGTTAAAAGCCCGCCTTTTGTGGTTTTGGACCGCTATCATAGTTTTCCCGCTTAAGCCTTCTCTTAAGAGAATTGGTCAAAACAGTTGCGCCTCAGGTTTCGGATCCTCTGGTTTCGATTCATGGTATTATCAAAAGCATGGCTATATAAAGAAAAAGGGGATCCGGTGGCAAGGATTGAGAATGAATTGAAGATCTTAAGGGAGAACAGATCGGCATTCTTATGATCTGTCAAGGAGCAATCAACTGAACTGAATTCAAGAAGAATGCGCGCAGGACGGCAGATCCACATCGCTTCGGGGGTATTGCAGTTCAGTTGAGAGCAGCCAATCGCAGGGAAGTAGCAGTCATTCCTTAACTCTGATATAGCGTCTTCTGTTGATTCGCTAAAGGTCTCTTGGTCCGGATATTGGGTTTGTCTTGTGTCTAGCCTCTGGGTGCTCTATAACATGTATGACCTCTACATTATGGTATGATTCAGGCATATACAACCTCTGATTAAAAGGTGACCAGATCAGATATTTATTTATAGCTAGTGCATGGGTTGGCGCGTGGGTGATCTGCTGTATAAAGAAAACATGTATTGATCTGAGGTTTGGGTATTTCTAAAGAATCATTTATACTTTATGATCATTTGATCTTCTTGGATCCAGTTTGAAAATTTATGAAAAGTGGTCCTTGAAAGAAGTAAGGGGGTTGTAGCTCCCTTCCAGGAGAGACTGGAAAACGAGAGAGAGTTGTAGCTCTCTGCAGGTTGCAGCCTGCGTACTGGTAAAGGACTGCACCAGTACAAAATCATTGTAAAAGGAGTTTCTAATTGAAAGAAGATAGAGACTTGCAGCAGGTGGTTTTCTCCCACATTGGGTTTCCACCTTATATCATGGTGTTCATGTGTGTGACTTATGTGTGATGATCTGTTCTATTTTACTGCACCAGTTTACTGTTAATATGATTGATAATGTTCTAATGCACTCATTAAGGATCAACTAACTGAATCATAAGAAGTTGTGGAAGTAGCATATATGAATCTGAATATGGAAATGAAAAAGTTTTATTAATGTGATAATACTAATTCACCCCCCCCTCTCAGTATTATTTTCAACATGGAAGATGTTTATCGATCTAACCCTAGAAAATCGAGGAGTGTTGAACCATGTGAGAGGCAATATTGTTGAGCCTCCATCAAATGCAACCGATTGAAGAATATGTTGCTATATATAAATAGGAAGAAAAATGTATGGTTGAGGAATTTTCTGTCAAATATTCGGTTGATAGTCCTACTATGGAAAGTTGAGAAGCAACATTTGTTGTCTGAAAGACCCAGGAGGTTTGTATTTGATTATGTACATGTGAAAGTATATCATTGATTGGGGTTGTGTTTATACAGGTGAATCTCTCGAAGGATTTGATAGCATGTTTGTTAACATTCAGTTTGATTGGAGAGAGATTGGTCATTCTTGATCTGCTGGATCAAGGGGTATTGAGGCATTGTGAGTGAAGCATTTCCTGGAAAGACATCTAGCTGACACTTTGTGTTGTTGTCTGAGTCCTGAAGTTGGAAAGGTGGCGTTAGTTATTGAGCTTTGTTTTTGGCTACACACCTGGATTTTTGGGTTAATGGTTAGCAAGTAAGCCTAAGGGTACCTAAAGGGGTAGAAAGCTTGAGTCCATCTTAGTCCCACCTAGAAAGATTGCCTTGGTCAGGAATCTAGTCCATGGCATTGCGGTGCCTAAATTAATAAGTGAATGTTTGGAAAGATTGCCTTGGTCAGGAATCTAGTCCATGGCATTGTGGTGCCTAAAAGTTCTTCATGGTTCATATAGTTTGAGATCTTCCATTGTATTTGTACATTATGAATACCTCCCTAGTTAAGAGGAAGTGTTGGAAAATGTAACTATGTTCGGTCTTCAATAATATACTTGAGTCATCATGAAATGTACTTGTCAAAAGAATAAAGAAAAGAATTTTATTTTTATTATTGTGACTTATTAAAGCATGGGTTTCAGGCTTGGGTCACCATGTTTTAGGTCAAAGTCCCCATTGAGGACTTCTAGGATTTATTTTGAGTCTATAGAGTTATTGTACATTTAAAGAGGCCCTTCTTGGGCTTTTGAATCATGTAAAAAGGTTGCATTGAGTCAAATATGAATTATGGGACCTCCACACCATGTCGGCCTAAGAAAAGATCAAGTCGGCCTAAGGACCCTATTCGACTCCACAAGAAGCCTATAAAACGAAGCACATCGAATTCATTTGGAGCATCATTCTCTCATCAAGTTCGAATTCTCTTGTGGCTGGGAAGAAGTGCGAAAATCTCTTGTTGTTAGGTAGAAGTGCGAAATTCTCTTGTAGTTGGGAAAAGGTGTGAAGTCTATTGCCGAGAAGCCGAAGTGAATGCGAGTTTGGGGAAGTATAAGGAGACAAGGAAAATTGAAATTTTGGTCTCTCACTCTCTCTGTTTTGTGTCCTGGATTGGGAGATCGAAGTCTTCCAAGTTTCATTGTTGCCGAAAGTTGTCAATTGTCGTAAGTTGTTGCATAGTTGAAGTTGGTGGGAAGAGGTCGAAATTTTGGGAGGCTGATTTGGTGTGGAGGGAAGGTCTAGTCTTGCTCTAGGGTGAAGAGTCTTAAAGAATATTATTGAAAGGAAGAATACAATAGGCTTTTGGTAATTGCTCGATGAACTAAAGAAAGAAGATATAAAGAATCTTAATAATAAGAAACATCACAAGTAATTATCAAGATCAAGAAAATATTTACTACCTTTCTGATTTTCTAACAAAATCCACCTCTACAATCTCTCCAGCCACTGAAAGTCACTTTCCACCATCCCATCCTATAGATCTCTTCGTTCTGATTCCAATGAGCTATTACACTAGGTGTTTCATCAAATACTCCTCCCAAAATGACACCTTAAGCATATTTAATTAAAATATGCTCATTAATAACCTCGTTTATGGGAATTGTCGGAATACAACGAACCAAGAATAAGTTGTGCAGATTTGAACCTGATGATGAATTATGCCAAGCAAACTCTGTTGGACCCCATAAAACTCCTCCAAAACTCTTTGGGCCCACGAATGATGTAATATCGCTCCCGTCAACTCGCTGTCACATACACTGGAAATCCATCCTAATTGCATTGTAAGGGAAACTGAAAATGGGGACATTACAGTTTGTCAAACTTCTCTTGGGGTGGTGTTGCCAAAGTATTTTCATTGTGGATTGCCTTTGAATGTGCAATTATTTTTGTTAGTTTTCTTCATTGGAAATGAGTCATCTTCGCAAATAGGTGGATGATAAAACATACGGCAGAGAAATTTAGAACACCATAGGGTTGAGAAATAGCCATTTTATATAAAAGGAGACATTGAGCTACGTGCAATAGGGATCTGTCTCCGTTTCAATTGGGTGGAAACACAGTGTTCAGGGCAGATTTGGCAACCAGATTTGTAATTTTCTACAAGGATGAAGAATATCTTGAGATTGAGGGGAAGGCAAATATGTTGGCACTCCTTGCCTTAAGAAGGGGCTGTTTGTATAATTGCATCATGGATCATTGATATGTATGATTTGATGTGCAGTAATGTAATACAAGATGCATTTCCAAAAAATAAAAGAAGAAGAACATGATTTGTACTTCAGAGTTAAAAACCTTGTAATGCAAAACACTTGGGAAGACAAAACGGATTAAGCATGCACTTATCAATGCATAAATCCAACCACACTAGCACAAACCCACAAATTTCATTAAGCATGCACTTATCAATGCATAAATCCAACCGCAGTAGCACCTACAACAGCCAAGTACAAAACCACAAACGCAATTAATCAAGCCTCATAGAAAGTAATCTGAGAACTTACTTGAACAGTTGATCCAGTCTCTGTAGTAAGTCTAGCAGCTTGCCTCTCCATGTTTCTTAACAGACGCCGTCGTTTCTTCAAAAATGGCCAATTTTCTGATTATTCATCAATGTTATGGTAAAAAGAACACGTTAACAATTCTTTTCCGTCATGTATGCTCACTAAAACTAGAAAACTACTTCATAAACCATTGTTTGGAATCCTCTTAGAAAAGTTGAATCCCATTAGTGATGATGAAAAGAATCTTGGCTACTTAAATTTAATGATATCCACAGGAAGAAAGCAATGCATATGTAATTTCAAATCAGGCATATAGACGAAAAAAGTGATCTGTGAAAGAGGATGTGTGTTTTTGAGTTGTCAAGCATAGCTACATCATTTCAAACTTCAAGAAAACCCTAAGTTTCCCTTTAGGAAATGTCCAAACAGGTTTTGCAAAAAGAAGTACAAAACACCCACACAAATATGTATAGTTTGATCATTTTAAAATATATATATATACACACACAATATGTGTGTATTGAAATCATTATCAGATTTATATTGCACTTTTCTGTAATTACAAGCAGGAGATAGACAAAATGTCAATGACTCTCCTAGATATATGTTTATGTTCATTTATTAAACAGTCCTAAGATCCTGCTATTATATGTCAAGAATCAGTTTCTTAGCATATGTTTCGGACAAAAAAAATTGAGTGGCAATCTTGCCACTAGATGTTGTGTTA
Organism: Pinus tabuliformis; assembly: GCA_031772625.1. Classification (NCBI taxonomy): domain Eukaryota; kingdom Viridiplantae; phylum Streptophyta; class Pinopsida; order Pinales; family Pinaceae; genus Pinus; species Pinus tabuliformis. The sequence goes on along the minus strand of CM062818.1, from coordinate 1,341,322,675 downwards.
GTATTAGGTAGACACTACAGTTTGAAATATTGTTTCACCTGAAAACAGTGGTATGGCATCCAAAAGCCATTTATTCTACATTATTTGTTAGGAATGTTACACCTCAGATTATTTGCAGTGTACCCTACATTTTTCATGAGATGCGACCACTATGATGAGCCAAAAGTGTGATGATTTTGTTGTATTTGGCCATAATGGGATTATTGATGAACAAGTGTTGGTTAGTTGGTAACTGAGATCTTGGGGGGGTGGTAATGCTATAGGAATTTACAGGATAAGTTCCTGTTGTAGCGGCTACAACCACCCTCCAAAATTTTTCCTTAGCTTCGTTTTGGAGCCTCCCTACCAACCATCCTCAGCAACATGTCTTGCACTGTCAAGTACACAAGCTTCAATGGTTTTCTAGCAGATTGCCAGCTTGTGCATGATAGCTTGTTGCACCCCCCTCACAGGTTGTTTCTCCGGACTTGGTCCAGCTGCAGGCTGAGCAACTCCCTCAAGAAATTGCGCAATTCTGGAGGGGAACCAGCCTTCCCTCCAAAAATTGCGCAATCCTGTCTGGCAACCTGCTGGGCTCCAGAATTGCGCAATTCTGCCTGTCAACCTTCACTAGAAAAACTGCGCAATTTGTCCCAGCAGGATTGCTCAGCCCAGAAATTGTGCAATCCCTCTGGGACAGCCAGCCCATCAGCTAGCAAAAATTGTGCAAATCCAACCAGGCAACCTACTAGGCTCAGAAATTGTGAGATGCAATCAGACAGGCTTCCTTGAGAAACCTGCGAGGTCTGACCCAAGACCGCTGCTTAGCCCAGAAATTGCGCAATCCTGGAGACAGTCACTTGTTCCTTTTAGAAATTGCACAATCCCTCTAGGACAGCCATCTCTGCTCAACCCAGAAACTGCGCAGATTTTCATCCCAAGCTCGTAGACCAATGCATGTGCCTTCAGGTTGACCAATTCCCTCCGGGACGGAGCAAAATTGATTTGCATGCATGGGCTTCTTTTCCCAAGGCAGCATGCAAAGGCATCCCTTGATTCAGGGATCTATTTTTAGTAGTTGGGGGTTACATGCAAGGATCATTTCAAAAACCTCCCACCAAGTGTCGCTTTTCCTAGATTTGTGGCATGCACGTTCCAACCTCGATTTTATCAAAACTCATCAACTGGACGTTGCAGAGCTCATTCCTCACATTGACCTTACAGCTCTGACATCCCACCTTGCATCTAGGAGTCATTGGCACATTCAGCTCAGTTGTTTTGGGGTAAGCCCGCCTTTCATATCTTGCATTACGTTTCTGTCACTTTTTCTGTTTCGCTTTGTGTGAGCATGATTTGCTTGAATTCAGTGAGCGCTTGCTGTCGTTTTGATGTATGTTAGCTTGTGGAAGCACCATTTCAGTTTTCGTTCACATCTCACTATTGTCGCATGCATGACACTGTTTTTGCACGGATGGTCGTCATTGCGGCGACTCGCTTCACACACATGCATGTTTTCCCGTTCTCTGAATCTTGCACTTGTTGTTTGCATGTATGATCATTCACTCTTGTTCGCACTCATCTCACCATGCATTCAGACTTCTCATGTTTTCAGTCGCCCGTCGACCGAAATGGGCTACCTTGGCCCAGACCGTACCTTTCCCGACTAGCACTGTGCATTTCCGAGAGCGAAGGCTCTGCCTTCCCTCCAGAAATTGCGCAACTGACCTCTAAGCTTGCATTGCGCAATTCTTGGAGGCAATGTCCTCCTGGCCCAAAAACTACATAATGTAGTTCACTGGTTGCATGTCACTGCTGACTGAAATTGCGCATTGTGCAGTTTCAATCCTCAGCAGGCCAGGCTAGACTATGCATTGTGCAGTTCCAGCAGTCAGTCAGCCTCCTGACAACCCGGACTGTGCCTTGCACAGTTTTGGCAGTCAGTCTCCCGACCTCCCGGCAGAAATTGCGCAACCTTCACGTTCAATCACACAGGTATGTTGCAAGTCAGTCCTCAAGTTTGTTTTGGTTTTCGACTGACAGATTGCTTGCCATGAGTGTTGCTATGTCTCTAGGAACTACAGGTGTTCGTCTGTCTCTCAGCAGCACAAGTACAACGGCTTCCAAGAGAGCAAATTCAAAGACATTGTTAAGAGCGCAACCAGGGATGCAGTCGGTCAAGTGTTTATGAACTTGCCTATCCACGAAGACATCAAGTTGTTCATGGACAAGGATATCAAGATCAATGGCAATGGCATCACAGCGAGCAGCACCATTAGCAGTAGCAGAAGGCAGCACACCTACACGCGACGAATGCAAGAGGAAGGTTGTTGACAGTGTAGAGGCGGAGCAAAGCTGCAAGTTCAAAGCAGATCCACTCATGATGAAAGCAGCTTTGGAGATTGAGGCTATGAGGTGATGGCGCGACATGAAGATCACGCGAAGGCAGAGAACGGAACAAAGAAGGAGTTGCATGTGCTGAAGCAGCAACTCAAGGAAGAACAAGAGTTACATAGACAAGAGAATGAGTTGCAACATGAACAGGTACAGCAAGGGGCACAACATGCACAGACGGATGAAATTGCGCCCGTACAAGTTATGGATCCATCCCAGTAGTTGGCACGGAGCAGACAAGGTAAGCAGTGTTGTTGATCGCCTGCAAGGGAATTCAGCAACATGCATGTCATTGTGCGCAAGCATGCAATCCCACCCATTTGGCACACTCGTCGAGGCGACGACATGAAGCAAGTCCAACTGGAGCTGAACATGTATTTTGACAAGTTGATGCGCACGGCCACCAGCACATGCTTGGAGATCAACACAAACACTTTGCATCAACATGTTGCCGGTCCGGCCGCACCCAGGACGACCATGTGCATATTATCAGATGAGTTTGATGGAGGAACCATATCAGTGTACTCGGATGCAACAGAGGCAAGAGTTCGCTTCAGCAAGATGTCACCATTGAGTGCACAGACACCATCACAGACAACCAAGCTTGGCATCAGTTTGCCACCATCGACCATTACAAGGATGTCAAAGAGTTGGTCTCACCACAACGGTCTCAGTGTTAGTGATGTCTTGCATGGCTTGCTCAAGCCATTTTGTCTCACATGGGTACATGTGCAGATTGTATGTAGTAATAATAATAATAAACTATTTTTCTTTCTTTTGATAAATATATTTCATTATAAATCAAATACAATTATGAAGACCAAACCTAGTTACATTCTTCAACATGAGAGAAATTAGAGGAGTTACAAATTGGTCCCTTGAAAGATCAATGGATCAAGAAGCTCTTGAAGAGTTTACAATGGTAAGATTTATTGGTTTTTACAATAAGTTCACAGTTGCTCTTCTTTGGGTGTTCCAAATCCTCAATGTTGATGAAAATTCGCCAACATCTCCCCTTGTTATGGCAAGAACCTACTAAAAATAAGCAAACAATTTAGTTTAGAATGTGGTGAAAAAGAGATTAAAACAATCTAAAACTATTAGCATGTGTTAGCCCAAAAATTTAGTAAAAATCCTACAATTAGACCACTGAATTCCTACTCTAGTTTGCCAAGGAAAGACCAAGGGAACTTGGTCTTTTCTTGACAAAGAGGATTGTTGTTAGCACAAAAGTCCAAATAAAGCCTTAAATGCTTGATTTGCAATGTAAAGCACAACAAAAAGAACCAAGAAATATTGATATTTAATTGAGGAAGGAAGGAAAGATGGAAATTGGGGGGGTCTTTGAAGCCCTCTTGAGATCCCTTTTTGAAGCCTTTTGGAGATCGTTTGGTGTGGTGGGACTAGTGCTCCGCAAGTGGCTTGAAGGTGGTTGATTCAACCGAGAATGTGGCCAACTCCAAGCTTAGAGGTTAAGTTGTATAACACTAAAAGGAAACTTGCAAAACAACATAAGTAGCATAGGTGATTGCTTACATAATGACATGATTAGACATTGAATATGCATGTACCAATCAACGCTGAAATGTGTAACTAGGTTCGGTCTTCACAATGACATGTAATTAAGATTTTATGTAAGTGATGTAAAGAAGAAAAATAAAAGTATTGTAATGCTTGCATCATGGGTTTCATGAGCAAGAGATTTTATTTTTAGTTAAGGCTCCCATTGAGAGCCTTTAGGAATTTTGTCATCTAGTCATAAATTTATAAAAAGTCGTTGTAATGAAGACATGTTACGCATTGTAAAGAGTCACACTTGTCTATGAAAATTCATCCTCCAAGACCCTGTCACTAGCCCTCTTCAAGTCGGCCTACAATGAATGGAGAAATCTAGAAGATGATGTCGGCCCTCCTTCAAGTAATCATGTAGGCCTAAAGGACATCAGCAAACATGTATATATAGCAGTGCTTGGACTCATTTAGAGGCAAGCAATTCGGTGAAAACAAGCCTCTATCATAAGTGCGAAAATCATCTAAGGACCAGAAAGGAAGCGGAGGTCGAAGGAAGCATAGCGAAGGGAGAAACACTTTTGGAAGTTTGATTTGGGCTAGTATATTCTCCCACGTGCGAAGGCAGCAGATCCGAAGGCATCTAGAGAAGGTCGAAGAACTTGCAGTTACATTGAGGTGATCTTGTTTGGGTAAAGGATCTCATTCTAAGAAGCCGAGAAGAAGTGCTATAGGTCTCTCTCTCTTGAAGAGACTAATCAAGGAACGAAATTGTTCTAGGATTTCTAAAATAGGATTGCAGACCTAAGAGACCGAGATTCTCAAGGAAGCCGAGAAACAAAAGAGGAAGAGCAATATAGAAAGGAGGAGACCAAGATTCGCAAGGAAGCTGAGGGAGAGAAGAGGAAGAGCAGTGTGGAAAGAGACTAGTGACTTGGTCTTGGGAGGACTCTACTGTCAAGGGTCTTTGTCATGGTCTTGGTGGTCGTCAATTGAAGATCTATAAGAAGAATTTCATTTGAGTTTTCCTCTCAAAGAGTGAGAGGTTTTGGCCCTGGCTGACAAGCCTATATACTGTGTCTCTTGTTTTTTATTCTTCATGATTTGATAATTGTCTTGATGAAAGGAACACAATAATAACCTTAAGAACTATGTAACCAGATTTGTCCTATAGGCCCCACGAATCCCGAATCCATCGTGTCCGACGCGATTCTCTCCAGATTCGTGTCCAAAACCCATGACACATCGTGTCCTTTTTTGACACGTCAAATCCGACTGCATGTCACGATTTTTGCAGTGTGTCACGATTTTGGGAATCGTGGCCTGTTTTCCAGGGCTCGCTAGGCTCAAAAAGTGACCTGCGCATGTATGAAAAGGGCGTATTTTCTCATTATAGCCACGCATATTTTCATTTGGCAAGTGTTTTGTGAGTTGTTGGCAAGTGAAGAAGGGTTTGCAGCAAGGAGTTAAGGGAGTAGAGCATTCAGCAAGGAGAATCAAACACCAGGTAAGTGCATTTCACCTCCATTTTTTTGCATTTCTTACAACAGTTTGTATATGATTTTTTGTTTACAAATATGTGCATGCTTTGTTCATTTCTTTTACAGTATTCATGGCTCAATCAAAGGCAGCAGTTAGGGGGCAAAGGAAGGGCAAGAATGTCATGGGTGGAGATGCCCCTCCTCCCCCAATATCATCAGAGTCTGCTGCAAGTAATGTTGAGGGAAGAGGACCTAAAGACAATGATAAATATCCATTGTGGAAATATGTCACAAGAGAGGATGGGCCAAACACCAAGGGTAAGGGAGGAGGCAATGTGCAATGGAAATGCAACTTTTGTAACATTTCTTTCAAAAGCACATATTATCGTGTGAAATCACATTTGTTGGCTTTACCTGGTTGTGGGATTAGAGCTTGTAGAGCTGTTTCTTTACAAAAGAGAAGAGAATTGGAAAAGGAGGCCAATGTTGGCATGGAACATGTGGTTTCAAAATCAAAAAAACCCAAGAATGAAGACCCCCTTCCATTTTTGAGGAAAGCCACCACCAAATTTCCATTTGAGAGTTCTACTTCTACTAGGGGACAAGCATCAAAAAAAGAGCATTTGGTCCAATGGACAAGATTTTCCAAAAAGAGAGACGGGAAGAGCTTGATCTCACCATTGCCTTCTTCTTATATCAAAACTTCATATCATTTAATGTTGCACGTTCACCTCTATTTATTGAGATGTGTCGAGCTCTAACTCAAGGGGCTCCAGTAGGGTATGTGCCTCCTGGGTCAGAGAAGCTGAGAACCACATTGTTGATGAAGGCAAAAAAAGAGGTGCAAAAAATGCTTGAGCCTATTGTAGCATCATGGCCAACATCTAGGGTTAGCATTGTTTCTGATGGGTGGACAGATCCAGCACAACACCCAATCATCAACTTCATGGTGTCTTCCTTGAGTGGTCCAGTTTTCATGAAAGCAGTGGATACACTTGGCGAATACAAGGATGCACAATTTATGGGTGAGTTATTTATTAAAGTTATTGAAGATGTAGGTGTTGATTCTTGTGTGCAAATCATTACAGATAATGCACCTGTTTGCAAGGTTGTTGGCATGATTGTGGAAGCTAAATATCCACAAGTGTTTTGGACACCTTGCATTGTCCATTCATTGAACTTAGCACTGAAATCCATTGCTTCTGATGTGCTTTGGATTGGAAGCATTATTGAAGATGCAAGACATATCCGTAACTTTGTGCAAAATCATACAAATGCCCTCACTATCTACAAGGAGTACAACAATCTATCATTGTTGAAGATTGCTGATACATGGTTTGCATCTTCATTCATGATGTTGAAGAGGTTGAGGGAGGTCAAGACCGCTCTTGGGTCCATGGTTATTTCTGAGTTTTGGTCTTTTTGGAGAAAGACAGATCAGGTAGCCTCTAAAAGAGTGAAGGACACAGTGCTAGATGATGCTTGGTGGGAGAGGGTAGATCTAATTATTCGGATCATGGACCCTATCATTTCTTTGCTTCGATTTGCAGATACAGACAAACCCATCCTAGGAGAGGTTTATGAGGGATGGGATTCCATGATTGAGTCTGTGAGGAGCATTATTCTACAGAGTGAGTGCCCCGAGTATGAGACATCACCAGAGGCCTTCTGTGATACCATACATGATATTCTTGTCAGCAAATGGGACAAGAATTGTAAACTTTACATTGTTTGGCTCACTCATTGAACCCCAAATACTACAGCCATGAGTGGCAGAATGGTGGACCTTCCCGTAGATTCCCTCCTCACATGGATGGTGAAATCTCACAGGGGAGGAAAGAGGCATTCAGGCGGATTTATCAGGATAGTGCATTGCTTGCTGAGGTGGAGGATGCCTTTGCAGAGTTTTCCACTGGCAATGGTTGATTTGTAGGTTATGATGTGATTAGAGACAGGGGGGCTAAGAAGCTCTATTCTTAGTGGGCAAATCATGGGGCAATAAGCCCTCCTCTTCAGCAGTTAGCCATGAGGCTCCTCTCTCAGGTGACTTCATCCTCTTGTTGCGAGAGGAATTGGAGCACATATGGGAATTTGTATAGTGTGAAGAAGAGCAAGCTTGAGCAGTCCAGGGCAGAGATAATGGTGTATGTGCACACCAACCTTCGTCTTATTTACAGGCAGAGGGAAGAGTGGTTGAGGGGAAAGACAAAGATGTGGATGTCTTTCCTGATGATATGGGTCTGGACACCACTGTTGAGTTGGCATTGGCCAACATGGATCTCAATGATCCAGTGCTAGAGCTTGTTAGATTTGATGACTTAGAGGGGTCAACCTCCACACCAGCAGATGCAAAGGCGACTATGGATACAGGGGAGGAGGAGGATGCAGAGGAGAGTAGTGGGGACCATGATGATGAGGACAGTGATGCTGATTCTGATGCTGATTGATGCCTTGAGGCTTGTATACATGTAGTTGTTTTATATTTTCTATTTCTATTTGCCATTAGCATTGCACCAGCACTACCTATGTGACACATTTTGATTTGATGACTTAATGAGAAAACTACAGTTATCAGTGTGTTTATCTTACTATCTTGTAGTTGTATGTTGTCTTTCAATTATGAATTATGAATCATGATTTAATAGATTTATCATTTATGTGACCAGTACCACTGACATTTATTTGAATTTTGTATGTACTATGCATGCTAATAGCTATAGATGAAGATCTATGTTTGAAATCAATAAATTTGTATCATTAATTAAAATTTGTGTAAGAAATATCTAATTTTTAATATATATATATATATATATATTCTAATAAAATAATATATAACGAATCCTACGTGTCCTATTCCGCGGGCTCAACGTGTCCAAATCCGACACCACGAATCCCGAATCCCCATGTCAGGTGACTTAGCTTAAGAAGAGAAGATCATAATCAAGAAGTAAAATTTTATCACAAGCAATTATCAAAAGAAGAGAAATATCCTAATTATTGATGCCCTAGATTTCTCAACATGGTATCAGAGCCAAGGTACTAAAGTCAAGGAAGGGCATCAAATCAAAGAGACACATAAGAATCAAGGTTCAAGAAAGGGATCAAAGCAAGACAAAGAATACCAAGCAAGAGATCAAGATCTTAATCATACCGAAACCCTAGATCGAAGAAATCTACTTCAGCAAGAGTTTCGGAGGAAGCAAGAAAGAAAAGATCAAAACCCTAGAAGCATTTCCGAGATCATCAAGTGGAAGCTCTTGAAACACTAAGGAAGACTAAATCAAAAAACATTGTCATAATCTTCAAGAAGGTTCGTAAAGCAAGCTCTCCCTCATCAATCTTTCAAGTGTTAGAAAATCACAAAGGCAATAAAGATTTTCTTGTTCTTCATAATTACTTGTGACGTTTCTTATTATTACGATTCTTTATATCTTCTTTCTTTAGTTCATCAAGCAATTACCAAAAGAAGTTGCACATAAAACAATAGACACCAAATGTAGGCACATGACAAGGCAAAACCCCCCTCAAGGGGAAAACCTAGTCAAGATAATTCTTCATTTCAATAGTATTCTTTAAGACTCTTCACCCTAGACCAATACCAGACCTTCCCTCCACACCAAGTCAGCCTTCCAGAATTTCGACCTCTTCGCAACAACTTTGACTATGCAATAGCTTACGACAACTGGCATCTTCCGGCAATAGTGAAACTTGGAAGACTTCGATCTCCCAATCCAAGACACGACACAAAGAGAGAGAGAGAGAGACCAAAATTTCAATTTCCCTTGTCTCCTTAGACTTCCCCAAATTCGCACTCACTTCGGCTTCCCGACAACAGACTTTCAGCTACAAGAGAACTTCACACTTCTGCCCAAAAACAAGAGATTTTCGCACTTCTTCCCAGCTACAAGAGAATTCGAACTTGATGAGAGAATGATACTCCAAATGAATTCGATGACCTTCCTTTTATAGGCTTCTTGTGGGGTCGAATAGGGTTCTTAGGCCGACTTGATCTTCTTCTAGGCTGACATGGTGTGGAGGTTACATAATTCATATTTGACTCAATACTTAACCTTTTTACATGATTCAAAAGCCCAATAAGGGTCTCTTTAAATGTACAATAACTCTATAGACTCAGAATAAATCCTAGAAGTCCACAATGGGGACTTTGACCTAAAACATGGTGACCCAAGCATGAAACCCATGCTTTAATAAGTCACAATAATAATAATAATAATTATTTTCTTTATTCTTTTGAAAAGTACATTACATAATGACTCAAGTACATTATTGAAGACCAAACATAGTTACATTTTCCAACACTCCCTCTTAACTAGGGAGGTATTCATAATGTACACATACAATGGAAGATCTCAAATTATATGAACCATGAAGAACTTTATGCACCACAATGCTATGGACTAGATTCTTGACCAGGGCAAGTTATCCAAATAGTCACTCAACAATTTAGGCACCGCAATGCCATGGACTAAGATGGACTCAAGCTTTTAGCCCCTTTAGGTACCCTCAGGCTTACTTGCTAACTATCAACCCAAAAATCCAAGTGTGTATTCAAAACAAAGCTCAATAACCAACACCACCTTTCCAACTTCAAGCATCAACACAAAGTGTCAACCAGATGTCTTCCCAAGTAATGTTTCACTCACAAAGCCTCAACACCCCTTGATCCAGCAGATCAAGAATGACCAATCTCTCCCAATCAAACTAATTGGTAACCAACATGCTATCAAATCCTTCGAGAGATTCACCTGTACAAACACAACCCCAATCAATAATATACTTTCACATGTACATAATCAAATACAAACCTCTGGGGTCTTACAAACAACTTAATGTTGCTTCTCAACTTTTCATAGTAGGACTATCAACCGAATCTTTGACAGAAGATTCCTCAATCATATGTTTTCCTTCCTACTTCTCATGCAGCAACATATCCTCCAAAATTCATTCTTCAATTAATACCAAGCTATGCCCTCCCTCTCAACCAGGAAGCACCTCTTTATCCGGACTCCCTCTTAATCTTAGGGAGATCTCTTCTATTCATGCTTCCTCTGGGAGATCAGCTTCTTCTTTTTCGACATCGGAGAATCTTTCATGGCTTCCAACCATTTCATCAGAGTTATCATCAACCTTGTCATGCTTATCACATCAACGAGCATCTTCACCAGGTACCTGCACAACTTAAATAGCACCCCTTAAGGGAAGACAGGTACTTAAAGATTGTGTACCTGCACAACTTAAATAGTAAGTGCAACCAAATCTATAGAAGCATGATGTTAGCCATATCAAAATCACGGAAGCATTTCAACTTTATTCATATTAGATACTCATTAATTATAAACAAGAGACATATACTCTTCAACATCTTGCTAGGGACTTTATCATAAACCCTAGACTACTTTATAACATCTTTCATTCCATCTAAGGTTTCCATGTGTCTTCCAAAGGTATGATGTACCTTACTACAACATATAGCAAACCCTAGAAACAATTCACACAAATATCTACAAAGTATCTAACAACCTTTCAAAATACAGATGTTAGACTTCTTACTAAGGATTCATATAAATCCTTGATTTTATACAAACAAATCAATCAAAGTCAATCACAGCTTAGTCATTAACTTGACCAGCTTCCATTAGGGTTAGTTCCAACCCTTCGATTTTCAATCAACCATCAATTAGTGACTAACATGACCAACTACCACTAGGGTTAGTTTGCAAACCCAAGAATTCCGAACAATCATCAAACTCAACCAAAAATTCAAATTTCAACAATCTCTTCACATATCTCAAATCATATAGTCAGCATTCATCAGAGATTTCTACTTCAACTAAGGTTCAACTCCAAACCCTAGAATTTCATTTTCACAAATTCAACAATCTTATACAAATATCAAATCATCATATTTCGGAGATTTTACTTTGACTAAGGTTTAACTCAAAAATCCTAGATTTCCACAATCTCAACAATCATTAAATACATGGATCTCAAATTGTTACATTTCACACTAGACAATGTTACTACTAGGATTTAACAAAACCTTAGATTTTCATTTTCAACAATTATCTAATAAATTTCAGATTGTTATATCACACATACTAGACACCTTAACTTCACTAGGGTTTAGCTATAACACCCTAGATTTCCAGATATCATCATCCTCGAATCTCAAACAAGGATTTCCATTAAATCCTAAAACAAGGACTTCCATTAAATCCTAAATTTATGACCATCAATAACTAGGTCAACACACATATCTAGGAATTCACACTCATTAATCAATATTAATACATCTGACCTAGACCAAGCTAGGGTTTCAATCAAAAGGACACATCTATATATGCCTATATTTCATCATCATGCAAATATGTTTCATATCATGTGTTAGTCAAACCCAACTTCACAAATATCAATAAGAGTTAGATACACAATCATTTTGATTACACCAGGGTTTGATCAGACAAACACACACATACCAAGGAGATCATTTCTAAGATAATATAAGGGCCTTGCTCACACATTCCACCAAACCCTAATGAGCTAGGGTTCCAATGTGGAAACATAGCAAACCCTACATTACCAAAACTTCAAAGGTTCCGAGATTTTAGACCTTATCACTCAACCCTAATAAGTTAGGATTTCCCAATCATACCAAAATCCCAAACATGACATCGTCAATAAAACTTCAACTAGCATTTCACAATATCCCTAAGCAATTTAGGGTTTCAGATATTCACAATAGCATACCCTTTGGTTAGGATTTTCCAGAACCTGTCTAGGGTTCTACATAGTCAATCAAGAGTATGGGCGAGGAGGGTAGATTTATCAAGAGATGAATCACCCAAACAAGAATCACTAAGATTTGAAACAGCTAGTCATAACAAAGTTAGTAATAGATCATCAAATGAATAATCGTTTCAATCATTGTGTCTAAAGCATACCTTTGTTTCTTGACTAACCATGTCTTGAGAGATCCTCTTTCTTGCAAATGTTTTCCCTAATCAAGACAATAAAGGGAGAAAGGTGATTAGTATTCAATATAATCAAAATTGAATGAGTACATGAACCCAAAACTGAAAAGACATGAAATACTTATCTTCACAAAGAAGAAAGCCACAGCGTCTTCTTTAGCCATCCCATATTCTTAATAGTAAACAACTTTGACAAGGCTTCATATATCTCCTGAGCATGATCGATGTTAGCTATGAATGGGACAAGATTGTCTTCTATCCCTTCTACCATCAGAGTCATGGCCACCAATTCCAATTCCCTGTATTTTGTTTTGTCAACGTCATTGACTTCTTCTATAGGCTTCTTTACATTTCCTTTTACCAAGTCCAACAACTTGTTTTTCTCGAGGATTAGGTCAATCCTCTTCTTCCAGGATCTGAAGTTAGATGCTCCTTCAAGTTTGTTCTCACCCTTGATTGAGTTAGACATCTTCCTTGAATATAATAGACTCCTTCCCTGAGATAGTACCTATGAATGGATCAAGTGCTTGAGACTGCCTTTTTCTTCCTTTTTCACCAAAGCTCTGATACCATGTTAGAAAATCAGAAAGGCAATAAAGATTTTCTTGTTCTTGATAATTACTTGTGATGTTTCTTATTATTACGATTCTTTATATCTTCTTTCTTTAGTTCATCAAGCAATTACCAAAAGCAGTAGCACATAAAACAATAGACACCAGATGTAGGCACATGCTAGGGCAAAACCCCCCTCGAGGGGAAAACCCAATCAAGATAATTATTCCTTTCAATAGTATTCTTTGAGACTCTTCACCCTAGACCAAGACCAAACCTTCCCCCAGAATTTCAACCTTTTCCCCGCAACTTCGACTATGCAGCAACTTATGGCCACTAGCATCTTCTGGCAACAGTGAAACTTGGAAGACTTTGATCTCCCAATCCAGGACATGAAACAAAGAGAGAGAGAGACACCAAAATTTCAATTTTCCTTGTCTCCTTAGACTTCCCCAAACTCTCACTCACTTCGGCTTCCCGGCAACAGATTTTCCCAGCTACAAGAGAACTTCGCACTTCTACCCTGCAACAAGAGATTTTCACACTTCTTCCCAACTACAAGAGAATTCGAACTTGATGAGAGAATGATACTCCAAATGAATTCGATGACCTTCCCTTTATAGGCTTCTTGTAGGGTCAAACAGGGTTCTTAAGCCGACTTGATCTTCTTCTAGGCCGACATGGTGTGGAGGTTACATAATTCATATTTGACTCTTAACCTTTTTACATGATTCAAAATCCCAAGAAGGGTCTCTTTAAATGTACAATAACTCTATAGACTCAGAATAAATCCTAGAAGTCTACAATGGGGACTTTGACCTAAAACATGGTGACCTAAGCATGAAACCTATGCTTTAATAAGTCACAATAATAATAGTAATAATAATTATTTCTTTATTCTTTTGACAAGTACATTACATAATGACTCAGTGCATTATTGAAGACCGAACATAGTTACATTTTCCAACATCAAGGAGTAATCTTCTACTATCAACATCAAGATTAAGGAGGAAGCAAATAAAGAAAGCAGCATGTACTCAAGTAAGTTTATGACTTCATTTGAAACTATCAAAATGTCTTTTTGCAAGGAGACCAACAAATTGGTTGGGGCTTCAAATTTCCTTGCATGGAAGAAAAGAACACACCTAAACCTCATTGAGAATAAAATCATGGATCACATCAAGGGGTCAATAACCTAACCTCCTAAAGAAGATACTCAAGCACATGCTAGATTCATGAAGGGGGAAGTGAGGGCCCAAAGAATTCTCATAGAATCTAGCAAAGCTCTCTCATCCCATATGTATTAAAATTAGACACTGCAAAAGCAATATATGACAAATTGATAGAGTTGTTTTCCGTAAGTACTGCACGAGAAGTTATCTCTCTAAGGCAAGAACTCTACAAATTAAAGATCTTAAAGGAAGAAGGAATAGCCTCATATTTTATGATGATTTCAGAAATAAGAGATCAACTTCAAGATCTGGGTGAAATAATGCTTGACAAAGAAATGACCATTGTAGTATTGAATGCACTATCGGAGGAATGGGGAAACTTCACTTCAAGTATTTATGGGAAGAAAGAAGCCACTCCTTTCCAGGATCTATGGTCATTATGCAAGATCGAAGAAACCAGACTGAAGGCAAAAACTGATGTAGGATCAAATGAGCAGAATCAAGCATATGCTACTATGACAAGAAGAAAATGAAAGTTTGGAAAATTTGGTCCTCAAAAGAAAAAAAAGAACATGGCTAAGGTGTAGTGCTATGGATGTCAAGAATATGGGCACTATAGAAGAGATTGTCCTAAGTTTAAAAGGGAAAATAACAAGAGGAATAAGGAAGAAGCCCATATTACCAAAGGGGAAGAACCTGAGATAAAGAAGCCTAAGAAGGAGGAAGTGAGAGATCTCTACTATGACTGAGATAATCTCCTTCACTAAAAGGTACTCTTTTGTTGTAAATTATAGATAGGATGCATCATATTAGAGAATGGCATCATGGTAGAAGCATTAGAAGATCCCGTGACATAGCAACATGAAGGATGTCTAGAACAAAAATCTATGGCAATCAACTATGTAGGAAATAGCTCTTGGAAACCTCATTGAAAGCATAAGTGATACTTATGGAAAAAGGAAGAAGTCATCTAGGACAAGGCTCGTCATAAATTGGTCAATAAGATAACATATGCAAGATAGGATAGACGAGATCCTCCAAATTCTTTGATGGAATCTTCATTGTAAGGTTCACTGATCATGAGGGAAAGCAAGTGTTGAATTCCAAACTTGTGGAATTCAAAGGATGATGGTATGATGACATAATAGTAAAAGGGGATGAAGCTCATTCCTTCAAAGGAAACTGTTGCAGGAAGTCTCGATGACCTAAAGAAAAGATGAGGTATGTGCGCTTACATTTGATATTATGGAAGTCATGTCATATGGTTGCACATGGATCACTGCTTTATCTTAAGAGGCATGATCAAAGAAAGGATCTCCTCCCTCAAAGGGATGCAAGAATGCATGGGTCACATATTTACTAGATGAAATCAACATAATATGTTCTCATATGGAGTATGAGGTGGTTGACTATAATTGAAGAACTCTAAAGCTCCTAGGAATAAAATGTCGTGAAATATGCAACAATGGTAAAGGTAGTCAACATCTAAAAGACCAAAAAGATTTGACTAGGATATCTCCAAGAAATATATGAAGACTGATGAAAGTCTGGAAAAGATGGAACCCCTTGACAATAAATATATTTAGGAGATGTGTCAACATGTATGCAAGATGTTGATGCCTACAGGAAGATGTCATGATGAAAGACCATCACAAAGGTAACTATGATTTAAGTGTTCATTATTTATGAACTAGTATTTGGACGGGCTTATGCAAGGCTACCAAAGGGAAGAACTGTGGATGTCTTCCAAGAGAACCATGTAGAAGGATGCAAGAACCTTTCGAAGAAGAAATCATAATGAAGGTAGCATACATGAAGCAATGCCAGATGTCGATTGATGGATCACTTTCTGATAAGAAGAATGATGACATGACTGACTCATTGATAAAGGTGATGGATGGTTTGTGCCCTATGAAGAAGTCCCAAAAGATGAAGACTCCGTGACAAAGGGAATTCATGACATCGAAGGAAGGAGTTCTTCAAGCAGCTGGTTATCCCATCATCTCCACCTAAGGAGGCAGCTGGTTGTCCCATCATCTCCACCTGAGGAGCTATTGTAGGTCCCTATTTAAGAGGGAGCCTGGAAAGAATTTTCTTACTTAGAAAAAAACTTGAAAATTCCTAAGCCAAGAGGGAGCTTAGGTACATTCCTTCTGGAGGAATGAGTACATTCCTTCATGTGAAAATTTTTGAATCTAGAAACAGAGATCCTATTGCAGTCACTGGTTTAACATCTCCTACTTGTTATTTCATTCAACAAGTTATTTAATTACATAAACATTGATGTAAATACTATTGCAATCTATACTGATATACAGTTCATAAATTGAAGCAATAATTGAGACACACACATAAGGGACACCATTATTTTTGGACAACACATTCCCGGAAAACCCAACTTGGGAAAACCAGTAAAGAAAATAGAGGATTTTATATTATTAAGCAAGCAGAATTTGAGTACAACAGGTTGCCTCTCACACCGGCAAACCTTACAGAGAAATCACGGTAGCAAGCAATACATACGAGGATTTATCTCGTCCCCAAGCCTCGGCTGATCCGATGAGCGATCTAGTACCCTCCCAACAAATATTGTGGAGTCCCTACGCAATCACTGCGTGGGCCTGCGTCCTGCCTCTAGAGGACTGCACCACCCCAACTGCTGGATGAAGACTGTCATTCAACCCTCCCAGCTCAGAACTTCACTTCCCCAGCAAAATCTCGGACTATAGACGACACTCTGCACTACCACTGCGTGAGTCCCTCCTGGACTGCATGAGCCCCTCCTGGACTGCGTGAGCCCCTCCTAGGCTGCGTAGGTCTTTGCGATGTCTTCCTCTAGCTCAAGTTGCCTCTCTACCACGTACTCTTTGGCTCGAAACTTACTTTCCGATCCAAATCTCTGCTTCTACCCCTCTCACTGCAACAGATTCTCTCAGCAAACCATACCCCAAAAAATCGAACTGACTAATCAATATGCTCACTCGGTGTATCTCCAACTAACCCTCAAGCCTCCTCTCATACTTTTCCTGCTGATGAATCAACAGCCGAGATTAAGTCTCTAATCAATGGCTAAGATTAAATTAGACTTGATCCTCGTCTCTTAGAAGCTTCTCACCCATATTTTCATTAATACCCATTAATATTTATATTTTCCTAAGTTTAGACTTAGGAACCCCATTAAAAATATCAATTATTTTAATAATATACAATCCAGGTGGAATTTCACCAAATGATTTATGGGTCTTGAATATATCATGTGTTCTAGCCCCTCCACAAAATTTCAGAGCTAGAACACATCCGATGCTACCCAAAAATCAACACTTCATTGGAATAGATATGTCCTCCCTATTGAGAGGGAGAGATAGACACATCATTCTGGTCTTCACCTAGGAAGACAGAATGAGAGGATTGGATAATCATTTGGCATCTGATACTCTTTGAGGATGAGATAAGGCATCCAAGATAAGAGTAGTCGTGGAGGACCGATATTCTTTGAGGACTAGGGAGTCCAAGATAAGAATAGTCCTCATGGAACACATGCTGCGAACCCGGGCAGGGTATGTTCCGAGAGAGACAATGATGAGAGTGTCTATAAATCATTGGTTTTGCCAACATTGAGCTCAAATCTTGTCGAGAGATAGAGCTGTTAGTCAAAGCCTTGTTATGTAACAATGTTGGTTCATATGATGCTAAACAAATGGGTTACCAATCTGATTCTTCTTATGAGAAATTCTTCAAATTGAGAATGACCAAGTACCATTATGAATACCTCCCTTGTTAAGAGGGAGTATTGAAAAGTGTAACTAGGTTCAGTCTTCATAATGACATGTAATTGTGATTTTATGTAAGAGATTTAAAGAAGAAAAATAAAATTATTGTAATGCTTGCATCATGGGTTTCATGAGCAAGAGATTTTTTTTTAGTTAAGGCTCCCATTGAGAGCCTTTAGGAATTGTGTCATCTAGTCATAAAAGTATAAAGAGTCATTGTAATGAAGACATGTTACACATTGTAAAGAGTCACACTTTTCTATGAAAAGTCATCCTCCAAGACCTTGTCACTAGCCCTCTTCAAGTCGGCCTACAACGAATGGAGAAATCTAGAAGATGATGTCGGCCCTCCTTCAAGTAACCATGTCGGCCTAAAGGACATGAGCAAACATGTATATATAGCAGCACTCGACCTCATTTGGAGGCAAGCAATTCGGTGAAAACAAGCCTGTATCATAAGTGCGAAAATCATCTAAGAAGGACCAGAAAAGAAGCGGAGGTCGAAGGAAGCATAGCAAAGGGAGAAACACTTTTGGAAGTCTGATTTGGGTTAGTATATTCTCCCACGTGTGAAGGCAACATATCCGAAGGCATCTAGAGAAGGCTGAACAACTTGCAATTACATTGAGGTGATCTTGTTTGGGTAAAGGATCTCACTCGAAGAAGCGGAGAAGAAGTGTTATAGGTCTCTCTCTCTTGAAGAGACTAATCGAGGAGCGAAATTGCTCTAGGATTTCTAAAATAGGGTTGCAGACCTAAGAGACCGAGATTCTCAAGGAAGCCGAGAAATGGAAGAGGAAGAACAATATAGAAAGGAGGAGACCGAGATTCTCAAGGAAGCCGAGAGAGGGAAGAGGAAGAGCAGTGTGGAAAGAGACCAGTGACTTGGTCTTGGGAGGACTCTACTGTCAAGGGTCTTTGTCATGGTCCTGGTGGTCGTCAATTGAAGATCTATAAGAAGAATTTCGTTTGGGTTTTCCTCTCAAAGGGTGAGAGGTTTTGGCCCTGGTTGACAAGACTATATACTGTGTCTCTTGTCTTTTATTCTTCATGATTTGATAATTGTCTTGATGAAAAGAACACAATAATAACCTTAAGAAGAGAAGATCATAATCAAGAAGTAAAAGTTTATCACAAGAAATTATCAAAAGAAGAGAAATCTCCTAACTATTGATGCCCTAGATTTCTCAACTAACTGAGAAGGCAATAAACACTTATGGCCTTCTCCTTAGACGGCAATGCCCCTAGCTAGGGCCTAGGCTACAAAATTGAAGCAAATTCAACATGAAAACATATACAACTAACCTCTAATAGGCTCAATGCACACCTTGTCACTAGCCCTCTTCAAGTTGGCCTACAACGAATGGAGAAATCTAGAAGATGATGTCGGCCCTCCTTCAAGTAATCATGTTGGCCTAAAGGACATGAACAAACATGTATATATAGTAGTACTCCGCCTCATTTGGAGGCAAGCAATTTGGTGAAAACAAGCCTCTATCCTAAGTGCGAAAATCATCTAAGAATGACCAGAAAAGAAGGGGAGGTCGAAGGAAGCATAGCGAAGGGAGAAACACTTTTGGAAGTCTTATTTGGGCTAGTATATTCTCCCACATGTGAAGGAAGCAGATACGAAGGCGTCTAGAGAAGGCCGAAGAACTTGTAGTTACATTGAGGTGATCTTGTTTGGGTAAAGGATCTCACTTGAAGAAGCCGAGAAGAAGTGCTATAGGTCTCTCTCTCTTGAAGAGACTAATCAAGGAGCGAAATTGTTCTAGGATTTCTGAAATAGGGTTGCAGACGTAAGAGACCAAGATTCTCAAGGAAGCCGAGAAATGGAAGAGGAAGAGCAATATAGAAAGGAGGAGACCGAGATTCTCAAGGAAGCCGAGAGAGGGAAGAGGAAGAGCGGTGTGTAAAGAGACTAGAGACTTGGTCTTGGGAGGACTCTATTATCAAGGGTCTTTGTCATGGTCTTGGTGGTTGTCAATTGAAGATCTATAAGAAGAATTTCATTTGGGTTTTCCTCTCAAAGAGTGAAGGTTTTGGCCCTGGTTGACAAGCCTATATACTGTGTCTCTTGTCATTTATTCTTCATGATTTGATAATTGTCTTGATGAAAAGAACACAATAATAACCTTAAGAAGAGAAGATAATAATCAAGAAGTAAAAGTTTATCACAAGCAATTATCAAAAGAAGAGAAATCTCCTAACTATTGATGCCCTAGATTTCTCAACAAATCGAGAAGGCAATAAACACTTATGGCCTTCTCCTTAGACAGCAATGCCCCTTGCTAGGGCCTAGGCTACAAAATTGAAAGCAAATTCAACATAAAAAGATATACAAACTTACCTCTAATAGGCTCAATGCACACCACACAAATCTTGCACCATTAAACCTCCAAAGTCTTTGTTTATTGATATAAAATAGTAACAAAATGATAGCATTTCCCCAAGCTCAAGCTTCCAACGCTAGTTTGCAATCAGCAATGGAGTTACAATTTATAGAAACTTGGGAGAAAATCCTAAATGAGAAATGAGTCAACAGATGTCCATGGGAGCAAATCCCAATCTTGGCTCGAGTTCCCAAGTGGCCCATGAACTGTTGTGTATGTTGTGCATACCCTCTCCAAGTGGCTTTAGGTGGCAACATGTATGTCTGTGAGAGAGGCAATGTATCTCCCTTGTTGGTTGCATGTGGACAAGTGTACAATGAGGAGAAGTAAAGGGAAGTGCACTCCCACACAACTCGAGCTTAACTCAACCAATAATCCTTGTTGTCAATCCATGGCAAGAGAGGCTTTCCAACAATTGTTGCGTGTTATCTCCATGGCAGGCCAGCATATGAGTCTAAATCTGTTGCGTATGGTACCTAATGGACAGGTGTAGATGGAGGGGAAGTGAGGTGGGAGTTAACTCCCCTTACTCTTAGTTGTTCCCTCACTTTAACTCACCCACAACAGTGATCAAATCCATAAACACAAGAGGAGGAAACTCAACCTCCACATGGGAAACTCGACCCTCAAACTGGGAATTGACTTGGCCTCCACATGGTAGTGATCTTGGCCTTCTTATGTGGCCTCCAAATAAGCTCTTAACTTGGCCTTTGAATGCCAAGTCATTGTTGCCACACAATCTAGCAAGGGTCCTAAGGGACAACTACTAGACCAAATGACAACAATGGGGCAAAGACCCACTGTCACTCTAGTTAGTGTCCCCTACTCTTTACGAACTTTCATCAATGGGAGGAGTCCCGATGTGATGGAAACCACCAATAATGATAGGATCAATGACAAGTTATGATGTGATTTCCAAGGCCCATTCAAAGGAGAGGGTTAAATAAAGGCTCAATGCTTCAAAAAAGGTTCTCCAGGAAAGACCTATGAGGAGAACTAGACCTAGGGCTTATGATATTCAATGGCGACAAGAAGACCTAAGATCAAGGCTCCAAAGATGATAGGGAGCTTTCAAGAAACTTTGTAAGATGGTTATATCCCCTTACATAATCTTTCGCTATTCTTGAGAAGGACCTAGGAAGGGACCACACGAGAACTAGGGTTTTGTATAATATTGGGAGAAGGCTCTTCAAAGCACCCTCTAGGTCAAGTTGAGATGAAAGAAAGGGTTTGAATGATTTATTCCATCGAATACCATGCGCCCAAACCCTCAAGAACACCAACACACCTAAACGTTCAAGATGAGTTTCTAAGTTTAGGGCCAGGGCTTCCGATTTCTTGCAAATGAACCGAGGAAATTTCATGAAACCTTGAGGAATCCTAGGGGAGACACTAGCGCAATACTTTATCCAATTGGATGTGAAAAATTCCTCCCCTAATGAATTTCGCAGAAAGCCTTAGAGGCTAAAAATTTTGGAGGAGAAAAGGAGAAGGGAAGAAGGGGTGATCACCAAATTTACTCGGATCAGTGCCTTGTCCTTGGGCTATGGAGTCTATGTGATTCAAAATTTGGCCGAAATTGTCTTCAAGGAGGCTAGAAAATGATGCCCTAGCAAGCACTTTCTAGCATTTACCCACCCAAGATTTATGGATTTTCATGGAAAGAAAACAAGTTCTATTCCACTAGGAACATTCATCTACTTGTTATCAATGAGTAACATGTACAAATTTGCAATCTACCAATCCTTTACAATGATATTCAATAATTAGGGCACAAGAGAAAGAGCTAGTTACAAAATTTCCACACATTAGACATTTTTCATGTAAAAATATTCAAAAAGATTACTTACAAGACAATAAGAGATATATCCATTCCAAGATCAAGAAGATGGCTCCAAGAGAGAATGAAATTTCAGCTCCAAAAATATTGAAATTCATTGAGAGCTCTCCAATAGACAACCAAGAAAGAAGAGTGGAATTCTGAAGAAGAGATATCCAACTTCAAGTGATGATGGTTTGTAATGAGACTAAGTTTCACATATTTATAAAACCTCTAGCAATTCGAATTTCTTATTACAAAGCCCCTAAAACATAATAAATGATGTGAAGACCCTTGGTTACAAGCCAACCAAGATAGATTAATCATTAATTATTAGTTTATTTCTCTTTTATCCCATGTCATTAATGTGAAGTGCTCCTTGATGCTAGTGTTGAGGCCTCATGTGCTAAGGATGAGGGTGAGGGCCTCAAAAGTGATGAATAAGAGGGGGATGCCCTCCATATGCTGCAAAACATCTCCAAACCCCAATTTGGGCTCTGTGGGCTCCAAGTGGGTCTCATGGATCTCCAAATGGCTCAAGATCAAGTCAACGCTCCATTAATGAGGGATAGAAGATGACACATACCCTCCCATGTCTTCCCGGGAAAGATAAACCTCCTTTGGGCCCTAGATCAGCTGCCAAGTATCAGGGGCAATGTTTAGCCAGCTAGGCAACATGATCCAAGTGCATCATCATCTCTATATAACTAGGGCACGAACAAGCAATGTGGTGGTGCTGAAGAAGCCCATGACGTGGCAATCAATGCTCTATATGGCTAGAGGCCCATGGCTCTCAACGCCCACCCTACAAGTGCCATTATGACCCTCTAGAGGGCTTGGATCCAGTATAGGTAGGCCAATTCCAAGATGAAGACCAACCTGCAATCCTGTATAAAATCCAATGCGTCCCTTCACCTTCCAATACAATAATTCATTAGTGCAATTGTGTAAATAAGCTTGCTAATCAAGGGCAAAATTGGACACTTCATAGTGGCATGCCCTTCAAAATGGGGCTTTAGACATGCCCAAATGTTTCTTTCCTTGGCAAGAGTGGTTAATAAAGGATCATTTTAGGTGGTTTCAACCTCTAAGGGAATGGCAAGTCCATGGTACACCCATCAAATGGCAGGTGCCATGTGAAATAGTGATGGAACGGAGTGGGGGCAATAGGGGAGGCTCCAAGCCACATGCCATGGTACAAGTGTAGCTATGATGAGGGAAGCCCATACCTTGGGTGTATGATATAGGAGGGAGCAATCATGGTACATGAGTTACCCTGCCCTTTGTTTTTCCAACCTTCTTTATATGCCTTTTGCCTTTTATTGATTTTTCTTCATTTTTATTACTCGGGGCTTTACGGGGATAAGAGCATGATGTGTATGATGTAGGAATGCTTACCCCCTCAAAGTGGGGTACTTCATCGCCCACCGGGGATTGGGACAATCATGGGTTCTTTAATGATAAGGGGTGCAGCTCATGTTTGGTTTTTTCCCACATGCCAAATTTATTATCCAGGCCATCTTTTGCATTTTGTGGTACATTTCTTGATGTATGTAACCAAATTATGCTTTTATCTTTCTTTTTAGTTGCATCAACCTCTGGGGCATCATTCCAAGCCTGACCCAAGGTGTGTACAAGGGGAGGGGAAGGCTAACATCTTGTGGACCCAATGAACAAATGTGGACCCAAATAGGAAAATGTGAAAAGGGCTTGTAATGAGTGGAGGGGAGTGAGATATATGGCATCGAGAAGCAGGACCACGCAACCAAAACCAGGGTTTCCCATGTAGTGTCACTCCTAAAGCTAGTAGCCAATAGAGGAGATCCCACGGGACTAAGATACAAGATTAACCACCAAGTTGAGGAAATGGAACAAGAGTATAGCCAAAGCCCGTTCTTTCCGTCGAATCCCCCCACTAATCCATGCGCAAATGTGCCCAAGAAATGTAAGCATAAACACCCAATTACATAATGAAAAATCATACCTCCGGGGTTAGATGGCCCACCTTCAAACATACGATCATAACAAATGAGTGAGGGCACACAATGGTTGGCTTAGGTGGCAGAGAAGTAGCACATCAAGCTATCAAGTGGCTACAAGGGGTTGATGGTTGGCGGCTGAAGACAAATCTAGGAGAAAAATCCTCCTATAAGGGTCACCCACTGGTGGTGGGTAAGATCTGGCTCCAACTGGGACATGAGCTCTCAGTAGAGTGCATGAACCATGTACTCAAACGGGGAGGTCATGAGAACACCAGCAATCTCTTGGGACTGTAGACCTGTCACTTGCACATCATAGACAAAGAAAACAAGGGCAGCATGTTTTGATGGCGTCCTTTGATCACCCATGCTTTTGTTAGTCCATGACATCAACAGGAAATAAAATCTACTCTAAAATGCAAATTTAATCTTACACCCAATCTAACATGAGAATATAATATGATATTAAATTATAATGGAAAAATCAATATGCAATGCATCCTACTCTAACATGCATATGATATGCAAACACTAAGTGTAATCATAGAGCCAATGCAACCAACATAACATCCAACTGATATCAAACTTACAACCTCTATGATTCATCGTGATATATGAAACATGGCAATCATGACATTGATGTGTTAGGTCACATGGGTGGGAGGTGGGAAAATAAGGTGACCACATACCGAAGATTATGGATGAAGAGGGAATAAAGGGATGCAACTTGCTCCATTGGATTCTCTCTTCAAGCCAAAAGATAGAGATATCGATGATCAATCTCATGAACTTCCGATGAAGGGCCACCTCAGGCCTATCATCCTCATCATGGTCCTTCTCAGAGATGTCATACTTCATAGTAGCCCTAAGGTCATGATGGAAAGAAAAAGGATGTGGTTGGCAAGGAAGATCATTACAACTATGATACTCATCATGAGGATCATATTGAAAAGGGAAAACCATCGCGGGCCCACCATTCTTAGCATATGGCTGGGAAACAGTTACTTCATCTTGATGATATGGGGAATAAGGCAAGGCAAAATTCCTATCAGTATCATCATTGATATCATAAATAGGGTCTTTGTCAAAACGATGATCATTAATTTCTCACTTCCCTTCCTCAATATGCAAGTAATCACTAATGTCAATGTCCAAGGGGGGAGTGGGGTCCTCTTTTCCAAGATCTTTCCTCCTGCTCATGCTCAAAGCTTCCTCTTGAATAACTAATGCTTGGCTATTGGAATTTCTAAGTATTACCCATTAGAAATTTTGGACAATCATCCCCAGAAAAATCCGACTTGGGAAAACTGGTGCAGCAGTTCTGAGTGTTTTATTATTAAGCAACTTTTCTTGAGTACAATGGGTGCCAAACTAGCTCACCCAACAGAGATAAAAAATCTGTCAGTAATACCTCTCTTCAGAAGCAGATATTCTGAAAGCCTGCCCCATGAAACCCTCTCCAACACAATCTGAAGCACTGTGTTAGCCCTTCTGGCCTCTGCATCAGCTTGAAACCCTTTGTGTCAGCCCTCTGAGGCTCTGCGCAACGTCTCTGGCCCTTTGCGTCACTTCTGCAGCCTCTGCGTGGATGATGCAACCCCTTTTGGCCTCTACACAGTCACTACTAGCCTTTGCATGGCTCCCTCAGGCTCGGCGTCTGCCTCTCTGCTTTTGCACTGGTCTTCCGGCACTATCTCTGCCTCTCTGCCTCGTACTCACTGCCCCTCGCTACAACTCTAATCACTGGTTCGATTTTTCTTAGCAAAACCTGCTCAAGAAAATCGAACTGGCTAATCACCCTCAAGCCTCCTCTTATACTTTTTCTGTT
Source organism: Pinus tabuliformis (assembly GCA_031772625.1). Lineage (NCBI taxonomy): Eukaryota > Viridiplantae > Streptophyta > Pinopsida > Pinales > Pinaceae > Pinus > Pinus tabuliformis. Next base: position 1,341,296,810 of record CM062818.1, on the reverse strand, counting down.
GAGTCTTTAACGGCCAAGATTACATCTCTAATCAACGACTAAGATTAGATTTGGCTTGATCCATGTCCTTTAGAACCTTCTAACCCAATTTTAAATTAATACCCATTAATATTTTTATTTTCCTAAGTTTAGACTTAGGAACTCCATTATAAATATTAATTATTTTAATATCTCCTTAACCGGGTAGAATTTCCTCAAACCATTTCTGGGTCTTGGAGATCTCATGTGCTTTAGCCTTTCCACCAATTTTCATGGCTAGAGCACATTTGATGCTACCCCAAATCTACACTCCCTCTTAGCGAGGAATGTGCTCTAGTAATGTTCCACATCTGAACGTCACTCTGATCATACGGCACTAGTACCTGTGTTGATGCTTGGCCTTCCCGCCCAACATCCTCTACACTACTGCATCTTGCACTGCTGCCCATGGCTCTACCAATGCCACTGCTACATCTGCACTGCTACTGGTCCTTTCTCCCAACACTGCATCTGCACTGCAACCCTCTCTCATCATGTTGCATCATGCTGCCCATAGCACCACTGCTGCTACTGCTACACTGCAACTCAGTTACTGAGACAAGGGTAACTAATCTACCCAACTACTGATATCCTTGTCAAGCTAGAAACACTCTCGATGTTGAAGCTCTCTCTGCCGCTATCTCGTGCTCCCTTTGTTATCTCTGTGTTGCTGCAACAACTCTGTGCCTCTCACACCACTACAAACCTCTTTGTGCCTTCCTGCACTGCTGCAACCTCCTCTGTGCCTCTCCCACTGCTGCAATCCCCACTGCGTTGCAAGGGACTACTGCACTATAGCACTCTCTGCCACTTCATCCGCATTCGCTTCTACCAACATCTGCCATCCTGCTACTGTCTCTTCGGGGCTCCATTAGGTAGATCTGATCCAAGAGTTTGGGTACCTCAAGGATCCTACCCCTCATCACCTGTAGTCTTCCTGACTACAGCTAGATGTCTCCCCACCTCTTCTCTAGAGGTACATGAGCACTCATGGTACAATCGCCATCATCCTCTACCTCCTTCTCCGCCTTCGTTGGCGTTGCCTTGAAGTCAAACGCCTCTCCCTTATTCTTCTTCCCGAGACACTGATTTGCATAATGGCCCAGCTCCCCACAGTTGAAGCACTTAATGTTGGAGAGGTCCTTTTTCTTCCTCTTCCCCTTCTTCCCCACAGATGCCAGAGTTGCCTACTTTCCGTCTTGGTCAGCCGTCTGATCTCTTCTTGGTGAAGAGTTGCCCACAATTCTTCCCATCCTAGAAGATTCACTCTGCCCAAAATGCTTTGGACGAACGTCTCCCACTCCTCGGAGACTATGTTCAGGGCGGTCCTCACCATTAACTCTTGATCCGGTGTAGCCCCTATGGAAGTCAGTTAGTCTCGGATCTCCTGCAACCTGCTGAGGAAGTGATCTATATGCTCCCCCTTCTGCATCTGGTACGACTACAGCTGATTCTCCAGTAGCATCTTCCTTTGCACAGAAGTACCTTGATACAATGTCTTCAAGGTATCCCACATTTCCTTTGTCGTCTCCTTCTCGGCAATATGTTGGACCACATGATCCTTGACCCCACCAAGGATTATGCATTTCACCTTAGCCATCGCATCCTCATACCTTTTGTTATCAGCTGGGTCGACTGGGATAGCCACAGTTCTCAAGGCGCAGGCCTTGATGTGATGTCTATCTAGAACAAATAAGATCCTGGCCTTCCAAATGACAAAGTTGGACGCCTCGTCCAACCTGTCCTGATCCCTCAATCCGTTCATGGCCATCTCTCTGCTCTTCTTTTCAACTCCTCTGAGTCTCTAGTTCCCTCTGGAAGTTCTCTCTTAGACAAACTCTGAGTCTCTACTTCCCACCTGGAAGTTCTCTGCTAGACTCCTTCTGAGTCTCGATTTCCCTCCTGGAAATCCTCCTACCAACAGTCGAATCGCACCTCTCTGATCTCCTATGCTCTTGCAACACTGATTTGGATTTCTTGGCTAGAAATCCGCCTACGTAGCGACTCCCTTCTACCTTAGTTCTATCCCATTAGGTACTTTTTTGTCTCGACAGCAACAGCACTCACAAGCTTCCTATGCCCCAGCAATTGAAGAACTGAGCCTCTAGGCTCTGCGCAATCCCGGCACTCGTTGAATTGCTCCACTAGCCATCTATGTCACTCAAACTTGGCTGAGCAGGATGACGTGGCTCTTCGTTAGCCTCTTCTGCCTCTCATTGCTTCTGTGTTGGCCCCTTCTCAGGCTCGAACTGATGACGCAGGCCGTCTGTGTCAACCCTTCTCTGTTGCATTCTGCTAGGAACAGCTTGTGTCACTCGGGACAACTGTTTCTGCTGCAAATTCTCTGATTCAGCTGGTGCCTTCAGATCTCCTGTGATCTGCAACGCTCTGATACCATGTTGAAATTTCTAAGTATTACTCGTTAGAAATTTTATCTGTATTCTCTAGTTTATTTTGCCTACTTGTTTAATTACTAACAAGTTATTTAATCATATAAATACTGAAATAAACACAATACAGTCTCAACCATCTACAGATCAGCAACTGAAAGAAATGAACAAACACACAAGGGACACTATTATTTTTGGACAATCGTCCCCGGAAAAACCCAACTTGGGAAAACCAGTGAAGCAGTTCTGAGGGTTTTATTATTAAGCAATTTTTCTTGACTACATTGGGTGCCAAACTGGCTCACCCGACAAAGATAAAAAATCTGGCAGTAATACCTTTCTTCGAAAGTAGATATTCTGAAAGTCTGCCCCACGAAACCCCCTCTAGCACAATCTGAAGCACTGTGTCAACCCTCCTGGCCTCTGTCTTAGCCTAAAACCCTCTGCGTCAACCCTCTGAGGCTCTGTGCAGCCTCTCTGACCCTCTGCATCACTTCTACAGCCTCTGCGTGGATGACGCAAACCCTTCGGGCCTTTCCGCAGTCACTGTTGGCCTCTGCGTGGCTCCCTCAGGCTCTACGTCTGCCTCTCTGCTTCTGCGCTTGTATTCCGGCACTATCTCTGCCTTTGCCTCGTACTCACTGCCCCTCGCTGCAACTCTAATCACTGGTTCGATTTTTCTTAGCAAACCCCGCTCTAGAAAATCAAACTGACTGATCACTCTGGTGTGTCTCCAACGGACCCTCAAGCCTCCTCTTATACTTTTTTTGTTGAGTCTTCAACAGCTGAGATTACATCTCCAATCAACGGCTAAGATAAGATTTGGCTTGACCCATGTCCTTTAGAACCTTCTAACCCAGTTTTATATTAATACCCATTAATATTTTTATTTTCCTAAGTTTAGACTTAGGAACTCCATTAAAAATATTAATTATTTTAATAACTCCTTAACCGGGTAGAATTCCCCAAACAATTTCTGGGTCTTGGAGATCTCATGTGCTTTAGCCTCTCCACCAATTTTCATGGCTAGAGCACATCTGGTGCTACCCCAAATCAACATTGGCAATTTTGGAAATCCTTAAGAAAGCCATCAAAGAATGCCTCAATTAATCAGATGCTCCTAGGTTTGTAATTATGATACAATGAATTATGACCATGGAGGGATCTCATGAATAACATTATGAGGACATCGTGTTGAACCACTTCAGCCTTTGAGGCATATGCAGCAAATCTTGCTACATGATTAATTGCAGAAAGGGGATCACCATCAAACTTGGGCACCCCACGTATAATATGTCCAGGTAACATGATTAGGGTACCTAGGGATGGCAACAATGTCCAGGGCGGGTTATTCATCAAAAAATGTTTCACATGTCTATTGTGTAGGATTCGCCAGGGTGAATTCAAAGGTGCCTTGATAGATGCTTGTTTCACCCTACAAGCATTGCCTTTGAAGCTCAATGAAGAACTAGGGCTTCGTTCTTCCAATGGAGTCGCCATCAGTGATGTCATATAGGAACAAGACACACGTCTCGTGTCCCGGGCAACGAGACCAGAAATGTCGCCACACAATCTAGCAGGGGTCCTAAGAGGGGTACCTAAGGGACAACTACTAGACCAAATAACAACAATGGGACAAAGACCCATTGTCACCTCAGTCAGTGTCCCCTACTCTTTACAGACTTTCACCGATGGGATGACTCCTGGTATGATGGAAATCACAAATAGTGATAGGATCAATGACAAGTTATGATGTGATTTCCAAGGTCCATTCAAAGGAGAGGCTCAAATAAAGGCTCTCCAAGAAAGACCTATGAGGAGACCTAGACCTAGGGCTTATGATATTCAATGATGACAAGAAGACCTAAGATCAAGGCTCCAAAGATAATAGGGACCTTTCAAGAAGCTTTGTAAGATGGTTATATCCCTTTACATAAGCTTTCGCTATTCTTGAGAAGGACCTAGGATGGGACCACACGAGACCTAGAGTTTTGTATAATCTTAGGAGAAGGCTCTTCAAAGCACACTCTAGGTCAAGCTGAGATGAAAGAAAGGGTTTGAATGATTTATTCCACCGACTATTATGCACCCAAACCCTCAAGAACGCCAGCACACCTAAACATTCAAGATGAGTTTCCAAGGCTAGAGCTAGGGCTTCCGATTTCTTGCATATGAACCGAGAGAATTTCGTGAAACCTTGAGGAATCCTAGGGGAGACACCAGCGCAGTACTCTATCCAATTGGATGTGAAAATTTCCTCCCCTAATGAATTTCACAGGAAGCCCTAGCTAGGTTGTCTAGGTTTGGAGGCCTAAAATTTTGGAGGAGAAAAAGAGAAGGGAAGAAGGCGTGATCACCAAATTTACTTGGATTAGTGCCTTGTCCATGGGCTATGGAGTCTGTGATTCGAAATTTGGTCAAAAGCGTCTTCAAGGAGGCTAGAAAATGATGCCCTAGCAAGCACTTTCTAGCATTTACCCACCCAAGATTTATGGATTTTCATGGAAAGAAAACAAGTTTTGTTCCACTAGGAACATTCATCTACTTGTTATCAATGAGTAACATGTACAAATTTGCAATCTACCACTCATTTACAATGATATTCAATAATTAGGGCACAAGAGAAAGAGCTAGTTACAAAATTTCCACACATTAGACATTTTTCATGTAAAAATATTCAACAAGATTACTTACAAGACAACAAGAGATATATCCAATCCAAGATCAAGAAGATGGCTCCAAGAGAGAATGAAATTTCAACTCCAAAAATATCAAAATGCATCAAGAGATCTTCAATAGACAACCAAGAAAGAAGTGTGAAATTCTCAAGAAGAGATATCCAAGTTCAAGTGATGATGGTTTGTAATGAGACTAAGTCTCAAGTATTTATAAAAGCTCTAGCAATTCGAAATTCTAATTATAAAGCCCCTAAAACATAATAAAATTATGTGAAGACCCTTGGTTACAAGTCAACCAAGATAGCTTAAGCATTAATTACTTTTTTATTTCTCTTTTATCCCATGTCATTAATGTGAAGTGCTCCTTGATGCTAGCGTTGAGGCCTCATGTGCTAAGGATGAGGGTGAGGGCCTCAAAAGTGATGAATAAGAGGTGGATGCCCTCCAAATGTTGCAAAACATCTCCAAACCCCAATTTGGGTTATGTGGGCTCCAAATGGGTCTTACGGGTCTCCAAATGGCTCAAGATCAAGTCGATGCTCCATTAATGAGGGCTAGAAGATGACACATTCTCCCATGTCTCCCCGAGAAAGCCAAACCTCCTTTGGGCCCTAGATCAGCTGCTAAGTGTCAGGTGCAATGTGTAGTCAACTGGGCAACATGGTCCAAGTGCACCATCATCTCTATATAACTAGGGCACGAACAAGCAATGTGGTGGTGTTGAAGAAGCCCATGGGGTGGCAACCAATGCTCCGCATGGCTAGAGGGCCATGGCTCTCAACACCCACCTTACAAGTGCCATTATGACCCTCTAGAGGGCTTGGATCTCAAATAGGGAGGCCAAGTCCAAGACGAAGACCCACCAGAAGTCATGTATAAGATTCAATGCATCTCCTCACCTTCCAATATAATAATTCATTAGTGCAGTTGAGTAAATAAGCTTGTTAATCAAGGGTAAAAATGGACACTTCATAGTGGCATGCCCTTCCAAATGGGGCTTTAGACATGCCCAAATGTTTCCTTCCTTGGCAAGAGCGATTAATAAAGGATCCTATTAGGTGGTTTCAACCTCTAAGGGAGTGGCAGGTGCATGGTACACCCATTAAATGGCAGGTATCACGTGAAATAGTGATGGAACGGAGTGGGGGCAATAGGGGAGGCTCCAAGCCACATGCCATGGTACAAGGGCAGGTATGATAAGGGATGCCCATACCTTGGGTGTATGAATGTAGGAGGGAGCAATCGTGGTACATGAGTTACCCCAGCCTTTGTTTTTCCACCCTTCTTTATATGCCTTTTGCCTTTTATTGATTTTTCTTCATTTTTACTGCTCGGGGCTCAAGGGGATAAGAGCATGATGTGTAAGATGTAGGAGTGCTTACCCCCCCTTAAAGTGGAGCAATTCATCGCCCATAGGGGTTGGGACAATCATGGGTTCCTTCACGATGAGAGGGGCACTCATAGGGGCCCTAGGAACCAGGGTGATGACAATAATGATAAGGGATGGAGCTCATGTTTGGCTTTTGCCCACGTGCTAAATTTTATTGTCTTGACCATCTTTTGCATTTTGTGGTACATTTCGTGATGTATGTGCCCAAATTATGATTTATCTTTCTTTTTAGTTACATCAACCTCTGGGGCACCTTTCCAGGCCTAACCCAAGGTGTAGACAAGGGGAGGGGGAGGCTAACAGCTTGTGGACCCAATGGACAAATGTGGACCCAGACAGGGAAAATGTGAAAAGGGCTTGTAATGAGTGGAGGGGAGTGAGATATATGGTATCAGGAAGCAGGACCACGCAACCAAAATCAAGGTTTCCCATGTAGTGCCACTCCTAAAGCTAGTAGCCAATATAGGAGATCTTGTGGGACTAGGATACAAGATTAACCACCAAGTTGAGGAAAGGCTCGTTCTTTCCACCGAATCCCCCCCACTAATTTATGCCCAAATGTGTTGATTTGGGGTAGTATCGGATGTGCTCTAGCCACGAAATTTGGTGGAGGGGTTAGGGCACATGAGATCTCCAATACCTAGAAAGGGTTTGGGCAAATTCTAAACAGTTTGGGAGATATTAAAATAATTAATATTTTTAATGGAGTCCCTAAGTTTAAACTTAGGGAAATTAAAATATTAATGTGAATTAATATAAAACTTTGTTAAAATGGTCCAAAAGACATGGATCAAGCCAGATCTAATCTTAGCTGTTGATTAGGGACTTAAACTCGGTCGTTGATTCGTCAACGAGAAAAGTATAAGAGGAGGCTTGAGAGTCACTTGGAAAAGACACCAGAGTGATCAGTCATTATGTTCTCTAAAGCGAGGTTTGCTAAGAGAGATAGAATCAGTGATCAGTTGCAGCGAGGAGCAGTGAATACAAGGCAGAGAGGCAGGGACAGTGCCGAGAGACAAGCGCAAAAACAGAGAGAGGCAGACGCAGAGCCAGAGGGAGCCATGCAGAGGCAGCAGAGACTGCCCAGAGCCAGAAGGGCCTGCGTCATCCACAAAGAGGCTGCAGGAGTGACGCAAAGGGTTTCAGGCTGATGCAGAGGCCAGCAGCGCTGACGCTGAGCTTCAGGTTATGCTGGAGAGGGATTTCATGGAGTAGGCTTTCCGAATACCTGTTTCCAAAGAGAGGTATTACTGCTAGAATTTTATCTCTGTTGGGTTAGCCAGTTTGGCACCCAGTGTACTCAGAAAAGAACTGCTTAATAATAAAACCCTCAGATAGCTGCACCGATTTTCCCGCATTGGGTTTTTTCGGGGACATTAGTCCAAAAATAACGGTGTCATTTGTGTGCTTGTTTCTATTTCCTTCAATTGATGATCTGTAATGTGTTGAGCATGCACTTGTATTTATTTTCAGTATTTACATGGTAAATAACTTGTTAATTAACAGAACAAGTAGGTAGGAATAAATCAGTAAAGTGCATGGAGGGTTTCTAACTGTTAGACTTAGAAACTTCAACATGGTATCAGAGCGTGGTTGCAGATCACAGGAGAACTGAGGACATCAGCAGAGCAGAGCAGCAGCAGCAGAAAACAGTTGTCCCGAGTGACAGAAGTTGTTCCTAGCAACAAAGAAGTAAGGAAGGGGTGACACAGTGCCTGCATCATCAAGTTCGAGCCAATAAGAGGTTGCGCAGAGGCTGAAGGAGGCAAAGACAAGCTCACACAGAGGCCAAGAGGGCTGACGCAGTTGGCTGAGGGAGCTAGTTTTCCGGTGTCGGGACTGTGCAGAGCCTAGGAGCTCTCACCTTTAGGTTGCTTGGGTTTAAGAGGCTATGGGTAAGTTGCAGAGTGGAGCTGGTGGGGTACTGTAGTCAGAACAATACCTAGCAGGGCAAGGGACTAGGATACAAGATTAACCACCAAGTTGAGAAAAGGCTCGTTCTTTCCACCGAATCCCCCCCACTAATTTATGCCTAAATGTGTTGATTTGGGGTAGTATCGGATGTGCTCTAGCCACGAAATTTGGTGGAGAGGTTAGGGCACATGAGATCTCCAATACCTAGAAAGGGTTTGGGCAAATTCTAAACAGTTTGGGAGATATTAAAATAATTAATATTTTTAATGGAGTCCCTAAGTTTAAACTTGGGGAACTTAAAATATTAATGTGAATTAATATAAAACTTTGTTAAAATGGTCCAAAAGACATGGATCAAGCCAGATCTAATCTTAGCCGTTGATTAGGGACTTAAACTCAGTCGTTGATTTGTCAACGAGAAAAGTATAAGAGGAGGCTTGAGGGTCACTTGGAAAAGACACCAGAGTGATCAGTCATTCTGTTCTCTAGAGCGGGGTTTGCTAAGAGAGATAGAATCAGTGATCAGTTGCAGCGAGGAGCAGTGAATACGAGACAGAAGCAGGGACAGTGCCGAGAGACAAGCGCAAAAACAGAGAGAGGCAGACGCAAAGCCAGAGGGAGCCACGCAAAGGCAGCAGAGACTGCCAGAGCCAGAAGGGCCTGCGTCATCCATAAAGAGGCTGCAGGAGTGACGCAGAGGGTTTCAGGCTGATGCAGAGGCCAGCAGCGCTAACGCTGAGCTTCAGATTATGCTGGAGAGGGATTTCATGAAGCAGGCTTTCCGAATACCTATTTCCAAAGAGAGGTATTGCTGCCAGAATTTTATCTCTGTCGGGTTAGCCAGTTTGGCACCCAGTGTACTCATAAAAGAACTGCTTAATAATAAAACCCTCAGATAGTTGCACCGGTTTTCCCGCATTGGGTTTTTCGAGGACATTAGTCCAAAAATAACGGTGTCATTTGTGTGCTTGTTTCTATTTCCTTCAATTGTTGATCTGTAATGTGTTGAGCATGCACTTGTATTTATTTTCAGTATTTACATGGTAAATAACTTGTTAATTAACAGAACAAGTAGGTAGGAATAAATTAGTAAAGTGCATGGAGGGTTTCTAACTGTTAGACTTAGAAACTTCAACATGGTATCAGAGCGTGGTTGCAGATCACAGGAGAACTGAGGACATCAGCAGAGCAGAGCAGCAGCAGCAGAAAACAGTTGTCCCGAGTGACAGAAGTTGTTCCTAGCAGCAAAGCAGCAAGGAAGGGGTGACGCAGTGCCTGCATCATCAAGTTCGAGCCAAGAAGAGGTTGCGCAGAGGCTGAAGGAGGCAAAGACAAGCTCACACAGAGGCCAAGAGGGCTGACGCAGTTGGCTGAGGGAGCTAGTTTTCCGGTGTCGGGACTGTGCAGAGCCTAGGAGCTCTCACCTTCAGGTTGCTTGGGTTTAAGAGGCTGTGGGTAAGTTGCAGAGTGGAGCTAGTGGGGTACTGTAGTCAGAACAATACCTAACAGGGCAAGGCCAAGGAGGAGGGAGTTGCTACCGAGGGTTTCTAGCCGAGAAATCCGGATCAGTGGTGCAATTGCACAGACGATCAGAGTAGGGGGCATCTCGACATCGACAGAAGGGTTTCCAAGAGGGAAATCAAGGCTCAGAGGGAGTCACATCGAGAACTTCCAAGAGGGAAGTAGAAGAGCAGCATGGCACTACACGGAGTAAGAGACCAGGATAGACTGGACGGAGCCTCAAACTTTGCAGTCTGGAAGGCCAGAATCTTATCCTTATCACAGAAATCGTGTCAAGCACTTCACCTTGAGGACGATAGCGATCCCTGTTCACCCAGTTGATAACGACAGGTACGAGGAGGCAATGGCGAGGGCCAAGAGCATCATCCTTGACAAGGTCAAGGACCATGTAGTACCACACATTTCCGAGAAGGAAATGACAAATGAGATGTGGGAGACCTTAAAGAAATTGTACCAGCATACTTCTGTGCAGAGAATGATGTTACTAGAAAATCAGTTGCGGTCATACCAGATGAAGAAGGGAGAATCGATTGACACCTTCCTCAGTCGACTAAATAAGATCCGGGATCAGCTGACTTCCATAGGGGCCATGCCGAATCAGGAATTGATGGTGAGAACAACGTTGAACACAGTCTCAAAAGACTGGGAGGTATTTGTCCAGAGTATACTGGGCAGAGCGACCCTTCCACATTGGGAAGAAATGTGGGCGGCTCTTCGCCAAGAAGAGATCAGAAGGCTAAGCAAGGCGGGAAGCAACGGCAAGGGGATCAGAGTCAAGAAGGAGGACGAGGAGGATGTTGCCCTAGCATCTGAGGGAAAGCAAGAGAAACGGAAGAAGAAGGACCTCTCCAAGTTAAAATGCTTCCACTGTGGGGAGTTGGGTCATTATGCGACCCAGTGTCCAAGGAAGAAGAACAAGGGAGAGGCCTCGGAGACCAAAGCAGCACCAATAAGGGCACAGAAGGAAGTGGAGACAGATGATGACTGTGCCATGAGTGCACACACGCCACTTGAGTGGAAGTGGGAAGACATCAAGAAGTGGGGAGACATCAAGCTGTAGTCAGGCAGACTACAGGCAATGAGGGGCAGGATCCTCAAGGTACCCAGCCTCTCGAATTAGACCATGCTATGGGAGCCTTGAAGAGGAGTAGTAGGACTGGCGGATGTGGGTAGAGACAGATGCGGATGAAGCGGCAGAGAGAGCTACAGTGCAAAGTTCCCAAGACAATGTGAGGCTAGCAGGCTATAACAATGTGAGAGGCACGGGAGTGTTGCAACAGTGCAGATGGCATAGAGAGGTGTGCAACGGTGCGAAATGCAAGAAGTTGTTGTAGCAATGCAGAGGTCAAAGAGGGAGCACTTGTTAGCGACAGAGGGAGCTTCAGCATCAGGAGTACTCTAGCCTAACAGAGAGGTCGGAGTTGGGAAATCAATTACTTACTTCTTAGTGACTAAGTTGCAGTGTAGCAGTTAGCAGTGGTAGTGCTATGGGCAGCACGATGCAGCATGATGAGAGGAGATGCAGTGCAAACGCAGCAGTGGTAGTGGCAAGGCCATGGGCAGCAGCACGGATGCAGAGGGAGTTGTCATACAGATGCAGCAATGGCAGTGGCAGAGCTATGGGCAGCAATACAGGATGCAACAGTGCAGAGGATGATGGGCAGCAGGCCTAGCATTGACACAGGGACCAATGCTAGATGATCAGGGTGATACTCAGTAAGGAGTATTACTAGAGCATAGTCCTCGCTAAGAGGAAGTGTTGATTTGGGGTAGCATCGGATGTGCTCTAGCCACGAAATTTGGTGTAGAGGTTAGGGCACATGAGATATCCAATACCCAGAAAGGGTTTGGGCAAATTCTAAACAATTTGGGAGATATTAAAATAATTAATATTTTTAATGGAGTCCCTAAGTCTAAACTTACAGAAATTAAAATATTAATGTGAATTAATATAAAATTGCGTTAGAATGGTCCAAAAGACATGGATCAAGCCAGATCTAATCTTAGCCATCAATTAGGGACTTAATCTCGGCCGTTGATTTGTCAACGAGAAAAGTATAAGAGGAGGCTTGATGGTCACTTGGAAAAGACACCAAAGTGATCAATCATTCTATTCTCTAGAGCGGGGTTTGCTAAGAGAGATAGAATCAGTGATCAGTTGCAACGAGGGGCAATGAGTACGAGACAGAAAGGCAGGGATAGTACCGAGAGACCAGTGCAAAAGCAGAGAGAGGCAGACGCAGAGCCAAAGGGAGCCACGCAAAGGCAGCTGAGACTGCCCAGAGCCAGAAGGGGCTGCATCATCCACACAGAGGCTATAGGAATGACGCAAAGAGCCAGAAAGGTTGCGCAGAGCCTCAGTAGGCTGACACAAAGGGTTTCAGGTTGACGCAAAGGCCAACAAGGCTGACGCTGGCTTCAAATTGTGCTGGAGAGGGATTTCGTGGAGCAGGGTTTCCGAATACCTGTTTCTAGAGAGAGGTATTGCTGCCAGAATTTTATCTCTGTCGGGTTAGCCAGTTTGGCACCCAGTGTACTCATAAAAGAACTACTTAATAATAAAACCCTCAGATAGCTGTACCAGTTTTCTCGCATTGGGTTTTTCCGAGGATATTAGTCCAAAAATAACGGTGTCATTTGTGTGCTTGTTTCTGTTTCATTCAGTTGTTGATCTGTAATGTGTTGAGCATGCACTTGTATTTATTTTCAGTATTTACATGGTAAATAACTTGTTAATTAACAGAACAAGCAGGTAGGAATAAATCAGTAAAGTAATGGAGGGTTTCTAACTGTTAGACTTAGAAAATTCAACAAAATGTGCCCAAGAAAAGCAAGCATAAACACCCAATTACATAATGAAAAATCATACTTTCGAGGTTGGACGGCCCACCTTCAAACATACGATCATAACAAATGAGAGAGGGCACACAATAGCTAGCTAAGGTGGCAGAGTATAGTAGCACATCGAGCTATCAGTCAGTTGCAAGGGGCTGCTAATTGTCAGCTGAAGACAAATCTAGGAGAATAATCCTCCTATAGGGGTTACCTACTGGTGGCGGGTAATAGGCACTTCACTTGACTAAAGTGATGGAGACCTTCTTTGACTAGGAACATGTTTTTATGCGTCCCAAGTTTATTATTTTTTCAATGTTCCTTGTTTTTTTCCTCACTTTTGAGTAAAAGTGAATTTTCGTGAGGAAATATTTATTTTTTGCAACCCAAAGTGGGTACTAGGATAATGTCGAGAATTTGAGTATGAATTTTGAGTATTCACATGCCATACAATATTTCCTAGTGCCACCTTTCAATTATTACATGCAAATTTAATTAAAAATTCTCGTTCTGCAAGAAATTTTAAATTATTAGAAAAATCCTATAAATACCTAGTCAAATTCCAGAAGACTCTGGGAAATGACTAACATGGTAATATGCATTGGCCCTAGACTTAGAAAACCACTCAAGGCCCAATTATCAAGACGCACTCCAACTTTGGAGGTTATGAGTGAAAAAAATCGACTAATTATTTGTCACTGAAAAGCAAAAATAATTAGTCAAGTGAAAAAATCACTCTAGAGTGACTTCCTTAGTAACCAGGTCCCAAGGGTCTAAGTCTGTTACATAAGTTTATCATGCTAGTGTCATTTATTACAATTACCTTGTGGGGGTACAGAATTTGCATAGAAAAAGAGAGAGAAAGGGGCAAAATGCCTTGCTAGACTTCTGATCTTCAAAAAAATTTAAAGTGCCTTGTCCATTGGGCAATGAGGTCCTTGTTTCAAGCCATGTACATATGAGCAGGTAACAAGGGCGTTGCAACATTTCCATTGGATTTTTTCATGTACCAGGGTATGGAACTGGCATTTAATCAAGAGCACCAACTCCTCTATGTACCTTGATGTTAGTGGCATTGATTGTTGAACTCGTCTATCATGACCCTACTAAAGATGTGCCCATCACTCAAATAAACTCTTGACTTGACATGCTAAGCTTTTTCTATCTTATTTTAATGCTTAGAGGGTGATATTAATGATGAAGATCCCAATACAAACAATGATTTTGATGATATGTAGGTATTTGTTGTAGTATGATTTTTTTGGATGCTAGAGGCCATCTAGTGCCTGTTTGTGGATGTATTTCCGATTCAAAGATGGATTGCACATGGTGCTATTTTCGTTATGTGCACCTTTACATGCTATATAAATAAGAACTTTTGCTTATTTGTGTATAGATGGTTTGCATTCATATGGATGCACATGACTAAACATGTTTTTCTTTGAAATTTGAATATTTCATGTGTTTTTGGTTGAGCAGTTTTTTGGTCTGCTTTTTTTACTAGTTTTGACCAATTCCTAGCATGGGGGATCTACCAGTTTGATCAAAGGTTTGATTATGATAACAATTCTCAGAACGGGGCAAAATGTCCTGTAGAGTGTGCTGAAGAGGAGTCAAGCCAACCCTTAAGGGATCTCTACTACATGTGTGGCACCACCTGAAACAAACCTCTCAAAATCAAGTGGGATCAACACCATTAGGGACAAAAACCATTAAGGCATCATAATGGACCGTATCTAATGCTAGGGGCATAGAAATACTTCACACAAGACTTACCTTCAAATGTCTTTCTAAATCAAGATTTGTAATTATGTTACTTCACTTACATTAGGGATGATTATGTCAACAACCCTATTAGGTGTTTCCAACCCTAAGGGGAGTCACATGTCATAGGTAGACCCATCAATTCCTAAGTGCATGTGATAATGTGATCAAGGAGTGGGAAAGACTTCAAGGAAGATGTCATAGCCATGAAACCCATTGATGGAGGTCCAACATCCTAAGCATAATGATGTAAAGAGGGAGGAATTGTGGATGCATGAGTTGCTCATTTCCTCGACCTACTTTTGCACCCCTCTGTGTGCCTTTTATTTTAACAATTTTCATGCAAAGTCCGGGTGGCCAGTTTACCTTTTTTATTTTCAATTACCCTTTAAAAGCATAGCAACTTATTGCTCATCAAGATTGGGACATTCATAAATTCATTTATCTTAGGTGAAGCATTAAATGAACACGATGATGGCTAATGAGGGGGGTAGAGCTCATGATAGGCTTTCACCCACATGCTAAATAAGTCCCAGCCATCTTTTGCATTTTACATTTTTTCTCCATTGTGGTTTTATATGCTTTTATCATTCTTTCAACTACATCAACCTCCACGGCCACAATTTTAGGCCCTAACTAGAAGATGAGGATAAAGGGTGTCAGTCCCAATGACCACTGGCAATCATCCCAAACCATGGATGTAAAGAAATGAGAAACATGGAATGTCATAAGTATGGATTAACTTGGGCACACTACTTCAATTAGTGCCTCCTATTAGTGCCCCTCCTAAACCATTAAGCCTTCGAGAAAGTCCTACTAGATTAAGGTCAATCATCCATTTGCTTAGTGATTATTAAATGAAAGCACATGATTTCTAAAACGGTTAAAGTACCTATTGATAGATAACCCACCTTCCTTCAAGAAGAATGCTAGATGGAAGAGAGCACTAACTAGAACAATAGGTGGAGAGCTATGACATAAAGATATATGAAGACCGCCATAGAGTTGTTGGCTCATTGGCAGTGAAATGAGGAGAAATTTTCTCCAATGGGTTTTACCCTTTTTTTATGGATAACAAGGTCAAAACCCATATTTTTATTTTATATAGATATTTAATTCTAGAAAGTTGAAAAGTGATAATTCACTTCAAATAGTGATGAATTATTGCCTAGAAGTGAAAAAATAACAAGGGTTCACAAGTACTTACCTTTTACGCTCAACCCTTGAGTGATGGTTTTACTTACCACTCAAATTTGTTATTGTAAATTGTATTGCAAACCTGTAAAACCCTTGGAAAGTGCCTTGAATTCACTTTTGATCAACTTTCCTACACAAGACAAGCAAGCTATACTTTTCTCGGTCCAAATGGATAAGATTCAAGCATAACTCAAGAGAAAAACTAGCTGAAAAAATAAAATTAAGCTCAAGCTAGTGAAATGTTATTTGTATTTTTATATTTTCTGAATTTTTCTTTTTTGTATTTTATGAAACATAAATTTGAAAATAATTTTGAATTTTTAAATATGTGGTTGGTGAGGTGAGGCTTAACTTGGCCTTGGAAATAGCCTTGGAAATTACTTTGTCTAGCGTTGGATTGCAGTCACAACCCCTTCTAAATCAAACTTGTATTTTTGGATTAAGATGTCAGTTTGGAGTTGAAGAGACTAGTCACCATCACTCTAGTCTAAGATAATGTATCGATGCCCAAAGCCAACTAGGAGCAATTTCCCATGGGAATACCTCTGGCCAATGCATAAACTATGGAACCTTTAGAAATCTTGTCTTTGCATAAACAAAAAAAAAAAAAAAATCCCTAATTAAGGTTATTCCAACAATTAGATTTTGATAACCCTAATCCAACAAAAAGAAAGTGAGGACTAGCACCCTAGCCTTCCTCTTTCATGTGACTATGTAGCCCCTCAATGGATCGATCCAAAGCATTGTGTGATTTTAAAAAATCTGCAAAAACCTTATATAGCATGATATCTAAGAATGGCTAAAAAGACATAAGATAGAAGAATTAATCCACAAGACAAATTGTTTGCACCAAAATAAGTTCTGATAATGGCATGATGATCTCACAATTCACAACAACACAAATCGAATGAGGGGCTCGCCTTATATAATTTTATTTTGAAAGGTTAGTTTAAATTTAAAACCCTCTCCCAAAAATTATGATTTGACCTATCATCCACAGCCCGAAAACTAAGTCTTCACAATGAAAAATATTTGTTACATGAGAAATAATCCTCAAGAGGGGGGTTGACTTGCTTCCATAGAGAAAATGATTACTCTAGGAGGGCCAAATTTGCTTTAAAGAGGCTCAACTTGGCTTGAATGGAGTCGATTTGCTTGAAGAGGGGTTTGCTTTGCTTTGAAAGAGGTTTGCTAAACCTTCAAAAGACTAGATCTTGCCCAACTTTGGTCCAACATTCACTTGACTTTGTTAGGATATTCCAACACATAGGAAATAGTCAAGTATAACATGGTCTAGTGTAGAGTTAGGTAAAGTGTGTTTCTTTACTATGTACTTTTGTAACTTACAATCTGAAGGTCACAATATGTAGTGATCCGACGATTCATTATCTCCTCGATATTACCGACACTTGATCCGTGGCTTAATACCCGATTGGTCCATGATCTCTATTTAAAGACCATGGAGGGTCATTTGTAAGGTAACCGTTCATGAGAGAAGCTTATGTAAATTTTCATTCTTTTATTAATAAATTGCCTGAAGTGGCCGCATTGGCTCAGGTCATGGACTGTGTCCCTCTTTGAGAGTTTTAACCACGTCAAGAATATTGGTGTATTGATCTGTGATCTGTTTGTGAGCGGTGTCCTTTGGTGTTCTGTCTGAAGAACTTACCATGTAAATTCCTACATGGTATTAGAGCTATTTGAGGGCCGCATCCGTTGGTGATCCAAATTTGAAGTCGGTAGAACTGCGTCCAACTGTCGTTTCCTAGATCCACTGTTTCTGACTGCTTTCGGGCCGAGAGGACTGCTCTATTGTGTTAGGAGCATCTGTTCCAGTGAGGAACCCCTTTTGTTTGACGCAAAAAGGTTTCTAGTAGCCCTAGCTACGTCATTTTTAAGATCTTGAAGTATACAGTGTTTATTTGCAATTTTTTGTTATTTTCTCTTTGTTTATTTCGGTTTATTTAGCTCTTTGTGTTTTTATTACCGGATCTATACCTTTCATTTCTGCGTATGCTCTTTTCCCCGCGACTCTGTGCGATCTAGGCAAATCAAAAACAGAAAGGAAGGATTTTTCTCATACGTATGCTCTTTTCCGCCGCGCCTTAGTGTGATCTCGGAAAATCAGGAACATCGAGCAAAATATTTAGTTTTCGGCTAGAGCTAACTTCAAGCCATAAGGTTTGTTTTCTTTTTGTATGTCCGTGTTGGGTTTTGTGTTTTTTGTTTTATAGGCAAAAAAAACTTTCTCAGGTAAGCACGCACCCCAAAGCTTCAGTGACTAAAAAAACCCTTTCTCTTTTCCAAAAATTACAAACCTTTTAAACTAACTCACTTGGTCCAAAGATACTTTATGAGAATAGAGGTCTCAAGTTCAAGTCTTTCTTTTTGTTGAATTACTTTTTCAAAAGGCACATGTAACTTATGTTTTAAAGTTACTTTATGTAAAAGTGTTCTCGCCCATTAGAAAAAGTCTCTTTATCTTTTATTTAAGTTACAATTTAGTGGGTAGCTCATAAAGTACCATTGTAAAAGTGACTTTCACTTATTTATAAAAGTGAGTCACATAAAATCTTTTTTAAGTGAGCTAATTAGATTAAGTTTGGAAAATGGGGGATTTTTTTTAAATATAACATTATCATTCATTTCCGCACATTCACGCACTTCATCGGCATCTTCAACAACTTTTATTCAAAAAGCCATAACTTCTTCATCCGGAAGTCGTTTTCAGAGCCGTTTTTTTTAATCAACCTATTTTTTCGAGATCTTTCCATTGGAACACTTATTTTCAGCATCTACAATTTTAGTTTCTGTTAAAATGGAAAGTCCATGCCAAGTTATTCTTGACAGCACCAACTACTTCCAATGGTGGTCCTACATTGTGGATTTACTTAGAAGTAAAGGTCTTTACAGAATAGCCTCAGGCCAAGAAACCAAACCTAAAGATGAAGATAAGGCAGCCAAATGGGAAAATAGGCAAGATCAAGCACGTGGGTTGATAGGGATGTCTATTTCTCCAAACCTTAGATTCCATATTGCAGAACTTGATACCCCTAATGAAGCAATGAAACAAATCACTAAAGTTTTTGGAATTAAAAATGAAATTAGAGCCCATCAACTTGAAAATGAGTTGCTTACGTTGGACCCCAATAATTTTTCTTCCATTGAAGATTTTTTGTCCAAGTTCAAGACCCTTAGACTTCTCTTGGAAGGTGTTAAGGTTAAGAAAGAAGATGGTAGCCTTATCTATTCCATTCTTACTAAGTTGGGCCTAGACTACTCTGTGTTCGTTTCCACCTTCCATTCTACAAGAGAAGCCTTCATTTCTCAAAGACAAGACTACAAGTCCCCTTCCTTTGATGCCTTTTGTGATTCTTTAATAAGAGAACAAGAAAAACTCTTACATTTTGGTCTTTTTAATCTTGGAAACTCTTCTAAGAAAGCCTTAGTCACCCAACAGCAACCAAATTCAAAGAATCTTAAGAAGCCGTATCCTAAAAAGAATGGTCCTATACCAAACAAGAGTCCTAAGCAATTTCAGCCTCAAAATGAAAAATCATTTCAACAAAATGATAAGGCAAATAAAAACAAAGGGAAGAACACTGATAGACATTGCCACTTTTGTAATCGAGATGGCCACTTATAATCCAAATGCTTTAAAAAGATGGAAGCCTTGGAAGCAGCAATGAAGAAGCATAACATCCATTTGGAGCACTCTTCAACTTCGACTTCATCTTCAGGAATAGCACTTTCTACATGTGGTTGTCAAGCATCTCGTTCTGGATATGCACTAAATGTATCTTCTTCTTCTCATTCTCATGAGTGGCTCATTGATTCTAGAGCTTCTTATCACATGGCAAAAAACAAAGTGATGTTTTCTTCTTTAAATGATTGTAACAACAAAAATATATATGTTGGTGATGATAGATCTCTTAGTGTTGTAGGGACTAGAACTGTTCATATAGACAATGGTCAATTTAATGATGTATTATGTGTTCCAACCTTATCCTACAACCTTCTATCTGTAAATCAAATAACTCATTCAGGTGAAGGTAAAATCGTTGAATTTTCACCTCACGATGTTGTAATTAAGGACCTAAGAGATCCTAGACAGATTTTAGCTACTGACATTGCTGATTATTCTACAAGGTTGTATAAGTTTAACAACTTTGGGTCATCAAATCTTCCCTAGGTATTTGTTGCTCATAATGATGAAGTGAGCAAACTTTGGCATGAGCAATTTGGTCACTTAAACTATCGCTCCCTTTAGAATCTATGTAAAGAAAATATGGTGACAGGTCTTCCAATGGTATCTTGCAGAGATGGTGTTTATTCTGGATGTGTACTCGGAAAACATCATCAGGATAGTTTTGAAAAACGTGCCTCTTGGCACGCCTCAGCGCCTTTATAGCTTGTGCATAGTGATTTATGTGGTCCACTTCCAGTTGTTTCATTCTCTGGCTACAAGTATTTATTAACTTTCATTGATGATTTCTCCAGACGCACTTAGGTATACTTCTTAAAACTTAAGAGTGAAGTATTTAACATGTTCTTGGCCTTTAAGGCCTTTGTTGAAAAGCAATCTGGACATCAAATTCTTAAGTTAAGATCTGATAATGGCGGAGAATATGTTAACAACAAATTCATCAACTTTTACACTGACGAATGGAATTCAAATGCAACATATTGTTCCATATACACCACAACAAAATGGCGTAGCTAAAAGGAAGAATCACACCTTAAAGGAAATGGCTAAATGTATGCTTCAATCTAAAGGACTTAGTTTTAACTTTACGCAGAAGCAATTAACTGTGCAAATTAAATAGTAAATTGCACTCCTACTAAGGTTTTAAAGAATATCACTCCAAAAGAAGCATGGAGCTCAATTAAACCAGATGTAAGTCACTTTCGTGTTTTTGGAAGTGAAGCATGGGCCTATATTCCAGATGAGAAACATAAAGCTTTAGTACGTAAGAGTGAAAAATGTATTTTTGTTGGATATAAATTGCACTCCTACTAAGGTTTTAAAGAATATCACTCCAAAAGAAGCATGGAGCTCAATTAAACCAGATGTAAGTCACTTTCGTGTTTTTGGAAGTGAAGCATGGGCCCATATTCCAGATGAGAAACATAAAGCTTTAGAACGTAAGAGTGAAAAATGTATTTTTGTTGGATATTCTAAAGATGTCAAAGGATATAGACTTATTCCACCTAAGTCCAAAAATGTTATCATTAGAAGAGATGTAAAGTTTGCTGAAAATATATCGGCCTACGAGCCTAGTTCGGCGGATGTGCCACCTCTCTCTATCCCTTCTACTTCTAAAAATATTTTTTCTTCAGATGATGACAGCGAGGATGACAATCATCCCCCACCTTCTCAGGTTCCTCCTTCATCTCCTCAGCTTCCAAAATGGGTCAATGCTACTCTGGATGCAGCAGGTGCACTTGCCGGTGATCCTTCAGATTAGTGACGTACACGTTCTCAATTCAATAGAGCCTCTGCTTTACTGGCTCAAGCTTTAGCGAATTATGATCTTGACACCTTTGCAGAAGCTTCAGGCCATCCAGATTGGGACGCAGCTATGAATGAAGAATATCGTTCACTATTGGCAAATGATACATGGGATCTTGTTCCTCTACCAAAGGGATGAAAACTTGTTAGATGCAAATGGGTTTATAGAACCAAGTATGGACCAGATGGAAAAGTTGATAAACATAAAGCTCATCTTGTTGCTAAGGGTTTTTCACAAGTAGAAGGCACTGACTATACTGAAACCTTCTCCCCTGTTGCCAAATTGAACTCTATCGGCCTTGTTCTTTCCCTTGCTGCCTCTTTCAAATGGGAATTCCATCAGATGGATGTTAAATTTGTCTTCTTGCATGGGGACTTGCATGAAGAAATCTATATGGAACAACCTACTGGCTTTATACAAACAGACTCCAGCCTTGTATGTCGGCTTAAAAAATCCCTTTATGGTCTCAAGCAAGCCCCTCGGGCTTGGTTTGCCAAAATGGATAGCTTTCTTTTAGAAACTGGGTTTTCTAGGTGTCATTCTAACAATATTGTCTACACCAAGAAAGTGGGAAAGTCTCTTATCTTTCTTGTTCTTTATGTTGATGATCTTATCCTTACTGGTAGTGAGCCCAACCTTATAAACCATGTGAAGTCCAGCCTTAAAAAGAAGTTTGAAATGATAGACTTAGCACACTTGCATTATTTTCTTGGTCTTCAAGTCTTGTAATCCAAGGAAGGTACATCCCTTCCCCAGTCCAAGTATGCCCGTGATCTTCTACACCATTTTCACATGGAAGACTGTAGACCAACCCCTTCTCCCTTTCAGTCTGGAGCCAAACTTTCAGTCACTTGTACTTCCCCTGAAGTTGATGCTACCTTATATCGTCAACTTGTAGGAATACTTTTGTATCTGACCCATACTCGTCCTCACCTTTCCTTTGTTGTTGGCCTTATTGCTCGGTTTATGCAAAACCCACATGAAAGTCATTGGAAAGCAGCTAAAAGAATACTTCGTTATGTTCGAGGTATAGTTCAGTTTGGGATTCATTACCGTGCAAAAGCATCTCCTCTATTGGTTGGTTTCACTGATTTTGATTAGGTTGGTGACCCTGATGATCGGAATTCTACTGCAGGTTATGTGTTCACTCTTGGTTTAGGACCTATTACATGGGCTTGCAAAAAACAAAGTGTCATTTCTCTTTCTTCAGCAGAAACAGAGTATCGTGGTGCCGTAGAAGCTAGTAAGGAAGCCCTGTGGCTTCGTCAGATCCTATCAGAGTTTGGCTTTCAGCAGCAGCATCCCGCTACACTTTGGTGTGATAATCAAAGTGTCATTCAACTATGCAAAGATCCAGTCCAACATCAGCGCAGCAAACACATTGAACAACACATGCACTTCATCAGAAAGCTCATTCATGACCATGTTCTTGAAGTGCAATATTGTTCAACAGATGATCAAGTTGCAAACATCTTTACAAAGGCTCTCACAGAGGCGAAGTTTACTAAACTTCGATTTATGGTTGGAGTTCAAGAAGTGTCAGTAAGGGGGGATAGGCTCTAATGCCTCCTTCCTTCTCCTATTGTGTCATATTTGTACATCCTTCAATCCTATCCCGAGTTGTTCTTAAGGGGGGATGTTAGGATATTCCGACACATAGGAAATAATTAAGTATAACTTGGTCTAGTGTAAAGTTAGGTAAAGTGTGTTTTTTTACTATGTACTTTTGTAACTTACAATCCGAAGGTCACGATATGTAGTGATCCAATGATTCGTTCTCTTCTCGGTATTACCAACACTCGATCCGTGGCTTAACACTCGATTGGTCCATGATCTCTATTTAAAGAGCATGGAGGGTCATTTGTAGGGTAACTGTTCATGAGAGAAGCTTATGTAAATTTTCATTCTTTTATTAATAAATTGCCTGAAGTGGCCGCGTTGGCTCAGGCCGTGGACTGTTTCTCTCTTTGAGAGTTTTAACCACGTAAAGAATATTGGTGTATTGATCTATGATCTGTTTGTGAGCGATGTCCTTTGGTGTTCTGTCTAGGGAACTTACCCTGTAAATTCCTACAGACTTGACCCTTAAACCCTCAACATCCACTTGGAGAGATCAAATGGCAAACATGAGGAAGTCGACTTGGTCCATTTGACTTAACTTGCAATACTCTTTTCCCTTTTTGCCCAGCAACTTGACTTATTTCGAGTAATTAACCCTTTTCATCATTTAATTAGTGCCAATGGCTAGATTTGACCATTCAAATGACCCAAAAAACCTCACAGGCATGGGCCAATCTCTCACTTTAGAGAGCCAAATAATACTGGATCCTCAACAACTTGCACGATTTGAAGAATTGGACATATGGATTTTGCTTCGAATAAGTTTTAGATGAATTTTGACAGGGATACCCCATTCTACCAAGTATGGACCTTAATTTGCCCACATTAGCCCACACATAGCACACATACCGCAGAAGAGGGTACATCCACCTTTAAGTGGGAATATCTCCTGATGACTTCACCTTTTGATGCCCTCAAATTCACGAGCACTGCGTTTCAATGAGATATCATAATTTTTCCGAAAAAGTTAACTTTAGAGTAATTTCAAAGTTTCCAAGAGGCCAAATCTCAAAATCTATTGACTTATACGTGACTGTACGGATCTCATTAATGGATTATTTAGCTAAACTTCCGCAAATGCAGATTTATATTAATTCAAAGGCCAGAATTTCTAATAATCATGAATTATACCCATGACTGTTAAATGCCTTTTAACCCATTCCAGACTTCACCTTGAACCCTAATTGACTCCACCACACTCACTCGTCAAAGTAAAAAGTCCATCTACCAGGTATTATAGGCCTATGTCACTAGCTAGAAACTATTAAGAACCCATGTATTCGGAAAATAACAATGATTACTATCCAATTTTAATCTACATTATATTAAATCCCAATCACTCTAAAAGAAATAGTCATTCCTTCAAATATTACAGACATTTATTCTTCACTATGACATTTGAATATATCGAGGAGGGAATTTCATACCCTTACCGGTGGTAACGGGACGAGTGAGCAATTGGGCCGGATAACTTTGGAGTCTGGTGGTTTGTTGGAATAGAGACTTACACCAGCTAGTTATGGCCATGGCCATAGCCATACGTAGCGCAAGCTTAATCTTCGCTAAATCCCCTTCTTCGTATTTGTATGTGAAGATCCCAGCTTTGTATCACAGAACAGAACACCTTGTCATATATATCCAAAATCATTTTGTCTAACATGGAAATTTGGAGCAAGCAAATGCGAGGGCGTTGAGTCTTTAGCATGATATGTTTAACAATAATTTGACGGTAAGCTAACTATTTCTTTAGCTTGTTTAATTTAATATTTATTATATTTTATTTTATTTTTTAAATTTGTTGATATATTTTGGGTTAGATTGTGAATTTTTATTATATAAATAGATTTAGTAATTTAAAAAGGGGTAAATTACGTAATTTTAATTTATGATTTTAATAATAATAAAATTGTTAGATTTTAAATAAATTTGACCAAAAAATATGTGGAAATATATATATATATATATATATATATATTTTGGGTTAGATTGTGAATTTTTATTATATAAATAGATTTAGTAATTTAAAAAAAGGTAAATTATGTAATTTTAATTTATGAATTTAATACTAATAAAATTGTTAGATTTTGAATAAATTTGACCCAGAAAAAATTAATAATAATAATATAATATATATATGAGTTAGATTATGATTTTTTTTGCTTTTTTAGTTGAATAGGCTAAAATATAGAAGAGTTAGACTATGGCATTTTCGTTTCTCTAATTGCACAAACAATAACAATAGCATTCTATGGAGAGCAAAGATTCTTATTGCTCAATTAAGAACTAACTCAAATCAACTACGGTGTGAAATGGGTTGGTGGAAAAAATCTAAAGAAGCTTGGGAAGAATGCGTGTGTACTTTTTACACTTTTGGGGCAATAGAATCAGAAAAACATTACATTTTGGAATGTGATACTTTCAAAGACATCAGAGACGGTTACAACAGTATGTTAACATCAATTCCTTGGCATTGTCTTTTCAGTGAGGGGATTGTTAGAAGGTTGGGTCAGCTCATCATTAATTTGAGTAATAAAATGCTTGTATTGCAAAAGGTGAAAAGTGAGGAAGTTGGTGGTCCCATAGACTATTTCTAATCACGCGGGCGTTAAAATTTTATTCATTCATTCATTCATTCATATTGAAATTTTTTAAGAATACACTTACTAACAATATAGTGTGCTTGGGGTTTTTAAACACTCAAGGTTTTAAAAACATCATTAACAAAGTTTATCATAATTATTATAGAATATATGGGGTTTATAAGGTGTTAACCACACCAAAATAGAGGGGGTTTATAAGGTATAAGGTATATGAACCCTCATATGCCTTATACCTATGTCTTTAGGAATGTAGAATTATTATATGCCCAATGTTTTTGTACAGGTGTATATGTTTTTTGTTTTTTGTTGGGACTGAAGGTATTTAGTTTACATATGATGAACACATTGGAAATATATGTACAGGTTTCATACTAATTGAATTGCCATCATTTTTTCTCCCTTAAAAAAAAGAAAGAAAGAAGGTATTAACCACACCCAAAAGGTATGTCAATTTCGATTTTTTTAAGGGTCTTCAGTCTATTAAATATGATAGCATCTTCCCTCACACATGCTAATATCATCAATGGCATTGGTGTCATGACTTGTGGACAATCTTTGGCTTATGGTTGTTATCCATCTAACATCTTACATGTTATTATTAAAGTATTATTTCCCTATGACGAGATTGTGTTCCACATTAATAAACACTCTTAATGTTATGTTTAATAATAATAATGTAATTTTAAGGTCATGAGGTGGTCAAACACCAAATTAATCTATGAGAACCTCTTGTTTGTAGGACAAAGTCCCCACTCTATACAACAATTTGACTACTTCAGTCTATAGAAGTGTACATGCTCCACCCCTCTCCATATTCAATCTATGACCTCTCAAGAGACACATGTTCTTAATCATTAGTCCAATTCAACAATATTAAAGTAGTGTGTCCCTATGATTAAATCTTTTTCCACATTAATAAACATTATTGATGATACATTTAAATTGTTTCTTAGGACACATGAAACTATCATTGGGAACAATAATCCACTACATCTTAATGAAATAGGCACTAATTAGAACAACAAAAACTACATTCATACATGATTATCCCCATGTTAATGATGGTGCATTTTAAATTTACATAGGGGACAATGTGACATTGTGGCCTAGTGTCAAAATAAAGAATTCATGAAACATGAGTCTCAAGTTCTATCATTATTAGTGATGGCGATACTCTTGTATTGGTTAATCAAGTTGCATATTATTTAAAACTTGTGCTTGAAAGTAGGTGGTGATTATCTAAGCCAACTATATATGGACTCTTATGTTTGGGAAGTTACTTTCAAACTATGTTCTTGTGAATTGTTATACTTACACTTACTAGTGTCAAGGGATAGATAAACTCAACTTCATCCAAAAAAGACAAGAGAAGAAGCATGATTTTCTCAACTAAGCAGGGGAAGGTGAATTTAAAGCCATTGTACTAAGCATAATTTCTAGAGAAAATGTAATGGGAGTTGCCCATGTAAGGACTAACCAAAAGTAGGGAGCAAGCTTGGATACCACTATGTCCATAAAAAGATGTAATTAAGATCATTATAATGAAAATTTATATGTCACTTGAAAATTTGTATGAATGAACCTTCATTATTTTGAGAAATCTTTTACAAGGGAGGATGGCCATCAATACTTAAAGATTCTAAGAACTTCAAGGGACCTTTCCAAGGTTCTCCTTGAAGCAGAGCATTGCTCAAAACACCCATTTTGCAGAGATAAAACACTTACCCAAACATTGAACATTCCAAATATTATACATAGACATAATATAGTCAATGGACCTACCAACATTGTAACAACCCCCGGTTAAAGTTCATGTAATAAAGAATAATAAAGGCAAAATAAGAACAAGTTCATGGGATGTGTCTTCCAAGTTGAATGTCGGGCAAACACTATAGTGGGCATCACTTTTGGTTTATTTATGGCTATGGAAATTGGCAAAGGCAAAGAGGCATTAATTGTTAGTTAATTATGAAAATAAAGGAAATTAGGAGAAAATGAAGGTGAAGAGACATAGATTTGCATGTTGTCCCTCTTGAGCTTGTGATACTTCAACCCAAACTTAGCCTGTGAATGCATAGTTGAACTAAATGTTCATATACTTATATATACGTATATATCCAAGGCTATCTCTCTTGAGCTTATGGGTAAATACTAGCCCAACAACCAAGACACTTTAAGTGAAAGTATTCATGTGACTAATAAAGATTGATCTATCTCTTCATACATTGGCCAATTAAACCAATTTGCAAGCTTAGGATGGATACAAAAATAAACCATTCATAAGAAAATATTCAAGGAGCACTTCTATATAGGAAATCATGTTTCTTATTGTTAGCCTGAACAGTTCACCAACATATTGGCTAGATATTTAACCATTTCAATCCAATTAATTAATCATTAATATAGATTCCCATATCTTCATGCTCAGGCAATCCTAGGTTAATTTCAAGCTCAGAAATATCCATAAGAAATGAACCATTCCTTAAAATATTTACACAAGATATTGAGATTCCTCATTCATGTAGGAAAACAACACTCCTCAACATTATCATGACATTATTTCAACACAATAAATAGAGACATGATAATCAAATGCACAAAGACATAAGAGAATACTTATCTTATAAGATATATGGAAACTAAGATTGGGATTCTAACTCTCCACCCAACCTTAAACAAGATAAAACCACATTTACTTGTAGTTTTCACTTATGTGCTAGATTCTACTGCTTGAGGAGGAGTGATTTTGAGAGGAAACTTAACTAATATTTACAATTGAAATTGGATGTCACAAGGTCACTTGATCCGAACTTAAACAGGAATGCAACAAAATATAGATATAACCATAAATACAGAGATGCAGTAGAAATAACACTTCATTTCATTAATATAAAAATACTGAATATGCTTACAAACAGAATGGAAATAAACTAGCTCAGGCAGTGGTAGCTTATCTCTGAGAAGAGATGTGTTGGCTACGTGCCTCTAAATTGTGTTACAATGAGGCTTAAGGACCTATTTATTATTGAACAATAAGTGAAAACCCTAAACAACCAAAACCCTAACCCCGGGAGATGTAACGCCAAGAGTTTGTGGGCCCTGTTGGGGTTAGTTGGACAGCCAACTTCATGGGGTCGTAACTTGGTCGTATTATTTGTGTTTGGTGGTACGATACCTTGTTGGAAAGGGCTCTCTGAGTACTATAGTATTTGCGGCAAGCCTATGCCTGTGGCTACGACTACGGGCCTGCAGCAGGCCTTCAAAAAATGTCATTTAAGGGGTCAAAACTGCTCTAGAAGTTTAGGACCCAAAAAAATTGCTACAAATAGTAAATGCTGAAATAAACAAGAAAACACATGAAATGGACTGGAGGTCTAGGTGGAATAGGTAGGTAGCCACCAATATCCGCCTGGATCATCACTTTGCCTTCATCCACCAACTACA
The DNA here is from genome assembly GCA_031772625.1 of Pinus tabuliformis. Taxonomy (NCBI): domain Eukaryota; kingdom Viridiplantae; phylum Streptophyta; class Pinopsida; order Pinales; family Pinaceae; genus Pinus; species Pinus tabuliformis. The sequence continues at coordinate 1,341,267,929 of CM062818.1, read as the reverse complement.
AAAGCTTCCATTTTGTCTTTTAGACTTTACAGAGATGATTAACACTTGTGTTAGGTTACCATGGTACAGAGAGTCTCAACTCACTTTTAGAAGAAGAGATTCCACTTCATAAGGAAGGTTCATTAGTGGATAAGCTATTGATGGGTGAAGAGATCTCCTCTCCAGGTACTTAATTAGTGAATCAAGCATTGGATATTCGGCGCCAAGGCAACTCTTAGTGATTCATCAACCCTCACAAACACCTGAGTATCTCTTCCCAATCAAGTAGATTCATTAATCCACAAGATTCTAGTGGGTTCTTCATCCTTCAGGTGAGGCACTACTCTCTATAATATTTCACCTAGCAAGCCTCTCAAGGTTTCCTCAACTGGTTCATCTCTTGTAGATCTCAATCACTATTATTATGATTGTTGTTCTCCACGACACCTCCGATGCTTGGAGGAGTTTTTCCCATTGCTCACCATTGTGTGTTTTTAATTGTGAATTTGTCCCTGAGTTCTCTGCTCTTCCTCGTTGACTTATTTTCGTGCCCCCAAACAAACTAACCATTTGCCTTTTTTGAGGCTCCATGTAGGTCAAATGCCTTAAACAACGCATCCCATTCCTTCTTTAATTTTTTTCCCTTTATTTTTTGTTGTTAGAGCTAAGAAACACATGGGTTTGTCCTTATCTTATTTATTTCACAATCAACCCATTAAACTTCTTAGCCAACCCATAGTTGATACATTTAAAATCACCAATTCCTCAAGCAATCTCGCTCCCCAAGCAACTAGAATTTGTGTCCCTTTCTCTCATCCTTTTTAAATAATTACAATTATTTGAAATGAGTAAATATTAACCAAGCGTTGTCACAGTTCCCTCCCCCTTGGGGGGGACATTGTCCTTGGTGTTCAATAACCATACACGAATAACACATGCTTAAAAACCAAGCACAACTAATATGGAGCTTTATATATACACTTTTGTACAATATTTACAATTTATTTACATTTGTTTTAGCCGTGAAATGAAAAAGGGTATGTTGCCCGCATCTAGTCAACCATTTCCCACATGACTTCCTCGAGCCCAAAGTGCCTCCACTACGGTTTGACTTTCTCTATTGCTCAATTTTAGAGCGTGAGCTACCTCCAATCCATGATGCATAAAGGTTCTGATTGGAACTCTCCCTCTAGTTATACATGTAACACATACCAATCAATTACATGATTAAAATCCTAAACATATCTTTTAAGCAATGAAACATGAAAGACATCATGAACTCTTATTGATGGAGGCAAGGCTAGCCTATAGGCCACTAGCCATATTCTTTCGAGCACTTCAAATGGCCACAAAATCATGGTGCCAACTTAGCACGTAACCCAAATTTCAAGGATCTCTTCTTGGGTCTAACTCACATGTAAACATGTTCCCTACCTTGAAACTCTTTGTGCCCTCCATGTTGATCTGCATAACTCTTTTTCCTATCATGTGCCACCTTTAAATTCCTTCTGATGGTTTTCATTTCCTATTCCATGTCCTTCAACGTATCAAGGCCAATAAAGACCCTATTCACTAGATCATTCCAATTGATAGGAGTATTAGAAATCCTCCCATAAAGTGCTTCAAATGGGCTGATTTTTAGTGACACCTGATACCCATTGTTATATACAAATTTTACAAGTGGAAGATATTCCTCCCACTTCCTTAGCTGATGCATTACATACATTCTTAGTATGCCCTCAAGAACTATATTAGTTCTTTATGTTTTCCCATCAATCTGTAGATGGTAAGTTGTGCTAAATGCCAACTCAGTTCCTAATCTTGCAAATAGTTCTCTCCAAAACCTTGAAGTGAACTTGGCATCTCTTCCCGAGATGATTTTCTTGGGCACTCCATATAATCTCACAATTTCCTTTATGAAAATTTGAGCTACTTCACTTGTTGAATTTGTAGACTTAACAACTACGAAGTGAGCCACTTTTCTCAACTTATCAACCACTACCATGATTGCATCATGTTGTTTAGAATTCTTTGGCAGCCTTGTAATAAATTCCATAGAAAGCACTTCCCACTTCCATTTTGGAATGGATATAGGCTACAATAGACCAGCTGGGTGCTTACAATCAACTTCACCTGTTGGCATTCTATGCATTTGGAGATGAAATTAGCCACCTCATTCTTCAAGCCGGACCAATAGTAAAATTTCTTGATGGTTGTAAGAGTCTTTTCGTAACTTGGGTGACCACAATATGGCTTTGCATGAAACTCCTTCAATATCAATTTCTTTAGATTGCCCTCATTTTGCACATAGATTCTATTCTTGAATCTAATCAACCCATTTTCTGAGAGGCAATATTCCTTGTCCTATTCACCCTCAGACTCTTGCTATAGTTTCTCCTTTAACTGTTGATTATTTTCATCTTGTTGCCCTACATTTTTTATCCTTTATTCAAGATCAATTCCATAGGAACTTGTGGTTGCTATACAATTTATTTGCACTCTCCTTCTGAGTGTGGCCAACCATCTAGCTTGCCTTGCATTTAATTTAGCTTCATCAAACAAATATTTCAACCCTCCATGGCTAGTGAGTAGAGTAAATTTTCCACCAAGAAGGCAGTGTCTCCACATTTTCAATGCATGGATGATGGAAGCCAATTCTAGGTCATGAGTTACATAGTGTTTCTCGTGTTCATTCAACTTTCGAGATCCATAACAAACCACTTGGCTTAAAACTCCACTAAGCCCTTCTTTAAGTTGTGATAACGCATTTTTTCATAGACCGTAACTTTCATCCATCGCTGCTTTTGCAATGGCCATTTGTTACATTGTGTACAATTACCTTCCATCATATTACTTTGACATAGTTTCCATCATAGTGTGTTACCCAAAGCAATGCTTCATCATGGTCTTATCATTGTTGGGTGGCCATGGAATTTGTCTCTTTATTGATAAAATCGTTACGCCTTAACGTGGTTCTTATCGCAGTACGGTATCATAGAACCTTTAAAGAGCCTCACTTTCTTCTTAGAAGTTTGGATCAAGCATTGTTGAGGCCAAAAGCATGCACTTATACTCATTGCTTAAAACTTTTCGGATAAGGGTTATCAACACAAAATGGTTTCATGTGTAAGTTTTGTCAACATGTTGGTGTAGCATCACAACTCTCTCAATAATTTACATAGGGGAACAAATGTGAGATAGCATGTCTCTGCATGCAAAGATCTTGAGTGCACAATAAATGATAGAGATAGCAATCATATGATAGATAACTAAGTCAATTTAGAACAAAGATTTTGCAACACTCCAAAAGAGATTTCCTTATGATCTTGCAAATACACATGATAAAGATGCTTCAAGTTCTTTCTTGGGAGGAAGATATGCTATGCAATTCCTAATATAATGATACTATAATGTGACTAGAAATTCCATGTAATGTTCATGAAAATTCAAGCCTTGAAGATGCAAAACTTGAAATGAACCAAAGTGAAGCATAATCCACAACATAAGATCCCTGAACATGATTTGGAATGCATACCATAGAGAAATATGGCTTAAATATTCATCATGAAAGAAATAACTTCACTAAACCCTAATGCATTTGATAGAAGAACCAAGGGAACCAAGGGGGATAGATGTAATATACATCGTAAAGGCATGTGAATCAATAGGGTTTGATGAAAACTAGGTCAATGAAATATCTGACCATTTCAAAGACATAAACATAACCCTTGAGACCTGGACCAATAGAGGGGGACCCAAAATTTGATTGTTAGGCTAAAATTTTGGTTGTTGTTGTAGTGGCTACAAAACTAGGCCAACCCTATCATGTACACATTTACACATTATATGTACATTTAACCCCATATATTCCCCCATTTGGGAAATATCATGCACTTTTAACCCCACATATGCCATAACTCAAAAGGTAAGGAAATTGAGCTTAGAGGCATTCAAGGGAATCGCTTAGTGATAAGCTCTAACAACATGTCAAAAGTACTCAAAAAGGGACAACATGTGTAATTACAAAATTATGCTGGTTAGATGTTCAAACATCTTTATGATTTGCTATGGAAAATCTCCAAAATATTACCAATAATAATTTCAAGTTATTTGGAGAGATGCCTAAGGGTCTTCCACCTACTCAAGATCATAACCATGTTATTCATCTATAACCTGGAAGTGTACCAGCTAACATTAGACCTTACAAGTGTTTATATGCACTAAAGAGTGAGATTGAGTGTTTGATTCAATAAATGTTAGAGGATGCCATGATTCAACCTAGCTAAAGTGTTTTCTCTCCACTAGAAACAATCTTTGAAAAAAGGATTAATAAACTAAGAAATTAAGTTGTTATTGAGTACCTTATCAAATGGAAAAACCTGCTAGTGGAGGAGGCAACATGGGAAGATGAGTTATTCATGCTAAAACACACACAATTACTCAAGTGTCGAGAAAAACACTTGTTTGAATGGGAGGGGCATGCTAAACCCTAGAAAATCCTTATGCTAATCGTAAAACCCCCGATTAAGACCTAGATATTGATTTATTACATTTATATTGTTGTATTGTTATGTAGGCTAAAACCTTTCCCTGTACCCTTTCACTATAATTGTACCCTTTGTCTGCTATATATACACCAAGGAGGCCTAGTCTTAGGATCACCATCTTGCCTTGTATTATATTCATTGTAAAAGGAGGTTCCACCCTTGAAGTTGATTTATTCGTTGAATTACTATCAATTTTAAGATGCATGGTTCATAAAATCCAAGAAATTAAGGATTGTGAAAAATAAATGGTTTTAATTGAACACATAGAAATCATTGACACAAATATTCTTCTAGGCATTTGGATCTCATCATATCTCTACGGTGCTAATAATATGCACAATTAATTTTCCTAGCATTTCTAGAGTATCCTTTTACAATAAGACATTAAAAAAAATTAAAAAAGGATACATAGGAAACCATCTCAAGTGGGATGTATTGGGGTATCTTAGAGGACTACTCAAATATACGGTTATTGAAAATTTTGGCCAAATGAATTTGATAATATGGATGGAGACCAATTTGATAAGCTAGAGTAGGTAATGTGACTTGAATATAGTATTATTTTCTCCAAATACCTAAAAAACAAGCCAAAATATCTTGTTGTACAAAAAATTAAACTCTCTAATATCAAATTCACTCTTCTCGATGTGGTAAATAAGTGGTGATATCGACTAGATATTGATCAATTAATATGGAGATGCAAGTTCCACAAAAAAAAAAATTGTGTTTTACTAAGAGTTGAATTATTATTGAATCTTAGAAACAATAACGTACTTGTAATTCCATTAGCAGGAATTCAATGATAATTGAACCATTAACTAAGATGGTGTTTACATGCCAAAATGAACCACCAACAGTTAGGGGTCTCCTCGGTGTGAAGTCCCAATTATACCTCACACCGTTTGGGATAGGAGTCCCATCCGGTTTGTGTGCTCCACTGCCACCATGTGTGTGTGTGTGCTAGTCTTGGCTTTTAAATACATAGGAATAAATCTAAGGCTAAGTGTGAAATGCTTAAAGAATGAGATTAAATCAACCCTTAATTGACAAATTTCATAACATAATATAGGAAAGTAACAATAGAATAATCAGGAAGAGTATGCCTTAAGAGAGAACCGGATAGCTAAGACTAACTAAGACATACAAAAGCAGGAAAGTGTTAGAAACCAACTACAAATTAGCTCACAATTAATTACTAACATTTGCATGGAATTAAAGAGAACAGATCCAAAACAAACATACAAACTTCATGCAACAAATTATTTCATTAACATGTAACCAATAATTAGAAACACATGCATTTACAACAAAAGCATTGGATAACCATTACAAGTGCCATTAACATGCACATGAATCAATGCAATAATTGAAAAGATTCTCATTAAATGTTGATAAATCCAAGCACATGCACTACAAGTATCAAAATCCAATAGTGGAATGAGAGAAATTCATATCGTCTCTAAAACACAAACCCTAACATCACAATCACTTATCCTATAATCTACTAAGAGCATATGATATAATTAAATCCTTTAATCCTACAGCTATGATACAAGATTCAAATGCCCAAATCCCCCTAGAATGAAGCATGAGGGTCCTTTTATGTAAGTGGGTTGGTGACTATTCACCTCTCTCATGACCTTGTAGATTCCCTCATTTCTCATTCGACTCTAAAATTTTTCAATGCTAAATGACTCTTGGACTAAAGTTTGTCATTTGATTTTTACATAAAATAACATTTCTAATATGCCAAAGAGCATTAACAAGCTTTGATGCCATAACATGACGCTTTATTTGCTGAGTAATTGTTCCAGTAGTTCCGACCTTTGAATGGTATCAACCTCAACTCTAAGAAGGTTTATAGCATTATTGAGCTTGCTAGCAAGAGCTAAAATATATTAACTTGAGTCATACGCATAGGGTCCTTGTAATATTCCTGCAATTAAAAAGGCTTGTTAGTTTCCTCATTTAAAGCCAAGATTCATTTTAACAATGTATGATTTTGCATTTAAATGCCCCACAATGCCTCTGCACAGATGGATAAACCCTAATCGATGAAATCATGAAAAAAATAGGAAAAGAGGATTATCATTGCTATAATCTAAGGCACAAACTCCAGACATTGTCTCATTGTCCTTTAATGATTTTCAAAGGAATATTATATTTATAGAACTTCTACGCTCTACACATTACTACAACTATGATTTTCAAGATTAATGTTATCCTCATACTTTAATCAAATATTAGAAAACAAGGATATTTCTAATATGACATTTGCAACAAAAATTGGGTTAATGCCATAACACATGGATTCATATATATGCTGCAGTATCCCTGAAGAAACCTCATTCATGCATGCATGTGACCAACCATTAGGGAAAAAGATAAAATGATCCAACATGATAAAATATAAAAGTCCTAACATAATAAAATATAAAAAGATAACAACAAGCATCTCTCCATGTATCATGAATCAAATCCATTATGTTAGGCAATCTACTTAGAAAATTTAAGGCTCTAAACACAGCATAAGTGGTATATCCTTGTGAATATTTTTATCTTTAGGACCAAAAGGAAACAAATAGTATAAATTCCATAATTCTTTTCCTAATGGCTATTTGGGTGGTAGTAATGTCACAAAGAAGCCAATGATGTCTACCTTGTGAAAACAACCAATTCTGTTATCAAGTGTTAAACCACACACATCGTCCCTTCTGCCTTCAGATATATGACTTGAGGTTTGTTATCTTGGAAGTTTGGAAATATATGTAAACCATTTACCAAAGGCACAAAAAATGTAGCTTGTAAACAATGTGCCATTGTTTTGAAAACTCTGCAACATCACAACTTGTTTCACCAATAAAGTTATTAAATAAGAAAACCCTAGTTGCATTCAATCTATCTTCATTAAGCCATAATCTCGATATTATCATCCCATGGAAAAATACTTTATTTTTTCCTCTTTTAATCTCTTGAATGATGGATAATGTGGGAGTTAGAGAGAGGGTAATATATGGAACATCAACTTGAAAAGTGTTGAGAATATGGTGCACAATGAAAACCATAATGCCTAGGTATTATGCTACACTTGGCAAGGTCAAGAATTTTATATCATTATGACCTTAACACCTGCATAAACTTCTCTCATGTCAGTTCATACGTTATATTCTTTGCATTGTTCTTGTTTGGGGATTTGACATTGTCTTTGATAACAACATTTAATAACCTCATCACTTTATTTATCTACATCTCCAATGCATTTCTTATATAATGGTTCCATCCCATTGCTTGGATAATCTCCACCACATGGTTCATTAAATCCTTTCATCAATGGCTTGATCATGATCTTCACCCTATCGTAGTGTTTTAACGTGTTACCTATTCAATGCACCAACATTTAATATATCCTTTTCATGTGTTGACAGATATGACCTTTGACAATGCTGATGTATAACCTCATTGTGTAGTATTATTGCATTTTAATAAAGTCTCTGTCATAGTATTATTTCCTTTTTTGCCTTGTGCGACTATAACCCATTGAATAATGTTTTAATGCTGTTGGGTTGTGTTATATTCTTTCCACGTAGTTAATAGGGGGTTTGAAGGGCACCCGTAACCCCACTTTATGGGGTCCGGGGCAGCGCCCCAGAAAATTTTGGTTTTGGACCATATGTTAGGTTGGGCGGACCCACCTATGGTTTTGTGCATGATTTTCGCACATGTTTTTTGGACGCGATGGTTTTCGGTCCATGGTATTGGACGCGATGGTTTTCGGTCCATGGTATTGGATGCTTCGGCATGTATAAATATGTATCGTAACATTGAAAGGAACATAATGAAAAATCAAGCTGGTAGTCCCGATTTTGGGATCCAGGGAAAAATCTCTGTGCATATGTGTTTTATGGGTTATGCTCTCGCATTGTTTATTTTCTTTGTTTAAGAATTCGTATGCAGGTAATTTCTGTACAGGGTTAAAACCTACATTTGGTATCAGAGCTGTTTTGGCTTCAAGGGGACGCCTTTGTTGCTGAGGGGTTTCGCTCGGGCCTGTGGTAGACCCTGTTCAGTGGGAGATATGCAAGATCGATTCTGGTGGTGAAAGAAGATGGCGAGCAGTGGAAAGATAGAGATTGAGAAGTTCAATGGTCAGAATTTTGAGTTGTGGAAACTCAAGATGGAGGATCTGTTGGTGGATAAAGATCAGTGGATCGCGGTAGATCCGGGTACTAAACCATCGGGAGTGACCGATGAAGAATGGAAGAAGTTGGATCAGAAGGCAAAGAGCACAATACGATTGTGTGTCTTGGATTCAGTATTACTGAATGTATCAGGGGAAACTACGGCAAAGGCTTTGTGGGTCAAGTTAGGGACTTTGTACCAATCTAAGTCTCTGGTGAATAAATTGTTCCAGCGGAAAAAGCTGTATAACCTGAGGATGAAAGATGGAGACTCGGTGACAGAGCATCTGAATGCGTTTAATACTGTGGTAAGTCAGTTATTATCTGTTGATATTAAAATTTCAGATGAAGATAAGTGCATCAGTCTGTTGTGTTCTCTACCAGATTCGTGGGATAGTCTGGTTATTGCAATAGGTAGCAATGCAACTGCTTTGCAGTTTGATGAAATAGTCTCAGCCTTGCTGACGGAGGAGATGAGACGGAAAAATATGGACAACCAGAATGGTGATGCCTTGTCTGTACGAGGACGGTCCCAGAACAGAAACAAAAATAAGTCATCGAGTGGGAGATCTAAATCTAGAGGGAGATCTAAATCTCCAGGAAAACCTACAAAGGTGGTGTGCTAGAAATGCGGAAAGGAAGGGCACTTCAGAAGGGATTGTAAATCTAAAGCTCCTGATAAAGGAAAGGGATCTGATGATGCTCCTTCTGCAGAGGCGAAAACCACCTCAGATGAAGGTGGGGATGTGTACTTGGCTTCTTCAAGTACACATGTAGATCATGAGGCATGGTTGATTGACTCAGGTGCATCCTTTCACTTCACTCCCCATAGAGAGTGGTTCTGCGAGTATGAGAAATACGATGGTGGTGATGTCTTCTTAGGAGATGATAGGAAGGCTAGAATCATTGGTCGGGGAAAAGTAAAGTTGAAGTTGCAAGGTGGAAGGGTTAAAACACTTCCGGGTGTTCTACATATTCCTGCATTGGCCAGAAATCTGATTTCTGTAAGCAAGTTGGATGATGCAGGTGTAAAGACGGTGTTTGAGAAAGATACCTGCAAGATGGTTCGAGGAGCACTGATATTAATGCGGGGAGTTCGGATTGGAACTCTGTACAAGCTGCAAGGTAGCACTGTTGTTGATGGGTGCAATAGTTCTATGGTTCCTGAAAATGGAGTAGAGAATCTAGTGGTCTCTGGAGAGAAGACCATGTTGTGGCATCAAAGGCTTGGACATATTGGAGAGAAGGGCCTTCGAATACTTCATGGTAAAGGTATGGTAGAAGGTATGAATAATAGCTCTCTGGATTTTGATTTCTGTGAAAATTGTGTATATGGGAAGCAGAATCGGGTGAGTTTCCCCTCTGGTGGTAAGAGGACGAAATAGATATTAGAGCTTGTGCACAGTGATGTGTTTGGACCTGTGAAGGTTCCATCACTGGGTAAGTCTGTGTACTATGTATCATTCGTAGATGACTTCTCAAGGAATACATGGATATATTTTCTTAAGAAGAAATCTGAAGTCTTTGACAGGTTTAAAGAATTTAAGGCTCTAGTGGAAAATCAGACAGAGAAGAAGATAAAGGTGCTGAGGACAGATAATGGTGGAGAATTTTGCAGCAAGGAATTTGAAGAATTTTGTAAGAAGTGTGGTATAGCACGACAGAAGACTACTCCATATACACCTCAGCAAAATGGAGTCGCAGAAAGAATGAACAAGACGTTGATGGAAAGGGCAAGAAGCATGCTCAGTGGTGCCGGGTTAGGATAGGAATTCTGGGCAGAGGCGGTGGATATTGCATGTTACCTGATCAACAGATCACCTTCATCAGCGTTGGAGGATAAGACTCCACAAGAAGTATGGACTGGTAAGAAACCCTCTCTTTCACATCTAAGGGTATTTGGATGTGATGCATATGTACATGTTCCAAAGGAGAAACGAACCAAGTTGGATAGTAAATCTGAAAAGTGCATCTTTATTGGGTATAAGGATGGTTTAAAGGGTTATAAGCTTTGGAACCCAGTCACACGGAAGGTTTTGTACAGCCGAGATGTGTTGTTCAGAGAGGTAAAAGATGTTATTCAACATGAAGTCCAACCAAAGGACCCTGAGAAGATAGAGTTTGAGCCAAAGGAGGAAGAATCAGACTCTGCAGCAGAGGAGGAATCAGAAGATGAAGAGCCACAAACTCCGGCTGTGAGAAGATTAGTTCGAGAAAGAAGGCAGCCAGAAAGGTATATTCCATCTGCTTTCAGTTCAAATTTTGCTTTGTCTGTTACTGATAATGATCCCAGAACTATGAAGGAAGCAGTGGATTCAGAGGATGGAAAACTCTAGAAAGAGGCCATGGTTGATGAAATGACATCTTTTCACAAAAATGAGGCTTGGGATCTGGTGGAGTTGCCGGCTGGAAGGAAACCCATTGGCAGCAAATGGGTGTTCAAGAAGAAGACACATGCAGAAGGAAAGGTGGAGAAATACAAAGCTCGGTTGGTAGCAAAAGGTTATTCCCAGGTGCCGGGAATTGATTTTTGTGATATTTTTTCTCCTGTTGCCAAGGTAACTTCTATTAGATTACTTTTATCTGTTGTTGCTACTTTTGATTTTGAGGTAGAACAGATGGATGTGAAGACAACATTTCTTCACGGGGATTTGGAAGAGGAAATCTACATGAAGCAACCTGAAGGCTTTGCGGTGAAGGGTAAGAAAGAACTGGTATGCAAGTTAAAGAAGTCTCTGTATGGGTTAAAACAGTCACCAAGGATGTGGTATCAGAAATTTGATACATTTATACGGGGACTTGGCTTCACCAGAAGCAAAGCAGATCATTGTGTGTATTTTAAATTAATTAGTGACCGTATTATTTATCTGGTCTTGTATGTGGATGATATGTTGTTGGTTGGAAATGACAAAGAAATTATCCAGGATTTGAAGACCCAATTGTCCTCCAAATTCGACATGAAAGATCTTGGTGCTGCAAACTATATTTTGGGCATGGAAATTAAAAGAGATCGGTCAAAGAGGAAGCTCTGGTTAAACCAGAGGAAGTATGTCGAGACAATACTCCAGAGGTTTAATATGCAGGATAGTAAACCGGTGAAGGTTCCTATTCTTGTAGGTGTGAGGTTATCTGCTGAATAGTGTCCCAAGACACAAGAAGAGGAAGAGGACATGTCCCGTGTTCCATATGCAAGTGCAGTGGGTAGCCTGATGTATGCAATGGTCTGTACTAGACCAGGCATTGCACATGCAGTGGGAGTATTGAGTAGGTTTATGTCAAAACCTAGGAAGAAGCACTGGACAGCAGTGAAGCGGGTTTTCAGGTATTTGCGTGGCACCAGTGATTATGGTTTGTGCTACCAAGGAAGACCAGGATTGGACAGAGTGTTGGATATTCATGGCTTTGTTGATGCAGACTGGGCTGGAGATCTGGACTAGAGAAGATCTACAAGTGGGTATGTGTTTAACCTATTTGGAGGTGCAGTCAGTTGGATGAGTAAGAAACAATCTGTAGTGGCACTATCAACTACAGAGGCAGAATACATGGCAACCACTCATGCAAGCAAGGAAGCAATTTGGTTGCAGAGATTGTGTTCAAGTATGGGGTTAGTACAGGGAGCTATAAGAATAGACTGTGACAGCCAAAGTGCAATTTTCTTGGCAAAGAACCCTGCTTATCATTCAAAGACAAAGCACATTGATGTTCAATATCACTTTGTGAGGGATATGATAGAAGACAGAAAGGTGTTGCTGGTAAAGGTGGACACTTTGAAGAATACTGCAGATGCATTGACAAAATCTGTGAACTTTGAGAAGTTCTCTTGGTGTAGAGAAGCAATGGGAATCTCAGGGATGAAAAAATGACTAAGCTCTCTTGTGGCCCCTTGTGGAAAGAAAACAACAAGTGGGAGATTTTTGGGTTGTGTTATATTCTTTCCACGTAGTTAATAGGGGGTTTGAAGGGCACCCGTAACCCCACTTTATGGGGTCCGGGGCAGCGCCCCGGAAAATTTTGGTTTTGGACCATATGTTAGGTTGGGCGGACCCACCTATGGTTTTGTGCATGATTTTCGTACATGTTTTTTGGACGCGATGGTTTTCGGTCCATGGTATTGGACGCGATGGTTTTCGGTCCATGGTATTGGATGCTTCGGCATGTATAAATATGTATTGTAACATTGAAAGGAACATAATGAAAAATCAAGCTGGTAGTCCCGATTTTGGGATCCAGGGAAAAATCTCTGTGCATATGTGTTTTATGGGTTATGCTCTCGCATTGTTTATTTTCTTTGTTTAAGAATTCGTATGCAGGTAATTTCTGTACAGGGTTAAAACCTACAAATGCAATAGTTTATATCCTCCCTCCATATTATCATGGCCTTATATATATAACCTTTCAAGGTAACTTTGCAACCATTTTATGGTTTGTAACACAATATTTTCATGCTTTTAAATACATTCAATGAATTTTAATATCCCTTCACTACATTGGTTTTGTATCCCTTTGTAGAAATTTGATAGAAATGTAACTGCTCAAGAAATTTAATCTAAAATCAAGAGACACAACTCTACTCTACTAATCCGCTGATTGAAATTCACAATTTAGAACAACATGCATAGACATGCAATAAGAAAACCACAAATACATAGTGATTTCTAGGGGAAACTAACTGGGAAAAACCCCTCAAGCCTATTTTACATTAATCAATGAATTGAGGAACTATTGCAATTGCTAGCTCCAACTCTGAGCTCAACCTGCAAAAGAATAACTGTTCTCCTGCTCAATGAAAAAGCTCTGGCCAACACTTAGCCAAATATTTTCTCACCAAGGTCCCTATTTCCTTGCGCAAATCTAGAGGAAATTAGCCCCTATTCGTTATGAATTTCCTCCAAATTGAGTATGCAATTCCCAAGGATTAATCACTGATTGCATGCAACACATGTACACTGAACACTAGTTTACAACTGATGTTACACTACCTTGGAATCTCCACCACAATTGAACAATTCAAATTCCTTGCATGCATGAGCTATTTTGGTTATTGATCAATTAACTAGATGATCTCCAAGTTAGACTACTGTCCCACTACACAACTGACCTCCAACTAGTTTTATTAATTGTTAGAACTAGTTTAATTGAGTACAACTGGAAATAATTGAACTAGATTGCTATAAATTATAAATCAACACATGAAAATTGAACTCCAAGCCCACTAACTCAAATTTACTAAGCTAACTGAGTGACAAGAGGCACCTCACCTCAGTTAACTACCTCCAAGTTGTCTATTGTTGTGGAAATTTCAAATTTTCTCAATCTGACCAAGGCTAAGTCAAATTGAGCCTTTCTTGCTACATTTTTTTTCAACACTCCCTCTTAGTAAGAAAGGGATTATTAACCACTCCTATCTTGTACTTGTGGAATTCGAAATTCCCTCTTGAAAAAACCTTTGTCAAGATGTTAGCATCTTGTTCCTTAGTCAGAATGTATTGTAGCAACATTATCCTCCTCTGCACACAATCCCATAAATGATGATACCATATATCTATATGCTTTGATCGATTGTGAAATCCTGGATTCTCAGAGCTTAATGCAACTCTGATTATCAAAATAGATCATAGTTTTATCCATCTCCTAAGAAAACAATCCCACAAGTATCTTTCTCATCCAGATTGCCTCACATACTTCTTGAATTGTTGCCATGTATTCAACTTCTGCTAAGATGAGTGCCGCATACCTTTGCTTCCTGCTATACCAGGATATTTATACAAACCCAACATTGAAAATTCCACCTGATGTACTTGTTCGGTTGGATGGAATCCCTTCCCAATCTCCATCTGCGAAGCCATACAACTTCACTCCCTATGTCCATCTATACAATAATCCATACTGGGTAGTGCCTCTAAGGTACCGTAAAACATGCTTTGCTGCATTCCAATACAATTCGATAAGCCTAACCATAACTTGGATCAACTGGTTGACTGCATAACACATATCTAGTTGCGTGTTCACAAGACACATCGGTGAACCCACTAGCTGCCGGTAAATGGTAGCATCAACCTCTTCACCTGAAGTGACATTCTCCTTCCTCCAGTTGGTCATTAGAGGTGTCTCCATGGGCTTACAACTCTCCATGAGAAATATCTGCAGTATCTTGATGGCATACTTTCCTTGAGACATAAACAATTTCCCATTGCCTTGCCATACTTCCATCCTGAGGAAGTAGTGCATGAGACCCATGTCTTTCATCTCAAATTCCCATGCAAGTTCCTCCTTGCAATAGCTAATCAACTGCTCATCGCTTGTCAATATTAAATCATCAACATATAAAACAATGATAAGTAATTTACCTTCTATCAAAATATGATAGAGGTTCACATTTGCTTCACTTCTGGTGAATCCCAATCCAGTGAGATAACTATCAATCTAAGGGTACCAAGCTCAGGGTGCCTGTTTGTGACAATACAATGCTCGCTTGAGTTTGCACACATGAGACTCCTAATCAAATGTCTCAAAACCTTATTGTTGCTCTATGTATAATTCCTCCTCATAACACCATTGAGAAATGCTATTTTTACATCCATCTAATGGATCTTCCACCCCATCTGCGTAACCAGTGCAAGAATTGATCTAATTGATGAATACCTTGCTGCAGGAGAAAAGGTTTCCTCATAGTCAATTCTCTCAACATGAGATAATCCTTTGGCCACAAATCTAGCCTTATAATTCTCTATGCTTCCTTCTGATGATGATGATGATGATGATGATGGTTAACGTCCGCTGAGACCAAACAATGATCTATCGGACCTAAATAAACAAATTGTTTATTTTGATTTAAGATTTTATTCCTATGCTCAAAAAGCTTGGAGAGAAGCCTCCCGAGCTCACTATAATTTTGACATTGTAAAAGGCTAGGAAGGTCAGTATTGTAACAAATATTGTGAAATTGAGATCTAATGTGGTTGTATGCAGGGCACTCTAAGAGGAAGTGGTTTTCATCCTCGATGCTCCTATTCTCACAAATATGGCAGATCCTTTCCATCCATGGCGTTTTAGGAACTGCCCAACGACGTGTTTCACTATGGAGCTCATGAGAATTCGTTCTAATCTTTGCTATATTAATTTTCTTCTTTGAGCTAGTTAAAATAGAAAGATACTTTTGATCTTCAAGGGTGGGGTTGATGACCTTCTTATAATAACTTAATTTTCTTTTAGACGCTAAATCTTTCTCACACCACAATTTTTCTTTGAACTTAGAAGTAACAATATCTTTAATGTTATTTATGTTTTGTAAAGCATCATTCTCGTTGATCTCCCAATAGTTTAACCAGGCCCTTGTGTCTTTATGCCATCCTCGGTTGAGCCTTAGGTGGTTTTGGCTGGAATTTAAAGCTAGCTTAGGAAGTCTATGATTGTCTATGTTATTGAGCTTGTGCTTGTACAACAGAAACCTAAGCATAGCTAGGCTCTCAATAGGGGAAAGACCTGCTTCTATAAGGAGAATAGGATAGGGTGTATTACTTTTAATTTTCAGGTTATAAGTTATAAAACGCTTCTAGATTTGCTCAATCTTTCTCCATGATTCTCTGGAGAAGCTGCAACCCCAAACCTCACAGCCATATAAGATAACAGGAGTGACTAAAGTTTCAAAGAGGAACTTCTTTTTATCCCACATTACGAGGTTTGATGTTTTACAATTGTTTTTAAGACCAAAATAAGCTTTCCACCCCCCATTAATCCTTTTCTCAATGCTATGGTTCCAGTTGAGCTTGTGATGGATATCAATTCCTAGGTACTTGTAAGAATACACTTCCTCCAAGTTATTATTGTCATACATAAAATTAGCGTAAGTGTCCTTCTTGGATTTGATAATCATAACTTTTGTTTTGTCAGTGTTAACAGTCATACCCATGGTAGAGCAGAAATCCTTAAGAAGCTTGAGTTGCTTATCAAGATCAGAAGGGCGCCTTGCCAAAAGAACAATATCGTCAGCATAGAGAAGAAGGATAACGACTATCCCAGCTAAGATCGTGCCATCACATCCTGCTTCCTCTAAATAGCCTTCGAGCTTATCGATGTAAATGCCAAATAGGGTAGGGGAGAGGGGACAACCTTGTTTAACTCCGATGTTACACTTAATATCTTTCGACCACCCCTCATTGCTCTTTAGCTTGGAAATTACATTCTCATATAACCTTATGGCAGCAGCTCTCAACTCAAGAGGAACCTTTAGCTCTTCTAACGTATTCCAAAGGTTGTATCTAGGAACTGTATCGAAAGCCTTTCTAAAGTCCACAAAGCAACAAAATAAATTGGATTTATCATTACGACATTCCTCCGCAATGATCCTAAGCGTAACAAGGTGGTTTGTTGTTGAGTGATGCCTTCTGAAACCTGCTTGGCCTTTAGCCCGCTTACCTTCACTTTCAAGCCATATGCTTAACTTCTTTTCCAGAATACTACCATACAACTTGGCTAAGAGAGGGATGATCATAATTGTTCAATAATTAGAGGGGTTATTTGTATCCCCACTTTTAAAAATAGGGATAATGAGGCTCTCAGTCCAAGGTTTAGGGAACCCTTGCTTGACTGCTTGATTGAAAAGCTTGTGGATGTGGGGGATGAGGACAGGACCTCCAATTTTTAAGATTTCCGCCTGGTAACCTTTAATGTCCTTAGCTTTCCCATTAGCGAGGCGATTAACCCTAAACTTAATGTCTTCTAAAGAGAAAACTTCTTTCATTGTGAGCAGGGTTTCCAAATTATCCATGACATTTGGAGATTCATAAAGCTTTTTAAGATAAGAATTCCAATCGTGAAGAGAAATTTTATTATTATCCTTAGTCTTCCTAGTCAGAATCTGCCTCCAAAATTTCTTAGGAGCTACCTTAGAGAGGTGTAAGAGATTCTCCTGTCTTTGACGAATGTACTGCATCTTTTTCCTTTTAATTAGGGCTTTGTATATTTTTATCTTGTCTATTTTAAGAGAATCATCAATAGCTTCCTTAATTGCTCTCCTCGCACTTTTACAATCTTTGTCATACCATGGATTGGTTTTGCTATTTCTTTTATTATTTGAGACTTCAATTGAGAACTTGTTAATAGAATATGAGAGGGTTGTAGTAAAATTATGATATAGGTCTTCTATGTTGTCTATACTAGATAAAGGAAGCAAATTAGTTTTTAATTCATTTAGAAAGAGATCCTTTTTATTTCTATCAAATATTAAGTTCTTTTGGCTGTAAGTATTATTTTCTATGGGAACTCTATGCATGACAAAATTGAGAGTTATAAGTAAAGGCCTATGATCAGAGTCAGGTTCGTGGTCGTTTAAGATGTCAAAATTTACCATTTTGTTGTATAATGGGAGATCGGAAATAACGTAGTCTACCACACTACTACCAAGTCCATGGATGCAGGTCATCTTGCTAGAATTGGGCCACTTCTTTAGACCATTGCAAATTATGAGATCCTGAGCACTACAGAGCTTGACTAGCTCTGACCCAAACAAATTTTCCCCGAGGTCTTCAGAGCTCCTTTTGTACTTACTAGCCAGGGTAGGGTCTTCGTCTAACCAAAGAGGATTAGGGTTGGAATGATTGCTTAGAATAATAGCTTGGTTGTTTGAAGTTCGAGCATTAAAGTCACCTATTAAAAGGATATTACCGTCATTCCTTAGGCTAGAAATATCATTCTCTAAACTATTGTAAGGGTTAGTTTTATCTAGATTCTTCTTCTTATAGAAGTTAGAATTGATGGGGGGAAAATAACATATTGCTATGTAGGACTTTTTATTATTAATGTCTTTGATCTCTATCCAACTAAATTGGTTGTAAGGGTCGTTTTTATAAATCCTAACATGGGGGGAGATATTCTTCTTAATGTAACAAGCTATTCCCCCAATGCCTCTACGAGAGGATCGCTTGTTCCATGTAGACCATAGCATAAAGCCATCTATGTTAGGGACCTTAGATTCTTCGTGCTCCCAAGTTTCAACAAGAAAAATAATATCAACATCATTTGAAATCCAACTTAGCTTGGGGCCTTTGTTCCATGGGAAGCCCCGACAGTTCCAAGAAAGGATCCGAAGCATGTTTAATTGCTATTGATTACTATCTCGAATAAAGGCTTTTCTATTTCTGATTATTGCCCATTTTCCTTCCTTTCTAGCTTCTTTTACCTTTTGAACCTCCTTTCTTAATTCTGCTTGATCTTCTGGAATGAGATCTTCATTTATGAATATTCCCGTTCCTTTTAGACTTGAGGTTTTACTAAGTATGTTGTGCTTATGATCAGTAGAGCTCACCTTTATGCAGATTAGTCTTCCTTTATTCTCGGTTAATTTCCCCAACCTTGTTGCTTTTGTGAGACACATTGTTTCAATTTGTAATCTATTATGTAATTCTGTCTGGACTAAGGCTAAAGTATCCTCATCTTCTTCTTCTTTTAAACTGAAGATTATAAGGTTAAAGGCCCTTTTGTTACGTTTGTGGTCTAATTCTATTAATTTTTTCATTTCATCTTTAATTGGTTTAATATCTAACTTATCTACCACATTATTTAGGGTGAGGCGGTTATTAACTTTTTCTTCTAATTCTTTAATCATGTCTTTCATTTTAAGACCTTCTAAAGTATCAGCGTCTCGTTGCTAGGATGGTTGGTTAGTATCTTGGTTTTGTTTTTCTATAATCTGCAATCTAGTCTCCATTGCCTCCATTTTATTCTCCAGTAGTTCTATTTTATTTTCTATTTGTTTTTGGATCGTGTTTTCAAGAGATGCAAATTTAACCTTGAAGATCCATTTTGAGCCTACAACTGTTTTTTCTGTTGGTCTTGGGACCAGTTCCCAAACACTGTTCTTTATGATTTTAGGGCACCATGGTGCAAATGACCAAGTATTTTGTTCTTGAGTTCACCAACATCTCGACTCTGCACTTTTTCTACCTTACTGCTTAATGCAGCGCAATCTTCCACATAAAGTTTGTACAAGTTCTTCACACGAACCTGATCTGCTTCACCTACCCAATGGCTATGCATCTCAGAAACCTTTACAGAAGATTACATCATAGCCACAGTCTTCCAAAACTGCTACAAAGACAAGGTTCTTCTTCAGGCCTGGTACAAACATGACATCTTTGAGGTGAAGAGGGGATCCCGACTCCCTCTTAAAGGTTACTATACCAATCCCGGTAGCACTATACCTTCCATCATCCCCAAGCTCAATATGCATATGGAGATCTTTCTCCTCTAGGTCACTGAAAAACTCTCTACACCCTATCATGTGGAATGAGGCACCTGAATCCAAGTACCACACACTCCCATCATAGTGCTGGAAATGCAAGCAATCAGGGTAAAGTCTAGCTTGAACTGTGAATCTAATTATTTAGCTCATGATCCTCCTGAGCTCTTCTTGCTAGAATTTTTATGTGGACACTTTGTAGCATAGTGCCAGAATTTAGGACAATTGGAGCGTTTTATTTTGGACAAGTCTTTCCTCTTACCCGCTGGCTAGAATATCGTTTATTTTGATATTTCTAACCTTTTCCTTTGTTTCCCTTCCCAACCAATACAACATTTTCTTCATCCCCTCCCTTGGATGAAACTCCATCTTTGGTGTTTCGCCTGATTTCTTCTTATACCAAATTAGACCATAAGCGTTCCCAATTCAGTAATTTCTCCCTCTTTTTCACTGAGTCCTCGTAGCTATGCTAGGATTTTGGAAGGCCTACAAGAGTTAGGATCACCAGGTCATCTTATACAACATTCACACCAACCCCTCTAAGTTCATTCCTAACTTGTGTATGGAGAGATACTGCAATATAGTATCATTCTTCTACATCTTAATGTTTCAAATTTTGTGTTCCAAGGCCAATTTTCTATGGTCACTGTTATTTTTGAATAGCTTAGTTAGTGCCTTCCACATAGAAAATGGTGTCTCTTTTCCATGGATATTTGAGACAATGTGGTCTCTCACTCCATCTAGTATTCTTCTCCTCACCTTGGCTACATATTTCTTCCATTGGGCTAGGTTGTGGGCATAAGCTGATCCTTGTTTTGGAATGTCTTTCTTGACATAATCCAGCAAGCCATTGTCATCAAGCACTTCCTCCATGTGATCCTTCTAGGTAATGCAATTCAAGCTACCTTCCAAGACACTATAATCTCAGTCCATTGAAGGCCATTCTCTGAACTTTGAAGAAATCCTGCTACACTGAAGCTGCAAATTCAAACTTCTTGAGGAACAAACTCGAAATTCTGGTTCTAATGTGAATCCTACTCTTCTACCACGTAAAAATTTGATAGAATTGCAATTTCTCAAGAAATTTAATCTAAAATCAAAAGACACAATTCTACTCTACTGATCTATAGAATAAAATTCACAATTTAGAACAACATGCATAAACATGCAATACTAAAACCAAAAATACACAATGATTTCTAGGGGAGCCCAACTAGGAAAAGCCCCTCATGCTTGTTTTGTGTTAATCAATGAATCGAGAAATTATTACATTTGCAAGCTCCAACTCTGAGCTCAGCCTACAAAAGAATAACTGTTCTCCTGCTCAATGAACAAGCTCTGGCCATCATTTAGCCAAATATTTTCTCACCAAGGCCCCTATTTCCTTGCCTAAATCCTGAGGAAATCAACCCCTATTCTTTAAGAATTTCCTCCAAATTGATTACGCAATTCCCAAGGATTGATCATTGATTGCATGCAACACCTGTACACTCAACACTAGTTTACAACTGATGTTACACTACCTTGGAATCTCCACCACAACTGAGAAATTCGAATTCCTTACATGCATGATCTATTTTTGGTTGATTGTTAGTTAACTGGATGATCTCCGAGTCAGACTGTTGTCCCAATGCATAACTGACCTCCAACTAGTTCTATTAACTATTATAACTAGTTTAACTGAGTACAACTAAAAATAATTGAACTCGATTGCTATAAATTAACAATCAACACTTGCAAACTGAACTCCAAGCTTACTAACTCAAATTTATTGAGCTAACTTAGTGACAAGAGCCATGTCACCTTTGCGAACTTCCTCCAAGTTGTCTGTTGATACAGAAATTTTAAATTTTCTCAATTTGACCAAGGCTGATCTAGGTGGATATTAGTGGCCACCCACCTATTGCACCTACACCTCTAGTCAATTTCATCAGTAGCATTTACTATTTTTAGCAGTTTTTTCAGGCCCTGAACTTCCAGAGATGTTTTGACCCCCTAAACGACATTTTTTTGAGGTCTGCAACAAGCCCATTGCCATTATGGGCCTGCCACAAATCCTAGAGTAATCAGAGATATCTTTCAAATGAGGTATCATACATGCCAAAAGGAGATCATATAACCAAGTTATGACCTCGGGAAGTTGGTTGCCCAAATAACCCAAACGAGGTCCACAAACTCTTGGCATTTCATCTCCTGGGGTTAGGGTTTTGGTTGTTTATGGTTTTCCTTTGTTGTTCAATAATAAAAAGGCCCTTGAACCTCATTGTAACACAATTAAGAGGCATGTAGCCAATACATCTCTTGTAAGAGATTAGATACCATTGCCCGAGCTAGTTTATTTTCATTCTGCTTGTAATCATCTTTCAATTCTTTGATATTAATGAAATGAAGATTTATTTATGCTACATCTCTATGTTTATGTTTATATCTGTATTCTGTTGCGTTCCTTCATAAGTCCGAATTAGTGGTATTAGAGTGGTCTTCTCTTTCTTTGTTTTTCTTTGTATGTCCCTGACAAGGTTAGGGTATAAGGAGTTAGGGCTCGAATTAGTTGAAACTTTGCAAGACCATCATCACAAACCCCGATGGCCTCCCCAGGAAATCAAGAGGCTTGTTGTCTCCACCCTTCAACTGTTCAATAACTGGAAAAATATATAGGGAATCTAGACTCCTGATCTCTACCCTCCAGGAAATCCAAAGGCTTCACCTACACCCTCTAGAGAATCCCGAGGCTTCTCCTCCACCCTCCAGGGAATTTAGAGGATTCACCTCAACCCTGAAACACAGTGGTTCCACCCAATAAGGGAATCTAGAACCCAATGTCAACCGGTTAACAAGAAAAGAAGACTCCAAAAATTATTTCCAAGAATCCAAGAGCTAAACCTCTATCCAGGATGTCAAGGGATTCCAGAGAAAGCTCATCTCCATCCTCCATCCCCATGGGTGTCCCTAGGTTTACCCTCACCTTGAGAAGCTCCTCCCTTCCCCTACGACTCAATCAAAAAATAAGACAACTCCTTTAGGAGCCTTGGAACCAACCAAAAGTGCCTCCTTGCATCCGCTTCTCCACTGTGATCTCCTCCACCTTCTTCTTTCTTTGCGTTTCAATGTTCTTCAGGTTCACCACACTCCTGAGTGTGTGCTCTCCCTCCTCTTTTCTGTTAAACTTTTCCCTCTCTATCCTCTCTCTTTTCCTTCTCATCCATGGTGGTTCTTTTCTTCGTTTAATAACCTTTGACATATGACATTTCTAGCATATTTTTCTAACCAATGGAAAGTGAGCCATTTATCCCTTTATCCTTAATTGGTTAATATGGTTCCTTCTCACGTGATTTGAGTATTAAAAATAATGGTCAACCTCATTTATAGCTTCATAATTCTTTCTTATCAAACCTACCAAGAGAGTATGGGTTTTGACATACCTTATTACAGTTCATAAATTTTGACATTTAAGTCCATTTGTAACACCCTCCTCCCACATCTACCCAGGGAACTAGCCAATCGGGTTAAACATGCAAGGAGAGGCTACTATGGTTGGATTTGACCTCTTATGTGACCTTAAGGAAATGGAATCGACAGAAACACAACACACAAACCTTCCACATTAGCTACAAGAGCCATAAAAACCATGCCAACACTTCAGGTAGCTTGCCCCTGGGTCCCACTGAAACTTATGATCACTTGCCCTCTGGAATCTCTCATGCTATGGGCATGCTAGTGTCCAGGGACCTCTGGACACCCTCACAAGCTTGCAGGCCAGCGTCCAGGGACTCTTTTGTCCAGTTTTGTGCCATAATCCTCAAGATTTGAGCCACTTTTTTTGGCCCAGAGCCCAGGTCACTGCCCAAACTAGAATGATATCTTAAGAGTAGTAAAATAATAGGGAAACAATGATGCTAAAGAAAATACTTGAACAAGTCCTTAACCATTTTCTTACTAGCCATGGTAGACATGTCGTCAAACATATCACCAACATGTAATCTACAAGTGTAAACGACAAAACTAAGCATAGGGATCTCATACTTATCTGAGAATCGCTAAGAACCATTGTTCCTTCATGTCATTTGCTGCATTATCCTCTATTAGGTCATAGATGCATTGCCCATTCATTTACAAGTAAAAACATGATGAGAGCCATACATGGCCACTGTCATAAAACATATATATAACTAGCATAATACTAGCAGAAATATCAATGAAATCACAGCCATATGATCCACATATAATTCAATATAATACTCATAGAAATACAAGGAGAAATAACCTTTCATTAATGATGCAAAATCCAAACCTGGGATGGGACTTCCACATTCCACTCAACTATAAAATGGCTGAGCCAAATCTCTCTTCAGCCATTCACCTCCGTGCCATTTTCCAAGCATGAATGTGGGACTCATAACCAACTGAAACGAACCAAATAATCATGGATTCTACCGAAGTTCTCCACCTACACCGTGAGGAATTTGAATGCCTCCTAGTCTCTTAGACTTTACTGTAATCCACAGTTTGATCCAGGGATCACTAGGTCCTACACTGAGACCCACTCTCCGGGATTTACCATACATTCCATCCCAGGACTACTAGGCACAACTGAGAGCAATCCACGTCTTGGCTTTATCGTATATCCCATTGTTCACTGATAAGGATTCCTAGGCCCACCGAGGCAAAAAATCTTGACTTTACCACAACCCACAGTCTAGCTTAGTGGTTACTAGGTTTGTGGATTTACTGTGATCCATAGTCCGGTTCAGGGACCACTATGCCACATGTTTTTCATTTCGGAGATCCACCCCACTCAGCATCGAATCCGTCTGACAATCCAACTCAATCGAAGTATGAGAACCCATATCATCAAGGCTATCAGGGAATGGCAAGGCTAGGTTGAAAACACTGTCACACCTAGAAAACCCATGCCATGATAGAAGAAAACCACATGCAACACCATGAATGCCAAATCTAGAAAGGAAAATACACATGTAAATTGATACCTACAAAGAATCCTGCTGTAGCTGCTTGATATCGCCTTTCCCTTCTTGATATTTGCTTCCTCTTGACTTCTTTTCCTTTCTTGCTCCAATGCTAAAATTCTCCAAGAAAACTCTAAGTGTCCAAGAGAGAGAGAGAGAGGATAATGAGAGAAATCTAAAACTGAACAGACAAAAGGTTACACTGACCAAGCCCGCCAGTTGATCCTTAAAATCCTTTTTATTAATGAGGCCTCTATTTTCTTCATTTTCCATTTTTCTCCTTCATTTTTCTCCTCACATGCAACCTGTGACCTTTCGCCTTCCTTCTCTCCTAATTTCCATTATTTTCATAAATAAAATGCCAAATAATTCCTCTTTCCTTTCCAAATCCTTTTCCATTTCCTTTGCCAATTTCTTTAGCCATAATAAATTGAAATAAACACATGCTTGGATGTTTTTGCCACCGTTCAACTTGAAATACACGTTCCATCAACTGTGGTCTTATATATTCTTACATGGAATTTTAACCAGGGTTGTTACAGAACCATCCCCCCTTAGGGGAACACTGTCTTCGATGTTTAATGACACATATAACCAACAAGACTGTTGCAAACAAAAAACACTACCCATGGAGCTTTATAACATAGCTTGTTACAATATTTACAATGACCATCTGCTAAATCATGACAAACATACCATTTACTGGAGCTTTATAACACAGCTCATTATGATATTTACAATAATAACCACATATACGCACATACACATTTTCTTCAACCATGAAATAATCATACTGTCTATGGAGCTTTATAAATCCAGCTCGATACAATATTTACAATATACACACATGTACACATACACACATTTTCTCAACCAACAAATAAAAGGATATGATGCTCGTTTCAATCAACAAGGGAATCTTGAGGCTCACACCTCCACCCTCAAAAGTAGTACTAGGATTCACCTACTTCCCAGGAAGTCCAGAATCCACTGCAAAGTCAAATATGCATCCAATGTCCAACTCTATGATCCTATGCCACTTGTCCTCTAAATGAACAATTACCGACTCATTGTTCGAGGGCACACTCCCAATGTGTATTTGATTCCGTCTACAAATGATAATGACCAAAACAAATCCATCCTCGTCCTTCCCTTCTCTACTACATAGTCCCTCGGAAATTCGGTTACCCCTTCCGTGCAGTCACACACCTTCCAAGTTCCGCTGGCACCCCCATCCCGAGCAGTCCATCCCTCGGCAAGGCTTCCTCACATCGGAAGATACAAAAACCAAGGCATATCCTTGCCTCAAAACCATCATACACATCATATCATGCTTATGGAAATCAATGGACACTATTGGGTACTAGTGTCCTACAATGGCCCTGCTCCTGAAGTGCTTTACCAACATACTACTACATTTTCAAATTCCTTTCACTGATGTTGCTAATTATTGCAATTAGTTTCAACCACCCAACCAGTCATTTCCATGCTTCCTGTACTAAGCACATAACTTCCATGAGATTTAAAATAAATTGAAATAAATTCACATCATACCTCATTAGTAGCTCTTCAATAAGCTACACTTGCAATCCTATTTACTTCCTATCACAACAAGTCAAACTAGTATCTTTGACCAAATCATCATGTATAAACATATCACATCAGGTTAGCTCAAAACACAACCATCATAGATCAAAATCATAAATCACATGCAACCATCATAAACCAAAATCATAGATCACATGCAACTAAATACATCCATACCATCTCTCAAGGGACTCCAATTCCCTTGATAGATCTAGCTATAGCTAGACACCAACTATTATACCTGTCAAATACATGTCCATGAATATATCACATATCCACATAATTTTAGAAAAATCAAGGTTAAGAAGACTTCCTGTATGCAAAGCACTCATTCGTTTGGAATTAGGGTTTCCAAACATAGCCAAAGGAATTCTTGTCCCATTCCTTTCTTTTACCTTTTTACCTTGTTGCAATCGAGGCTTACTATGTATTTTCACTTCACCCAACTGTTAGTTATATAAACACATCAATTGTTACCTTGTCACGCTAATACCAAGCATGTTTCCTTGCAATTGCTCACACATGTCAGTCACATGTTCCACAAATTAAGGCATCATATTTACTAATTTGGAATCAACCTTTACCAAGACTAACAATCATGTCATAACAATAGTCAACTCATGGTTATTAGACATAATGCTACAACTGTCTCCTACTACACTCAAGTATATGTCAACTGTCTCAACACATATGCGTGAGAAAAACCATCTTAAAACAAGATCATTTCTTGATGCAATATTATAGACACATACTCATATCACGTGATTAATCAAACATTCAACGACAGATAGATGACATAGTAGACACCAACACTCAAACACCAAATAGATGACATAATCAAACATTCAAGCACAAAGTAGACAACATAAGCAAGCTCATACCTTGATGTATTTCAGGGGATACTATCTTGTCTACAGAATCAATCTAGTTAGCTCGATATAACTTCACAACACATGAGATCTAACACAAATAATATCATGATATCCATACCAATCACTAGCTAGCACATTCACTTCACAAATCATAAACAATTATCATTCATACATAATAATCACATATGCATAGTCAGTCTAGATTAGTATGACATACTATCACAAAATATTAACTCATACCTCAATGTCATAACCCTAACCATTTGCATAGACCAATCCAAATTAGTATGATACGTATAACATCAAGATATTAATGCTATAACCCTAATCATCAAGTTAACTGATAATAAAAAATAAGTTAACATACAACATGCTCATTAACAACATATAACATAATCATCAAGCGCCGAGCTTATCTCGATTACAGATTGCTCAAGCTCGTTGACGTTGCCAGTGGGCCCCATCCGTCTCTGTTACCAATTCCGTCAGCGGACACTTCCATTAATACTTTCAATATTCCGACCACTCCACAACTATCCTGATTTCTGACACCTCTGACAGCCGACAACCGGAAGCTAATACAAGTGGTGGATAAGACATGAAATTAAATTCATTCAATGCTACCTATGCACCAAAGGATTTCAAAATTCACATGTTTTCCCACTTGATTTCAAATTGAAAAATTGCTCACGAAATTTATACAACAGGTTGTTGAATAGGGGAATAGATGGCTCTCTACTTCATTTTTAGCTTCTCGCATACCGGTGCCAGCACCGTCCCCCACTGAAACAACATCCAAAGCAACTCCATAATGGACATAAGCAAGAGGCTCCTCATGGCGAGATCTCTTCTCCATCTAAAGGAAGGTTGCGATTGCAGGTGCTCTTTCTCAAGTTGGGGTCATGGATATGATTTGGGATCAAATGTAGGTATTCAAGCTATGTAAGCTTCCTTCACAACCTCACTAAAACCCCCTCCAATACCATATTATGATCTCAACACTTTTAAAATTTATATTGAGAAAAAAAAATAATTTACTTGATTCCATTTCCTTTTAATTGATATTACTTTGCAGTGGAGGATACACAGTAGTAGAGTTGAAGGTAGAAAGAAGAAGATTAATTCTAGCATAACCAAAACAAGTAGTTGATACGGTTATTAAAAGAGGTTAACAGATTACCATATCTTGAAAGAAGATCTCTTTCGTGAGGATGATGTAGCCATATAGATTACCATATCCTGGAAGAAGATCATCACTTTCATGAGGACGATGTAGCCGTATAGAGAAAATATGAGGGTGATGTAGCCATACAGATTACCATATCCTGGAAGAAGATCATCACTTTCATGAGGATGATGTAGCCAAACAGAGACAATATTTTCAAGGTTGATTCAACTAATTCCAACTAAGTACCAAATTAAGTTTCTCGATTCAATTTCAAAAATAAATCTTTCATGATGTGCAAGTCCAACAAACGCTCTTGCTAGGAAAAGATGTACTATGGATGCATTTACATATTATTTTTATCATTTTATTAATTATCAATCAAGAAAGTGCTATAGAATTTCTGAGTTTGAAGTTGTCATTTGAGATAAACTGCATTGTGCATGACCATATTACACTTAATCCATAAAATTGGCCTTAATTTTACATGTTGGTTTCCTAATAAGTTTCCAATTAGACTCCTTGACTATTATAATTCTAAAAACAAAAACTAATTCTGAATACATAAGTTTCCAATTAAACTTGTTGACTATTATAATTCTAAAAACAAAAGCTAATTTTGAATACAAGTAGGACAATGATGAATTTTCGAGCCTAATAGAAATGTGTAAACTATTTAGAATCTATTGAAAATGATTCGATTCACATCATATTCTTATGTGAAAGGACTTTTTCTATTCAGTTCTTGAAAGTAATTTTTTGATAATAAAAACATCTACCGGTGCTCTTGCCAAGATTGCCCCTTTTCATCACCAGAAATTTAGGGAGGCCATTGAAATTGAAAAGAGGCCGAGCAATCTCAATAGGGATGAAGGATGGAAAATTAACAGCAGCTGGATCCCTGCCATTTCTTCTTAGCCTGCCCCTTGTCCCCTCCCCTTGTGTTGTCCTTTAGTATGTTCGTCTTCGCTATTCGATTTCTTGACGGTTTGTTTAGTAATCTTATTTAATTCCCTTCTGGATTGGTAATAAGAGCAGATTCGTTAAATTTTATTATGTATTTTAATTCCTTTTTAATTAACTTAATTATTATTATTTATTTATAATAACTATTATTATTATTGTTTAGTTAACATTATAACTATTATTTATTATTATTATTATATAATTATAACTATTAATAACTATCAACAATCCTTCTCCTAAGGGTTTTAATTAGAGAGATTAGATTATTTAACTAACTTCATTAGTTAATCTTCTAATAAACCATTTAGTCCAAATACTATTAATATTACAATATTGAATATTTATGCCTTTAAATAAAATGAGTTAATTATAAATATTATCTCCTTTCTCCTCAGGGGTCATAAGAGAAATGATTAAAAACCAAAATTAGTTTTTCTTTTAATAAACCTTTACTTCTTATATAATATTAAGGGTTATTATTAAATAAATTGGGTTATTTAACTAAATAAGTTAGTTATTATTCTAACAAATTATTTATTGCATATACTTTTGATATTATGATATTAATATTTCAGCATTTAAATAAAATAAAAATTAATTATAAATATTAACTTAACTAACTAAGTTAGCTATTCTTCTAACAAATTATTAATTGATTTATTCCATATACTTTTAATAATATAATATCAGTGTTTGAACCTTTGAATAAAATAAAATTAATTATAAATATTATCTTAAATAGTAATAATATATTCTTTCTCCAAAGGGTTAGTAGTTGAAATGATTTAAGTTATAATAAA
The DNA here is from genome assembly GCA_031772625.1 of Pinus tabuliformis. Taxonomy (NCBI): domain Eukaryota; kingdom Viridiplantae; phylum Streptophyta; class Pinopsida; order Pinales; family Pinaceae; genus Pinus; species Pinus tabuliformis. The sequence continues at coordinate 1,341,237,632 of CM062818.1, read as the reverse complement.
CCTTTATTATTTAGATTCCATTATAACTTTTTATCTATATTCAATTAATAATTAAAATAATAAAATAACTAACTTATAAATTATCTAAACTAATTCTCCCTATCCCTATCTTTTGGTCCGGTCTAGTCAAATATAGCGATTTCCTGGTCTATTATAGCTGTTTCTAGTCAAATATAGATGTTGGATGATCTTCTCTCTCTCTATTTAACATGCAGCCATGATCTGGTTCTTCAACTTGTCTTGACCTGACGATGAACCACACTTGTTGGTTCGAAACCATGGACAATTGATTGATAATGTGATTTACGCCGAAACCCCTATCATATACTTATACTTGTTATGGATCACAGAAGCCTAAATTCTACAACATCTACTTGTATAAAAACTTCTTTAATTATATTTTAAATTTTTACAAGTTTTTGAATATATTTTTAGTTGCAATATTTGTTTGAAACTGTAACATTTTTAATTATATTTTAAATTTCTATAAGTCCTTGGATATAAATTAGTTAGCAATATGTTTTTGAAATTGTTTCTTCAAATTCCATGTTAATTCTTTTCATCGAGAGACTACTTTTCGATCAAAATTAACCTTATAGGAGTAAGAACCTAACTTCCTTGATTCCAAAACTTCAAAGTAATATTTTTGACAAATTAAATATGCAATAAAAGAATTATTATTTACTACCAAAACTAACTTAACTTTTAATAATAGTAGTACAGGCTTGAAGTTAGAGGATTCCAAAATGCAAAAGTTTTCTCTTCCCTGAAACTTGTAAGACCTTTATGTCCCTAAATAAAACAAGAGATTTTTTTAATGACGAAATGGACAAAAACAAGATGAAGATTTCTTATATCAAATAATTTATTTATTACTTATTTGAAGTCGGTGGTAATTTGTATTGGATAGTTTTCCTATATATTAATCAGACAAAGAATATGCTGTCAAATATATTATTTTGAAATTGTCATTTGAATATGTTGAATTAAACTATTTTTTTAAGGATCTTATTACACTATACATAGTCATAAGAATATGCTTAGTTAAATTTGTTTAGTCTCCCAATATGTTTAGTTATAATATTTACATTATACCTAGTCATAAGAATAACAAGGTTTTTCAATAAATAAAATAAATAGAAAAATAGTTTAACTATTAAAGGAGGGTAAAATATTTATCTATTTTTAATTGTAATATGCCAAGTCACTCTATAATACTCAATTTTTTTTTTAGTTTGACTTCAGAAAGAAGACATAAGTTCAAAAGAACATTAATTGTAAATACATTGTTGTATGGCAAGGTTCTATGTGGCCATGGAATGTAAAGCTCTTGTTTGGTAATTAAAGACTCATCATCTTGATTGGTATTTAAAATAGTGAAGTATTTAAATCATGTCTGCCATATTGTTTAAAAAAAATATTGTGAACTATAATTGCTTTAATTGATGAGTTTAAAATTTGTAAAAAAAATTATAATAATTCAAATTAGTATAAAACTTAGATACCAACACACTTTCCTCTTGAAATCTCCAAGACAAATGAGAGGTGGTATACTGCAACTTTTAGATTTTGAATTTAAATTTGAAACTCAAACAAACTGCCCCATCACATTTAATATTTAAACTACCTTGCCAACTCACCATATCACTTACTCAACCATTTGGAAACTCACCATATCACTTACTCAACCATTTGGAAAAATGGATGACCAAAATATGGGAGGAAGAGGAGGTTGGAAAAGTGCCAAGAATATCAATACCATACATACATACATCTGGATAACATAGTCTTAAGGACTCTTTATCTTGGTGGATAGTTCTCATCATTCTCCCATTGCTCATCAGTTAAATAATTGATACATTGAAAATATAGATTTTGGAATTAATTCAAGAAAAACTATGACCTTAATAATTCTAGCCAATAGGAACTGTAACCCATAGTAACTCTAACCAATGAGAACTATTACCACAATGAATCTAGTTGGCAAGAACTTTGATCAATGAATGAATAAAATGATTATAGGTCGTTGGTCATAATAGTTCCCTCATCAAGAAATTCCCTATAACTACGACTAATAAACATTGGTTATAGTTCTTGTGAGTCAAGGTTCCTAACTAACAAAAGAATTATTCCCTAGAACTATGAATGAAAAGCAAAGATCATAGTTTAATTTCATAGTCAAAGCTCTCACATCATAATTCTTGTTGTCATGATTCTTGTAAAATAAAGTCATAGTTCCTAATTGACAAGGGAACTATGAACAACAAAGGAATGATTCCTAAGGTCATATTTCATGAGGGTCAAAGTTCTTGAGGTCATAGTTACTATGCGTCATAATTCCTAAGGGTTAAAGTTCTCAAGTTCATAGTTCTTATATGTCATAGTTACTATGCTCATAGTTCTTGTGGGTCATGTTTTCTATTGGTTAGAGATCCCAATCATAAGAAAGCTCATAAAATTTCTTCAATGAGAGTTGATGAAGTGCCTATTGGAAAATGAGAGAGGGAGGGAAATATAAATAGAGAGAGATGGAGAGAGAGAGAGTAGAAAATGTGTAAATGGAAATAGAGAAATAGAGTGTTGGGAATAAATTAGTCATAATGGTATAAACAACAATTACATCCATATGATTCCATTCCATCAAATTCCACAATATGAGGGTTTTCAAATTCCACAAAAGCAGTGTTTTCAAATTTCACAAAACTAAGGTCTTCAAATTTCACTTCAATATACATCGACAGACATCGCCAACTTGTGATGCATGGTAAATATGGTGTGTTTACTCACATTTTCTAATTATGCACTCAAATTTGAACTCACTATGTTGGAGTTTCCACATTCCACATTGCTATGGTTTTCAAATTCCACAAAGCAAGGGTTTTCATAGTGCATAAAACTAAGGTTTTCAAATTGCATAATTATATTTCCTAATAATGCACACACACTTTTGAGCCATGCTAAGCAGGTAGCCTTGCTGGGGTCCTAGTTGGTACCTTGGGCCTTACTGAGCCTAGACAACTAGGAACACATGTGAATTCCTAAGAACAAGTACACATTCCTGTGGGCATGTGTTCCTCAAGATAGCCCCATTTCCACTTCTGGGGTCATCATTCTTGCGCAAGTGCCCTTAGTTGATTCTCACTAGTTTTTTCAATTATGCATAATCCTTCTCAAGCTCTCATCATAGAATTTCTCACAAAATTCCTTCATACACTTCATGCTAGGTGTTTTCTCATTAGTCTACATAGTTTCTTTCTTTTACCACATATTAAGTTATTTCCACACATATGTGATTCCACAACCACTTGCCACATACTTATTTACAATATAACAATAGAGTGCTAAGTTATTTCATCATGACCATAACCTAATTAAAAAATCCTCCATCACGTTCTAGTTGATTTCTTACACTTGTTTGAGAAAATTCCACATATTTAACTTTATGTATCTATATATTACTCTTTTATGTTTATCTCATCATTCTAGATTGGTCATGGTTATGAGCACTGCAATAGGTTATCATCATTCATTTCTTAAAATCCCCATTTCTTTATACTTATTTTTCTATCTTCTCATAGGTTTGTATTCTTTGAGGGGTAAGTTTCTTCCAATCTTGACTTCATTCATATGTAATTTATGGAATGGTGATACTATTTCCCATTTATAATTTATCTTGTTTCAGATTGAATTATTATAGTGTTCTTCATCTATCTCAATGCTTTCATAGTGGAAGAATTAAATGAATCAACTTGTATAGTCTTTTTTATCAATGGGTCCTAATTTGGGTATGAATTCTTCCAAATCCATTTTGAGGCATTAAACATTTTTTTCTTGGGTAAAAAAATTCTTGTTTGTGCGAGACCATCTGGTACTCGAACTTTGTATGCAAAATTTATGCCTCTCGCAAGTTTATCTACCATACTGACCACCATGCTACAAGTCGATGTCACGTTAATCCCCGTTACTCATGCATATGGGGCTAGCCATGTGTGTAATTTAAAAAATACTCGAGAAGGTCCAAAATCGTAACTCTAGTTGAGGGTTGAGGGAGTCAAACGTTTCATATAGTTAGCTATTGGGTTATGTTAAATACTAGGACACTAGGAGGAGTAGGGGTTACATTTCATATTATTATATTCTCTTCCATATTTGAGCAAAGCAATTAGGAGTGGGATGTTAGAGAGAAAAAAAGGGCTTAAGATTTTGTAACAAATTTATAAGCCATAAGTCTTAGGTAATTCTATACAGAGTACCTCTTTCTTTGTATCTACATATTTTTCCATACTAGAGAATAGAGATCAAAGCAACCTCACCTTCTAGCTAGGTTTCTCCCATAAGGGTTTCCCAAGGGAAAAATTGTGCTTACTTTGATTAGTGTGTGTATTTCTTTTCACTCTATATTGCTTGCATTTCAACTAATTTATATTTAAGCATACAAACAATAAATAAAGAATCTGAGATCTAAAATAATTAATATTCACAGTGAAAAATTCAATATTTATCAGATCTATTATGATGAATTGTTCCAATAGAATATCCACGATAATTTACTGGTCATATCCACATCTTGCCTGAACGAATAGTGTCTTATTTACTACCACATGTTAGGTCGATCAATTGAACATATTATGTGATTGTATGTTACTTCATCTTTGATGTTCTTTTCTTAATGTCCATGGTTAGGCTTTTATCTCCATTCTTCCCATCTTCAAAATGCAACATCCTCAAAGCAAGAAAATCCAATAACCATTAATTAGGAGTTATGCTCAACAATCATCTTGAATCCATTTTATATTTGAACCCATCATTCATATCAACTGGAATTGCATTTTCAAACTCTGCCATGATCATGAAAAGTAAGAAAACTTTCGGTAAAAATCACATCATCAGAGTTTTGTTGACGCGTTTCGAACCATCCAGTGTGGTTCATCGCTAGAACAAGATGATGAACCAGATCTTGGCATCAAGTTAAATAGATGGAGAGAAAAAATTTAGTCGTTATAATATAATAGTTAGATATGACTAAATAAATAATATTTTAATATAAGGAAATAATTGTTAGAATATAGTTGTTAATATTGGCCATGATTGCCAAGTTGTTACTCTCATTAATCGTATCAGAAGATTCTATTATGAGGACAAGTATAAAAGACAAATAATACATAAAATAATTACCAATATTTATTTTCCCACACATTACAACTATTTATTGGTTGTATCTATATTTCATTTCCTTTGTAGCACTAAATAAGGTTCCAAATTCCTTTATCCTCCCTTAATTAACTATATAAACCTCATTGTGTCTAAAATGTAACAATAAACCTTTATATTCACATAAAGTTACTCATATTCATGAAGTCATATAATTTCAATTTACTTTTATTTTTTGAATGGTTATACATATTTATCAATATTAACCAAATTATCCTCATCATAACTTAGTCCACAATAGTAAAATTAATATTTATACAAAAATATAAATCACAATAAACATTAATGTAAAAGTGTTTCCCAAAAATTTCATATGAAAACATTAGCTTCTTACATATTAACTTGTTGCATGTCTTACTTTTTTGAACTTGTTATAGAATATTTGAATTCATTTTAATCATTCTTCCGAATTGTGGAATATGCAATTCTCTAACTTTATTTCATTGCATCAATAACTCTGTTGTTATGGATAATCTTCATGTCTTTGTTTCTACTTTTTGCTATTGTTGTTATTTTTAGGAGGATGCATATATGTTGCTTAGGCTGCACCCGAGGAATTTCACAAAAGAGCATCTATTATCCAATGGGAAGGATGACTCTTGCAATTTGTTACTCATATTTTAGATGCATAATTAAGTAGCTAAAATCTAGAGAAATGCATAATCTTTTAAGAAGGACCTAGTCTATTAGGTGATGCCTTGAATTTCTAGACATATAGTGACAGATGGCAAGCCAATGGTCAAATCAAATTTAAGGTTCCTCAGATTTTATGTGGATAAACTTTTGAAAATCTAGGAACCCATTCAAATTTAAGGATAGAATCTTAATATAATGAATATCATTGATAATAAACACTTTTTAATTGAAAAATATACAAAAAGGACTAATTTTTCCTTTTGATTTAATTTTTTTCATTAAATTTAAGTAATCTTCTTAAATTTGAAGAAGGTTTGTGTAGTATACCTAAGGTATATTATAAGAAATATTATCATAATGCAGTAAATAAATATCATGTAACAATTGTTCTATAACTAATCAATATTATATATTAATGATTATATTACATAATAACAGTCATATGACTATTGTTACATAATACTTATTTATTACATTACAATCATAAATTTAATAACATATCTAAAGTATATTACATTTTTTGAAATAATTAAATTGTAGCTAATGGTTGAGGGCATGTATTTTTTTAGGGAAGTCAAATTTTCAAATCTAAAAGGGGTTTCCCATATTCACATTTATTTTATAGTAAAGCCAAAATCACTGAAATATTTTATTTATGATCCAATTTATTTATTATTAATATTTTTTAGATGCCACATATTAATTTTATATTAAGAATCCAAAGAATTGCACACCTCTCAAATGTTCAAATCTAAAAGGGGTTTTCCCATATTCACATTTATTTTATAGTACAACCAAAATGATTGAAATATTTTATTTATAATCCAATTTTTTTTATTTATTATTAATATTTTTTAAATGCCACATATTAGTTTTATATTAAGAATTGAAAGAATTGCACACCTCCCTTTTATTGTTTTTATTAGAAATTCTTGTTAAGAAATTATTTTTTTCACTTTCAATATATATATTTATTTTCTTTCATATATATAATAGTATAGGTATTTGAATAGTTTATCTAAATCTTGTATTGGAATATTTTGAATAAGTATAAAAATTATACATCTTCCACACTTAAAACTGGAAATATATATATATATATATATTATATATATATATATATATATATATATTAAATTGATATAAAATTTTGTTATTTCACATTAACATCTAAATATTTTACTTGTAGTTGAGTGTGAGACTAAAATATTTTTATATCTTCTAAGTTGTAATGTAATTTAAAGTAATCAAATAGGTATATATATATATATATATATATATATATATATATTTTTTTTTTTTTAATTATAGTCGACATTATTTTTTTATTTAGAAAATATTTCATTTTCTTTTTTTTTTCACTTTTAATTATTTTTATCATTTTTTTAAGTTGATATAAAATTATGTTATTTCACAGGAATATCAGAATATTTATTGATGGTGAAATATTCTTACCACACTTTTTGAGTTATAATATTGACACAAACTAAGCAAGCACAGTGAGAGTGAGATTATTTATATTTTACTAGTACAACCACATTAAAAATATTAATGTGGTTGATATTGCCGAAGGCTTCATAAATATAACCAAAAAAACTATAGCAACACCAAGAATGTCTTACTAATGCACACATTTACTTGATTAATCATGTATAAAAAGGTTATGGGTCAACTTTAACTTAAGAAAAAAGGAATTATAAATGAATGTTATAAATAATAATGAGGAACTTACATGGAGGAAATGATTAGAATTGGAATAATCTCAAATCCTTAGGAAATTGGTGGGTGGGGAACCACTTGGCACGAATATAATTTTTTAAATTTATTAAAAGTAATGGACCATTTTGCTAAATAAAATTTGCTTATATATAAATGAATGTTATAAATAATAATGAGAAACTTATCATGGAAGAACTTATTAGAATTGGAATAATCTCAAATCTCTAGGAAATTGGTGGGCAGGAGCCATGGGACAAGATTATAAATTTTTAAAATTTTTAAGTCTAAGCATATGCCGAGCATGAGCATATCCTTTGAGAATCAATTTAGGCCCTCAATTAAAAAAAATCAACAAATCCTTATCCACCTAAAGTTGAAATAAGAAGCCTTCAACAATAATGCTTTTAATTAAAACCAACCACTAACCAAATAAATATATTTATTTTTGTTTTTAATTATGGTTACCACCATTTTTTATTTAGAAAATATTTTATTTTTATTTTAAAAAGAAAAAGAATTACACATTTCCTTAAATATAGAATTTTTTGCAACACTAACTTAGGAAAAATTGAAGAAAAACATACAAATTTTATAAAAAATATATATATATATATATATATATATATAGATAATTTTTAATAAATTTCAAAAATATAAAACTATTTAAATAAAATTTCTAAAATAATCATAATATTAATATCAATTACATTAAATTGATAATTTTTAATAAATTTTAAAAATATAAAACTATTTAAATAAAATTTCTAAAATAATCTTAATATTAATAACAAATAAATCTTAATAACAATAAATAATACTAATATTTATAATTTTATTTTTAATTACGACTTTTCCATAAATTAATATTCAATATTAATAATTATTTAAATTTTAATAATTAAAAACAAATTAATTGACTCTATCCCTGAATACCATGAATGAGCGAACAACTTACTCGTGTGTGATAAATATATATTTTTAAAGTAATTTCAATGCGTTAACCATTTTTCTGTGCATTTATTCCATTGCACAAGCTAGCATCTGCTCGATGCTGTAACTGTGTACGTTGAATTTAATTCAATTCCTCAAGTTGTCGGCTAAACGACGTTGTAACACAAGCTTTTGGTTGTCAAAGTTTTACGAGATAAATAATTCCGATAATGAATATCAACATCTGTCTCTATAAATGGAGACGGAAAAGTGGGTCCAAATAACCACGTAAGAATGTTAAGTGAATTTGCAATCGAGATAAGGGCTGCCATCATCAAGCTAACTACCATGTAAATACAACAAGTTAACCTATAACATACTCATGAACAACATATAACATAATCATCAAGTTATCTAACATAAAAAAACAATAACAATGCATATGACTATAGGTTACTATCATTCATGACTATCCAACACATGTGCATATGACTATAGGTTACTATCATTCACGACTATCTGACACATGTGCATATGACTACACTAATCAACTAGCATCTACCATGCATGTAACCATAACATCAATAGAATGAAAAACATACCCATAACCATAATGCATATAAAAATCCTTAACCTACATACCTACATGCCCAACATACAAACCTGTATGATGATTTGCTCTTGCTGCAACCTCATTATGATGATTTGCATCTCTTGCTCTATCTCAACCAACATATTAGCATCATAACATACCAATATAATCATGATGACCTAATTGCATACAATGAACTCACAATGCATGCTTGACCTACCATACATGCATAACCATAACCATAACAATGCATGCATAACAACATATAAACACCGACATGCATAACAAACACATATACAACGATACACTCATGATGATACATCTCACAACAACACCATCAACCTTCACATGACGACATCACTACAACCATGATCAACCCCATGCAAATGCAACAAGCACATGGTCTTATAATGCAAGAAACACATACGAAATTAACATGAATTCATGCTCTGATACCACTCTATAACACCCTCCTCCCACATCTACCCAGGTAACCGGCTAACTGGGGTAAACATGTGAAGATAAGCTACTTTGGTTGGATTCAACCTCCTATGTTACCTTAAGGAAATGGAATCAATGGAAAAACAACACACGAACCTTACACATCAACTACAGGACCCCTGAGAACCATGCCAACACTTCAGGAAGCTTGCCGTTGGGTCCCACTGAAACTTCTGATCACTTTCCCTTTGGACACTCTCATGCTATGGGCATGCCATCATCCAGGGACCTCTGTACGCTCTCACAGGCCTACAAGCCAGTGTCTAGGGACTCTCTTGTCTAGTTCTGTGCTAGCGTCCCTGGGATTTGAGCCACTTTTTCTGGCCCAGAGCCCAGGTCACTGTCTAGAATGGAATGATATCTTAAGAGCAGTAAAATAATAGGGAAACAATGATGCTAAAGCAAATACTTGAACAACTCCTTAACTAGACCCCTACTAGCCATGACAAACATTTTGTCAAACATAGCATCAGCATGTAGTCTACAGGTGTAGACTATTGGGTGTGTGTTATATTCTTTCCACGATTATCCCACACGCTGGGTGTAGTAGGGGGGGTGGCAACCCCCCTGCACAGGGTCTGGGGAAGTGCCCCGAGGGTTTTTTTTGGACCCTATATTAGGTGGGCAGACCTACCTATGATTTTGTTCATGGATATCACACATGGTTTTGGGCATGATGGTTTTCTATCCATGGTATTTTGTAGATCTGGTCAAGGGAACTACACTTATGTTATAATCCAGGGTTAATGGATTCTTCAACATGTATATATATGTATTGTAACATTGAAAGGAATATAATGAAAAATCAATCTGGTAATCCCAGTTTTGGGATCCAGGGGAAATCTCTGTGTATATCTGTTTTATGTTTTATGCTCTTGTCATTGTTAATTTTCTATTTTTTAGAATTCGTATGTAGGTAATTTCTGTACGGGGTTAAAACCTACATAAACAACATAATTAAGCATAGGGATCTCATATTTATCTGAGAATCGCTAAGAACCATAGTTCCTTCATGTCATTTGTTGCATTATCATCTATTAGGTCATAGATACATTGTTCATTCATTACAAGTAAAAACATGATGAGAGCCATACATGGCCATTGTCATAAAACATATATAGAACCAACATAATAACAACAAAAATATCAATGAAATCACAACCATATGATCCACATATAATTAAGTATAGTACTCATAGAAATATAAGGAGAAATAACCTTTCATTAATGAGGCAAAATTCAAACCCAATATGGGACTTTCACATTTCACTCGACCATAGAATGGTTGAGCCAAATCTCTCTTCATCCATTCACCCCTGTGCCATATTCTAAGCATGAATGTGGGGCTCATAACTAACTGAAAATATCCAAACAATCATGGATGATACCAGAGTTATCTACCTACACCGTGAGGAATTTGAGTGCCTCTTAGTCTCTCAAGCTTTACCGTAATCCATGGTATGATCCAGATATCACTAGGCCCTACACCGAGACCCACTCTCTAGGCTTTACCGTACATCCCATCTCAAGACTACCAGGCCCAATGGAGGAATCCACCTCTTGGCTTTACATTATATCCCACCATTCACCAACAAGGATTCCTTGGCCCATCAAGGCACACAATCCTGGCCTTACCACAACCCACAGTTTAGCTTAGGGGTTACTGGGCCAGTGGATTTATTGTGATGCACAGTCTGGTTCAGGGACCACTAGGCCATTTGTTTGCCATTTCGGAGATCCACTCCACTCAGATTTGAATCCATCCGACAATCCATCTCAACCGAAGTATGAGAACCCATCTCATTAAGCCTATCAAGAAATGGCAAGGCTAGGCTGAAGACATTGTCACACCTGGAAAACCCATGCCATGACAGAAGACAATCACATGCAACACCATGCATGCAAAATCTAGTAAGGAAAATACACATTCAAATCGATACCTGCAAAGAATCCTGCTGCAGTTGCTTGATCCTCTTTCCTTCTTTTCCTTTCTTTCTCTAATGCTAAAGTTCTCCAAGAAAACTCTAAGTGTCGAAGAGAGATAGAATAATGAGAGAGCTCCAAAACTAAATTGACAAAAGGTTACACTTACCAAGCCCACCAACTGATCCACAAAAGCCTTTTTATTAATGAGGCCTCTATTTTCTTCATTTTCCTCCTCACATGCAACCTGTGACCTTTCACCTTCCTTATCTCCCAATTTCCATTATTTTCATAAATAAAATGCCAATTAATGCCTCTTTCCTTTCCAAAGACTTTGCCATTGCCTTTACCAATTTCCTTAGCCATAATAAACCGAAATGAATACCCACTAGGACGTTTTTCCCACCACTCAGCTTGGAATACGTGTCCCATCAACTGTGGTTTGATATATTTTTACATGGACTTTTAACCAGGGCTATTACACCATTAAAGGCACAACAACCAAATCTTCAATGGCTATCCCAAGGTAGTCCAATTTTCCTGTAACAAGTAACTGAACATCCCAAGAAATCAACCACCTAGTCTCTGGAATCCATGTCCCATAAATCAACCCATAATTCTTTTATGAAAAATATTTACATTGAAAAATGAGGTTAAGCAATTGGGGTTGTCACAAACCCCTCCCCTTGGGGGAACACCATCCTTGGTGTTCTTTACCAATATGTAACAAAAATACATGACTAAGTAATTACATACTGCTTATGGAGCTTTATATGTACAACTCTATACAATATTTACACATATATACATTTTCTTCAACTAACAAACAAAAAAGGATATGCTTCCCTCATCGAGTCATCCATTTCCCAAGTGGCTTCCTTGGGTCCAAAGTGCTTCCACTGCACTTTGACTTGCTCTATTGCTTGATTCTGGAGCATGGTGCTCCTCCGATCTAGGATGCATAGTGGCTCTAGTTGGAACTCTCCCTCTAGTTCAACTTGTAGCGCAAACCAATAAATCACATGATTATAATCATGTGCATATATTTTAGGCAAAGAAACACAGAAAAAATCATGGACTTTTATTGATTGAGGTAAGGCTAGCCTATAAGCCACTGGTCCAATCCTTTCAAGGATCTCAAAGGGCCCACAATATTGTGGTGCCAACTTGTCACATGGCCCAATCCTCAAGGAACTTTTCTTAGGTCTTATTCGCAAATAAACATGTTCCCTAAATTGGAAATCTTTATGTATCCTATGTTGGTCTGCATAATATTTATGCCTGTCTTGTGCCACCTTTAAATTATGTCTTATAATATGCATTTCCTTCAGCATATCAGGTCCGATAAGGATCATTTTCAATGAATCGTTCTAGTTGATAGGAGTATTGAAACTCCTCCCATACAGTGCCTCAAATGGGTTCATTTTCAAAGACTCTTGGTAGTCATTATTATATTCGAATTCTACATGTGGAAGTTACTCTTCCCACTTCTTTTGTTGGTTTTCCCATATGTCTATGGGTGATAAGTAATACTAAAGGCCAATTTAGTCGCCAATGCTACAAACAACTCCATCCAAAAGTTGGAAGTAAACTTAGCATCCCTATCTCAAATGATCTTTTTGGGAACTCCATGCAACCTCACAATCTCTATTATGAAAATTTGAGCTACCTCACCAACTAAGTTCGTGGATTTAACCGCCACAAAATGAGATACCTTGCTCAACTTGTCAATCACCACCATAATGACATCATGTTGTCTGGAGGTTTTTGGTAAATCGATAACGAAATCCATGGAGATCACCTCCCACTTCCATTCCTGAATGGGAATAGACTACAACAAACCTTCTATATGTTTTCACTCAGCCTTTACTTGCTGACATTCTATGCATTTAGCAACAAAATCAACCACTTCTTTCTTCAAATTCGGCCAAAAATAAAACCTTTTAATGGTTGTGAGTGTCTTTTGATATCCAGGATGGCCTGAATATGGCTTGTCATGGAACTCTCTCATGATGAGCCTCTTCAATTCCTCACTATTTGGCACATATATTCTATTCTTGAATCTAATTAGACCATCACCTGTGAGATGATACTCTTCATCCTCACTAACTTGTTGTAACTTTTCCCTTAATTGTTGATATTTTTCATCATGTTGCCTTGCATTTTTGACCCTTTCCACTAGGTCCACTTCATAAAATCTTATGGCTTCCAAGTGATTTAGTTGAATCCTTCTGCTAAGTGCATTAGTCAATTTTTTCTCTTTACCCTTTATATATTTTATTTCAAAATCAAACTTACTGAGCATGGCTAGCCATCCTGCTTGCCTTTCATTTTAACTTGGGCTAGTGAAATAAATACTTCATCCCTCCATGATTAGTTATAAGGATGAATTTTCTGCTAAGAAGATAGTGCCTCCACATATTCAACGAGTGAGTGATGTAATCCAACTATAGATCATGAGTTACATAATTTTTCTCATGTTCATTTAGATTTCAGGCTCATAGCATGTCACTTGACCTTCCTACATCAAGACTCCACCGAGCCCCTCCTTGCAGGAATCTTTGCATACCACAAAATCATTATCAAGATTTATAATCCTCAACACTAGTGCATTCATGAGCATCTGTTTCAATTTCTCAACTCTTATTGCGCACTCAACTCTCCATTAAAATTTATTTCCTTTTCTTTGCAAGGATGTGATGAGATGGCCTATCTTGAAGAGATTCCCAATGAATCTCCTGTAGTGACCTACCAATCCCATGAATGATCTGAGCTCATTCACATTCTTTGGTGTTGGCCATTCCATGGTTGATTTAACCTTCTCTAGGTCAACTGCTACTCCCTCCCTTGAGATGATATGTACCAAGTAATGAATCTATGATTGGAAGAAATTGCATTTATTAAGATTTGCATAAATCTTATTCCCCCTTAGCAATTACAATATTTTTTCCAAGTGCCTTTCATTCTCTTCTTCAGTTCTTGAATACATTAATATATGATCAACAAAAATAATGATTTTTTTTTTTTTTTTTTTCCAAATAAGGACAAAAAACACTATTCATTAGACACCTGAAAGTGGCATAGGCATTAGTAAGCCCAAATGGCACTACCACAAACTCATAGTGTCTGTATCTTGTCCTAAAAGAAATTTTATGGATATCCTCCTCTTTGATGCACACTTGATGATACCCAGACCTCAAGTCAATCTTAGAGAAGTTTGTTTCTCCTCTCAGTTGATCAATTAAGTCATCAATCTATTGCAATGGATACCGATTCTTAATAGTCAATTTGTTCAATTGTCGGTAGCCAATATAGAGTCAGAACATCCCATCCTTTTTCTTCATAAATAATATTGGGGTTCCCCATGATGACACACTTAACCATATGTAACATTTATCAAGCATTTCTTTCAACTACAACTTCAACTCAACCAGTTCATAAGTGCTTATCCTGTATGGTGCTGCTCCAGGCACCAACTCAATCGAAAAGTCTAATTGTTTGTGAGGAGGCAATATGGGAATATCCTCTGGAAACACTTCTTTGAACTGTTACAGTGTGAGATACTTATTAAGTAGTTCACTTTCTTCTTGCCCAATGCTATTACTAGCCTCTTTATCACTGGATATTTTCACAACAAACCATTTACAACCCTTCCGACAACTGCATTTATCCTACATTTCTGTGACTAGTCTAATTGAAATTGGTTTTTTTTTTTGAATTATAATATTTTCCTTTTCCCAACATCATCCAAGCATTCAATTTATTTTTCAAAACAGTCCACCTTGGTCCTATGCATGTATGGCCAATCCATGCCCAATATTATGTTATACTCACCCAATGGCAACAAGTTTAAGTGTGTTGTTGTGGGCATGCCATTGAGTTCAAATTCACATGATTTCACCCAATGACTAACTTTTCTCCTTGTCTTAATTTCCAATTGAACCAACCATGGTTCTATGTGCAATTACTTAATTGATTTGCACTTTCCCATAGGCTTTGGGTTGACATAGTTGTAGTTAAAACTAGGGCCAATGCATTGATCACACATCTTACCTTCCATCTCAATGATGGACGCTTGGTGATTTTCCTAGCGATTATCCATGACTTCCTAGATTCTGGCAAGCTCTGAGCTACGTCCCCCATTGTGCGAGTTTCCTGGGAATTATAAATCTTAGGGCCCACATTCCCTTGATTCAGGAAGTCCCCTTTCCATTGGTTTTCACCACACATCCAACACTTCAGTGGCTCTTTAAATTCATATTTTTGTTGTTTTGTTGTTGGTTGCTACATATTTCCTTTAGAATCTTGGATGGTTTTATATTGGAACCAATTCACAACAACTGGGTGCCTACTTTCCTTTTTATTAGTGACTTTATTGAGCCATTTCTTTTTATTTCTAGCATTTTCCTTGGCCTTCCAGTCGTTTTTAATCTTTGGCCTATGCCTTGCCTTCTCATAGCAATGTTTTAAATTCTTAATAGCATCATTCAACATCTAAGGTTCCAAAATCTCAATTCAATCCTTGAATATTAGAGGTAGGCCACTGATAAATTACTAGATTTTTGCCTTCTCATCTTTATGATTTGGTAGGTATCTCAACACCTCTAAGAACTCAGTGATGTATTCCTCTTCTGACACCCGTCCCATTTTGAGCTCATAACATTCATTTTCCTTATTGTCATAATACTACTTAGACAAATATTGATTCTTGAAAAGAAACTTAAATTCACTCCATGTCAATTCTTCCTCAATGTTTCCTCTAACATTCTTCATATCTTCCCGCTAGATTTCGAACTTTCCCTTCAAGTTATAGGTGGCAATATTGGCTTTCATATTTTCAAAATAATTATGAATTTGAAAAATTTCTTCATGCCCAACAACAAGGATTCTGCATATTCATATTTCTTCACATCTCCATCAAATGTGGGTGGCTTTGATTTCTTAAATTCCTCTAGCATATAATCCCTCTCTTTTCTACTTTGACGATGATGATGATGAGAGTGATGATGGTGCCTCTTAGTGGTAGAGCTGGAATATCCACCAGACTAATGCACATAGGTGCTAGTCCTTCCTTCTGGGGTACTTAGTGGTACATTCCATTTCATAGTATCTTCACTTACCTGTTTATGCCTCTTCATGGACCCACCACCATATTCCCTATTCATTTTCTCTTCTGATCTTCGAGGGCTTCCCTTGCCTCTGTGACTAGTTCCCTGCTCATAATGCTTCTGCCTCTGCAAATTTGAGAGGCTCTGCAAGAGAAATGCATTGATTTCAACTTGATTTTCCTAAGCTCTCACCAACCTTCATTATTTGCCTTAAAAATGTTGATCTCAACCCTTAGGTTTCTCAAGGTATCCAACCAATCTAAAGAGTTTTCCACTCCCCCTTTGCCAACTAATCTTTCTTCTTCATTTGATTTGGCCTCTTCATTTCCATGTTGTGACTAATCCAAGCTATACTGCACCATTCTAGTCCTCATTCCTATCTTTCACAGTATGTTTCTACTTATAATGTGCTTTAGAATCACACAAAACCATTAGTCACATAATAAATAACTCAAAAACAGGAAATCATGCCCCTGTTTCCGCTTTTACAGAGCTGTTAAACCATATACAACAAAAGCCCATGTCAGGACAACATTATCAACAACCAACAAATTATTAACACAATATATAGGCCTGCATAATCAACAAAATATATAACTGTGAGTACCACTTTAATTTATCAAAGGAAGTGAAACAAGTCATTTTTCCATTCCTACCAGTTTAACAATCACAAATCCAACATATCAAATATATACAGTCAAACAATTATACCGACTTTTAACACCTAACATTTGTTTAGTTTAAATCTAAAAATCATCATAAGGCCTTCTTGCAGAATGCTATTTTTACTTACCCCATGATAGAGCCCATCCAGTCCAAGTGTTGAGCCTGGATGCTCTAATACCACCTATAAACACCTCCACACCTTACCCTTGGTGGAAGATGTTCACATGATAATCCAATATCCCTAGTAAATAGTTAGAGAGATGGGATAATAAGATTTTTCTTTCTTCCTAGAACTAGAAATAAGTCGAATCCATTGATATCAAAGTTTGCCTTAATCCAACCTCTGGATCAGAAGTTATGATCATTTAAAATTTTGATGAAGCTTAGGGTGCCATGTCATCATCCCTACCACATGGACCCACGTTTCCAATCATCCTAGCACCACATGGAAGGTTGTAATTATATTTCGACCTACTCATTAACTTCTAGGTCCCGAATCCTCACCCCAACTATAACTCTTGGTGCACCTCCATTAATTGCCTCCGGGGTGAACCTTCCAAGGTTGAACCTCCACTATCCCCGATTCCATTTCCCTAGAAAATACTCCCGGGCTAGCCTAACTATTTCATTCAATGTGTGTATTATGATTTCTTCTGGGTCAAAATTTGGCTACCCCCAGTTCCATTTCCCCAGGAAATAATCCTGGTGTACCGCGACTATTTCTTCTTGTATGCCTCTGTTGTTCTCCTCCAGGGTCCAGCTTCTCATATCCTTGGCTACTCTTCCCTAACAACAATGCCTAGTCTTATCCCGACTATTACTTCCAATGTGCCTCCAATTCCTTCCTTCGGGAAACATAACTATGGTGTACGACATCTTCCCGCTCATCCTCTTGGCAGGAGGCATAATCAAACATTTAACCGTGCCTTTTCCATGTCCAAGAATCCTTCCAGGTTATTCATATATGGTTGATTGGCTGAGACTATAAGGTTAAATCTAGGTGTGAGGTTGCAACCACACCACTCATAGAAAAACTTCACCATCGCATGAATTAAGGAGGTTTTACCAGATCATGAGAAACACGCTCGATCTTGAATCCAATTGTTTTCCATAGAGGGTTTTCCCCCTTCCTGCACTATGTATCATTGACAAGGGAGTCTTATCTTGGCTTGGCTACGGTGGTTCGACAAACTTCTAACATTCCACCAGAATTCCATCATGACCATTAGAGTTTGCTAAGGCACCAACCGGTGCTATCCCTCCTGAGATTACCATAGGTTTCTTCTTCAAGGATCCATGGGTTTCACAAGGTACTGAGAAGGCCACAAGGAGATCGATACTCCTTGAAGATCTGCACTCGAAGGTGCTCCCTATGGCTTGCAACGACCCAACCAAAAACTCTGCGACACTTGTCAAGGATCTCTTGGACTTTTGGATATTATCATAGAATAGATGTTTATTCCTCCGAATGAGGTAACATCCCATGGAACACCATGACTATCATCAAGCATTCAAGAAATAAGCTGCAACACTGTCTCATTACCGATATGGTGCACGAATTATAGCGTCCAGTTTAAGGAGGTTCAACATCAATGCAAATGGAACAAGGATGCATTCTACTGAGACTACAAGGCTGGAAAATCAGGTCAGCCATCCCATAAGGTCACGCTCTATTCATGAGAGCTCATAGATCCTTTGAACCAAGTCTTAATTCTAATGGATGTGTATACCCATCACCAAGGCACACATTACAACAGGCTAAAGATGCCCTTCATGTAAATCACAAGTTAATAAGAATAAGGGAGGTCAAGCCTCATATGGGTTATTCCAATGCCTTTTATGTTTTGCACTGTCCATTAGTCAATTGTGTAACAATACACATTACAGACACACATTTTCCTTGTGCATAGCAACATCATTACAAACAAAATGAAAAATAAATTCATTGCCATGTAAATAATACATAGAGTACTTATCTTTTGATATTTCAGGGAAACTAAGTTAGGGACAATGACTCCACCCAACGATAGATAGCTGTAGCTAGACCTCACTTGAAACTATCATCCCTGAGGCAGATTCCAGAGACTGAGATGGCTTGCTCAAGGGATTGTGTACCATCTTCTAGTTAAAATAGGGACTCCAAAGGCTCTTCCACCTCCACCCACCAAACAAATAATAGTTAACAATTCCATAGGGAATTGAAAGTCCTGCTGCCTCCACCCTTCAACTATCCAACAACTAAAAAACTCTCCAAGGAATCCAAATTCCTCACCTCTAGCCTTCAAGGAATCCAAAGGCTTCACCTCCACCCTTGATGGTATCCAGAGGCTTCACCTGCACCCTCTAGGGAATCCATAACCTTCACCTCCACCCTTTATGGAATCCATAGGCTTCACCTCCACCCTCCATGGAATCTAGAGGCTTCACCTCCACTGTCTAGGGAATATAGAGGCTTCACTTCCACCATGAAACGCTATGGTTCCACCCATTGAGGGAATCCAAAAACCTCTATCAACTAGTCAATAAGCAAAAGGGACTCTAGAACTTCCCGCAAGGAATCCAAGAACTAAACATATACCCAGGATGTCAAGGGATTCTAGAGAAAACCCATATCCATCCTCCATCCCCCTCGGTGTCCCAAGGTTTACCCTCACCTGGAGAATCTCCTCCTATGCCCTATTGCTCAACCAGAAAACAAGACAACTCCTTTGGGAGCCCTGGAACCAACCAAAAGTGCCTCCCTGCATTCACTTCTCCACCATGATCTCCATTGCCTTCTTTCTTTATGTTCCAATGTTCTTCAGGTTCACCACACTCCTGAGTGCATGCTATCCTTCCTCTTCTTCGTTCGACTGTCCCCTCTCTATTCTCTCTCTTTTCCTTCTTGTTCACTATGCTTCTTTTATTCGCTGCATAACTTTTGACATATGACACTACTAATAGATATTTATAACCAATGGACAGTGAACCAAGTATCCCTCTACCCTTAGTTGGTTAATGCGATTTCAACAACCCATTCCTTCTTGAATGCTTTGAGCGTAGTTCAGGTCAACCTCATTTGTTGGTATGTCCTTCTTTCTTGTCAAACCTCCCAAGAGAGTATGGCTTTTGGTGTACCTTCTTGTAGTTCATGCATTTTTACATATTATTCCATTAAAGGCACAACAACTAGCCTTCAATGGTTGTCCCAAGGAAGTTCAGTTTTTCTATAATAAGTAACTGAACATCCTAAGCAAGAAACCACCTAGTCTTTGGAAATAGTGTCCCATAACTCAGCACATAATTCTTTTATGAAAAATATTTATATTGAAAAATGAGGTTAAACAATTGGGGCTGTCACATCTATGCTGATAAGAATTGAAGTTTTGGAATGGGAAACATGGGTGCAGGAAAACGCTCTTCCTTTTTCCCTATTCACTGATCAAGATAGGGTCTCATGAAGAAAAGGGGAGGGGTTAGTAGTTGTAAGAATATGCAGACAAACTCGCATAGTGGTCATCAGATGAAAAAAACATATGGTTGAAGAGATAGAGCTCAAAGTAGTGAAAATGAATGATGAAAACACAGATGATGCCTAAGCTAGTGATAAAAGGTTTTGAGTATCATTCCCTATGTGTTTATGAAAAAGGCCTTGGAATGTGTGCTTAAGCATGAATGGATAGTGGGAGGCTCAGAGGAGGATTGAACCACCTATTGCTTACTGAGTAAGTTGATAAACCACTAAGTGCTTTCTAAATAAGTTGATAAACCTCTTAGTGCCTGCTAAATAATCTAATAAACCATTTTGATTCGTACTATATGGATGATAAACCCCTTGAAAGGTTAATTTGATCCATTGTGGTGCTTTCTGGAAGAGTTGATAAACCACATGGACAGTGGACTATAGGCCCTTGTAATGCTTGCCCCGAAAACATAGCTGATAAACCACCTAGATAACAAATTTAGACTCCTGAAACTGAGTAATACCTCAAGTGGGCCTTGGGAAAATCCCATGACTGATCTTGGGACTTGGAAGCTATAACTATTGTCTCAATTTAAGAAATAAGCATTGGACACTGTGATTTGATTGGTTGAGCACCTTTTGAAAAAAGAGGGGAGGGAATTTATGATAACCATGTTTTTGTAAGATGAGAAAAAAAATGGTGAATATGACAACAAGAACCTGAGCTCTCTGTTGGTGCTAAAGTCTAGTGTTGCGTCTAAGAAATATGGGGTTTATCCTCCTTAGGGAGCGAAACAAAAAGAGAAACTATCTTAGATCCACAACCAAAGTTGATAGCCTCAAACCTATTTAATATATACTATGTATTGGTGAACCAAAGAATTCAACCAATATATATATAAAGACACAAATAATTCCACAAATCCAAGAGGGATACAAATTCCATAATGCCACAAATTAGGACCTCTCGGTTTTGTAATCTACAAATACTCGAATCCCTGCAACAACAACTCTGGACATGCAATAGGATGCAAATATCTCTGTTGCATCCTCCACAATTTTATTCCTCACTTGATTGAAGGTATTCCAATGGTGTGAGGGAGGAACATGAAGTTGTTGTGAATATTCTCAGGGATGTTGGCTTATGTTATATTGTAGATAAGGGGGGAGGGCGTTTCTGTCACATGCTGTGGTGGTGCTGTAACGTTAGATGGATCAATAAGTGGACGATGAGGCTATCACAATAATCAACCTTAGTTGACTAAAAAAACACACTCCGTTCCCATTAATGTAACATGACTACTCATAAAATGGAACTCAAATAACAACAAAAAACACTCTGCACTTCACTATCAAATGTAAATCAGTGTGGGCAGTATCCATAATCAACTTAACTCAATAAATTGGAGAAGCTCCCGAAACACATAATTAAACCAATCAATTTAACTCAATACATTGGAGAAGCTCCCGAAACCCATAATTAAACCTTAGGTGTGGTATATATATATATGATATGATATATATATATATATATATATATATAGATATAGTGAGACTCCATTCATAGGGAGTTAAAAATATTTAGCAGGGAAGGAAACACATGTGTGAATACTATGAAAAAGTCTTATATTATTCATATGTTGTAAAAATATATAGAAGTTACCTATTTATAATTATGAAGGAGGCTTAGTGTTACCTAAACATTGTGAGTAGATACATAACAACCCTATGCAACTTTACAACTCATAAAATTTAATTTCTTAGGAAAGTGCACATTGAAAAATATCAACACTAGCAGATGATACCATCCATTGATAACAAAATAGTATATTCATCTCATTTGAGATCATACTATAAAGAATGATAGGAAATAATATGATACAATACTGGTATAAATCCATCTTAATTCTAAATCTACCATGCACATAGATTGTGTAGATTACATAGCTTAAACTTGCAATTACAACACTATATTTTAGATAAAATTGACCAATAAAATAATACTTGAAAAATGGTCATGATATAGAATAGTAATACTATTCAAAATGTTTTAACCATAAAAAAATAGTTTTTTAATTGTTTTATATAATATATATGTATACATAAACGACATTGAAATATTTACTTAACATTGACATTAAAATATTTTATTTATAATTTAGATTGCATTTTTCTTTTAATTATTTTTCCTCTTTAATCATTATAATATTTTATTATGATTATTAAAACTGAAATTGATATTAAAATCAATTTGATAACATGAATATTGAAATATTTTTTTTTTAGATTTTATATTAAAATAATTTTAAAACATTTTAGAATTATATATATTTTCTTTAGGGAAATATAAAATTATAAGATATTCTTAACTTTTACTTTATGTTTCTTTAAATTAAATTGATATAAAATTATTTTACTTTATATGTACAGTTAATTATTTTATTTGTAGTTAAGAGTGAGACTAAAATATTTTTATTACATTTTCTTTAGAAAAAAACCTAAACAAACACATATTAAAAATGAAAGTAGAATTATTAATAGTTTATAATTTTTTGAATTAATGCTTACTTCCATAGGGCTATTGATAAATAACCTGGATAGTGGAATCCATCTCCTCAATGTTTGACCAAGCCTTGGTATGAATTTTTCCTTGAGAAAGTATCCCCTTAGTCTTTATATATGGCTTTAGAGTGGTTAGCGGCAAGAGAGATTGCATTGTGCTAGCCTATGGATGGGCGAAGAGTTGAAGTCCCTTCTTCAGTTGCCATCCATCTCAATATATTCAGATAAGTATAAAGCCATTCATATTTGGATTACAAGTTTTGGTAGTCTTGTGCTATTAATGATTGTTAGTATTTTCATGTGTGAATGTTTGAATGTTGCCTTTAGACTCATTTCTAGCTATTTAGGATATTGTTGTTTCAATGAATTGTAGCACCATGGAGTTGATATACTTATGATTTATAAACTTATTTTCATGCTTGGGGCTCAGTGTCTACATGGCTGAAGTTGCAGGTTCTTATTTTGTGAAAGTTGTTGTGAACTGTAAATCTATGCAAATTTACTTGTTGTTGTAGTTTGGATTGCAGCTCTAATTGTTTACTCAGAATCACCATAATAGAAAATTCCTGATAAACTCCCTAAGAGTTGATTTGCAAATTTATTTAACCTATTGGATACCAATGACCAGTTCTCAGTGATATCCTATAGAAAATTCGGCATTCGAGTTGTTGTTCCCTTGCCTTAATAACTTCCTAAAATTGCCACAATTATTCATTTCTTATTGCACGCAAGCAATCCAAGAATTCAAGGTCCAGAGATGGCACTGAGTACTCACTTGTATAGTGGATTAGATACCATCCCGGGCCAAATACCCCATGTTAATAATGTTTGTATATGGCGGTTCAGGGAATCAAGAGGTTGGTAGTGACTAACACTAAAGCGGAGGTTGGATCTCATCCGAGATCTGATCTCCCTCTTCATATTGTGTCATATCTGCTAATCCAGGGATCCGATGACAAGAATGGGAAACACCTAGGCACATACCTGATGAGTTTTGGTTTGAATTGCTCTCAAGGGTAGAATATATTTAGGTATATGGCTATTTGTGGGTGGTGAGGGGCAATGTAGAGTTGAAAGGCCAGATAAAAAAAAAACAACAAAAAATGCTAATGAGTGGGGACACAATGAACCTTGTTTTATGCTAACATGGTAGTGTCAGAGGGGCTACCACGTGGACTGCATGTGGTAGGTGCTGTACCCTACACTATATTAACATTATAGCTCACTCAAATCCAGTGATCCAGACATCCATGGGTTGCCATTGTGCAACACGAGGTTGAGGGGTTAGATTAGCCACACGATGGATATAGAGGTGAGGTAACAAGTTCTACCATGATAGTGGGTCCCATGCTGAGATGACGAGGCTATGCCACAATGTCCTGACAAGGACCACATGGGTGCTATGTGGAAGTCCATTGATGATGTGGCCTAATATCATTGGCCAAAATTTTGAAGTGCATAAATTTTAATCTAGGAGTTGTTTTGAAGTAAATTTTATATTTCTAGAAAGCTATCAATGAGATGATTGCGATGGTGTTATAAGTTGTTGGATTTAAAATCTTTGAGGAAATGAGGATTTTGTAACCCCATCTCCATAATAGACCTTAGTGGTAAGATTAAATCAACAAGTAACACCTCCCATAGCCTTAGATGGGACAAGGGGGTGGGAGAGAGTGTCATAGAGTGGTATGAGAGCCAAATTTAGCACTAAACATTTGGGACAAAGATGAGGTTTCATTACAAAGTTGTATCAGAGCTAAAGTTCAGCATTGGACCTTTGGGGAAAATTTTAGGTTCCATTACATAAGTGGAAATAGAGGATAGGTTCCACACTCATACTGAATGGGTCTAAACAAGAAATTTAGAACTCTATTATAAAATAATATTTTAAACAAAGGTTTAGTATTAGACATTTGGAAATAAAATTGAGGTAAGAGAGATGGATAAAATTAAATTGTGATTTTAATTACTAAATGTATGTTGAATATTAGACTTACAATTGATGTGGATACTAATCTTGATGAAATGATGATGTGATAATTTTCTTGTTAACCTGCACATTGACATGGGATTTGACATTGTGACCAGCTTTAGATCTGCATGCTTGAGTGTAGATATGCCAAGCTGTTGAGTGATATATATATATATATATATATATATATATATATATATATATATATATATATATATATATATATATATATATATATATATATATAGCTAACAATTGTGTGTGGAACAACACATAAGAAGACACAAATTTATAGTCGGGAAATCAAGGAATGAACAACATAATGGTACAATACAATATGGATAGATCTCAAGATAATCAGGAAGAGGACTTAGTTGGGAATAAGACAAGGGAAAATTCCCATGATTGGATGATCACCCTTAGAAGATTAAGGGATGAATTAAGAAGTTGTATGGTAGACATTGAAAGGATTGTCAAAGCTCAAGAAAAGCAAGAATAAGTGAATGAAGTGATTTTGTAGATATTATTATAGCTAGAAAGGCAAAACAACATGAGTTTAGGGCCAACTATATAGGCAAGAACAAATCCAAGCAAGCTCCATCTGAAATATGGAAATATGGAATGGATACCAATAGAGTATAAGGTCACAAGTTAAAGAAAAGACATAAATAGATGAGTGAAGACATAGTGAGAGGAGTAATTCCACATAACACTCTAGGAAAAAATGCATACAATCATGAGTAGTTATCAAGTGCTGCAGCTAGAAGAAACAACCAGTAAAGGAGGAGTGAAAAAGGTCTAATTATGGAAGAGTTCAAGAAAGAAAAACCCCTTAGCTTCTGTTTGGTCAATTTAGTGTGTTCTAAATTGCTATTTAAAATGTCAATCCGAGATTCGTAAACTGAAGAAGTGAAGTGTACTATATGTACAAGATAACCATTTCCTTAGTCTTTTGCCGTTTTTGAGTTTTTTTTTAAGTTTGTTTTTGGATTTATCTTTCCCTAATGTGTGATGGCGAAAATGAAAGTTCAGTATGGATGGTAATGGTGATTTCTACAGTGATTTTCCAAACTTAAAAGTGTTCAAAAAGAAAGCTTTAAAATAACTGTAATGAAATCAATTCTTAAGAGAAAGTAAATGTATCAAACAATGAACTAATGACAATGGCCCAGTATCCTTGCTGCTGCATGAAAAAGAAAGTAAAAAATGAACTTAAGGCAACTCAAAAACTAAAAGAAAAGTAACTAATTCACACTACTTCAACTCTTCTGATCCTTTAGCCTTCAGCTCAATCTACCTTATGGGAAGCAATCATGAACAAGTTAAGCAATATGATATCTAAATTGCAAGAAATTCAATTGCATAAAGGAAACTAATCACACTACTTCAACTCTTCTGATCCTTTACCCTTCAGCTCAATCTACCTTATGGGAAGCAATCATGAATAAGTTAAGCAATATGATATCTAAATTGCATAAAGGAAACTAATCACACTACTTCAACTCTTCTGATCCTTTACCCTTCAGCTCAATCTACCTTATGGGAAGCAATCATGAACAAGTTAAGCAATATGATAACTAAATCACACTACAATAAGTAATATTTTGATTTCTTACTAATAGAGTCACTTGACTATAGAAAGAAACCATAAACAAATGAGTAGTATGATGTCTAAGTAGCAGAAAAATAAATAAGCAAAACACAATTTGAAAAATGACAGCGCTGGAATTAATCTTCAGAAAATGAAAATTAGCAGGAAGGACAAGATGATCTCATATGTCAGAAGTTGTCAAAAAGATGAAAATTTGCCCGGGCTGCCTAAGAAAACCTGTAGAAAAGCATTGATCAGTTGACAGCTATAAGAAAACTTAAATGAAAATGTAAACAACAGTGAATTAAAAACATCAAAACAACATGTTATATACAAGCTAATGATTATGAAAGCAAAAACATAATAAAATCGAATGAGAACTATATAGGGCTTTAGTGCGCAGGGGCCCTCTACCACCTCAGTCAGTCAACGAACAGTCACTAAAACGAGCTCAGGAAAGTAGTCTTCTCATGTATTAAAGCAGCAACAAAATATGTAAAACAGAGTGCAGTGGGGTGATAATAACAACAATTCAAAAATTACATCTCCAAAAGCTTCTACACAGCGTTTATAAACGTGTTATTTATAATGAAAAAGTGTTGTAACTAACTAACTAAATCCTATGCTGTTAATTGCGTTGCCAGAGACACGTAGATCTCCTCAGCCCGAGATCTAGCGTAATGGTCATCATGTCCATTAAATCCTCGGAGTGGTAGCTGTTGGATTCAAGTTACGGGGTTGATCTCCAAGTGTGCCGATATCTCCGTGAGCTGAGGATTGTGCCATGTAAACTTTCACGTGCTCAAAACAGAGACGTGCTACCGCTAAATTCCTTGGTTGGCTTTGCCTTTGACCCTTGTTGACCGTGACCTTTTATGGATGATTTGGCTGATCTGAAGGGACACGTTCCATGTACCCATCACCTGTAGCTTGCCCATGTGGCTCGTTTCTTCATAGGACGCCTGTAGCATAGCCTTTAACAAAATGGATGCGGAAACCTGTGCTGGCTACGGAAACTGACAAGTTTCCGCAGCTGCCTGAACAAAAATCTAAACCAAACAACAGTCATAAGCATAGTTAGAAAACCATGTCAGAAGCTCTTTTTAGACTATAATGCAATGATTTAACAACTTGGTGGATGAAGTAAGTGGAAAAAGAAGGCTGAGAGGGTGTATAGGAAGGTGCAGGTTTGAGGCTCAACATACCCCCACTGTGAAGGTGTTGCATGTCCTCATGCAACCAAAATTTAGTCATTTCCCTCTAATCCATATGTTCTGAGGCTTCTGCTAGGACATCTAGCCCTCTTTTCTTCTTCTTTGGTGCTAACATCATCCTGGGTTTCCTGACTAGACATTTGAACTTGAGATTAATCAATGCTCTGCTTAACTTTTTGCACTTTTTCTTCAGTTTCCTATTTTTCTTTTGCCACAGTCCTAAATGGAGCATAGTGTTATCATGGACAATCTTATCTACCTTGCTCTGCTCTTTGAGTGCTTCATTTTCCTGTTTGATATGCCTATTTAGGACTTCTAATTCAAATACCTCCTGTTTCAAAGACTGAACTTGTGCATCTAGTGGCAGAGTGGTACTCGGTCCTGCAGCTGATTGTTCTAAGGATTCCAGGTAGTTATATACCTCTTGTTGATTAGGATCTACCTTAGGTGTCTTTCTCGGACTAAGCTCAAAATCTGGTGGAGGAGGAGGACTGCTCTCTCTTTCCGGCCGAAAAGGGCTTTCATCATGTGGAGGACTTGGTTCAATGCTTGGCTGAGCTGGAGATTTCTCAAGTGTCTCTTCACCTAAATCGATAAAGTGAGGCTGTTTTTCTTGGGTTTTACTCACCTTTCCTTTTAGCCTAGTGCTCCTCCTTAAGTATGGATTAGTACTCTTTTCTTGTGTACTCTGTTTTCCTTTTTGCTTTTTCTTTGCTATAGCAGCAGCCTGAAGATGTACTAATCTTTCTGACAGTGGTTGATAATCCTCCTCTATGGATTGCTCAGGGGATGGATAGACTTCTTGGATGGTTCTTTTGCCTTTTTCTTTCTTCTGTTTCTTATTTTTAGCTCTATCTTCTTCTTCTTTTTGGACAGTTTCTTGAGTTTCTATAGTAGGGGAGTCTTGGACTGTAGTGTTCTTTTCTCTCCTCCTACTTTTCCTTGGAATCTTTGGTGGACTACTTCCAGAGGCCTCAGATGGCTCTTGGAAGTAGTTTCTTGTCAAGAATTGCTCCCAAGTATCTTTAGTTTTCTTCAACTGGTCCTCAATAAGAATTTTTATGAGTCCATGATGGTAGAGATGAGGTTCAATGTTGCCTATGTGTTTTTGAACTGTAATACTCATCTTTTTCAAACTTAACAGCAGAAAATGAGGCAAATTAAGAGTGTGACCCTCTAGGAAATTCATCATTAGTCTAGCATGATACATATACATAGAACCAAAACGACCTTCACACGTGATAAATTTCTGGATAACTAACAGTAAACTAGACCATTCCTCGTTTAGTGCACGAACAGGGATGCCTCTTGTAAATACGGTGGTATCCATACCTTTGTTTTGTAGCATGATTCTCCATATCTAATCGTCCACACTTCTATTTTTAAACCACCTTTCACCTTCTTGAGGTAGGCCTGTGGCAGCTGCTACTGTGGCCTCAGTCACTGTGAACTTCAAGTCTCCAATCTCCACTGTTTGTCCATCAAAAGACCGTGCAAAAGCTTTGGTCACCTCCTTGTTATGGCCTTTAAACTTTTGGATAAAAAGAACCATCTGGCTTTCTTCAGCAATTCCTTAGTTTGAGGATAACCCTCCAAGTATTTCGGTCCTTCTGGGTCTGCTCTCAGTAATTTTCCCATCCTCTGTTTTAAATTTCAACTGAGAGTTCTTCTGCGTGTGAGGGTTCAGAGAAAGAAATGGCTTGGTTACAGGTTTAGGATAGAATGTAGTGGCTGCAATCGGGGTTTGGAATAAACTGTAGTGGCTGCAATCGAAAATGGAGAACAGGGAATGGAAGTACCTGAATTACCGGAGGAACAGAGGGTGAGCAGCAGTAAACAAGTTCATAAAATAAAATGCGGGTGCATGCGAGGAGTATGGTATTAATGGAGTGGTAAACGAATGGAGTAACGTCGGGATTCTTTTGAATCAGATGACTGTGTATGAAATTTTTACACGTCTCAATGGACGGCTGCGGAAAATACGGCTAAGAAGAACCGTAACAAAATAGGTCACGTCTCAAAAGTACGGGTAATAAATGAAAGTGTAGTCAGTCTTGAGTTTAAACTCGGAATAATCATGAGACCATTGGAGAAATGAATGCAAGGTGTGTGGAAATATCGTGGAATAGGAGTGGTAATGGAGCCATTGTATCAAATCATTGCACATGGTAGAACTTGTTATGGTTTGATAATTATGCGTAATTATGAATTGAATTGTTATTTGATAAAGTTTTTTGATCATACCTTTGGAAACTTTGTCATTTCTTGCTCAAGACTTCTAACCAATTGCTCTTCCTTGATGTCTTGGAGATGCCCCATGTCTTTAGCTCAATTACACCTGCATTTCATGATTATTGCACTAACAGTTGACTGTAAATTTGAAAACAGAGTGATGCTGGCTGCGGAAATCGTTTCTGGCTGCGGAAACTGCTTCTGGCTGCGGAAACGGTTTCCAGCTGCGGAAACTGAGACAACACCCACTTAACTGAACAAAGATAGTTAGAGAAGAACTAACTGAATGAAAATAGTCCTGAAAGGGACTTTTATTGATGAAATGAAATGAAAGTGAAGTGGAGTGAAGTGAAATGGAAATGAGAATGGGATGGAGGTGCAGTGAAATGGCAAATGAGATGAAGTGAAGATGGAAAGAGAAGGAGAGGGGATTTTTTTTTTTGGAAAATATAGAGTGTCAGGTGTCCCTGATTTACACTCTACATTTTCTGTATAAGACCGCCAATCTATGATTGGTTTTCAGGCTTATACGATTTTTATTTTTTAATTTTATTTATTTATTTATTTTTTTTTTCACTGAAAGAAACAAAGGCTAGGCTGATGGGGGAGAAGGATTCTTCTCCACCAACCTTATTGCAGAATTCTCTTGGAACATTTTGACAAATTCCTCTTTTGAGAGTGGATTATGATAAATTTTCAATCGGTGGCCATTCACAATGAGAGGAGTTTGAAATTCATCAATAGTCTTGATTCTTACCGCTCCATTGTTAAAGACTTTGTCAATATCATATGGCCCAAGCCAATGAGTCTGAAATTTTCCTTTGAAGTCTTTAAACTTGGAATCAAACAGTAACGCCCAATCTCCCTCTTGAAACTTTCTCTCTTTGATGTATCTGTCATGCCACTTAGCTCTTTGATGTTGAACTAGATCAGTCCTTAAAATTGCATCTTGTCTAATCTCATCTAGCTCATTCAGCTGCTCCATTATGTGCTTTTGGGCTTTTGATAGATTCATCCCCAACTGAACTGCCATCTTGAAAGTCTTGACTTGAAACTCAATGGGGAGCAGGACTTCTTTCCCATAAACAAGTTCATAGGGAGAATGTCCTGTTGTGTTCCTCCATGTAGTTCTGTAGGCCCATAAGGCTTCAGGAAGCCTTTCTGCCCAGTCTTTTCTGTGTAGATGAACAGTTTTGGTGATGGTGCTTTCAAGAACTTTGTTTGTAGACTCCACTTGGCCATTTGCTTGCGGATGGTAAGGAGTAGATTTTCTGTGCTTGATTTTGTATTCTTCCATCAGCTTCTCCATCAAGTTAGATGTAAATTGACTTCCCTGATCTGTCACAATTTCTCTTGGGACATCAAAACGAGTAAAAATATCCTCAAAAAGAAATTGAACAACTGAATTTTCAGTGGCAGAAGGCAATGATTTGGCTTCTACCCATTTAGTGACATAATCAGTGCATACCAATATACACTTCTTTTGTCTAGATGGTGGATTAATGGGTCCAATGAAATCTAAAGCCCATTTTTCAAAGGGTTCGATGAGTACCTGTGGTTGTAATGGCATTTCATTTGAAAGAGTCGGTCTCCCAACTCTTTGGTAGCTGTCACACCTTTTGACATATTGTTTTGCATCTTTGAAAAGGAAAGGCCAATAATATCCTAAAGAAAGGATTTTATAGGTTGTCCTTTTGTCAGCAAAGTGTCCACCGCATGTTTTATCATGACATGCCTTGAGGATGTCAGGCATTTCATCTTCTCGAACACATCTTCTGATCACACAATCTAGCCCTCTTTTAAACAATTCATTAGAAATCCATGAATAACTTGAACTCTCCTGAATAATTTTTCTTTTTTCACCAGGAAATAGATGTGGAGGTAGCTTCCCTGTAACCAAATAGTTAGCAATATCTGCATACCAAGGAGTCCTAGTAGTTATTGCAAACAAATATTCATCTGGAAACTTATCCTCTACTGGAGAATCTTCGTTAGTATTTTGGATTCTAGACAAGAAATCAGCTACTGTATTTTGTTTCCCTGGTCTATCCAACACAGTAATATTGAATTCTTGTAAAAGTAAGAGCCATCTTGTAACTCTGCAGTTAGTAACAGGTTTATTCATAAGATATCTAATTGCAGAATGATCAGTATGGACAAAAGTTTCATAGCCAGTTATATAGTGTCTAAACTTATTGATTGCATGAACAACAGCTAAGAACTATTTCTCAGTCACAGTATAGTTTAACTCAGTGGGAGTCAAATTTTTACTGGTGTAGTAAATGGCATAAGGAACTAAATCCTTTTGTCCCAATACAACTCCTAGAGCTGTATCTGAAGCATCTGTGGAAATATGGAAAGGAAGTTTCCAATTCGGACCTCTCAAAATGGGTGCTTCAGATATTCTTGTTTTCAAAGTTTCAAATGCAGATTGACAATCAGGGTCCCATTTGAATTCACAGTCTTTTGTAAGGAATTTGAAGAGTGGAGATGCTATTTTGGTGAAGTTTTCAATAAATCTTCTATAGTATCCAGTAAATCCAAGAAAACTTCTAACATCTTTTTGACAATTTGGAATAGGCAACTTGGAGATGACTTCAACTTTTGATCTATCAACTTTAATCCCATCTCCTGAAATATGATGTCCTAAAATAATCCCTTCAGTAAACATCATAAAGCATTTTTCATGACTTAATGATAGGTTTATTTCTTTACATCTTATAAGGACTTTTTCCAAATTCTTTAATGCCTCTTCAAACGAATTACCATAAACTGTAAAATCATCCATATAAACCTCTACACAATCATGGATTAGATCGGAAAAGATTCCTAGTACTGCCCTTTGAAATGTTGTGGGTGCATTACATAATCCAAAAGGAAGTACTCGGTAAGCAAAAGTTCCCCATGGACAAGTAAATGTGGTCTTGTCCTGATCTTCAGGTGCTACCTGAATCTGATTGTAACCACTAAAACCATCCAAAAATGAAAAATACTTTTTGCCTGCTAAAGTATCTAATACCTGATCGATAAAGGGTAAAGGAAAGTGATCCTTCAAAGTTGCTTTGTTCAATTCTCTGTAATCAATGCATACCCTCCATTTACCATTCTTTTTAGGTACTATAACCAAAGGAGAAACCCATCGGCTATCTGAAATTGGATAAATGAAGTTTACATTAAGTAACTTTTGGAGCTCTTCTTTCACTATCTCCCTAAGGTTTGGATTCATCCTTCTATGAGGTTGTCTGATTGGTCTACTATTTTCCTCAATGTAGATGTGATGAATGCAAGTCTTAGGGTCAATACCTTTCATATCAGTATATTCCCATGCAAATGCAGTAGAATGTTTTTGCAAGATTTTGGTTAGTTCTTCCTGTTGTGATCTTTCCAAATTTTTGTTGATATTCAATGTTTTTCCTGGAAAGATCTCAATGGCGGAACTACCAAATTCTTCCATAGAGAAAAGAGACATTTGTCTAGATGATAGATACTCAATGTCAGAATCTAACTGAAATTGTGTGTTGTCATATTCTGAAGATGTTTCAAAGTTTTCTAATGTGTTCAGAATTTGACTATCTTCACTAACTTCAGAAATGGTAAAGACAGGTTGTATAGTATCTTCATCATCAATCCACTCATTATCTCCTATTTCTGTAATTGCTTTTGCTGGAGGATATAGATTGAATTTCTTTGTCGAATTACCATCAGAAATATACATATCCCCAGACCTACAACTGATGAAAGCATCGACTGTGGCTAGCCAAGGTCTTCCTAAGATGAGAGGGTGTCCTCCTAAATTACTCTTGGGGGTTAAAATCATAAAATCTACTGGATATTCCCAAGAGTCTAAGGAGACTGAAATGTCTTCTAATACACCATCTGGTTTAATATTTGATCGATCTGCAAGTTGCAGTAAAGTAGGTGTAAAGAGAAGATTAGGAAGTTTCAACTGTTCCATAGTCTGTCTACTCATAATGTTGATAGCAGCCCCTAAATCAATCAAAGTATTTGGAATTTCAACCCCATTGATATGTGTTTTGACAATTGGACTACCGGGATCTACATACTTCTGCATAGTAATTTTTCCCATCATGATGTCTGCAATTTTCCCTACCAGGTGGATTCTTCTTGTGTCTCTAGGTTTCCTTCCTAGTCTTTTAAGACTCAACTCCTTTATTGTTTTTGCTAGAATATGAATCTCTCTAATGGCTTGTAACAAGGGAATCTTGATACAGACATTCTTCAATTCATCTAGAAAATCATAGTCAGGAAACAAGATTTGTTTTTCCACCCCTTTGTCAATTTGTAATATTTCAGGAAAAGGAGGTGTGGATGAAGATGCAGGTTGCTCAACTATAGGAGTTGTGGGGGTTAGCTCTTTTTCTTTTTCTTTCTGAGTGTTTGGAGTTTGAAGAGAAACTTCAAAACCCTTATTGGCTTCAAGAGATTCTTCCTCAGAAATGCTTTGATTTTGGACATCTATAGAAGGTTTATCTAGAACTCTACCAGATCTGAGTTGTACATCATTGAGAGGAACAATCATATAGGCAGGAAATTGTTGACCTTCTACCATGTAAGCATTTTGAGGGTTTTTATTATTGGGGTTTGGCAATGGCTGAGAAGGAAGTTGATTTGACTTCTGTTGGAATGGAAGCAAGAGTTGAGAATTTGGGTTTTGTTGAGAGGGTTGTTGTTGTTGAAATGGCAATGATAGTTGTGGGTTTTGATTTGGAAGTTGTGGAGCTTGTTGGTTTTGAAAATATGGAGGATATTGATAAAATTGAGCAAATCTCCCATAAGGATTTTGCATACCTTGTACCCATGACTGAAAAGGATTTTGAGGTTGGGACCAAGGTTGTTGCCAAGGATTCCAATTTGGTGGGGGTTGAAAGTTCATAGAGTTGTTAAACCCTTGATTTTGTTGTCCCTGCCAAGGTCTCCTTGCAACAAAACAGAGAGACTCAATTGTATTTGGATCTTCTTGAAAGACAGCTTTGAGCCTAGGAATTGAAGGACAATCCTTGGTCTCATGATTCTCTGAACAAATCACACATGTTTCTACAACTTTTGCATCCAAGGGACATTCCCTGAGAGCATATTTTTTCCTACATTTTGGGCAAAAGATGGCTAAAGCTTCAGCTTCTGCTTTCTGGTTATTGTGGATCTTAAGGGTGTCTAGTTGCTCACTAAGACTCCCTAAGATATCAGTTTTGAATTCATCAAGCATATTGCCAATCTCAGCCCTACTTACTGATCCAGTTGCAGATTTGTTTGCTCTAATGAGAGAAGGATCTCTAGGCCCTTTTTCAGTTTTCGATTTTCCTCTTGAGAGATGGACACACAGTTCTGCTATGTCATGAAGTGGAAGTTGAGATATGTCTCCTTTTCCCATCACGTTCAAAATATCTATCCATTCATCTCTAATGGCTTTTAATAGAAGGGCTTTCAAGGTATCCTCATCTAAGTTACTCATTTTTTCTCTTTTCAGATTGTATTGGAATCTTTCAAGTAAATCCTCCAAGTTTTCATCTTCTCTTTGTACCATTTTAAATACTTCATCCTTGTGGTTGGTAGGCATACAATAATCCAT
The DNA here is from genome assembly GCA_031772625.1 of Pinus tabuliformis. Taxonomy (NCBI): domain Eukaryota; kingdom Viridiplantae; phylum Streptophyta; class Pinopsida; order Pinales; family Pinaceae; genus Pinus; species Pinus tabuliformis. The sequence continues at coordinate 1,341,201,746 of CM062818.1, read as the reverse complement.
GTATCTATCCAGAAATGTTTGTTTCATATCATTCCAAGTCCTAATGGATTGAGTGAGTAATCCCATGAACCATTTCAAAGCAGCTCCTTTCAATGTTGAAGGAAACAGTTTGAGTTTTTGAGAGTCTTTCAGATAATCATAGGTTCGACACACGACCTCAAACTCAAATAGAAATGTTTCAGGATCTTCATTTCTTAACCCATGAAAGTTTGGGAGGACAGATGGTGAAATATTTTTCATTGTTGCTCGAGAATCCTCATCGACTATAGGGAATCCAAATGAGTTATCTCCATCCCTATTTCCCCCATTGTTACCTCTACCTCCTCCATTATTTCCTCCTCCCCCTCCTCTACCCTTACCTCTACCAAATCCATTAACTCCCTCTTCTGTCATGGTAGTTTTCTCGGAGATTTCAGAGTCCTCTGGTTCCTCTACTAATGGCGAACGAGGAGGAATTTCTCCCTCTTCTTCCTCAGATGATTCTACTTCTTCAATTACAATGTGTCTCCCTGTAGAAGAAAAGAAAGGATCTTTTCCTAATTCAGATTTGATGGATGGTGAGGAAGAGTCTCCTAACTCAACTACTGTCTCTTGAATTCCAGGAATCCTAGGGCTAGGAGTGTAGGTTGGAGATGATGGAGGTGTCTCTTGTCTATTCCTTGAGGTAGAAGGAGTTGTAAAAATCGAACTCTTTGCTCTAGCTAAAAACCTTCCCCTAGAATCTCTTGCTCTATGCATGTCATTTTTTTTTTTTTTTCTTCAAGTCGGGATAATAATTCTCTTTCTGATCTTCCAGGTCACTCTAGGTGCAAGAAGAGAACATACTCAAGAAACTATTAAACCAATAACTTTCTCTTTTCTGATCCTCCTGATCACACTAAGTGCAAGAGGAGAGCATACTTTGAGAGGTTATCAATTTTCCTTCCTTGAAATTTTCTTGTTTTTTTTTATAAAGAAATTGGCTACCTAATTTCACTTCCCCGACAATGGCGCCAAAATGTTTGGTCAATTTAGTGTGTCCTAAATTGCTATTTAAAATGTCAATCCGGGATTCGTAAAATGACGAAGTGAAGTGTACTATATGTACAAGATAACCATTTCCTTAGTCTTTTGTCGTTTTTGAGTTTTTTTTTTAGTTTGTTTTTGGATTTATCTTTCCCTAATGTGTGATGGCGAAAATGAAAGTTCAATATGGATGGTAATGGTGATTTCTACAGTGATTTTCCAAACTTAAAAGTGTTAAAAAAGAAAGCTTTAAAATAACTGTAATGAAATCAATTCTTAAGAGAAAGTAAATGTATCAAACAATGAACTAATGACAATGGCCCAGTATCCTTGCTGCTGCATGAAAAAGAAAGTAAAAAATGAACTTAAGGCAACTCAAAAACTAAAAGCAAAGTAACTAATTCACACTACTTCAACTCTTCTGATCCTTTACCCTTCAGCTCAATCTACCTTATGGGAAGCAATCATGAACAAGTTAAGCAATATGATATCTAAATTGCAAGAAATTAAATTGCATAAAGGAAACTAATCACACTACTTCAACTCTTCTGATCCTTTACCCTTCAGCTCAATCTACCTTATGGGAAGCAATCATGAATAAGTTAAGCAATATGATATCGAAATTGCATAAAGGAAACTAATCACACTACTTCAACTCTTCTGATCCTTTACCCTTCAGCTCAATCTACCTTATGGGAAGCAATCATGAACAAGTTAAGCAATATGATAACTAAATCACACTACAATAAGTAATATTCTGATTTCTTACTAATAGAGTCACTTGACTATAGAAAGAAACCATAAACAAATGAGTAGTATGATGTCTAAGTAGCAGAAAAATAAATAAGCAAAACACAATTTGAAAAATGACAGTGCTGGAATTAATCTTCAGAAAATGAAAATTAGCAGGAAGGACAAGATGATCTCATATGTCAGTAGTTGTCAAAAAGATGAAAATTTGCCCGGGCTGCCTAAGAAAACCTGTAGAAGAGCATTGATCAGCTATAAGAAAACTTAAATGAAAATGTAAACAGCAGTGAACTAAAAACGTCAAAACAACATGCTATATACAAGCTAATGATTATGAAAGCAGAAACATAATAAAATCGAATGAAAACTATACAGGGCTTTAGTGCGCAGGGGCCCTCTACCACCTCAGCCAGTCAACGAACAGTCACTAAAACGAGCTCAGGAAAGTAGTCTTCTCATGTATTGAAGCAGCAGCAAAATATGTAAAACAGAGTGCAGTGGGGTGATAATAACAACAGTTCAAAAATTACATCTCCAAAATCTTCTACACAACGTTTATCAACGCGTTATTTATAATGAAAAAGTGTTGTAACTAACTAACTAAATCCTACGCTGTTAACTGCTTTGACAGAGACACGTAGATCTCCTCAGCCCGAGATCTAGCGTAATGGTCATCATGTCCATTAAATCCTCGGAGTGGTAACTGTTGGATTCAGGTTACAGGGTTGATCTCCAGGTGTGCCGATATCTCCGTGAGCTGAGGACTGTGCCACGTAAACTTTCACGTGCTCAAAACAGAGATGTGCTACCGCTAAATTCCTTGGTTGGCTTTGCCTTTGACCCTTGTTGAAGGTGACCTTTTATGGATGATTTGGCTGATCTGAAGGGACACATTCCATGTACCCGTCACCTGTAGCTTGCCCATGTGGCTCGTTTCTTCATAGGACGCCTGTAGCATAGCCTTTAACAAAGTGGCTGCGGAAACCTGTGCTGGCTGCGGAAACTGACAAGTTTCCACAGCTGCCTGAACAAAAATCTAAACCAAACAATAGTCATAAGCATAGTTAGAAAACCATGTCAGAAGCTCTTTTCAGACTATAATGCAATGATTTAACAGCTTGGTGGATGAAGTAAGTGGAAAAAGAAGGCTGAGAGGGTGTATAGGAAGGTGCAGGTTTGAGGCTCAACAACTTCGATGGATAAATTAAGAAGGATGAAGGGGAGAAAGCCTAGCTATTGATAATGAATAAATACTTTAGAGTCCATGATTACTTTGAAAACAAGAAGGCCAAAGTATCCATTTGTAGCTTGAAGTGGAAGGTTAATATATGGTGGGAGGAATTGATAAATTCCAAGGGAATTATAGAGAAATAACTGTCACAGGGAAGGGAAGGTTTGAGAAACAATTCTATGAGAATTACCTATCTTAGAGGTACTATGACAATAAGGTTAAAGAATTCCATGAGCATAAGCTAGGGAAACTTACCATTGATGAGTATACCAATAAATTCTTAGAACTATTGAGGTATATGTGTACATCAGAGATTACAAGGTGAATATTCAAAGATATCTTAGAAGGCTATTGCAATATTATCGATACATAATTGAGTTTGATGAGCCAAGAACCTTGGGGGAGACCATTCTAAAGGCCAAGTACTGCTACAATCAGTCCAAGCAAAAGGTTGAGTTTCAAACATATTAGGCTAGTTTCAAGTGAAAATGGAAAAAATCCTTAGGATATAAACAAGAGCGGAGGAACATGAAGTTCACCACCCCTGCTAAGGGTGAGTTTTAGTAGAAATTCTCTACTACCAATAGAGATCGACCTATGACATCAACAAGAGAAGAAGTAGAGGGGTTCAAGAAAGGGCCTTTGTAGTGTTGGAAATGTGGAGAGAACCAACTATAGAAGGACTTTCATCACCAACAAACACATAGAAATAGGTTTCCGAATGTGGAAAAAACAACAATGGTGAATGATGTAGCTCAAAATGTTCATCAAATTTGTGTTGCATTGGACAATGGTAAGGCATACTGTTATCACCCCAAGAAACTCTCCTAAGTTGTATCTCAGAGATGCTCGGGAACATTACAAACTCAACAAAAAGTTGGATAAATAGTGGACGAATGAAAGAAATGCTGCATATTCAAGCCAGATAACCACTTCTACTGTGCTTAACCCCAGACATGGGTGAACACCCCCAGACTACAAGGCTTTTAACCACCAATTACTCACAGTTTTAAAGAAAATGTGATGATGGAGAACACTGATCACACCAGCAGATGCACATGACCCTGTGATGGCCAGCTACGACCAGTTAAAAGGTCTATAAATTTGTTTTCTAATATACAGATAGGATGACAGCTCTCTAGCATTAAAATAACATAAACCTGCAAACAAATTCAATGATACATGCTCAATCCTAACACAGAGGTGGGATGACAGCCTCTCTAATGCTAAACATTAACAACACATGAATAAATGAAAAACATACACAACCTGAAACAAGAAGAAGAAGTGGATAGTGAGCAATTAACAACAAAAGAAGCTTGCATTAGCTGAAAATGAAGACCAGACGCTACAGGTATCACATCAGTTACAATCTCCAGAAGTTGAACCTTATAGCAAAATAACACTCATCAACCTATTACATTCTGTCTTCTGAGTATATATAGAATTTGTTTACAAAAACACTCTACTGAGTTCCACAAGGAGGGGTCATAACTGACCACCAACCACATTTACAGTTAGATATGGGCTTCTGATACAGTTTGATTGTTTTTAATGAACAAAATGGCTCTTTCTGTACTTTGATGTCCTTCCTGAACAAGTAGAATATTGTTTGAATGAATTTCAATAACTGTTGCAGTCCTTGAACTGCTCAAGGATGGTCCTTCTCATCCTTGGCCGTGCTGTTACATGAATGCAGGTAGCTGAGGATTTAACGCGCTGCGTACCGGGTCATCTCTTCCTTCTTCGCGTGCATAAACAGGCCAAAAACACTGAAAAATACATTGAAAACAAATAAGAGCCGAGAAAGAACGCTGGTCATTGGATGGATCACACGGACGATCAAGATCTGTTGACGGGAGGCATAGACAATACCGGGACAATATCAGCCATCGGATCGCTTAAATGAACAGTGGAGATTCGATTTGAGAGGCTATCGGGCAGGTAGGCAAAAAGGAGGATCGTGGGCCATCCGATCACAGGATGGACAATCGGTCGGCTGACGGGCAGCAGAGGTGAGCATGGGTTAATGAGCGAGGAGCTGTACCGGAAGGGCGGTAAGTGGTTTCCCTGCACCGCTCTTCAGGAATGGTGGTTTATGTACATGAAGGCGCGATGCAATCGAATTAAGACAGGGGGCTGGCAGGAAACTGCTTCCCCGCAGGTTATCAGTCATGCAGGTTCGTGGAGCGGGGGGAAGCGTCAATCGCTGGATCATGGCGATGGTAATCGGACGACTGCGGGTGAATGCATACGTTTCAGGGTGATGTGACAGGCGAGGGGCGGGCCCGGCTATGATTTTTATTATATGCGTGCATTATAAAGGGTTAGGACTATAGTGTCGGGGTAAAACGAATAATAGGTTTATATATGGGGTTTAATAGAATTAAAACAAAAATGTCCAAAAGCCGTGAAAAATAGGTTAATACAAGGCTTTTGTAGTGTTTAAACAAAAGGCGCGGGCGCTGGGAAAAGGGTTTAAAGGGGTTTAAACGGGTTTTGTGAAGAGATTAAGCGGGAAACAGAGGAATGGGGAGCCATAAGGGTGCAAGCGGAGTTTGAGTAAATATGGGTTTACACAAGGTTTAGGAAGAAAATAGAGATTACAGGGTTACAAGGGTATAAATGCCAACAAAGGTGTATGGATGAAATGAACTGCTATTACCTCCCTCCTTGAAAAGATACACGACCATGGTAGTCATTTGGTCCTCCAAACACACAAATGCATAGCAGAGCTAACACTGGCTCCTTCTGGGGATGAGATCCTCCCTGTGAGGTCTCAAGAACCTGCAGACCATTTCCTTTCCAGTTGAAAACAAATTAGCCAAAATTCCTAGTGTTCCATTGGGCATGGAGTCTACTGCATCTATACTAAAACTGATAAAAACCCAATATTTACAGCTTTAAGGCGAAAGACCTTAAACAACATAAACTTTCAAAAACTGCCCATTAACTGGGCCATCAAAAACTGCTTCTCCCCCCATACTTTTCAGTATGAAGGTGTTGTTCCCTTGAACCTGTGAAATGATGAAAGGCCCTGTCCAGAAAGCATCAAATTTCCCATGATTGCCTTTCTTCTCCTTTAATGCATCCCACTTCAAAACCAAGTCACCAACCTGAAAATTATCTGTTTTTTCCTTTTTGTCAAAGGCTTCCTTGACCTTTCTCTGATGTGCTGCAGCCTTTTCAACTAGTTGTTCTCTAATCTGATGTATTTCTGCCAAATCAGTGATTCTCTTTGCCATGCATTCTTCCTCATCCTACTCTTCTTGAATGAATTTTTCCACAGGGAGAATTAATTGAATTGGGAATACAACATCAGTGCCATATACCAGCTTGAAAGGAGAATTGCCTGTGGATTTTTTAATGGTCACTCTGTCAGCCCACAGTGCATACTTGAGCTTTGAATCCCAATTCTTTTTATTGTCCTCTAACAACTTTTTTATTATCCTGATCAGACTTTTATTAGAGGATTCTGCTAGACCATTTCCTTGAGGATAATATGAGGTGGAATGAACAAGTTTAATACCCATTGAAGCACACATTTCCACCAATTCTTTTGCCCTGAAGGCTACTGCATTATCTGTTATTAATTTATGTGGACAACCAAATCTGTTGAAGATATTCTCTATCAAAAACTTCATGACCACATTATGATCAGCCTTCCTGGTAGGGACTGCTTCAATCCACTTAGTGAAATAATCAGTGGCTACTAATATCCACCTATGCTGGCCACTAGAATGTGGATTGATTTCTCTAATAAAATCCAAGCCCCACTGCTGAAAAGGTCCTTTTGCCTGAATTGGTTTTAGGGGCAGCGATTTCAACTGTTGTTTTCCTTCAAATCTTTGGCACCTGTCACAAGATTTAACAAAAACAAATACATCAGAAAATAAAGTGGGTCAATAGTACCCAGCTCTGAGAATTTTATGGGCTGTAGTTTTCCAATAATGGTGCCCTCCACACATGCTGTTATGAAACTACTGCATAACTTCTTTTGACTGTTCTTTGTCCAGACACCTTAAAAATATTCCAGATGGATCCCTCCAGTAGAGCAGATTTTTATTGATGCAATACTTTGCTGCCCTAAGTTTTAAAGTTCGGGCTTGAATTTGAGTAAATCCTGAAGGGATTTCTAGCTTCAGCAAGAAATAATTATTTCAGCATACCAATTACATGAAGTTAGGTTCTCGGCCACTGACTGATTTCTGCCTGTTTCAGCTGTTTCTTCCTCTTCTGCCTGACCGTTTTTTGCAATTGTATATAGGAAATCAATATCTAAAGACCTGCAATTTTCTTCAGCCAATAACTTGGAAAGCCCCTGACCTCTGACCAGCTTGGTGGGCTTTAGCTCTATATTAAATTCAATCATTTTTGCAATCCATTTTGCCCTTCTTCCATCAACATCAGGTTGTGTCAAGACATCTTTAATAGCAGCAGAGGGTACATATGCAACTATTTTGGAATGAAGGATATAAACTCTAAAATATTTTAAGGATTTAATAAGAGCATATGCCTATTTTTCTATAACATCATACCTCAGTTCAACATCCCTTAAATTCTTGCTGAAAAATGCCACCGGATGTTCTGAACCTTCTTCATCTACCTGCAATAAAACTGCTGGAATGGTGTCTTCAGAGGCAAAAGAAAATATATGAAACTCCTTGCTGTAATCAGGACTAATCAAAGTAGGAGCCTCCATAATAGCCTTTTTAATAGATTCAAATGATTTTCTTGTTGCATCAGTCCATCTTACCTCTGATCCTTTCTTCAACATGGAGGTCACATGCTTCACCAATTCTGCAAAATTTGGAATAAACCTCCTTACAAAATTAATTTTGCCCAAAAAGGAATGGATATCCTTCTTTGATCTCGGGACAGACAAACTCCGTATTTCCTTTACTCTTTCTGGGTCAATCTGAACACCTGCAACAGACACAACATGTCCTAACAACTTGCCTTTATTTAAAGCAAATTGAGATTTTTTGGGATTGACCGAGATTCCAAACCTCCTGCACTTTAGAAACACTTTTTTCAAATGTTGTAAATGATTTTGATGGCTTCTGGAGTAAACTATTATATCATCAAGGTAGATAAGCACAAATTTGTCCTTCTCTCCCAAAAATGCTATATCCATAGCTCTCCGAAAGGTGGCTCCAGCATTCATCAACCCAAAAGGCATTTTGGCATACATAAAGGTGCCCCAAGGAGTGGTAAATGCAGTCTTTTCTTGATCATCTGGGTGCACAACAATCTGATTAAAGCCTAAAAATCCATCCAAAAATGACATCACTTTAGCTCCTGAGACCTTTTGCAGCAAATGCTCCATCTTTGGCAGAGGATAATTGTATTTCTTGGAGCATTTGTTTAAATTTCTGAAATCAACACACAGTTTGATTTCTCCACTCTTATTCCTCACCAGCACCAAATTTGCTACCCATTTTGAATACCTGAGAGGGACAATGATCTTGGAAGCCAACAACTTTTTAATTTCTTTTTTAATTAAAGGAAGTAGCATCGGATTTATTGGTCTGAGCTTCTGTTTGAAAGGAATGGTGTCTTTCTCCAGAGGGATTTTATGCTGAATAATGCTCTTATCATATGTTTTCAGATCATTATACTCCCAGGCAAACACATCAGCAAACTACCTCATTAAATTGCAGTATTCAGCACTTTGATCAGCAGACAAATGAGTGGACAAATTCACATACCTAGGCTGACCTGGACTTCCTATATCATGCTTACAGACTGCAGATTGATCTTCTTTCTGGGCAGCCTTATAAGGCGCATCATTTTGATCAAAAAGTCTTTCAAGAGGAATCAGACCCTTAGGAATATGATTACTAAGAAGCTGGACAATGCTGTCCTTACCAATTTTATTTCTAACCTGAGACTGGGGGTTTTCTAACAAGACATCATTTTCTTGGTCAATTTGCATTTCAGAGAACTCATCAATGACTTGAAGGAACCTATTTATCTCATCATCATCATAAAAAAATTTCCAATGGTAGACATTATCAGGGAAGGAAGGTCTGTACTTCATTTGGACTTCATAAACTAATCTGGGAGGCAAAGGAGGTACAAATAGACTGGCAGAGACAACAAGGGAATCAGCAAGTTGATTTTGGGCTCTAGGAATATATGAAATACATAAATAATAAAAAAGGTCTCTGATTCTCGATACCTCATCTATGTATGCTTTCAACTTTGGGTGCTTTGCTTGAAAAGTTTTATTTATCTGCTGAATGATCAAATCAACATCTCCAAACACCTTCAGATTCTTGATTCCTCTATCTTTACCTGCATTAAGGCCCAATAGTAGAGCTTCATATTCTGCTATGTTGTTTGTGACTTGAAAAACCAGCTTAAAAGACAACTGAATGCTTTCTTTCTTTGGAGATACTAGCACCACCCCTGCTCATGCAGTCTCCCTGGAACATGCTCCATCAAAAAACATCTCCCAAATTTGACTTCCTTGCTCTTCCTGGGCCTGAACTGTTGGTTTCTTGATATGCATTGAGGTCTTATGAGATTCTTCTATTTGGAGAATACATGCTCCAAAATCAGTGTCCACTGCATATATGGGATGATTAGTAGGATCCTTCTCATCACTGATGATATATGCCAGCTATGCCTCTCTATACAATCTCCTGCTTTCTCCTCCAAACACTGGGATAGTGGCATAAGATAGATCATTCTGTAATGTCCCACCTAGTCTCTTAATCCACCCTCTGGACAACAGCATGCCAAACTTAGGAGGGACATCTGCTACCACAATATCCATCATCATACTCTTCATGGGCAGCTGAGTTAAGGTAATGGCCAGATCCTTAATCAATCCAAGACATTTCACCTTCCTTGAATCAAAAGAAAATAAATCATGATAGGGTCTAGTGATATCAAGGCCTAACTCTTCCATGACAACTTTAGGCATTAAATTGTGGTTGGCCCCTGTATCTAGCAGGCAATTGTGGAGGATTTTATCATGAATGGTCAAGGAGACATAGAAAGATGGAGAATTATTATCAGCAGGTTCAATCATAGGGCTGAGCACAATGGCAGGCTTGTCATCTTGAAAATTAACAGAGTCCGTGGAGGTTTGTTTGGCTTCTAGCTCAAGGGCTTCAAGGATAGGCTTCCTAAATATTTCACTCTTCACCAACTCTACCAGAGGCACATATATTTTCAATTTCTGAACTTCTGACTCAAAGCTGAAAGCAGAAGATGATTTATCAGAACTTTTTACCTCTTGAACTGGAGCTTTGCGAATGACTGGATTAGCTGCTGTTCTTCTCTGCTTGATATTCTGTAGTTCTATTTGGACACCAGCTCTTTGTGCAGAATTCTCTTTGACATTTTTTGCATTGGACCTGAGGTTGTATCTCTGCTACTGTTCAGTTTGTAGAACAACTTCTCTGTCCCATTCTTGGCTGTCTTGTTCTTGCAGCAATGGTTGTTCATACTCAGCCAATGTAAAAAATGCAGCGCTGCCTTTATCCTCCATGTAGTGAATTTCATCCTCATCTTCTTCAAATTGTTCCTCCTCCATGACTACATTTTGGAAAGGAGCTTTAACTTTCTGATCTTCTTTTGATTCTTCACCCCTCTGCATAATCTGTAACTACTCATTTGCTCTTCTGAAAGGATTTGGATTTCTTGGAGCAAATGTGTTCTGTTGCCTTGTTTTCCCTGAATTCTGCTCAACCTTTAGCTTAGAAATTTCAGCAGCCAATGACTCTATCATCTTAGTCATTTTGTCTAATTTAGGCTCTGAAGATGATGCAGAAGAAGTAGAAGCCTGATTCCACAAGGAGGGGTCATAACTGACCACCAACCACATTTACAATTAGATATGGGCTTCTGATACAGTTTGATTGTTTTTAATGAAAAAAATGGCTCTTTCTGTACTTTGATGTCCTTCCTGAATAGGTAGAATATTGTTTGAATGAATTTCAATAACTGTTGCAGTCCTTGAACTGCTCAAGGATGGTCCTTCTTGTCCTTGGCCATGCTGTTACATGAATGCAGGTAGCTGAGGATTTAACGCGCTGAGTACCGTGTCATCTCTTCCTTCTTCGCGCGCATAAACAGGCCGAAAACACTGAAAAATACATTGAAAACAAACAAGAGCTGAGAAAGAACACTGGCCTTTGGATGGATCACACGGACAATCAAGATCTGTTGACGGGAGGCATAGACAACACCGGTACAATATCAGCCATCGGATTGCTTAAATGAACGGTGGAGATTCGATCTGAGAGGCTATCGGGCAGGTAGGCGAAAAGGAGGATTGTGGGCCGTTCGATCATAGGATGGATGATCGGTTGGCTGACAGGCGGCAGAGGTGAGCACGGGTTAATGAGCGGGGAGCCGTACCAGAAGGGCGGTAAGCGGTTTCCCTGTACCGCTCTTCGGGAATGGTGGTTTACATAGATGAAGGCGTGATGCAATTGAATTAAGACACGTGGGCGGCGAGAAACCTCTTCCCCGCGGGTTATCAGTTGTGCAGGTTCGTGGAGCGGGGGAAAGTGTCAATCGCTGGATCATGGTGATGGTAATCGGATGGCTGTGGGTGAATGCATACATTTCGGGGTGATGTGACAGGCGAGGGGCGGGCCCGGTTATGATTTTTATTATATGCATGCGTTATAAAGGGTTAGGACTATAGTGTCGGGGTAAAACGAATAATAGGTTTATATATGTGGTTTAATAGAATTAAAACAAAAACGCCCAAAAGCCGTGAAAAATAGGTTAATACGGGGATTTTGTAGTGTTTAAACAAAACGTGCGGGCGCTGGGAAAAGGGTTTAAAGGGGTTTAAATGGGTTTTGTGAAGAGATTAAGCGGAAAACAGAGGAATGGGAAGCCATAAGGGTGGAAGCGGAGTTTGAGTAAATATGGGTTTACACAAGGTTTAGGAAGAAAATAGAGATTACGGGGTTACAAGGGTATAAATGCAAACAAAGGTGTATGGATGAAATGAACTGCTATTACCTCCCTCCTTGAAAAGATACACGGCCATGGTAGTCATTTGGTCCTCCAAACACACAAATGCATAGCAGAGCTAACACATACTATTAAGATTTAGATATTGAGATGGAAGGTATGGTCATTAACCAACCATTTTTAATTTTAATTTCCTTGAGATCTAATTTTAGTTATATAAGCTTGAATGTCATAGAGATATGTGCTCTGCGAAGGAAAAATCATGAGATACCATGACTGGTCCAATTGGACATGAGAACCAAAAGTGGTGATGAACATAGTGAAATTATGCCCCAATGAAATAAGTGACATGCCCATTATAACCACACTTAATATTTTTTCGTTGGGCTTGTATTATGTTCTAATCGACATGGATTAACTAGAAACCCGTAGGACCAAAGTAGACTACAACCAAAAGTTTCTAGAATGCCTCGATGATGAAGGAGAGGAAACACTACTTCAGGGAATAAGGAAGCATAAAAGGGTGAACCTTGTATGCAGCCCAAGTGACCAATGAATTAGAAAAAAATAAGGGAAAAATGGAAGATCACCTAGTGTTAAGGAAGTTCAACAATGTGTTCCCGAAGGAAATACCAGGATTACTACCCAGAAGATAGATTGATTTTTCCATGAATTGCTTCTAGGATCAGTGCTTGCCTCGAAATACCCTTATCACATGAGTATGCCATAGTAAGTGGAGCTGAAGTTACAACTGAAAGAAATTATATACTAGGGGTATATCAGATCCTGTATGTTTCCCTGGGGAGCCCTAGTGCCTATTTGTAAAGAATGAGGATGACACACTATGGCGGTGCATTGATTACCGATAGTTGAATAAGGAAACTGTGAAGAATAAGTACCTGCTACCTAGAATTAATGATTTGTTGGTTCAACTAAGAGGGACTATGATATTCTAAAAAAAATATCTAAGGTTGAGCTACCATCAAATTCGAATTAAGGATGAATACATCCACGAGGTATCCTTTGGGACCAGAAATGGACATTATGAGTTTCTGGTGGTGCCATATGGACTCAAAAATTCCCCCACCACATTTATGTGTTTGATCAATAATGTCCTCATCCCATATTTGGAAAAATTTGTATTGGTTTTTGTGGATGGCATCTTGGTCTACTAAAAAACTATGGAAGAGCATGAAGAGCATTTGGAAGATGTATTGCAATCGCTAAGTGAGCACAAGCTCTATGAAAATCTCAACAAGTGTGATTTCTTTCAATCATAAATTTATTACTTGAGACATATCATTTCCGGGCAAGGAGTGACAATGGATCTCGAGAAGGTCAAGGCCATCATGGAGTGGCATACTCCCAGAAATGTCACAGAAGTTATATCTTTTATCGGATTGGCTGGATATTACTAGAGGTTCATTTGAGATTGAACAAATATTGGGCATCCCATCATAACTTCACAAAAGAAAGGGATAAAGTTTCAATGGATATAATAGTGTACACCTAGCTTTGAGAAACTTAAGCATATGCTCACACATGCACCTATCTTGAGAATAACTAATTTAGGGAAGGATTGATCATTTTGCAAAAATGTGTGCAAGGAAGGACTGGTGGGGTCTTGACACAAGAGGGGCACACGGTTTATTATAAATCAAGAAAAACTAAATGAACAAGAAAATAAATATGTCACTCATGACTTGTAGCTTCTAGTGATATAGTACACATATTGAAAATGTAAAGGCACTACTTACTTAGAAGGAAGTTTGTGTTGATGTCAGATCATGGAGGGGTGAGATACTTGTTTGAATAGCCCAAGTTAAATGCAAGACAAGCCATATGGTTGGCGTTTATTAGCAAGTTTGACTTTGAGATAAACCACATTAAGGAAAATGATAACAAGGTAACATGTGAACTTGGTAGAAGTCTACAAGTGGCTCAATTGGTAGGTATAAGCACTTGTGAAGTTGACATCAAGGAAAATATCAAAGAGGCATTACTACATGATGAGGATTATCAACATGTCAAGGAATGGTTGTAGTAGGATCCAAAAGGATCGGTGAGCAAGCATTACACTCAATAATGATGTCATGTTGAAGTTCAATGATAGATGGTATGTTCCTTGCATGGGTGAATTAAATAAGCTCATATTGGACAAGTTTCATAAAATATCTCTTTTAAGTCATATTGGTTATAAGAAAATCATAACCATGAAGAAAATGTATCATCGAACAAACATGAAAAATGAAGTTGTTGGTTACATTGTTAGGTGCTTGGAATGTAAACAAGTTAAAGTGGAATTTAGACACCTAACAAGATTACTACAATATATCTCAATTTTTGACTGGAAGTGGGAAGTTATATATATGGAATTCATCATAGGATTTCCAAGAATTTCTAAGCAACATGATGCCATAATGGTGGTAGTGGAAAAGTTGAGCAAGGAAACTCACTTTATAGTTGTCAAGTTCACCCATAAAGCCATTGACATAACTCATATATTCATGAAGTAGATATTTAGATTACATGGCATACCCAACACGATATTTTTCTAATTGGGATGCCAAATTCACTTCAAATTTATGGAAAGCATTGTTTGTTGGTTTTGGAACCTAGCCATATTTTAGTATGAAATATCATCGTCAGACTCATGGAAAAATTGAAAGAATGAACAAAGTATTAGAGGACATGCTAAGGATGTATATCCTGCATCAACCAAAAAGGTGGGAAGTATTCTTTCCTTTAGTAAGAATTACATGCAACAATGGGTACCAAGAGTCACTAAAGATGATCCCCTTCAAGGATGTGTATGGTAGAAAATGTAACACTTCCATTAACTAGAATGATCTAGTGAACAAGGTGCTTCTTTGACTAGATATTCTAAAGGAAATAGAGCAAGTAATTAATATCATGTAGAAAATAAAGGCAACCCAAGATAGGAAAAATAGATATGTAGATAAAAAAAGTAGACACAATGGATTTCGAGTGAGAGAGCATATATATCTCCACATCAGACCAAGGAAGATCTCATTGAGAGTGGGGTCTTGTGCTAAGTTGGCACCAAAATTTTGTGGGCCATTTCATACTTTGGAAAGAGTGGGTCCAATGAATTATAGATTGGCCTTGCCACCCACAGTGAAAGAACATGATGTTTTCACATTTAGTTGCTTAACCATTATGCAACCTGGATCACAGGCATATGACACTCCATAATCAAGTAATAGAGTAGATCAAGGTGTAATGGAAGCACTTTGGAATCGATGAAGCCACTCATGAAATGGAAAATCAAATTTTAGGTTTTAACCCTATATAGAAATTACCTGCAAACTAATTCTTAAAAACATAAAAATATACAATGGCAAGAACAAAATAAATATACATAGAGATTTTCTCCTAGAACCCAAACCAAGAAAACCAGATTTATCTTTCATTATATTCCTTTAAATGTTACAATACATTACATACATGCCGAAGCATCCACAAACCCCAATCCATTAACCTTGGAATAGAACATAACCATAGTTCCCTTGAATGGATCTACAAAATACCATGGGAAAAACCATCATCTCCAAAACCATGCATAAAACCATTGGTGGGTCTGCCTAACCATTATTGGGTTTGCATATTTTTTTTTTCTCAGGGCACTTCCCTAGACTTCATGTTGTGGGGGGGGGGCTACCGCCCCCTATGACCCCCACGCTGTGCCCGACACAACGTAACAATGCATGAAGCTAGTTGTGGAAATAATATAACACATACCCAACACAAATGAGGGTAGTATACTTGATTTCATTTACTATCTAAACCAATGTAAGAGCTATAAATATAAAATGAAATAATTGTAATTTTATTCCATGTATATAGAGCACTGAGGACATGTTCCCTTAAGGGGGTAGCGTTTATAATATCCCTTTTCACTGCACCACATGATTGTAAATATCCCTGTGTAAATTTTTGGATGTGTAAATATTAAGTGAAAATGAATTGATGGTTGGCTAAATGAAGAGACACAGATCCAACACTATCAGGGGAAGGTTGCATGGATTTCTTGGATTGTGAGTGGAATGCCATGGGCAGACCACACCCATCTTATTTATTTCCATTACCTGTCATAATGACCATGGCGCTGCTTGCACTAATATGCATTGAAGTTTTATAATGGGCAACATGGTGCAAGACAACACCCATCCTTGTTACATCCTTGCAGATTGAGACACGAAATGAGTGTCTTAGGAGGAAAAGGGGAAGGGTCAACAGTTGCAAGAGGATGTAGAAGAAATCAAGCAATGGACAACAAGCGAAGAAAAACATTTAGTTGAAGAGATAGATTTGGGAGAAACTAAAAATATTGATGAAACTTAGATGGTCCTTGAGCTAGTGCTGAGAGAGTTGGGGTGTCATTCTTTGTGTGGTGATGATGAAGGCCCTGGAATATGTGCTAAAGCCTAAGTGGCTAATGGGAGGCTCTCTGGAGGATTGAACCTCTTAGTGCTTGTTGAGTAAGTTGATAAACCATTAATTGCTTTTTGAATAAGCTAATAAACCACTTAATGTTTACTAAATAAGATGATAAACCACTCGGGTTCTCATTACATGGCTAATAAACCACTTGATAGGGTAAGCTGAGCCATTGTGATGCTCACTAGAAGAGTTGATAAACCATCTGGATAATGGTTACATGCTCTTGCAATTCTTGCCATAAAAACACACACGATAAACACCTAGGTAGTGGATTAAGACTCTTGGAACTAAGACTGCGCATTGGGTGAAGCCCGTGATTGATATCAGAGAGTAAGAGATTCAATTTGTGCTTACTGCTAGAGAGAAGTTGATAAACCACTTGGATAGTGGAATGTATCTTATAATTGTTTTACCAAGCCTTGGTGTGAATTTCCCTTGCTTAATTATCCCCTCAGACTTTCGATCTAGCTTGAGGGTTGTCAGTGGCAAGAGAGATTGTTGTGTGTCTAATGTATGTTTCGTTGGAGGGTTATTGTCCCTCTTTAGTTTCCACACATCTCAATATATTCAGATAAGTATAGAGTCATGCATATTTGGATTACATATTTTGATATCCTTGTGCTATTAATTATTGGTAATATAATATGTTATATTCATGTGTGAATGCATGAATGTTGTCATTACACTCACTACTAGCTATATGATACATTGTGGTTTCAATGAATGATAGCACCAAGTTCTTGTTACCATATTTATGATTATAAGCTATTTTATTGCTTGGGGATGAGTGTCTTCATGGCTGAAGTTGCAAGTTCTTATTTTGTGAATCTTTTTGCGAACTGTAAATATCTACAAATTTACTTGTTTCTATTGTTTGGATTATAATCCAATTGTTTACTCATAATTCACCATAATAAGAAATCCCTGATAAAATCCATAAGAGTTGAATTGTAGATTTGTTTAACCAGTTTGAGGCAAATGACTAGGCCTCGGTAATCTCCTGTAGAAAATTTGGCATTCAGGTTATTGTTCCCTTACCCTAAAAACTTCATAAGATTTCCATAATTCTCTATTTCTTATTGCATCAGAGAAATCCAAGAATATGAGGTCTAGAGCTGACATGAAGTACTCACTTGTGTAGCATTCTAAATACCGTCTAGGTCTAGATACCCCACATTAATAATTTTCTTATCTGGTGATTCAGGAAATCTGGAGATTAGTTGTCGCCAACACTTAAGCATAGGCTAAGTCTCATATGGGACCAAATCTCTCTCTTCTTATGTTGAAGTATACACCAATCTAGGGATTTGGTGGTAGATGGAGGCAACACCTAGGCACATAAATGAATGGGTGTCAGGATGGATTGCTATTCAGAGCAAAGTGGATCTGTGGAATCAACTATTTGAGGGTGGTGAGGGACAATGTAGAGTTAAATGGTCTAGATGGGCATTAGCCAGATACAATGACATACCAACAAAAGACACTAAGGAGTGGGGATCTAATGGATCCCATTTTAATATGACATGGTAGTGCCATGAGGGCCACCACATGTACGCCATGTGGTAGGTGGTGGGACCCACACTAGATTAACGTTATAGCTCACTCATATCTAGTGATCTGACCATCTGAGGGTATCGAGTTGCAACACGAGGTTGAGGGTCTCGATGAGCTACATGTTGGAAATAAAAATGAGGTAAAAAGTTCCGTCATGGAAGTGAGTCCCACACTGAGATGATAGGCCTATGCCATGGGGGTCTAACAAGGACCACGTGGGTTCTATGTGGAAGTCCACTCATGACGTGGCCTAATATCATTGGCCAAACTTCTAAAGGGCATAACCTTCAATCTAAGAGTTGGTTTGAAGTAAATTTTTTATCACCGGAAAGATCTCAACAAGCTTATCACAATGGTGATGAATGTTGTGAGATTTGAAATCTTTGAGGAAAGGAGGTTTTTGTAACCCCATCTCCATAAAAAATCTTGGGGGTTGGGTTATAGAAAAAAGTAACACCTCCAACAACTCAATATGGGAAAATGGGGCAGAAGGGAGTGTTACACATTCACACATAATGATTACACAATTTTGGTGTAGGTGGCATAATTTGTAATACAAAAAAGTTTCAGTTTCATGCATGGAGAAAGTTCTATATTCTAACTCAAGAGTATTCAATTTAGGTTAGCATGTTTGCATGACACATTATCGCAATTTAGCACTTGATCACAATCATTTCTTATCTTCAAACAACTCCAATCTTTAAAAAAGGTACAATTATAACACTGGTTTCCATAATCGTTCATACAAATGTTGATAATTATTCATTGATTTGAGCGATTTTATGCCAATACTTTCCTAGTTGGTGGAAAATAAAATTTCCAATCATATGGTGGTTCTTCATGGCATTTTCAATGCTTTTTGAAGTTGATGCTTGAAATTATCCTAGGATTCCCCTTCTCAAATCATAAAGAGCCTTTATATTATTGTGGCCCTTAAGGGGAAGGGCATCAAGATTAATTTATACTGAAAATGCGCTTGAATACCAAAATGTGGAATCCTTGTTAATGTAATGTATCCAATCACCTAATTAAATTGTAATCAATATTATTAAATAGAATTCATAGACAATTGGAATACAGTAGTATAATTAATTTTACCCATGACAAATTCATCAACAACTATGGATACATTCAACCATCTCAAATTTGAAACATAAAACATGATTAAACATGAATTATTATAGCTAATACATGGATAATTATAAAAGCATACATGTATAGTCAATTTCCCCATAAGACAATTACATATTCTTAATTATTCTAGCCTCTTTTGAGATATCCACAATGCCCATTATATCCATTATAGCTGAGTATCAGTACAAAATAGAGGCATATATTCTATCTACATTAAAAATACTATTGTAATGGTATTTACAATTAGCGTATAAATAAATAATAGACAAGCGATAATTTAATTCCTAAGCTAATAATAATTTCAGTCTTGTATCTTCATCAAATAAGCACTTATTACTCATTTATAGTTGCAACCACAATAATTAGCCATCAAAATATAATTAATAAGACTAAATACTTATCAAATAAGAATCACACTTGGGGAGATAGTTCCATGGGATCCTTTTCCCTCCTAGTGAGCACTAATTGAAGCAGGTACTACCATCATGCTAGGAAATGAAACAAGGGAAAATTTACTAGCTATCACACTGACTTCCTCACTCAATCTCTCATCTAAAAATCTCAACAAGTGAAGTAACATTTCAACCCATTCATTTTATAACATCTATCACACTCACTAGCCTCTCTTTCCCCCTCACATAAGGAATGGGATGCCCTTCACTGACAAATAATTCACCAATATATCCTACTTTCCTCCAGTGCTACAACACAAACTAGTGAGTAAATATTATTTCTAGAAACCAAGGAATCTCAATTGTAACTTTTGCCCATGAATCAACCATGAAAATTATATCCATTCACAAGAGAAAATGGTAGCAATCTATCATTCATGGAAGCATGCATACTATAGCAATAACATTCCAACATATCCCACATTAACATCTTGACATATGTGAATGATAAAATGAAATAATGCTTTTCCCCAAGTTTAAGAAAATACTCCTAGAAAGTCTTGCATGCATACTAAGGTTTCATGGGAAACATGTGGTCATCTAATAAGCTCAGTAAAAATAACGTATGTGACATAAGATAAGAATTATGAGGAGGACAATGGAGCTAGACACTCGACTTCATTAATAAAATAACATTTATTAGACTGATTGTTATTTCCCCTCTTGTTGGTTCATTTTCCCCATGGTCCTCTTACGGGGATACAATATGACACCTATATTCCACTTCTTGTACCCCAAAGGCCTACTTGGAAGGATTTGCATATAGTTTATTCTCTTCTAATATTGTTAAGACCCTGCCAACATGTTGTACATGCTCTTCCCAAGATTTGTTGTAGATTAGTATGTCATAAAAAATACGAACCTAATTTTTTTAAGAAAGGGTTTGAAAATATAATTCATCAAGATTTTAAATGTTGAAGGTGCATTTTTAAATCCAAATGGCATAACAAAAAACTCATAATGACCTTCATGTGATCTAAAGGTTGTTTTGGGAATGTCTTCTTACCTCATTCTAATTTTATGATATAAACAATGCTTTTCCCCAAGTTTAAGAAAATACTTCTAGAAAGTCTTGCATGCATACTAAGGTTTCATGGGAAACATGTGGTCATCTAATAAGCTCAATAAAAATAACATATGTGACATAAGATAAAAATTATGGGGAGGACAGTGGAGCTAGACACTCGACTTCATTAATAAAATAACATTTATTAGACTCATTGTTATTTCCCCTCTTGTTGGTTCATTTTCCCCATGGTCCTCTTACAGGGATACAATATGACACCTATATTCCACTTCTTGTACCCCAAAGGCCTACTTGGAAGGATTTGCATATAGTTTATTCTCTTCTAATATTGTTAAGACCCTGCCAACATGTTGTACATGCTCTTCCCAAGATTTGTTGTAGATTAGTATGTCATAAAAAAATACGAACCTAATTTTTTTAAGAAAGGGTTTGAAAATATAATTCATCAAGCTTTTAAATGTTGGAGGTGCATTTGTAAATCCAAATGGCATAACAAAAAGCTCATAATGACCTTCATGTGATCTAAAGGTTGTTTTGGGAATGTCTTCTTACCTCATTCTAATTTGACGATATCCAAAATGAAGGTATAAATTAGTAAAGAAAATTTCTCCATGCAATTCATCTAATAATCCATCAATAACAAGAATATGAAACTTATATTCGATTATAATTTTGTTGAGTTGTCTGTAAGGCTAGACACATACACCATGAACCATCATTTTTGATAACCATCACCACTAGTGAAGATAAATCACTTTGACTAGGTTGAATGATGCCAACCTATGCATGAAAATATATTGTTGGAGTAGCCTCTTCTAGCTATAGATATTATGATAGTTCCGCTTTTTGATCTTCTTCATCTTCACAGTTTATGTAGAATAAATTTTTCTCACTACATTGTGCCACTTACTCTACTAGTTGTCACAATTTAAATTCAATCCATTTTCTCTTCTTTCATCCATTTGATGAGGTATAAACCTTATTGGTTTACGAGAGGAAGCATGATTTTATTTATAGTTATTGGTGATCGATTTACTAGTGTCCATACTTTTACTTTCAACTATCATGCTCTATAGATTTACATTCAAAGAGATGCACCCCATGTTGAATGCTTTCCTTTAAAGTTTCAATAAATGGGTCTAACAAATTATCTCGTGAAATGTTCTTTACCATAACACTCAACTTTTGGAATTATTGAATGTACTATGAAACACGACCTTTTTGAAAAATATATACAAATCGATTAAATAATGTATTATTCTTAATATCTCTATAATGCACTATCAATTCCTTTGTAAAAATGGACCAAGATATAACATAATCCTTTTTTGTTTCACAAATCCATTAATACCATGTATGTTGATCTTGTTCAAAAAACATGGTTGCAATATTTACCTTTTGTAAGACTTCCACTTGATGTAGATCAAAGAATTTCTCCATCTAGAATATCCATGTTGGGTCAAAGCATGGACCTAGGTTACACTTTTTGGCAAGAGAGGGTGAAATTAGGTGAAAAAGATGGCTTGAATGAGCCATTTTTAAGCACTCGATCGAGCTCCTTGAGCGCTAAAAAAAAAACTTGATCGAGAATTAAAACTAACCCTCGATCAAGCTCCTATGTAACCCCAGGTTAGGAATTCAGGCTCGATCGAGCCCTAAAGCTCAATTGAGCCTTAAAGATGAAAATTTTAAAATTTATGTAAATATCAATAATGATATGCAAACTTTAAAATTGTAAGTATGTGATAGTTTAAAAAAACACCAATTTAATTACTAATTACATTTGAATAGGTAATTAACAATGGTGTGGATTAATTTCTCATTACCTCTTTAGGGTTTTGGTGTATAGATTTGAAAAAGGATTCTATCCCACTTGCAATTGAAATTGGAACAATTAATAAACGATGAGCCACGATCCCCTTGGTCATAATCATATCTATTAAAATCACACACACACACACACACACACACACACACACACACATATATATATAATGCAGTAATATCCGCTTGTTTAAGGAAAGAAATGAGTGCAATAATAATTAACGTAGTTGTAAGTTATAATTAATATAGATGTAATGGATGCAATGGTATCTGCGGTTATAAATCTCTCTCACCCTATAAAATGTGATTGCACTCAATTCTCTCAGTCTGCACAAGTCCGAAGTATATATATAAATTTTTACTCATGACTTAGATTTGCAATATATATTTTTAAAATAATAAAAATATAAAGAAACCATAAATTTTAAAATATTATTTGACTAATTTGAATTTGAGTAATCTAGATTTAAATGTGTGTATGAAATTATTTTTAAAATAATAATATTATAAAATTTATAAAAATTTAAAGTAATGATTTGAAAAAATATAATATATGATTTTTTTTAATGATTAATGAGTAATCTGCTATAGAATCTTTATAATTAGTGTTTAATTTTGTATTATACTGTGAACATATTTCAAGTTGACTGGATGGTGACAAATTCATAAATGTTAGTGAGAAATAGTTTAGTTTAGTTTGTTGTTTTTATTTATTTATTTATTATAATTTGATTTATTTTTATTGAAAATTTCTACATAAAAAAATTATAAAATGATTAAGTATAAAAACATGCTATATTTAAAATCAAAACAATAAACAAATTATCATTTTTAAGAATTTCAAAATTGAAAAAGCAAAGTTAAAACTTTTTATAGAAAGTTATCTATATATTATTATAATTATTTTTTTGATAAAATAAAATAAAATTTGGATTTATAGTTAAGGAAAATTAGAGTTTGGAATATATTTGAATATTTATAAAAAATATTTTTGTGGAATAAATAAATTTATAATTCGCTTAAATACAAGCATTGAGAGGCTTTGTTTTTTCTATAGATAATTATGATAGCTCGATCGAGCCTCTATCTCGAATGGGCCTCTGTTTAACCATGTTAAGGGTTCGATCAAGGGTTTAACCCTTGATCCTTGATCTATCTATTTGAAATTTTATTTCAAACACTCGATTGAGCATTTTAAGTGCTCGATTGAGGGCCCAAAAATAGAGTTTTAGCTCCTCTTCTGCATATTTCTATGCAACACCATTTTGTACCTTATCACACTCCAAGCATAATTTGTCCTTAAGTGGTGGAGTTGATCATGTTGGATTCAAGAAGGAATCCTCTGTCCAATGGCATATGAATTTGACATTTTTGAATTTATATGGTATTTTTTTATCTAATTTCTTTTAAACATAATGCTTGAAACCTTTTTGGACAGTTTCAAAGGAGCTGGATAAAAAATAAATGACATAAAATATAAAAAATTCAAAATATTCAAAAAATACAAATATCTTCGTTTACCAGTCCTCTTCAAAGGGTACTCTTGGTTTTTGAATTTATTTAAATAATAGAAAATATTCTTACGCAAAAACATTTGTCTACAAAATTCAATTGAAATATTACGTCACCAAATTTGAAAAATAATAAAAAATATAATTTTGCATACAAAATAAAAATTTAATATCAAAAACTTAGTTCTCTTTGTGTAGATCATGCTCACTTAGAATAAGTTATGCTACGTGAACACATGAATACCTCTTCAGATTTGCGAAAATTTGCAAGGATAAGAATTTCATTTAATGTAAAATTGACATATTATACGACATTAATTTTTTTTGCAAAAAATATCATTAGGACAACAACATAATTCACCACAGATTGTCTTTTTACTCCAAATCAAAATATCATATGAACTTTGAGGTATTCAATTCGATAAAAGAGTAAAATTTTGAAATTTCATCACCACATTTAGCCCAAAAGTGTAGCCCATATTCATGCATTTACCCTGTTATAAGATCATTACTGTCAAACTTCCTCATATCGATCTTCAGAATGTGGTAGTTTCTTGGTGTTGACTTGATGATGAGAATATTGAAGTGAAAAACATGATTATGGTTATGTGATTCAATATTTGTGCTCTCCAATTGTGATAAAATATTCCCCATATGTGATTAGGTCTCAAAATCCTACTTCTACTTATGTTCATGATTTTCTTGGATCTCCATATATCTTTTAGGAATATTCTATAATAATAAATTTTTTATTTCTTCCTTGTTTTTATTTTTTGTATTTCTTCCTTGTTTTCAGCCATGGACTTTTTTATTTCTTCCTTGAAATTTTATTGTTTTCCTTCCTTGGTTTCCTCCATTTTTGTTCCACTTTCTTTACTATTCCTTGCATTTGTGACAACTAATCTTCTAACTTGGTTACACGATAATGGATATATTCTATTTCTTCGAGGCATGGATGAGCCTTTAGGAGGTTTAATTGGTGTAATATCTTTCTTGGAGGAATAATGATAATATTCCTCTTTAGCACAAATTTCAATCACCCAAAAAAAATTAGGTCTTCTAATCATGAAAAGTTATGTCACTTGTAAGTTATATACTGTTAAAACCTTAATTCAGAGAATGTTGGCTTGATGGGCCCTGACCCAGGTTCAACGTTAAGCAGCTAAGAAAATCCCTACACTACTGGCCCTTTCGGCATTAATCTGCGGAGCGCAAACTGAAGTCTCACCTGAAGCAGTATGGGGGGATGCAGGAACCAAGTTTCCGCACCCTGAGATGGTTGTGATGTTGGTTTTTAGACCTTTACTCTGCCTTCGCGCATATCGATAAGCCCTTTAGGGCTTATCAATGTACTTCTCTTATTTGTCCTTGGAGCCTCTGTGAAAGTCTCCGGTCGTCCTTCACGGACCCTAAATAGATAGATCAGGTGCTTACATGCTTCTGTAATTAGTCTTACTTCTGTGTCTACCCAGATTAGCTTAAGTATTGGTTAAATTTAACATGTATTATGGTTATCTTTGCGTAAACATATATTCTTACTTGCATTCATATGGAAAAGTGAATACATAGGTTTGCACATCCATATAGCATTAATTCATAACCCCAATATTCAACATAGAATAATCGCAACATTTATAACAGAAGTAAAATAACACATACACAGATGGAAAGTACATAGTGATTTTAGAATACTTCTCTTTATTGATGATTCAGATTCCCAATACAAACTCTATCCGCCCTGTGCACACAACTGCAGGGGTCCACACACTTAGCTGCAGACTTCTACCCTAGGCCTTTGTGCACTCAGCTGCAGAGCCTCTTCCTACGCTAAGACTCTCACTCTTAGCTCTTTACAGACTCATCAAATACTTATACTTCACTTTTTCTTCTACTCTACTCCCCTAGACTCCTCTTAAGACCTCCTTTTTATACAATCCCATGGTCCGTGGACCAAGGGCAGATCTCCAAAACTGACACAATCTATCTAGACTAAGGGTGGAAAACCATTTTTGACTTTAGATATCTTTGCGCTCCACGACCATAAAATGCGAAGACTTTACATTTCTTTATACAACTTCGGGCCTTCTGCCCCAAAACTTGGGTTTTTAACTCCAAAATTGACCCCTAGGGGACCTGTTCCCAATAGGCCCCCAACACAAACATGGTGACTCGCCCTCGAGTCACTCGACTGGTGCGGAGATCTTGTTGCAAAGACCTCCCAGCTCGACTTAGACAACTACTACCTCGGCGGTGCATTATGTTTCTACCTGCTTCATCTCCTTGACCAACTGCTCTCTCCCTAACCCTGTGCTGTCGGACTTAATCTTTTGCTGAGTCTCCTGCAGACTAGCCAACTTGCCTTCAATAGTGGTCATGATCAAGTAGGCCTCATCCAACCAAGGCTTCAAGCAAGCCTTCAACACGACTTCCTTGTGCTGAGCTGCATCTACCTGCTCTTTCAACGCCTTGGCCTCCTGCAGCTTAGCTAACCTCTGCGTGATGGCGACAGTGCACGCTGTCACTTTGACTTCGTCGTAGTGTTGCTGCAATGTTCATGCTTTTGTTTCCAGTCGTTGTACTGTAGGATCTTCTTACAGGCAGGTGACTACCACGAATGATTGCTCGAAGAGCATTGTACAGTCCTTGACTGCGCTCTCCACCACTGCTACTGCGTCTTTCATAGCGGTCTCGTGCTGCTCTCTAATATCTAGCAGAGTCAAAGCCTGGGCCTTCAACTATAATTCTACAATTTTGAGGTTTAGCTCGAGCTGAACCTTTGCAAACTCTGTGTAGGTTTTAACTTTGTACAGAAATTACCTGCATACAAATTATAAAACACAGAAAATAAACAATGCAAGAGCATAACACATAAAACACATATACACAGACATTTTCCCCTCGATCCCAAAACTAGGACTACCAGCTTGATTTTTCATTATTTTCCTTTCAATGTTACAATACATATTTATACATGCCGAATCATCCAATACCATGGGCCGAAAACCATCGCGTCCAAAACCATGGACCGAAAACCATTGCGTCCAAAACCATGTGCAAAAATCATGCACAAAACCATAGGTAGGTCCACCCAACCTAATATAGGGTCCAAAAAACAAAATTTTCCAGGGCGTTGCCCCAGACCCCATAGAGGGGGGTTACCTGCACCCCTTAAACCCCCTGTGACCCCCCCACTACGCAATCTGCACAACGAGGGGGGAGGGGGGGGAATCCGTCCCCCCTCTAACCCCCCGGTTAACTACGTGGGCTAGTCGTGGAAAGAATATAACACAACCCAACATTCTCCCACTTGTTGTTTTATTTTCACAGGGGGCCACAAAAGAGCTTAGTCATTTATCCAGCCCTGCAATGCCCATTGTTTCTCTACACCAAGAGAAATTCTCAGAGCTCACAAAATTTTCCAATGCATCTGCAATATTCTTCCAAGTGTCCACCTTTACTAGCAACACCTTTTTTTCTTCTATCATATCCCTCACAAAGTGATACTGAACATCAATGTGCTTTGTCTTTGAATGATATGCATGGTTATTTTCCAAGAAAATTGCACTTTGGCTATCACAGTCTATCCTTATAGCTCCCTATACTAACCCCATATTTGAACACAATCTCTGCAACCAAACTGCTTCCTTGCTTGCATGAGTGGCTACCATGTATTCTGCCTCTGTAGTTGATGGTGCCACTACAAATTATTTCTTACTCATCCAACTGACTGCACCTCCAAATAGGTTAAACACATACCCACTTGTAGATCTTCTCTGATCCATATCTCCGTCCCAGTCTGCATCAACAAAGCCATGAATATCCAACACTCTGTCCAACCTTGGTCTTCCTTGGTAGCACAAACCATAATGACTAGTGCCATGCAAATACCTAAAAACTCGCTTCACTGCTGTCCAGTGCTCCTTCCCTAGTTTTGACATAAACCTGCTCACTACTCCCATTGCATGTGCAATGTCTGGTTTAGTACAGACCATTTCATACATCAGGCTACCGAGTGCACTTGCATATGGAACACGAGACATGTTCTCTTCCTCTTCTTGTGTCTTGGGACACTGTTCAGTAGATAACTTCACACCTACAAGAATAAGAACCTTCACTGGTTTACTGTCTTGCATATTAAACCTTTGCAGTATTGTCTCAAAATACTTCCTCTGGTTTAACCAGAGCTTCCTCTTTGCCCAATCTCTTTTAATTTCCATGTCCAAAATATAGTTTGCAGCACCAAGATCTTTCATGTCAAATTTGGAGGACAATTGGGTCTTCAAATCCCAGATAATTTCTTTTCCATTTCCAACTAGCAACATATCATCCACATACAAGACCAGATAAATAACACGATCACCAATTAATTTAAAATACACACAATGATCTGCTTTGCTTCTGGTGAAGCCTAGTCCACGTATAAATGTATCATATTTCTGATACCACATCCTTGGTGACTGTTTTAACCCATAAAGAGGCTGCTTTAACTTGCATTCCAATTTTTTCTTACCCTACACCGCAAAGCCTTCAGGTTGCTTCATGTAGATTTCCTCTTCTAGATCCCCGTGTGTTAGGACTCCATATTGTCTACTTTTGACCTTGTATTTTGTTATTATATTACCCTCTTTAGCCCATAAGTTGAAAGCCTTGATAACATTTTCACCTAATTATTCCAAAGGTATGAAGTAACTCTCCTCATTACTATAAGTTTAATTATTCAACACATATTCATGTTATCTTTATAATTAATCTTTGGAAGTTGACTAAGTCACTGACAATGGATGAAACTATTCAAAGTCTGCAGAATTATAACTCATAGTTGCTGGAACACCAGAAACAACAACTGTGCAGTTGCTGCCACCAGAAACAGCAACTGACTAAAGCAGGTAAATCCTCATTTTGCAATGGCTGAAACATCTGGAACAACAATTGCCTAGCAGGAGCAGTAACCATCTGAAGCTGTCAGAACAATACGTTGCAGAGGCTGATATAGCATGATCAGCCACTGTCCAAAATTGGCAAAACATAGTCGCAGATATTGGAACACCAGGAGCAGCACGAGAGCTTTACGGGAACAGTTAAGATTTACCAGATCAGCAACAATGGTGGAACAGCCAAGGATTGTACGAGGATCTCAAAGGGACGGTCGAAATCTATCAGCTGTGTAATAACAAAAGGATCCGATATGAGAAAATTACATACTGTTGTAACAACATTTCTTATTTTTGTACAAAAGGGTCAACTAAACGGGTAACGACAATCTATTGTAATAGATGTCTCCTCTATAAAGAGGAGACATCTACATTAGGGAAGGGGGGTAGTAACAGGGGTATTGTATTGCAGAGCAGTCTAAATCTTTACTGTAACTTGACATTCTGGCAGATGAATAAAGCATTGTTCTAAGCATTTTTACCTAGTATCTGTGTCCTGGGGAATCTTGTGAGAGGGACAGGGCCCACCTTATTCACAAGATTCACCCATTTCTTTTCTATTGAGTGTGTATGTGACTTCTGTGTGGCATTGTTTCTGATATTTTCCTTTGCTGATACTCTGTTTCCTTAATCAGTTGGCGCTGTAAAAGAGTGTGTCACCAGTGATTAGGAATTGCAGTGTGCATTGGCAAATTGATCACAGGGGCAGGTGCTGAACATCCTTACCCTGAGGATAGGGTCCTGATCCTCTGTTACAAGACAACCATCATTTCTTTCAGCATATTTGTTACCTTTATTTTACTGTTTTCATTTCATTTCTGCAATAGATCATAACTGCTGTAACACAGAGTAAGGGTTTGATAAAAAGTAGATTTATTTATACTACAGCTTTTAATACTTTTAGAACTAAGTGCATACAGTACGAGGTCACCTTTGAAACAAAAGGACTTTCCCGGGTTGACAATTTAATGTGGTACTCGGCTGTTTAATAAATAAACAATTCGAGCAGCCAACACCGTGAAGAAATGTTGTCTTCACATCCATCTGTTCTACCTCAAAATCAAAAGCAGCAACAACATATAAAATTAATCTAGTAGAAGTTACATTGGCAACAGGAGAAAAAATATCACCAAAATCAATTCCCAGCACCTGGGAATAACCTTTTTCTACCAATCGAGCTTTGTATTTCTCCACCTTTCCTTCTACATTTGTCTTCTTCTTGAAAACCCATTTGCTGCCAATGGGTTTCCTTTCAGCCGACAACTCCACCAGATCCCAAACCTCATTTTTGTGCAAAGATGCCATTTCATCAACCACGGCCTCTTTCCAGAGTTTGCCATCCTCTGAATCTACTGCTTCCTTCACAGTTTTGGGATCATCGTCAGTAATAAATAAAGAAAAAATTGAATAGTAAGCAGATGGACTATACCTTTTTGGCTGCCTTCTTTCTCGAACTGATCTTCTCACACCCAGAGTTTGTGGCTCTTCATCTTCTGATTCCTCCTCTGTTGTAGAGTCTGATTCTTCCTCCTTAAGCTCAAACTCTATCTTCTCAGGTTCCTTTGGTTGGACTTCATGTTTAATAACATCTTTTACCTCTCTGAACACCACATCTCGGCTGTACACAACCTTCCTTGTTACTGGGTTCCAAAGCTTATAACCCTTTAAACCATCCTTATACCCAATAAAGATGCACTTTTCAGATTTACTATCCAACTTGGTTCGTTTCTCCTTTGGAACATGTACATATGCATCACATCCAAATACCCTTAGATGTGAAAGAGAGGGTTTCTTACCAGTCCATACCTCTTGTGGAGTCTTATCCTCCAATGCTGATGAAGGTGATCTGTTGACCAGGTAACATGTTGTCTCCACCGCCTCTACCCAAAATTCCTGTCCTAACCCGACACCACTGAGCATGATTCTTGCCCTTTCTATCAACGTCTTGTTCATTCTTTCTGCAACTCCATTTTGCTTAGGTGTGTATGGAGTATTCTTCTGCCATGCTATACCACACTTCTTATAGAATTCTTCAAATTCCTTAATGCAAAACTCTCCACCGTTATCTGTCCTCAACACCTCTATCTTCTTCTCTGCCTGGTTTTCCACCAGAGCCTTAAATTCTTTAAACCTATCAAAGACTTCAGATTTCTTCTTAAGGAAATATATCCATGTATTCCTTGAGAAGTCATCTATAAATGATACATAGTACACAGACTTACCTAGTGATGGAACCTTCACAGGTCCAAACACATCACCGTGCACAAGTTCTAATATCTGTTTTGCCCTCTTACCACCAGAGGGGAAACTCACCCGATTCTTCTTCCCATATACACAATTTTCATAGAAATAAAAATCCAGAGAACTATTAATCATACCTTCTACCATAATTTTACCATGAAGTATTCAAAGGCCCTTCTCTCCAATATGTCCAAGCCTTTGATGCCACAACATAGTCTTCTCTCCAGAGACCACTAGATTTTCTACTCCACTTTTTGGAACCACAGAGCTATTGCACCCATCAACAATAGTGCTACCTTGTAGTTTGTACAGAGTTCCAATCTGAACTCCCCGCATCAATACCAGTGCTCCTTGAACTATATTGCAGGTATCCTTCTCGAACACTGTTTTTACACCTGCATCATCCAGCTTGGTTACGAAAATCAGATTTCTGGCCAATGCAGGAATATGCAGAACACTTGGAAGTGTTCTAACCCTTCCACCTTGTAACTTCAACTTTACTTTTCTGTGACCAATGATTCCAACCTTCCTATCATCCCCTAAGAAGACATCGCCACCATCGTATCTCTCATACTCGCAGAACCACTCTCTATGGGGAGTGAAGTGAAAGGATGCACCTGAGTCAATCAACCATGCCTGATGATCTACATGTGTACTTGGAGAAGCCAAGTACACATCCCCACCTTCATTTGAGGTGGTTTTCGCCTCTACAAAAGGAGCATCATTAGATCCATTTCCTTTGTCAGGGGTTTTAGATTTACAATTCCTTTTGTAGTGCCTTTCCTTTCCGCATTTCCAGCACACAACCTTTACAGGTTTTCCTGGAGATTTAGATCTCCCTCTAGATTTAGACCTCCCACTCGATAACTTATTTTTGTTTCTGTTCTGGGACTGTCCTCATATAGACAAGGCATCACCATTATGGCTCTCCATATTTTTCCATCTTGTTTCCTCTGTCAGCAAGGATGAGACTATTTCATCAAACTGCAAGGCAATTGCATTGCTACCTATTGTAATAACCAGACTATCCCACGAATCTGGTAGAGAACACAACAAACTGATGCACTTATCTTCATCTGAAATTTTAATATCAACAGATAATATATGACTTACCTTAAATGCGCTCAGATGCTCTGTCACCGAGTCTCCATCTTTCATCCTCAGGTTATACAACTTTTTCTATAGGAACAATTTATTCACCAGAGACTTAGATTGGTACAAAGTCCCTAACTTGTCCCACAAAGCCTTCGCCGTAGCTTCCGCTGATACATTCAACAATACTGAATCTGAGACACACAATCAGATTGTGCTCTTTGCCTTCCGATCCAACTTCTTCCATTATTCATTGGACACTCCCATTGGTTTAGTACTTGGATCTACCATGATCCACTGATCTTTATCCACCAACAGATCCTCCATCTTGAGTTTCCACAACTCAAAACTCTGACTATTAAATTTCTCGATCTCTATCTTTCCACTGCTCACCATCTTCTTTCACCACCATAATCGATCTCGTAGATCTCCCACTGAACAGGGTCTACCACAGGCCCGAGCGAAACCCCTCAGCAACAAAGGCGTCCCCTTGAAGCCAAAACAATTTTGATACAAAATGTAGGTTTTACCTCTGTACATAAATTACCTACATATGAATTCTAAAACACAAAAATAAACAATGCGAGAGCATAACACATAAAACACATATACACAGAGATTTTCCCCTGGATCCCAAAACGAGGACTACCAGCTTGATTTTTCATTATGTTCCTTTCAATGTTACAATACATATTTATAAATGCCGAAGCATCCAATACCATGGACCGAAAACCATCGTGTCCAAAACCATGTGCAAAGATCATGCACAAAACCATAGGTAGGTCCACCCAACCTAATATAGGGTCCAAAAAACAAAATTTTTCGGAGTGCTGCCCTAGACCCCATAGAGGGGTGTTACCTGTACCCCTTAAACCCCCTGTGACCCGCCCACTACGCAATCTAAGCAAGGAAGGGGGGAGTCACCACCCCTCTAAGCCCTCGGTTAACTACGTGGGCTAGTCATGGAAAGAATATAACACAACCCAACACTATGCATGCGTTGCACACTCCCGCAGGGAGTTTCCGAACCCGCGCATCCACTGGTTCAGCCTCAGGAATGTCTAGCTCCGGGATAGTCTGACATGATTCATCCACAACCTTGGTTATGCGCTGATTCTTGTCCGTGAGGTCGATCACAAGGTTAATGGCAGAGTCTCATTGCACAACCATATGGGCATTGTTGACCTTTTTATCGCTGATGATCTGCAAAGCGTGTTGTTCGTGGGCCCGAAGTTCCACGATCACACCATCCTGCAAAAGATAAAGCACCTCATTTGGATGTGCGGCCAGGTTGAGTCTAACTCCCTTGAGTGCGTTGACAGTGGGTCTATTAGCGTAAGTCTCTGTTGTCAGTGCTCCATCCGGCAGCACTATTTCTCGGGGATCCCTTGCACGCAGCATCCAGACAGCTTCTGAGGTGCCAAGGGCCAAACTGATGGGCATCATGCTGGTCTGTATTTGTGATGCGTGGATCTGCAGCTTGAGTAGATTCATCTAAATAGCACCCAAGGCCTGCTGTTGCTGCTGCTTGAACTACTGCAGCAGTTTCGCGGTGGCATCCCGCACCATATCCCTTATATCATTTAGATCCCTCTCTGTTAGGGTGATCAGATCTAGAGACATCTTGTTAATCTTGGAATTCTTCTACAACCCTACTTTTTTTGGACCTCTGGTGTGCTTGATACAGAACGAAGTCGTCTTCGGATCCGCTCCTCCCTGCTCCGTCTATTTGTCCTCTTCTTCCTCTATTTCTAGTGAAGGTGACTTTTGACCTTCGTCAGAGCCATGCTCCTCTTCTCCTGCCTGCCCACCCGACTGTTGCGCAGTAGCGTGCTCCGCCTTGGCCCTATTATTGACGTCCTTCCTCCTTTTCGCGGCCAGCTATTCCACCTTCATCTTGGATTCTTCCTTCTTTCGCTACGTGGCGGTATTGCTAGATCCCGCTATCGAATCTGTGGCATTGCACCAATCTTCCAGCCAGCAGTCGAGGACTACTGCAATTGCATCATCGGTGGCCAAGTATGGCAGGTCGTGCCATTTCTGCTTAGGGTCCTTCCGCGCCTGTATTGACACATGGTGGAAGTCAGCCTTGAATTCCACGTATTCCTGTAACTTCTCAAAATTTGTAGGTGTCAACCGTGACTTGCAGTTGATGGCCATATGTATGCTCATTTCTATCAAGATCCAAAATATATTGCTGTCCTTTATCCGTTGATGATCCTTTTTCGCCCACAGCGAAGTGAACTTCGCTGCCCCTGGTAGGTTCGACACGACTGGAGGGAACTGGCTATCTTCAGGTAGCTCCCACACAACTAGCACTATGGACAACAATAACCATGCATAGTGAAAGGTCTTACTGTGATCTTGTGCCTATAGGAAGTTTCTAAGGAAATTACCACAGAGGTAACACACCCAGTTAAATTGGACCCCCTCCATGCACTGGGCTGCTAAAGCTATCACTGGTGCCGACACTTCATCTGTGTGACACTTCCGCACCACCTTCCCTGCTAAGATTTGCGTCGCCACTTTGATCAAAGGGTCACAGATGCTCGAAATGGCGTAACCATGCGGCTTCTTTACCAGCTTGAATTTTTCCTTCATCGCCTTGGTAAGCGCATGTTCGCCGACCTTTCCTCCAAAAGTCATGGCCGAATTTTCTCTTCTGTATGACAGCCGTGTGATCCTGTGGATCGGCATGTCTGTGATGGGTATCGGCTCCTCCAGCCACAGACACCTGTCGTGCACCAAGCACATTAGCTGCTTGATCATTACTAGCGTGATAGGTGCGTGGTTTTAATGTGGCACCCATAGTAGGTTTAACAACCCTGCCTTATCCACACCTTTCAGTCGCTTCCTCAGTTCCAACGCGGTTACTCCAGTATTTTTGTGGAAGACCCGGTGCATAAGTTGGTCTGTCACTAAATGAGGGAAGCGCTCCGTGTCTGCTAAGTCCCAGTCCTCTAGCTTCAAAAGCGGGACACACCCCAAGCGTGGTCCCTCAAAGATGATTTGGTCCGACAGGAGCGGTGTGTACAAGGTGACTTTACTCTCATCAATATCTTTGGGCACCTTCATCTTGCCCCTGAACGAAAGAATGTATTCAGGTAGCTTAGATATGGGGTCCGACCCCTCAATTTCAACGACCTCTGCTTCTACTGCAATATCCTCATCATCCATGGGGATTTATTCATCCACTTATTCTGACTCTAGGTCAATCATTTTTTCCTTTTCTTGCGCGGTGGGTTTTCCCAACTATGGGTGCCTCCTAGGTGATGCACGCATCGGTGGCGGCATTTTCTGCTTGTCCTTCTTTGGTTTTGGCCCCTCCTGGGTCAATGTAGGCCTTGGTCGGGGTGTCCTGGGGGATTTAGGCACTTCTGCCGGTGCTTCCGCAGGTGCAACTTCTGGGGTAGGGCCCTCTGCTGACATTGCCACCTCTATAACAAATCCCTCTGCTAACACTGTTTCAACACTCATAGCTTCTGTGGGCGTTGACATGATGCTATGAAACAACTCCTGTGTCACCTGTGGCAATGTCTTAAATATGGAACTTTCTAGAAAAAAACTTTAAAGGTTTCACGGTTCATGTGCGCCTGAGAGCTCAACAACTCAATTCTCAAAATGCCAAGTGTTTTTCGTTGGGCAGCCACCTGCAATTTATAGGTACTTTCAAATTCAAATCCGACCGTTCCCCCCAAAATTGGTTCATTAATGCTAGATTGGCAGCAAATTTTCAAAGATTTGGTCCATAAATTCTGACTTAAATGCCGCCCCCTCCCCCGCTCCCTTTGGCTGTTTTTTCATCATCAAATCATGAACAGTGACTTTAACGGTCACTTTCCGGCTATCCTGCATGGTTTTTCCCTTGGTAGCGCAATTGCTTGCGCACTTCTGCGGGCTCTGTGACATATCTTTGTTCCACGCAGTTCTCCGATCACGCAACTCTTTGACCTGGGCAGTGTAGTTTATAGTCCCGTGCTTCCTTTCAGCTATCTGGAGCATTAAGATTGTGCTTCCCTCATATAGTCACCTAGCTGGATCATCAGTGTATGTCTTCAATCGACTGCCATTCTCCTTTGCTGGGGAGGGTTCTCCATTCAATTTAACTAGCTGAACTACTCCATCATCAGTAATCTCCTTGATGACATATGGCCCTAGCCAGTGCATCCTAAATTTCCTTGGAAATTTATCAAATTTACTGTCATATAACAAGACAAAATCATTTACTTTGAAGGTGTGCAGTTT
Organism: Pinus tabuliformis; assembly: GCA_031772625.1. Classification (NCBI taxonomy): domain Eukaryota; kingdom Viridiplantae; phylum Streptophyta; class Pinopsida; order Pinales; family Pinaceae; genus Pinus; species Pinus tabuliformis. The sequence goes on along the minus strand of CM062818.1, from coordinate 1,341,165,339 downwards.
GATATGCTGATCGTCCCATGCCTTTTCACGCTTCTTTTGAACATGTTAATGAAATCTAGCTAGAAATCGGTTCTCCTCAAGCTCTACTAGCTATGCGAGCCTCTCTTCCAGGGCTCTGCGGTCCTCCATTCCTGTGAGCACCACTATGCGCAGACTAGGTACAATGTATTCCATTGGCATCATAACTTCTACGCCATACATGAGTCTGAAAGGTGTTTTCCTAGTCAGCTTCTTGCAAGTCATTTTGTAGGCCCATAGCACCGCGGATATGCGCAAATCCCAGTCATTTCTCTAAGCATTGCAGACCTTTGTCAATGCACTCTCCAGTATCTTATTGAATGCTTCCACCGTCCCATTAGCCTGCGTATGATAAGGTGCACTTTTCTGATGATACACCTGAAATTCTTCTTTCAACGCGTTGATTGTTCCGTTAAGAAAGTGTGTACCGCGATCGCTCATCAAGATATTTAGACATCCAAATCTTGTCAAAACATATTCAAAAATAAACTTTGTTGCTGTCGTGCCTGTTCAGTCCTTCATAGGTTGCGCCTCCACCCACCTGGTCAAGTACTCAGTCGCGGTGATGATGTACTGCACACTCGTATTCTTTCCTTGAGGCTAAATTGGACTCACAAAGTCAATCACCCATTTCTCGAATGGTTGTAATGTCACCTGCGGAATCAGAGGCAGTTCATCCCTCCGTGACAACCTACCAATCCTTTGACATGTGTCACATGCCATACAATATGCTTTCGAATCCTTATGCAGGGTTGACCACCACAACCCAACATGTAGAATCTTCTGCACTGTTGCTTTCCCTGCATAATGTCGTCCTGCAGCTCTTCCATGGGCATCAACGAGGATGTTGCTTCATTCAAAGTCAGGCACATAATGTCACAATATTTCTTTTGACCCCATTTTGTACAAGTGCCCTGTAATGATAGAAAAGTTTGCCGCGCGCACTACTAGTTCCTTCTTTTGTTGACTTGTATAACCTTTTGGATCTGATCCTATCATTAAGAAGTGGATGATATCTTCAAAGTGACTGTCTACGACACGTACCACAAAGATCTATGCATCAGGCAACCCTTCCTCCAAATTAGTAGGTTCCTCTCCCGTTTCAATGCACGATAGATGATTAGGTCCCATGTTTAGTTGTCCTGGCTTCACAATAACTTCAAAGTCGTACTCCTGGAACAACAACAGCCACCTACATATTCCCCCCCAACACAGGCTTGTTGACCAGGTACTTCAATGCGGAATGATCTGTATACATCTTAAAGTGTCCGCCTAGCAAATAGTTCCTGAACTTCTGGAGCACGTACACCATAGCTAATCCTTCGCGCTCTGTCGTGGAATAATTTTTCTCTGCTTTAGACAACTTCCTACTTGCAAATGCTATAGGGTGATCTAGTTCTCCCTCACCAGCCTGTGTCAACACGACCCCCAACGCAATACATGATGCGTCCACGTGCACATGAAATTCCTTCTTTCAGTCCGGGAAGAATAGGATCAACGCAGTGACCATTTTCTCTTTCAGCATGCCCAAGCTCTTATGACATTCATCATTCCAACAGAACGTAGCATCCTTTTTCAATAATTTCTCCATAGGCGCAGTGATTTGGGCATAGATCTTGATGAACTTCCTATAGTATCCGGTATGCCCTAGAGTTGCACGTAGCTATTTCACATTCCTCGGCGCCTCCAAGTTGATTATCACCATGATCTTCACGGGGTCTACCATCAATCCTTGTCTGCATACCACATGACCCAGCAGGATCCCAAAAGGGACACAAAACAAACACTTCTTCAAATTGAGCGCAATTTGGTATCCCCAACATGCGTCTAGCATCAAGTGCAGACTTGCCACATGACACTTGACCAATCCAAACACTGTCCAATCGTCAAAGTATACCTCCAGAAATTTATGAATGAAGTCTTTGAATGTCGCAATGACTACACGCGAAAAGATTTTTGGTGCATTCTTTAGCCCAAAAGGCATTACGGTGTATTGAAAACATCCCCATTTAGTCATGAAGGTCGCCTTGCTTCTATCCTCAGGTGTGATTTTGATCTGATGGTACCCAGAGAACCCATTAATGAAAGAGTATGCTTCTTGGCCGCCTACATTATCCAGGACCTCATCAATGAATGGGGTCAAGAAAGGATCATGCACACAAGTGTCATTCAATTTCCAAAGATCCACACATATCCTTATTTCTTCTTTCTGTTTATTTTCCTGAACCACTATCGGGCTTATGCAATCAGATTCTTCTGCTGGTTCAATAATTCCTGTCGCTAGAATCTTATCTAACTCAGCGCATACCCTTTCCTTATACTTCGGATTAAGGAGGTAAGGTCTTTGTTTTACAAGTTTCGCATCTGGTTTTAGGGTGATCTTCATGACACCCAAATATCCTATTATTCCCTTCAGATCAAAAAGCTTTGTGGGGAACAAATCCTAATATTTGTGGAGGAGCTCAGTGACCTTGTCTACTGTCACATCATCGCAATAGTCCCCAATCTTTGCAAAATTCGGCTCCGCCTCTGTGCAAATGTTAACCTGCCTAGTTTTCAGCAACGCGGTTATGTATGGATCCTCTATCTATGGACCTTCAACCTCGCGATGAACCTCGATTTCTAGAATATTAATCTTTCTAAGATCCTCTTCTTCTTCTTAACCGGTCACGTTATAACATTCTAGCGTGTGGTTCAACTAGGTAGTCCAATTAGGTTGAATTAGGTCCAATGGATCCTATAGTATCCTAAAGATCACTGCTTTAACCTCCTGTAGCGCCACGTCAATACAGTCAAACCCATTCTCAAATATGAACGTCATTATAAACCCTTGGCACAAGATGTCCCATTCTTCGGTGCCATGGTGGAGCTCTGTTTCCAAGTACCAATTCATTGGTATGACAAAACAAATGCACCCATTTGGGCTTGGGCTCTGCTCCATAAGCCTTAGTCCATTTGGCCAGGTGATCACGCGAATCATCCCTTCCATCATACTTGTCTGTCATCCACACTTTCGGCTGTCCAAAACATATTCTCATCATCCTCTTATAGTTGGGACAATCACCAAAATTATCCTTGTGCGTACCCCACCATCTTGCGGGCGTAGCGCACAGTAACCAGTCCAAGGCCTGGAAGTGATGCTTCTCTGGCACTTCTCTCTCAAATGCATCCAAAAAGATATCAACATCAGTTAGCCAACCATAGTGAGGAAGATTCCTTACTTCTGATGACACACAACGTAATGACTTGGTCATCATGTTACAACACAACGTAGATACTTCATGTAGCCGGTTCTGCCAATGCTCTAAGTCTTTGTTCGAATTTGATGTGCAGGAGCTCTCGTGATCTCATGCGATACACCCATCTGCTCTTAGATTTACCCAATCCTGGTCTTGCGCTGTTATCTTGTAAATTTGGTCCAAATCGTCATCACTTTCATAATCACAGACTGGTTCTGTATAACGTGGTCCTTCTACAGGATCCAACGACACCACTACGCGGAGCGAATTCTTTTCAAATATCATTTTTCGCTTCTTCAGGTTGATTACCCCATTCATGTCAGAGGCTCAATCGATTCCAAAGAGCACAGGGTAGGGATTGCTATCATCCACAATCTTTATTACCTCAAAATCTGCCAGTGCACTCGTGCCTTCGATGTCAACTATCACCCCTTGCAACATCCCCATCGGGATAATTTTCTGTTGGTTTGCCATCCTTAACTAGATCAGAGACCATTGCAGTGCATGTCTCCCCATTATTTCCCATGTTTGCTTTGACAAAACATTCGCGTCAGACCCCAGATCCAAGATAACTTCGTCCATTTTGTATCCCCCTATTTGCGTGGTGAGTCTCATCTCACGCCCAGTCCTTTCCTTATGCTTGCTAATCTTTCTGACTACGGGCTGTTCGCCAGTAGTGCCATCCTTGCTAGCACACCCGATTGATCAGTTCCTGCAGGCCCTTCATAGCCTTACTATCGCGGAGCAGTTTCATGCAGGTCTCCAAGAACGTGGTAATCATGGATGGGTCCATTTCTTCAATTGGTTTCTCCTGACTTCCTGAGGTAGAGGCCTCAGTGAAGCTTTTCTTTGCTTCCATAAATGTTTCTTTTGTGCATTCCAAATCAAACCCAGTCTCCTTTTCTAGTGCTTTGCGGACCCATTCACCTTTTGTAGGTTGCTTCCCTTTATCCTCCCTAGTCGTGGTTCCGCTTTGCAACATAATGTTTACCTTAGGGTCTTCCTTGCGAGGCTCATCCCTCATCATCTAGAGGTTTTGCGTCGGTTGTGGAGGCTACGCCCCCTTTTCACAAATCTTAGCCAACAACATAGCAATCCTCAATCGCATGGTCAAACTGAGTACAATAGTGGCATGAAAGTCGTGTCAGATCCAGACAATCCCTCGCATAGTGTCATGGTCCTCCACAATTGTAACAAATAAGCTACCCTCGACCTCTACCAGGCCCCTCTCCACCTCGTCCTTGCCCCTGATAATCACCTCACGTTCCCCCAATGCCTTGGTCCAGAGGCCCCGTTTCTTCTTGCACCCTATATGCCGGTGTCTTGTCCATCATTAATTCGTAAGTATAGAAATTGCACTCTTCATGACCTACTGATTGACAGAAATTGCAGAAGAGTCGTTGTGGTGTCTGTATGAATTTCTGCAGTAAATGACAATTGTTGGTCGCATGTTTCCCAACCACCTGGAATATAGCACACCATAGTGTGAGCCTTGCACTTGGCCCTGCCGCAGCCTTCGGCCGTAGAGGCATTGGTCCCCCTGCTACAACATAGTTCGTAAATTCTGGACAGTGATCCTTGTCATGCCCTTGATCTTTGCATTTTAGGCACCGAAATTCTTCGTGCACCTCTAGCTGAGCTGCTTTGTCCTTCTTCAGACTTTGCATTTCGAGGCAAAGGTTTTGCAACTGCGCATGAATCTGTTGAACCCCCAAATTAACATCCTGCATTGGTGTCTCATGCAGTCTCATCGCGATTTCCAGAGCTTCTGCTTGGGTCCCAATCTTCTATTGTGATAGTGCAACCCTTAGGTGGGGCAGGAGCAAGGCCACGAACCATTCGTGGTGCTTCCCATTAGTTAGGTTCATGTTGGCTTCACAGATCGTACACTTCAATCTTTGATCCAAATCCTAGGGCGTCTCCCCAGGCTTCATCATGATCTCCTTGAATCCCACAATTGATTGTGCTTGAGACTTAGGTCTACTGAATTCTCTATTCAGCGCAGCCTGGATATCTTCCAATGTGGACGTTGGGTTATCAGTACTATACTTAATGTACCACGTTAGTGTGAGGTCCTTTAAAGCACTAATCAACATGACTTTCTTCATTTTGTCATCTGTGATACCTTGAGCTTCCTATACAACCTTCGTGACGAACCAAAACTGGTCCAGATCTTCATTTCCTATGCCCTTGAATACAGGTAGCTTTACGGAGTTTGCCATGTTGAACAGTGGTGGAGGTGGGGGTGGTGTGGGCAATGGGGTGAGTGGTGGGGTGAGGATGGAGGCGGTGTGGATGGATGGGACGAGGATGGAGGTGGTGTAGGTATTCATGGGAACCCTTGTCTTATCAGCTGAACAACGCTTAGTGGAGAAGACTACACTGCTCCTTCATCGTCACTCAAAGGAGGCTTGATCAATGGGATATACTCAGGACCTTTTCTTCCTCCATCCCTGAAAGACCTTCCACTTCATGTAGCTCCAAACATCAAGGTAACCGCATGACCTGATTTTCACACAAGAGCATCTTAATCCAAGTATTTAGTGACTTCAAATACTTACCTCACGGTCCTTTAAAGAAGTGGTGCTCTGCTTTGCTGTAACTAACAGAAGTATCAACCATGAACTCTGTCACAAATCCTCCTATGATGCGGTCAAGCCAATGGTCAACAACACGCGTGATCTTATCTTTAGAGGCTTCCAATCTCTGTACTAACTCCGGTGTCCAAACAATCAGATTGTCAAGCCTCCACCTTCCTTGGCCATCTTCCAACTTCGCGATCCACTCGTATAACTCAACCAGGAAGGAACAAAAGAAGATTTCGTGTATTTATGTGTACAAATATCTGTCCAACCACTATTCTTTTGTCAATCGTGGATTCTTGTTCTCTTGCGCTGCGAATTCTTGGATCTTTCTATCCAACCAGTTTTTGATCTCTTTCTTAGTTGGATTCAAATGATACAACATTACACATCTCGTTATGCAGATCCCAGTCCCGACAACATAACCATTTTTTGGCTTGATGGGCCCTAACCGAGGTTCAATAGTAAGCAGCCAAGCAAATCCCTACACTACTGGCCCTTGCGGCATCAATTTGCGGAGCGCAGACTGAGGTCTCATCGGAAGCAGTACGGGGGGATGCAGGAACCAAGTTTCCGCACCTTGAGATGGTCTTGATGTTGGTTTTTAGACCATTGCTCTGCCTTCATGTAGATCGATAAGCCCTTTAGGGCTTATCAATGTACTTATCTTATTCGTCCTTGGAGTCTCCGCAAAAGTCTGTGGTCATCCTTCAAGGACCCTAAATAGATAGATTAGGTGCTTACACGTTTATGTAATTAGTCTTACTTTCGTGTCTACCCAGATTAGTTTAAGTATTGGTTAACTTTAACATGTATTACGGTTATCTTTGCGTAAACATATACTCTTACTTGTGTTCATATGGAAAAGTGAAATACATAGATTCGCACATCAATATAGCATTAATTCATAACCCCAATATTCAACATAGCATAATTGCAACATTTATAACAGAAGTAAAATAACACATACACAGATGGAAAATACACAGTAATTTGAGAATACTTCTCTTTATTTATGATTCGGATTCCTAATACAAAATCTATCCGCCCTGCACACACAGCTGCAGGGGTTCGCGCACTCAGCTGTAAACTTCTACCCTAGGCCTCTGCGCACTTAGCTGCACAACCTCTTCCTACGCTAAGACTCTCACTCTTAGCTCTTTACAGACTTATCAAGTACTTTTGCTTCACTATTTTTCTTCTACTCTACTCCCCTAGACTCCTCTTAAGACCTCCTTTTTATACAATCCTATGGTCCACAGATCAAGGGCGGATCTCCAAAATTGACACAACCTATCTAGACTAAGGGTGGAAAACCCATTTTGACTTTAGATATCTTCACGCTCCATGGCCACAAAATGCGGAGACTTTACATTTCTTTATACAACTTCGGGCCTTCTGCCCCAAAACTTGGGTTTTTAACCCCAAAATTGACCCCCAGGGGACCTGTTCCCAACATAGAACCTCTGAATTACTGACCTTTTTCTTGATATATCTCTAATTTTTGAGCCCTTATAAATATGGATTTTTGATCTATAATATTTTGATATTTTTTCTCTGTAATTCCATAGGTCTAACCATAAGTTGATGCACCAGGTGAAAATGATGGCAACTTCCCTAAAAATTGTTGAATTTTGGTCTCTTCCCAAGAGAAAAATTGTATAGTGTTCCACATGGCTAATTATTCAAATATAATTTTGAATTTTTTAAGCTACTTTATTATGTCTCCTCACATTTTTAAAAATTTCACAATATAAGGTATTGCAAAAAAAAATTGTAGTGAAAATAAGATGCTCATTTGTTTCAAACTGATTTTAGGAACCTTCACAAACCTTAAATTCCAAAGGGTATATCTCTAAAAGTATAGTGAACTGTAACATGCAATTTTAACCAAATGTACCTTGATATGTCTTCTTGATTGTCCCCAAAATTAACTATATGGAACGAATTAGGAGAAAAATTATACTAAAATGTCAAGATAATTTGTTTGAAACAAATTTTAGAACCAATCACAAAACTTAACTTCCACGGTGTATATCTAAGAAATTGTAATGAAAAAAATCCAAAATTTTAACCATCTATTCACCAATATCTCTCCTCAATATCCTCAAATTTTCACCATCTAAAACTTTCTAGGATAAAAGTTAGCTAAAATGAAATTCTTACCAACTTTATTTACAACTATGTCCCTATCTCCAATTGAAAGAACATGTTTGGGCTAAAAAATGATTATGTCTAAATGGATTGCAAGTACCCCATGGCATCATTTTAGTTCAACTATTCAACCTAAAGAAATGTCTCAGTCATCAAGTTCAATCACATGGTAAAGTGATGCCATGTCCATGAATGTTAGATCCATCCGAACCTACGATCATGACATCAATTTAACTTTTGAATAACCTATGCCACATAATGAAGAATCCTTTCTACCAGAGTGTAATTATGGGAAAAATAATTACCTATGTTTCAACGATGATTCTTATGAATAGAATAAAGTTAATTCATCAATTGATATTTAGGAACATGTTTTAATGTTAATGATTTATTCATTGATATGATTAAACTTTATATCAATTATGAATGTTTAACCTTGCATCCATTGAAAATTGAAAACTCGAAAGTTATGTTATGTTCAAAGTTCCCCCCATTTAAAAATTGGATTATTTTAAGTGATTATATGTCAAGGTAAAATGTTTCCCAAATTATTTTGAAATTAAAATTAATGTCAAAATTATCTTTACCAAAACTTAATGTCACATTTTTTTCAAGGGAAGTCATCGTCTCTCTCAACCCAAGGGCAATAATGAAGGTCAATACAACAATATTCATAGGCATGTATCCATTAAAACAATATTTCTCATCATAATGTCACTCACAGGAAATTGAACTTGGGTGGGGGAGATAATGACCATGCTACCCAACCACTCGAGATAACCCCGATTGACAAAACTTAATGTCACATTATTATAACTAGAAAGTCCAAGGCTTGCACCAATCTCTTCCTTTATTTTTAAAGCAAGTATTTTCCATGGTAATATGGTCATGATCTTCCAAGTAATTCTTTGCAAAATGACATGTAGATCTATTACAATATGAATTAAATTAAGGAAAAAGGTATTTATGTTTTACAATTTTTTGTTATTATTTATTGAATATTGAGTTGGAATATGATTTTAATTAGTTTGAATTTATTGCGCCTTTTATGAAATTAACATACTAATGTTTATTTTGTAGGTTGATCACAATTAAATAATCGATGGAGAGCATGAAATCTAATATAAATTTCATACATATTTTTATCAATATTTATTATTGTTCTAATCCGTAGTTTTTTTAACAATAATGAGAACCTATGGAGAATTTGTGACTTCAATATATCGGCTGCAACTGTTATACCAGATACAACTATTCATAAATTCCACTAATGGGTCATTTACAACATGTATTTAGAGACTTGAACCTATGCGGCTATGGAAACAAACTATGCACCAAGCCACTCAAGCTAAGATCCTTTGGCTATTGTTCTAATCCATATTAGTGACTAATTGTTTGTAGGTTTCCAAGTTGCCTCCTCATGGCGATTATTATGAATTTTATGATGATTTTGTCCCTCTAACATTTATTAGAAAACGAGCTAAAAGATGGATACAAGAAATATCAAGTTTGATGCCGAATAATTATGATCAAAAGAGAAGGATGGTTGCATTCAAGGATTGATTAGTTAAAATATAAATTTTTGAACATTAATTGCTTGAATGTGTGTAATTTTTTATTTTCTATTAATCAGTATAACTTCCATTTTTATAGAAATTCTTGAGACAAGGTGCCATGAGAATTAGGAGTAGCACACTTGCATCTATTCCTAGTTCCTATAATGATACTCTTGCTACTAGTTAACATACTCATACACCTATTACTAATGCCATGATTACTACTACACATAGCATCACTAATTCCTATATTCCTGGTCCTTTTAATACCCCTAATTTAGTTATCGGTCCAATTCCCTTATCGGTCATAATTGTCATCAATGTTAGTGAATTACCTATTTCTTTACACATGGATGATCAGACTATCTCACTGAAGGGATTGAAAATTCATAGTAATTATTAATCCCTCTAGTTCTTTTGATTTTATACAAATTTTGTTAAGATAAATCCCTGCATTTAGACTTCTGTGATCCTTAATGAATTAAGAAAAGTCTTTTGGTAAAAATCACATAAGAGAAATTTTTGGCCGACGTGTTTCAAACCAACAAGTGTGGTTCATCATCAGGACTAGATGAAAAGGCAGACCATGGAAAAGTCTTAAATAGAGAGCAATGTAGAGACCAAAATTTCAAGTAACGGCTATATTTGAACAATAATATTTAAATTATGATATTAATTTATTAATATATTAAAAAATAAATATTATTAAGTAACGTCTATATTAAACGACTAGTTTTTGAAAAATAATATTTAAATTATGATATTAGTTTATTAATTTATTAAAAACAAATATTAATAAGTAACAACTATATTAAACGGCTAGTTTTTGAAAAATAATATTTAAATTAATTTATTAAAATCAAATATTACAAAAAGAAAAAAGAAAAAAGAAAAGAAAGAATCAAAAAATCAAAGTCAAACTCCAAACAAGGAGGGAAGTCAAAAAAATGAGTCAAGACCCTAATAGAGACAAGATCATTTAATAAATAAAAATAATTAATGAAAATAAAATAAATTAAATAAAAAATAACTAATGGAAAATAAATAAAATAAAACAAAAATATACACTAGTCAAAAGATATATATATATATATATATATATATATATATATATATATATATATATATATATATACAAAGAAAAGTAATCAATAAATAAAACACGGTCAACAATAAAATATGGGGTTGAGTCCCATTAAACAAATAACAGGTATACTAAGAGTTAAGAATGAATAAGATAATAAAATACTTAAGAAAACACGAAGGATCAAGAAAATAAATTCTAACGAAGAATAAATTAACAACAAATACTATAAAAAAGACACAAATACCTACATGGATAAACAAACAAACAAAATAAATCCCAAAAAGAAACCTAAAAAACTAGGAGGACAAGACAAATGCGATCTCTCTAGCCCAATGAGTGGGTCTAGCAACAAACTGAACAAACTAATGCAAACTTTCCTAGCTTATGTTTAAAAATGCAGAGAGAGAGAGAGAAACCTACCTCGCTTTGATGCTAATTGCTCAATCCTTTGGTGATGGCTTCGATCCCTTAGCTTCCAGGCTCACTCCTTGCTTGTTCCTTATGTCCGAGTACCTGCGAAAGAGATCAAAAGACAATACAAGATACAAGAGCATACATAGTATATATCAAACATAAACTACTTGATAGATCAAGGAGTATCAAGCTAAATGCATAAATATTTAGACATTTATGGAAAGTGAACATCAGATGTATATATTAATGAATAAAAAAGGGAAGCATACAACCATTGCCTTGATGTTGGAGACCTCCTTTTGGTGGATGTCCAAATCTAAGCCAAGACTCTTCAAGCACTCCTTCTCCAAGTTAGATGGGAAACATTTAGGCATAATCTCAGCATAGGAATGCAAACAATCAATAACCAACCCATTGAGGAAAGTGAAGAATGGATTTATAGTGATGGAGAGGAGGTTAGAGATCCATCAAAGGGGGAAGAAGGTCCTTATCCCAAAGTTAAGATCCCTAAAGGTACAATCTAAGGCTCTAAATGGGAGTACTTGACCATATCTTCATCCAACAACTGCCAACTCATCGTTCTCAAGGCCTCTAGTAAGAGAAGCTTCTGCTCCATTTTTGGAGAAACTTCTAGAAGAGGTTCAGTGTGGGTTTTCATATCAAAACCCGCATTGGTAGCGCTAGGTCAATCCATCAGCATGGGCAAGTAATGGAGAAAAGAGCGCTGGTCTTGAAATTTATGGTTTCAGTCAACCTTCTCCAGAATTGACTCAGGGTAGTTTTTATTCCATTCTTTAGGGATGTTTTAGTATGTGTTTCATGATGAGTACACTTCACAATTATCAATATTTTGGCATTTCAGGATGTGGAATAGGAAGTGAATAGGAAGTGTGACAAAATATTGTGTAACAACAAAATTAATCTATTTATGTTGATCTTATAAGTCTAATCATAATACATTATTGCATTAGAAGGAATCAAGATATGGGAATGCATTTAGTCTTATTTCTATCAAGAATCAAAACTATCTATAATCACTAAAACCCCATTTTGAAAAAGAGTTGATTGATTACATAATGCATATTTTTTTATCAAGTTCCACCAAAAGTTTGTCTCTTCTATGGTGAGAAAGTATTTGAAGCCACTATAAGATTCATACCACACAAATATGGTATTTTACATTATTGACAAAGTAAAAACTAGAAATTGCACCAAGAGGTGCAAAGGAACACCGAAAGGTGGAGTGGGGAATGCGGAAGGTAATAATAAATTAAAAGAGGCTTGTAGGCTTGTACAATCTATAGCAAGGCCCGTGTAGTAGGCATGAATGCAAGGAAACATGCAAACAAGTCTATTATAGTTAAGTTGTAGACAACTATGAGAATAATGAGAACATAAACAAAACCAATGAATAGAAGCCCCTTCAAAAGCCAAAAAATGAGCTGAGAATAATATTAGTCTGTGTGCAGCCATTACCACATATTAAATTCAATGTAAACTTAAGTATCAAACCCTAAACACCCCAAATTACTACGTTTATTAAGATTTCTAAATTCTTGAGAAGCCAGAAATATCCAGATAAATAAGCCCTGAATATAAATTTTGGCATGACGCACAAGCAATTAAATTATACTGGTTCACATTCAAAACCATGCACGCCCACCAACTCATATTCATTGATAAATCTTATTGAGTTCCAATCGTAAATTTAAGATTCAGCCACACAATGTCACATGTACCGTTAAATCTTATTCAACCCCAATCTGATTTTAATGTTAAATTACTAATTAAGCGGTTTCACAATTGTTCTTCCTTAGCAAGCACTATAGGGGTCTATAGTCACTACACAGGTGGTTCTACAACTCTCTCAGAAAGCACCACAATGATGAGATTTCCCTGTCAAATGTTTCATTAGACAACGACAAGAACCATGTAGTTCAAGCATCTTGAGCTTCCCTTTGACCATTTAGGTTTAGACTCATTGCCTAGTGGCCTTAATACATGAGATGAGAGGAATAACACCCTAGGATTCTAAACATTGGCTCTTAGACATTCCAGTCCAACTCAATTATTCAACTTAGCTTTGGAAACACCTTGCTCTCTTTCTCTCCCTCTCTCAATTGTTCAACTTAGCTATGACAACACCTTGCTCTCTCTCTCTCTCTCTCTCTCTCTCTCTCTCCTCTCTCTCAATTGTTCAACTTAGCTCTGAAAACACCTCTCTCTCTCTCTCTCTCTCTGCAAGGCTTCTCTCACACACCCTATTATGTGACTACTCTCCTTCTCTAAAGGTTGTGCCTCCTCGCTAAGCTTCTCTCTCTCTCTCTTTCTCTCTCAATTATTCAACTTAGTTCTGACAACACCTTTCTCTCTCTCTCTCTCTCTCTCAATTGTTCAACTTAGCTCTGACAACACCTTGATCTCTATATCTCTCTCTCAATTGTTCTACTTAGCTCTAACAACACCTTGATCTCTCTCTCTCTCTCTCTCTCTCTAAGGCTTCTCTCACACACTCCTTGTTATGCGACTACTCTTCTTCTTTAAAGGTTGTGCCTCCTCATTAAGCTTCTCTTATCTTTTGTTTTCTTCCCAAGGAATTCGTTCCACTGTCTTGATCCTTGAGGAGGTGACATGGATGGGAGTTGAGCCCCTCCCATGCAACCCCATTCAATCTTCTTCAATGCTTGACAATGTTGATTGGTCACAGGGTAGTTGGAATTAAGGAAATTCAATGTGGTTGTATGGCCTTGTTCTCAGCACGCCATAAGAAATCGACAAACATACCATAGGCACCACAAAAGACACACTACAACCCTCCCCTCAGAGATTTGGATCTATGTGTCCTTCCCTTCATCCAACCATCAATTTATTTTCCACATAAATTTATATACATCTATAATTTACATAGTTGGGTTACATACATGGGGTGTTATAGAAAAACAATTGTTACAAACTTATCAATGTGTATGCCAAAAAGGGTAAGGGACAATGGACACCCTTGCTTGACTCTGATATCATAATTAATTTCTTCTTACTAACCCTTAGTGGTCCTAAACTTGGCAATAACATTCTCATACAACCTTGTTGCAACAACCCTCAACTCCAAACAAACCTTTCCTAGTATTATAAATATGTTAAATATATCTAAATTGTAAATATATTTTATTAATTTTCAATATAATAAACATCTTAAATTTAATTTAAAAACAATTGAGAAAAGTTATTTGTGTGTGCGCATGCGTGAGTTTGTTAAAGTTGGATATATATATATATATATATATATATATAAAACTTAAATATCTTTTGCTATTTAAAGGTACAAGGGTAGTGGGATTGGAGGATTATTCTTTATCTCAAGAGATATCTAAAAACAACTTCACTTGAGGTTTAAAGAATTTCACAAATTATCAAGTTGAGACATATACCCTTTTGGAGGGTCTTCTTTTAGTAAATGAAGATAGAATAAATAAATTATTTTTTTTATCAACTATTATAGTATAACTATCAACTTGATGACCTCAAAAGTCCTTAATAGCATGAATCTAGAAGGAGGTGGTTTATAGATTTCAAAGGGTCTCTTTCTTCCAAGCTCTAAGAGAATACAATTATTAGGCCAACTCTCTAACTTACAAAGCAATAAGCTCAACATTAAGGTTCTTTAGAAAAATGACATCATGCTTTAGCCATACCTTAATCTTTGTATGCAAGGAAAAATGAGGCATGCTTCTATACCCTAATCTTGTTATGGAACACATTACATCATTATGAAACAACAGATGGCATGACACCATTGTCATTGGATTTTAAACAAGAGATCGAAATATGAAAAGATCTGCATCTCTACTTAACACATGCACAAATTAACTCCTAACTGACATTGTGAATCATAATACATATTTTTAACTCATTATCAACATTTTGAATCATAATACATATTTTTAACTCGTTACCAACATTTTGAATCATAATATGTATTTTATCAGAGCAAAAATGGGATATAATGTCTTGTATGGATGGCTAGAGCTACATTTCATGGTGGAGGAGTAATGAGGTTGAAATTCTTTTTGGAAAGGGCTTCCCTTTTCTTGGTGGTTCTGTATTTGAGCTTCTGTTTGGTGAATAAAATCTCAATGGACATTTGGTGCATTGTCATCTTTATATGGTGACAATTCAAAATTTGTTGGGTGTTTGGTTTTGCTCGACACTTCAAAATTTGTTGGATGTTTGGTTTCTAAGATATTATGAAATTATGGTTATCTCTTGGTGATTTCCATTAGCTTTTGGTTATGGTGTCCTAGAATTGTGGATAATTGATGTTTTTGTCCCATTTGTGGGTTGAGTGGTTTCTCACGCATTGGGATGGACATCTTTGTAAATTTTTCCCCAGTAAATGAAGACAATGCCTTTTACACTTGAAAAACACTGAAAAATACTTTGGAAAACGTTATATTAATGAAACTCTTTAATTTGTTCACTGACTTTTACAGTGACCAATGATGAGATGTTGCAATGCCCAAGGTTGATGATCAAAGATAACATTAAAAGGTTGTAAGTGCCTTCCCGCTAAAAAAATATGCAGTTGTCTATAACGGGACTTTTTGAAAGCCTTTCCGACGGATTTTTCCGGTCGAAATCCGGCAGGAATTTATTGGAATCTCAAATTTGATAGCTAGTTTCTGCACAATGAAAGCGTCCCAGGGGTTTTTCAGGGTGTTGAATCCAAATATGCAGTTAAAAAACCATTTTAACTGCAAGAAATCAAGATTTGACCTCAATTTCTTCCGCCGGATTCCGTCACCGGAATCTTCAAAAAAGTCGCATTATAGACAACTCCAAAAAATATATCTGAAACATTAAAATAAATGAAAAAATAATATATATAATATATATTTTATAATTATTTACATTACACGTTTGATTGAATACATGTGACTTTATAATAAATAAACAATTTAACTAATTTCTGGGTTGACTTTAACGTGTTGGGTTTCTCAATTTATTTGATATGGGCCTCCTTCAAATCCTCTCACTTTTCAAGGAGAATATCATATTGTTAGCTCATCTCTGTTGTAACTCTTGGTTTCACGTTGTCAACTTTATAGCAATGCCTTGTATTTCTGAGAGTGGGAGAATTTACCGGTAACTCTGAGAGTGGGAGAATTTACCGGTAACTTATGAAGTCTGCCATCATTTGAAACGCGCAAAGGCGGTCAATGGAAGTTCGATAACCTGATCCCTTGGATACAGAACCTCTCCAGTCACTAAACCCTTTTGATAAGAAGCCACATCACGAAAATGAGTAGCGCCCAGAAGATCACGTTCACCTCATGGGCCACCTACTACCATACCACCATACAAGGACAAGTTCTGCAGGCCATCGGTAACACATACTTATGTGAAGAAAACCAATCTCCCACAGTTCGATCCTAGCACCAAGGCTAAACCATTCGCTAAGGACACAACCATAGCCTCAGAGACACTTTGTTAGGTACTCCCAAAATATATTTACTAGCCCATCCCAAGCTCAACAAAATTAAATCGTAGATAAGAGTTATGCTGCATAATGATTAGTGAGGAAACTCACAGCTAAACCAGCAGCTTGAATGTGCGGCTTTGCAGGTTCAGACACATGCGGGAAGACCGCAAACAAACTCAGCTTTAAGCAAATCTCAAGATCAATGTATCAATTTGCTTCACGATTTTCTTTTATATGTTACTGCTTTTGTTCCCAGTGGAGGACCTTAGTAGGTATGGTTCCAAGGTCACGAAGAGAAAAAATCATTTGTTATCGAAACACTCAATCACGTTTGCGCAAGTTTTTGTTCCCTTCCAGTTTTCCAGCATCTCCCTAAAGGCCGTTTGAAAAATGCGTTGAGGTCTGAATCCGTGGGAGAAATCTAGGAAGATGGGTTCATAAATCTGCGGGTGGTTATCGATTCATTGAACACGGACTGAAACTCACCCAAAACTCTGGGAAACTTGCTCGAAACTCGTTTTACGTGTCAAAATATAATTAGCTCGAAGGGTGAAAATACAACTCTCTCGGATTGGGTAGGGTGAATAGTGTTTGCCTACGGAACTTCGCAAAAAAAACGCTTTTTAGCTTAATTATTACTTATTTAAAAAATCAGTATTAATAAAATTTTACATTTTTAAATATATTATTATTTAAAAATAAACCACACTAGTTGGTTTGAAACCCGTCAACAAAAAGTTATTCTTTCAAATATTATGAATCATAGAAGTCTCCATTCAACTATTATTATTTATTTAAAAAAATAATATTAATAAAATTTTATATTTTAAAATAATAGCAAAAGCACCATTTCTCAACAAACTTTCATGGTTTCTGATTTAAATGGAATCGTGATTCCCACTAAAATTTATAATAAGGTAAAATATATTTGTAGTTGTGCTAATAAGCCCTTGGAACAATCTGGTAAACCAAATCATGATTTTCCCAAATTTTATAAAGTGAACAAACAAGTTTGTAACTGAAGGAAGCTCCTCGGCAATCTGGTAAGAGGGCAAATAAGTCCGTAATTGTGCATTGGAAGTGCCTAGAACAATCTGGCGAAAGACGATTCAAACATTTGAAAGGCCCTTTTAAGTAATTCTCTGGGAGGCGATTCAAATATTTAAGAAGCACATTCATTCTTGAACATTCTACCCATCTCTTGCTACTGTTATAAATTGTCACTTAATCCTTCCCCAAATTGTAACAACGAGAAGTGTGCAAGTCTTGAAAGATTTTGAATTAGCAGTTCAGAATCGATATTCATTGCAAAATATGTCTCTCATTCCTAGTTTCTTCGGCAATAGATCCAGCATATTCGATCCATTATCGTTGGATTTATGGGACCCTTTCGAAGCAGGGAAGTCTCCATTTTTTAGGGATATTGGCCACTTTTCAAGAGATGATGCAACAACCATAGCCAACACTCAGTTCGACTGGAAGGAAACTTCCGACGCACACATCTTCAAGGCTGATCTTCCAGGTAATTATCATGTTTCTTGCTACCAATTTACAGGGGTTTTGTTATTCTCGTCATTAATGGCAGATTTGTTGCTATTTCAAGCCTAAGATTTATTTGTTTTATTCATGGCAGGTCTGAAGAAAGAGGAGGTAAAGATTGAGGTGGAAAGATGGTCAAGTTCTACAGATTAGCGGTGAACACAAAAAAGAAGAAGCGCAAAAGAACGACAGGTGGCATCGTATCATCGATTCATTGATCACAGACTGAAACTCGGCGAAAACTCTGCAAAGCTGGCCCAAAACTCGTTTCAGTTGCCAAAATATAATTGGCTACAAGGACGAAAATACAACTCTCGGATTGGGTGGGGTGAACAGTGCTTGCAGACCCAACCTCGCAAAGAAAACACCTTTGGGCATAATATAGAGATGGATGTACAGAACTTAAATTAATTATGAATATAGTATAGTGGAAGTGCCACTTGCAATTATAATATAATTTTTTAGATTTTATTTCTTTTAATTTTTTTTTACAAATACATCTTAAAACAGATAAAATTAATCATTTCAATGTCTTTGTCCAATCCAAAAAGTGAAATATATATATATTTTATATAACTATCAAATATTTATTTTAATATTAAATATTTTAAAACTATTATAAAATCATATAAAAATTAAGTAAGAGTCAATTTTTTTACCATAAATAAAAACAATATAACTTGCCTTCCACATATATAAATATAATCCATGGTATACTTGTACTTTTATGCTAACCACCGCTTATACTTCTAAATTAACTGCCCACTTGTTTTGCGAAGACATTTGGAGAAGCTTATGGACTCTAAGGCATGTTCAAAGAAATAGCTTTAAAGAAACAAGGGTTTATCACAAAAAGGAAAGTCATACTTTTATATATTGTTTTCTTCATACCTTTATGTTTTTTTTTTTTTATTATTCAATAAGAATTTCCATTATCCTTTTTATAATATTTTTTTCATTAAATAATTTTTAAAATTTTATTTTTAAAATAATTTTATTTATTTATAATTTTAAAATAAATTAAAATTATTATTATTATAAATAAAAAATTAAGTATCATATTATAAAATAATAATTTTATTTTGTTATTTTATATGCAAATTTATTTAGGGACGATGATCCTCTGCCTAAATTCAACCTCGAGATTAGAATTCAATTCACATAGAGCATCAATTATCATACTTTGTTAATTAGTTACATTTTTATAGATCAATTTCAAGAATAGGGATTTTAGGGTTATAAGCCGTTATATGAGCGAGTTGTTATCATTGTGAAAAAGGTAAATTTTAAAAATCTTTTACCTAAAATTTGTTGATACCCTCCCGATCCTATTTCAATTCAAAACTTGTAAAGAGTGTTAATAATTATATTATTCTTTTTTTTTTTATCAAGTAAGAATGGGACCTTCTATTAATCTAGAAAAATACATAATGTATATAGAGTAGCACCAGCTCTGTGAAAAATCATCAGGCAGCTGGGCTGGCAAAAAATCTGAACCTAACTCCAAAAACCAAGAAAAGCCTGAACAACACTACAGAGGAACCTGCTAGTTGGACTACCGTGCATCAAATAAAAACCTGAACACCTTTGAGGATGGGGCCCACAGATCCGATGGCCCACAAAACTTCAACAAAAGACCAACCTTAATCTTCATTTCACTTGTTAACTCGAAGACCGTGTGATCCAACGGTCGCGTGCTGATTTCGTGCTGACACCTATCCCACACTTTAACTCTTCTTACGGACCTTAAGAGGACCTTAGGCCACCTCTCTAAACTTTTTCGGGTCCAATTGAGGAATTAATGGTTGCGTATTTTCTCCACCCGAAATCCATAGGATGGAGAAGAACCAAAGAGATTATGGCAACTAGCACCCTCTTTAATCTCCCTTACGGACCGGAAAAATAAATAAGTCCCCTCACTATAATATTTCGGGTCCGTTTTGAAAATTAAAGATTGAGTAGATTTACTCCCGAAATTCATAGGATGGCAGCGATCTCAGTAAATATCCCACCCTTTAACTTCTCTTACGGACTCGAAGAATAAATAGGCCACCAATCTATATTTTTTCGGGTCCATTTGTAGAATTAATCTACACGCCTTTACCGGCCCGAAATCCATAGGATGATGGAGATCTGGGCAATCTTTGGTCAGGTACCTGCCAACCTGCCCGCTGTTTACCTTCTGCTCCTTCCCTGTGAATGGTCCTCTTTCTTCAGTTTCCATTAGTCTTTGCTCTGCTTATTTCTCATGCTTTGAAAGTACTCTCGGTCTATGGTAGCCTGTTTATGACAATCTTCGTGCAATTTTCCTGGGGGAGTCGACATCCAGTTATATCTTCTATTACTTTTTGAATAGAGTACCCCTTCATTCGCCAAATGATCCTCTCACCTGTTAGCAGATCTGCGAACATGAACAAAATTGAGGGTTCTGAGTGTTCTCAGGTGGGATTGTATACGTTGATATACCTACAATAACCGCCAGTGTTTCGAAACTCTTTCTGGTGTTGTGCCATTGCATATTTTCTTGACCGAATTGATTATCAATTCAGAGTCAGCTTCGATGATGGTGTTATGTAAATTTGATTCAATTAAGATTTCTAGGCATTGCTCTAGGGCCATGAGTTCCGCCATATTATTAGTGGCCTTCTCCAGATAACTATTAAAGATGATTTTTTTGTATCCCTGATCATCTCTTATGACTCCGCCATAACTAGCCACCCCAGGGTTTCCTTTAGAGGCTCCATCTATATTGAATTTCAAAAATCCATGAGGAGGAGGTTGCCAGAAGTCCTTATCTACTGTTATATGACTGACAATATTGCTTATGCCTTGGGTGAAAGGCACCTGAAGACCCATATGCAAAAGTATTTGTACATCTTGGTATTGAGGTGGGTTCTCTGGGGGTTTCTTTATAAGGGTGCCTATAGTCTCTTTGAGCTGTCTAATGATTTGATCTATGATGCTCTGGGATGAGGCCAGTATGTTCTTGAAAATCCTATTGTTGCGTTCTTTCCAGACATCCCAGATTAGAAAGCCTGGAACCAGAGTCCAAGCTTTGTTGGTTATTTGACATTCAGAGAAGTTTCAACTCCAATTCTTTAAAGTGCCAGTGATGCTGAAAATGTCCCTATCCATTTGTCTGAAGATTGAAGCCACCCAATTCCACAAGGTGGAGGTGAAAGTGCGAGATTGAGTAGGTGTTCCATTGTCTCTTCTTGTAATTCACATAACTGGCATCTAGATGGACCTTCTACACCTCTTCTCCGAAGGTTATCCAAAGTTAGAATTTTCTTATGTTGCACTAACCACATGAACATTTTTTTATTTTCATCCAGTGCGGGTTCTACCATAGGTCCTTCCATACCTTATCAGGGTTTGGAAAGTCAAGCCCTAGGGTCATTCTCTTGACTTCTTTAAGGTTGAAGTTGCCTTCATTGTTTCTTCCCCATCTCAATTGGTCTAACAATGTTGATGTCAAAATCTTTCTCTGTTTCAAGATCACTGCAAGAGCTTCTGCCTGGGCCTTCAGAGGGGTCTCTTCACTATAAACCAAGTCCTTCCAAGTTCTCCATTTGCCCTTGTTCCTGGCCTAATCCCAGAAGTCACTTACCCTGTGTAGACCTTTATTGTTAGGATTGGCTAGTTCTTCTCTTAACATAATAGGTTCCTATTGCCAGTTGTCCTCCCAAAACCAAGCTAGGAATCCATCTCTGATCTCCCAGAAACTGTGTTTCTGAACAATGGCTCTATTCTCCCATGCTTTGTTCCAAATGTGGGAGCCTTTGATGAGCCTAGACATTCGAATGAGATCCCTTTCTTGCCAAATATTTGCATACTTATGTTTCCAGATCTTGGCCCACGGGGATACCGATTCCTTTAGCCATCTCCACCATAGTTTTTCCCCCAAAACTCTGCTTAGGGTTTCACGGTCATGAAGTCCCAAACCTCCATGTGTCTTAGGTTTACAGATCTTATCCCATGCTACCAAAGCCATTTCTTTTTCTCTCCCCCTTTGCCCCAAAGAAAGTCTCTTTGGATATTTTTGATATGTTACACAACTCCTTTAGGAGCAGGAAGGGATGAAAACATGAAGATGGGAATAATTTGTAGGACATCTTTTGTTAGCACTAGCCAACCTGCTAAATTCAAAGACCTGCTTGTCCATTTCCGGACTTTGTCCTGGAGTTTATTAGTGACTGGCTCCCAAACAACCTTGCTCAGAGGTTTGTCCGTTAGGGGAATACCCAGATATTTGGAGGGTAGTTGTTCTCTTTGAAAGCCGAGAATTCTAGTGAGGTTTCTCTGAATAGCAATGTCAGTATTAAAAAAGAAAATCTTTGACTTGGTAAGACTTACCTCTGTCCCAGCAGCCATAGCAAAGTCGTTCAGGATTTGCTTGAAAGCTTTAGCTTCCTTGACCGTGGGTGTACCCTGCAGCATAGTGTCATCCACAAATTGTTGGTGAGTCAAGGCATCCCCATTCATGGTGAGTTTGAGACCTTGGATTTTTCCTTCTACTTTGGCTGATTTGATCGCATTGCCTAAACCTTCCATCATGAGAATAAAGAGGAAGGGGGAGAGCGTATCACCTTTTCTGAGGCCTCTCGAAGGCCTAAAAGTTCTGGATGGTGAGCCATTAAGCAAGATTGAAAAAATAGTTGTGGTAACAAGGGCCATTACCCATCTTATCCAGTTTTGGTCAAAGCCATATGCTTTTAGTACTTCCCTGATATAAGCCTAGCTTAGCTTATCATAAGCTTTTGCTAGGTCAAGTTGTATGATCATACCTACTTGCTTATTATACTTGAGAGAATGTACCACCTCGTGAGCTTGAATGATATTATTTAGAATTTTCCTTCCTTCCACATATCTAGTTTGTTCCTCAGACACAAGAGTTGGAAGAAGGGGCTTGAGCCTGTTTGCAATTACTTTGGATATAATTTTGTACACCACATTGCATAAAGCTATGGGTCTAAATCTATCAGGTGTCATAGATTTTTCCTGCTTTGGAATCAAAGTTATGAAAGAGGCATTGAGTGCCCTCAAAACAGTTTTGTTTCTCCTCGAGTCCTCCACTACATCAAGGATATCATGTGTGACTGTTTCCCAACATGCTTTAAAGAAGTCTACATTGAACCCATCCCAGCCTGGAGCTTTCCCATTTTGCATCTCTTTGATGACTTCACTGACATCCTCTTCAGTCATTGGCCTGTTAATATGTAATTGTATTCTCTAGTTACAAGCTTAGGAATGCACTTTGTGAAGTTATTGATAAAATGTGATCTATCTATGAGAGGCTCCTTTGCTATGCTTTGGAAATGTTGTACCAGAGCAGATTCTATTTCTTTGTGGGTGCTGAGCTATTTTCCTTGAGTATCTCTGAGTTTTGAAATCCTATTATGAGACCTGTGTTCCATGGTTGACTTGTGAAAAAACTTTGTGTTTCTTTCTCCTTATTTTATCCATTGCACTCTCGATTTCTGTCTCCAGAAGATCTTCTCTTGCTTGCATTTGTCCTCCCATTCCTGTTGGAGAGATTCAGCTTGTATTTTTCTTTCCTCGGTAAAACCATCTGAGATGAGGACCTGATTAATTCCCTGTAGTTTCTGTTCAACTTCTTTTTTGGCTTTGAAGATATTGCCAAACTCATTTTTGTTCCAATCTTTTAGCCTGAGTTTGATGTGTTTCAATCTCTGATGCAGAAGGAACATATTAGTTCCCTGAATGGGCATATCTTCTGCCCACCATTTTTCAATATTGCTGATGAAGTCAAGGTGGGTAAGCCAAATATTCTCAAACCTAAAAGGTCTGTTTCTTGGACTGCGTATAAAAGAATCTTCCTGTTGAATGGGCCAGTGATCCGAGCCTCCAAAAGGGAGGATTAAAGCAGACAAGTCAAGGCCTGTGAAAATGAGGTCCCCAGAGATTATGAATCTATTAAGCTTAGAGGCAACTTGAGAGGCCCCTCCCCATTTATTATTCCAGGTAAAGGTGCCATTTTTGTCTCTGTATCCGCTAGCCTCATGTCGTTTAGGAAGTTCTAAAAGGCTATGAAGTCTCTGCCTAGTGTTCTGGTCCCACCTTTTTTTTTCCGTAAGAGATCTGGTCATATTAAAGTCCCCTCCCAGAATCCAGTGCATACCAGGATGTCTTTCTCTTAGCTCCTCCAGTGAGATGAGAAGCTTGAGGTTGTCTTCAAGTTTTTGAGTACCGTAGACATTTGTGAAAAAATAGACTTCCTTTTCACCCAAAGGTTGGATTACCATCGATAGGTAGTTCCTGGATGCTTCAACATCTAGGATTCAAGTTTCTGGGGGTTCCAAAGTGTAAGAATTCCTCTTGCTACGCTGCTTGCTTTAACTTCTAGATATTCATACTTTATGAGCCATTTTCTGTGTATTTATCTTATTTCTCCCTTTCAAGAATTTCCTGCAGCTCGTGGTCCTCTGTTCCAACCTTGCTTGGGGTCATCTCATGGTCCCTGTCAAGTTCCATAGTGCTAGGCAAATCCTCCTTTACTTACTGTTTTCAGGTGTATCCTCCATGCTATCATCTTTTCCCTTTTCTGCAGGACGATCCTCCATTACCTAGTTCGTCCCATTGTTCCCATCTTCTTCTTCTAATATTTTGAAGCTGTTATAACTTCGTTGCTTCTCCTTGCTGATTTTTTTTGGTTCTTTTTCCCTCCTTTCCCTCTGCCTCCCACCTTGGTAAAGCCTTCAATATCTTTGCCTGTGTTGGTTTTAATATTGTTTTCCATTTTGTTTAATGGGCAGGCTCTAAAGAGGTGTCCGTGTTCATGACATTTGTGGCACCTGAATGGGACATGTTCATAGTCCACTGCCTGCACTCATTCTTCATCATAAACTTCTAGAATGATTTCATCCGGAAGAGCTCCGGATAGGTCCATTTCTACGCATATTCGGGCAAAGGAGGTGTATTTCCCTCATAGGGTCGTGTTGAGAATGCAACAAGATGATGGAGCTTAGTGGAAAGAAGTCGCCTTCATTAAGTGGGCCCACAGGCTATTTTTGGTGCAAAGTCTATTTTTAGACATATGGATCATGGTCTATGAGTTGCAGGATGCTATTTGTGGATGATTGGTCATGTTGGTAAAAATAGATTGACTTCTATTTTTAGACATATGGGCGGTTTCTATTTTTAGACTGCGAGGCTAAAAATAGAATAGTCGAATATTATTAGCTCATAATAATATTTGGACTATAAACATTATCTTATCCTCTTGGAGCACTTCAGTTTGAGCTACATATGTGGCACATGCAGCTGTCAGAAGGAAATACGCTTTTCTTGTGGGTCAGTTGAGCTATTGCATGCAGGACTTCAGTTAGAACTCATGTGGTTGAGTTTCGGTGGAGTTGATTGTGGAGTTGATGGAGTTGTGTTCAGTTTGACTTGGTTAAACTAGTTGTATTTAGTCTAACTGCAAATACACTAGTGATGAGTGATGTGAATTAATTGTTAAATTAATTCACTAATTATTAACTCATAAAGAAAATAAAGAATACATCAGTTAAATCAGTGCATGGAGAGTTCAGTGGAGAGAGGTGTTAGAGGTTGAGATTGCTATCAGTTGTGACTATAGTTGTGCATGAGATCTTGCACAATCAGTGGGATTGAGTAATGCCAATGAGAATTGCGTGGTTCAGCCAAGGAAATACGAGTTTGCTTCAGCCATTCATCATTATTCTCTTGCAGGATTGCGCAGTGGAGGCATGCAGACAGTGGAGGAGATTTCAGGCATAAGATCTAAGCTAGTTTGTGTGTAATAGGTGGAGATAGTATTGAGTACTTGTGAGGAGTATTGTACTATATATTGTTACATGTTATCAATCAATATAATATATAGATAGTGTGGGGTTTTCAACTGTATGCTTTCCCCGAGGTTACATACTGTGTTAATGTGTGCATGCGATTGATGTTTCATTGATTTTAATACTACTAAATTGATGATCAATGTAGAGGAGGTTATGTATTATGCATGTATTCCGCAATAGTGTATAATCGGGATAATCTCTGTGAATAAGTGTCATATTATTCAAAATTTCTACATGGTATCAGAGGTGTTGATCATCAGATCTATTATTCAGAAAGTGTTTACATTTTATTTCTTCAGGCAGAGTCTGTAATTGGGCCAGGTAGCCTCTGGATTCATCCTTTCTTTGGAAGGTGAGATATCCGGTAAAATCCCATACAGTCAATCTCTGTACAAGAAATACTTTGTTCTCACGAATTTTAGATCAGAGGCGGTTGAGTTTTGAGCTGGTGGAATTTGAATTTGCAGCAGTGTTTTCTTGGTGTCAACGTTGCAATGTCTTTCAACGGATTGCGATTGGAGTATGCTCTTGAGGGCAGCTCGAACTATATTGCATGGAAGGACAGGATGGAGGTGGTGTTAGATGATAATGGGCTGAAGGAGTTCATAGAGGCTGAGGTACCAAAGCCTACTGATGCTGCTGAAGCTGAGGTTTGGCAAAAGAAGACAGCAAAGTGTCGAAGGATTCTGTTGGAGGGCGTGAAGGATCACATTGTGTCCAGCCTGCATGGAAAGGCTTCTCCATACTTGAAGGGAGACAGTATGCCAAGTATCTCACGAAGTTCACTCAGTGCAGGGATGAGCTGGGAAGTGTGGGGGTGACTGTTGATGATGAGGACTTGGTGAGCTTGGCTCTCCTTGGTCTTCCGAAGAGTTGGCATTCCTATTAGGACTTTGTCAATGGTCGGGAGAAATTGCTAGGATGGGAGAGACTTTGGTCAGATCTTGTGCAGGAGGAGATCAGACGAAATACCAGGGACAAATCTTCATCAAAGGCACCTGATGAAGAAAATTGCGCTTTGGCTGCCAAAGCAAAGAAGGGGAAGAACAAGAAAGCTTCTCATTCCGGTGCGAAAGGCAAGAAGCAGGACATGTCCAAGGTGAAGTGATTTCACTGTCACCAGCACGGACACTATGCCACAAATTGTCCGCAGAAGAAGAAGAACAAGCAAGTTGCTGGATTTGCAGCCGGAGAGGCCTTAGCCTTGCAGTTTGAGCTTGATTTTTCATTGATCGCATGCTTGGTATCAAGTGTGATGGGATCGGTATGGTTCTTGGACAGTGGTGCGTCTTTTCACATGACAGGAGATCGAGATTTGTTTTCTGATCTGGAGGAGAAAGATCTTGGAGTGCACATCGAGATGGGCGATGATGGTAGATACAGTGCAATCGGTATCGCTACCATTTCCTTTGAGAGGGAGTTTGGTAAAACCTTCGTATTGAAGGAAGTGATGCATGTTCCAAGATTGAGGAAGGGAAAGGATTTCCTGCGCAGTAAGACAACTGGAGAAACCCGCAAGATAGGGGTTCGAGTCAGGAACCTTTATTAGTTGCATGTAGATGGCTGCGCAGCAATGGCATGCAAGGCAGAAGGATTGGTGCGCCGGGATGATGGCGAGCTGTGGCATAGGAGATTGGGTCACCTTCACCATGGAGCCTTGAAGATACTGGAGCAGATTACTACAGGGCTTCCTAAAGGCACTCTTGCGCAGTCAGATCAGTGCAAGGGGTGTACTTTGGGAAAGTTTGTGAAAGCCACCTTTCATGAGAAGGATAGTCGTGCCACGACGATCCTTGAGAGAATTCACATAGACGTGTGTGGACCTTTCTCAGTAGCTTCGACAGCAAAGCACAGGTATTATGTGATCTTTGTTGATGATTTCTCTCGAAAGTGCTGGATCTTCTTCATGCAGAAGAAGAGCGAGACATACTCAAAGTTCTGTGAGTTCAAAGCACTGGTCAAGAAGGAGTCGGGGAAGAAGGTGAAGGCTCTTAGGAGTGACAATGGTGGTGAATACATCTCTGGCGAGTTCAAGGACTTCTGCAGCACAAAAGGGATTTGAAGAGAGCTCATAGCTCCCCATAACCCACAACAGAACGGGGTTGCTGAGCGGAAGAATAGAACGATCGTGGGTGCTGCACAGGCGATGTTGCATGATCAGGGCCTACCCCTTCACTTGTGGGCGGAAGCATGCAATACTGCAGTATATGTGCAGAACCGTTGTCCTCACAGGATACTTGGCATGAGTACACTTGAGGAGGCTTATTCTGGTAAGAGGCCTGATATTTCTCATTTGAGGATTTTTGGTTCTAACGTTTACATGCATGTGACGAAGGATGCCAGGAAGAAGCTGGAGCCGACCGCAGAGGTTGGGATATTTGTGGGGTACACTGATACGCCCCACAACTATCGTGTGTATTTGCCAGACAGTGGCAAGACTGTTGTGTGATGGGATATAGAATTTCAGGAGGAGAAAGCCATGAAGTGTTCGCTTGAGAGGGAGCCACACTTGCATGTAGATGAGGAGCTATTAGTTCCTAAGGATGAGCTTCAGGACGTGGATTAGCCACAGGACGAATTTCATGGAGTGGAAGAGACCACTCATGCAGCGCCAACCATCAGAGGGCGAAAGCGCTTGACAGAAGCTGAGCGACTGGTTCAAGATGCAGAGAAGGTTGTAGGACCACCTACAGCTCAACGCAGGTAGAGACAGTCACCTGATCGGTACACTGGATACATGGCTCTTATGAGCAAATGTGTTGTGACTAAGCCATCCTCTTTCGAGGACGCTGTGGAAGATCCCGCATAGGTAGATGCCATGGTGGAAGAGTATGATTCGATTGTCAGAAACAGTGCATGGGAGATTGTCCCAAGACCGGAAGGGAAATTAGTGGTGGGTTCGAGATGGATCTACAAAGTTAAGCAGGCAGCTGATGGGAGGGTGGAGAAGTACAAGGCAAGATTTGTTGCCCGAGGTTTTTCATAGATAGAGGGGATCGATTATGAGGAGACCTTTGCACCTGTCGCAAGGTATTCTTCCATACGGACGATTCTTACTCTCTCAGCGCAGATGGGGTGGCACATTCATCAGATGGATGTGAAGACTGTGTTCCTCAATGGAGTCATTGAGGAGGAGGTGTACATAGAGCAGCCCAAAGGTTTTGAGATCTTCAGCAGTGAGTCGCATGTGTGCAGGCTCAAGAGAGCGCTATATGGGTTGAAACAAGCACCATGTGCTTGGTACACATGGATAGACAATTATTTCACTGGACTTGGATTCTCCAAGAGTGAGGCGGATCCTAACCTATACCAGATTGTGGTGGAGGGTAAGTTGCTTATCATTGTACTTTATGTAGATGATTTGATTCTAACGGGTGATGAGCTGTTGATACTTTCATGCAAGGATGATCTTGCTAAGGAGTTTGAGATGAAGGACTTGGGCCTCCTTCATTATTTCCTGGGATTGGAAATCTGGCGGCGCAGTATGGACTATTTATTTCTCAGGGTAAGTATGCTCGGGAGATACTGGAGAAGTTCAACATGCATGGCTGAAAGCTTGTTGATACTCCTCTTCCTGGAGGTTGGAGGAAGGAGGATGCTACTTTGGCAGAAGTAGCGGATGCCACTGTTTATCGACAGTTGGTGGGGTCGCTTATGTATCTGGTCAATACATGACGCGATATATGCTATGCTGTTAACCAGCTTTCACAAGCTATGGTTAAGCCAACCAAGCTCTTCTGAAAGGCAGGCAAGCATGTATTGCGTTATCTCAGAGGCACATCGGGATATGGATTGTGGTACAGACAGGAGGATGAAGTGAAGCTATGTGGCTTCACGGATGCAGATTGGGCAGGGAGCCCAACAGATAGAAAGAGCACATCTGGAGGGATCTTTAGTATCGGGTTGACAACAGTTTCTTGGTACAACAGGAAGCAGAGATTCGTGGCACTCAGTTCAGCAGAGGCCGAGTATATGGCACCAAGTTTGGCTGCATGCGAGGCTATATGGATGAGGAAGATTTTGGTCGGGTTGTTCGGTTCATGCTTGGAGCCTACAGTGATTTATTGTGATAACCAGAGTTGCATTAAACTCTCGGCTAATCCAGTATTTCATGATAGATCTAAGCACATTGACATCAGGTACCATCATATCAGAGATTGTGTGCAGTGGAGAATCATGTTAGTTTCATACATTCCAACGGAGGATCAGGATGCTGATATCTTGACGAAGTCGCTCACCAGGAGCAAATTCGAATACCACCAAGGCAGGATAGGGGTTGCTGATAATCCATATCTTGTTGAGAGGGAGTGTTGAGAATGCAACAAGATGATGGAGCTTAGTGGAAAGAAGTCGCCTTCACTAAGTGGGCCCGCAAGCTATTTTTGGCGCAAAGTCTATTTTTAGACTATGTCTATCTTTAGACATATGGATCATGGTCTATGAGTTGCAGGATGCTATTTGTGGATGATTGGTCATGTTGGTAAAAATAGATGGACTTCTATTTTTAGACATATGGGCGGTTTCTATTTTTAGACTGCGAGGCTAAAAATAGAACAGTCGAATATTATTAGCTCATAATAATATTTGGACTATAAACATTATCTTATCATCTTGGAGCACCTCAATTTGAGCTACAGATGTGGCACATGCAGCTGTCAGAAGGAAATACGCTTTTCTTGTGGGTTAGTTGAGCTATTGCATGCAGGACTTCAGTTAGAACTCATGTGGTTGAGTTTCGGTGGAGTTGATTGTGGAGTTGATGGAGTTGTGTTCAGTTTGACTTGGTTAAACTAGTTGTATTTAGTCTAACTGCAAATACACTAGTGATGAGTGATGTGAATTAATAGTTAAATTAATTCACTAATTATTAACTCATAAAGAAACTAAAGAATACATCAGTTAAATCAGTGCATGGACAGTTCAGTGGAGAGAGGTGTTAGAGGTTGAGATTGCTATCAGTTGTGACTATAGTTGTGCATGAGATCTTGCACAATCAGTGGGATTGAGTAATGCCAATGAGAATTGCGTGGTTCAGCCAAGGAAATACGAGTTTGCTTCAGCCATTCATCATTATTCTCTTGCAGGATTGCGCAGTGGAGGTAGGCAAACAGTGGAGGAGATTTCAGGCATAAGATCTGAGCTAGTTTGTGTGTAACAGGTGGAGATAGTACTGAGTACTTGTGAGGAGTATTGTACTATGTATTGTTACATGTTCTCAATCAATATAATATACAGATAGTGTGGGGTTTTCAGCTGTATGCTTTCCCGGGGTTACATACTGTGTTAATGTGTGCATGCGATTGATGTTTCATTGATTTTAATGCTGCTAAATTGATGATCAACGTAGAGGGGGTTATGTATTATGCATATATTCCGCAATAGTGTATAATCGGGATAATCTCTGTGAATAAGTGTCATATTATTCAAAATTTCTACAAGTCACATCTGATATTTTTAAAAAATGACCTAGATTATTGCCTATGGCTTTTAAGGATTATGGCAGCCAATAATCTAAAGATAGGGAGTAGAGTCTTATCCATACCAGCACTGATGTGAATATCTCTCGTTTTGGGACAAAATTCATCACCCATGGTCGCATATAGAGGCCTGTAGCAGCATAAAAATATGGTCCTCCTTCGAATAGTCTGTCTTTGTCCTCTAAGTTTGTGAACACTACTGTGAAGAAACCCTTGGACCCTAGGTGAAGATTTATTTCTCCCTTAGGTTTCCAGTGGTTCTTTACCCAAGCATACAAAGCCTTCTCCATTGGCCATATCCCCATAAATTTGCATATTACTGCATAAGCCGCCATGTGATCTCTGTGCACCTGAAGCGCTGGATCACTTAAAACAACCCAGGGTGTGATGGTTGACCTAGGTTTGCAGATTCCTGTCATTTTCTTGTGCTCATCTCTCTGACTGCCTCCTCCCGTTCTCTTTTCTCCTCAGAATTCCTCATGAATCTCTTCTTGTTCTTGTGATTTGATGTTTCCCTGTTTCTTGATGTTGATACTCCTTGTTCTTGCCTCCATTGGTTTCTTGAAGCAGTTCGAAACTACATGACTATAGGAGGGAGTGGAACTCCCCCCTCCTCGCCCCTCCATGGTAACCAACACTGAAACCCTGTTGTAAACCCTAGTTCAACATGCTTTCGGTGCTCCTTTTTAAAACTCTCCGATACCTTTTCCATGTCAATAATCATATTATTCAATACTTATAAAAAGTATCAATAGGAATATTATTTATTATTAAGTAATTACACATAACATTAATAATTATATTATTTAGTATAATAATGTATTATTGGGGAAGAATTTTAGTTTAATAAATATAGATTTTTTTACAATGATATATTAATTTTGGAAGAAGTTTTTCCGTATAAATATTTTGGAATCTATAAATATAAATTTAATTGAAAAAATAAATAAATGAATAATGGAAAGTTTATTATACATTTGAAAATAATTGTAAATTAGGAAATATTTGAAAATGAGATTAAAAAAAAAATGTGAGGTTTGAGGTTGTACTAGAGTTGTGGAAGAAAATATAACATATTAAAAAATAATTTATAACCTACAATTTCAAGATTAAAGGAAATACTCATTATCATATTTTCTTGATTGAAGCAAGCTTTTTCCAATTGAAATCATGGCTATGTATAGGTATCTTAAGTATAAGAACACGGAAGACAAGAGGTTTCCTAAATTGCTTTTAACCCTAGCCAAAACCATCACCTTTGGCTTAAGCATGGATGACACAAGGATGCCTAGTTTTGGTTAGACCATTTGATGATAAAGAAGATCATTTTACAAAATAAGGATAATATTAAAAATATTATTACATCAAAATTTAAGGAGAAATTGTGAAGTGATAAAGAGTTAAAGGGAAAAGGGAAACTAAGATATTATAGGGAGATGATTAACCCAAACTCAAAATGTAAAATACCCATCCTCTAACTCTTAAATTTTCTTTCTGTCCATATGAAACTTTAAATATATAAACATATAATTATTATTTTAAACATGATTATTTAATATTTAATTTGATATGATTCTTGTGAATTTATAAGGTTGACACACATAAATCTAGTGCAACCATATAAATTAAATGACTAATACACACATATAGGCATCAATCCATAATATACATTAAACACTTATTTCATAATACAAAAAAATTCATAATAACTAATTAAACTAACACAACCATATAAATTAAACAACTAGTAGACTAGTAAACACCAATAGGCATCAATCCAAATAAACATCAAAATAGTCACACTTCACTATGAGGATTCTTAATATGGAAATAGACTTTGTTAAAAGACCATGGACCAATACCATGGCTCATCAATACCACATGCCCAAAAACCATAACTCAATTAATATGATATTTTTTTTAATTAATCAATTTAATTTAAAGGGGAAAAATGACATAACTACTTTGAAAATAAATTTCAACCAATGATTTGTCTATACTATTATGAACATTCCCTATTATCTAAGTGATAATTAAATTACAATTATAGAAGCTCCATTCCAAAATAGAAACACCTAACCGCCTAATTATAAATTTATTTTAAATTATTATTATCATTAATTATACAAAAAGTTAATATATAAATTAAACATATATACTTTTGAAAAAAAAAGAGCATGATCTTATCCTTGGAGATTGATGCTAGCCATATTTCTTAGAAAGAAAAATTCACCATGTTTTTTAACATTCTCTCACACACACACCTTCCACAATAAGAATTACTAGTGCCAATGCATTACAATATTATATAACAAAAATCATTCAAATACATAATTTGCAGCTCATGTTTTTTTGTTGTTGTTGAAAAAATCCAAAAAATTCATTGTAACATTGTATACATTTCGGTGTTAATCAATTATATATAGATATATACTCCTTTATCGTATATTTAGTTTATTTTTTGAATCTATATGAATACATTCAAAAAATAACTAAATCTACAATAAAAGAAAATGTACAACTATTATTGCAAATAGCTTTATTCCTTCAACGTTTATATATGAAAGCGAAAGATGATTTTTTTACTCCATTTATTTGCTATATATATATATATTTTAATGGGTTTTTGCTATCTCTATACCATTACTAGTTTTCTAAAAAATATCCCTATTTTTATTTTAGTTAGATAAAGGTTGCTATAATATCATAAGAAAATAAGAAAAAAAGGTTTACATATAGTATGTGAACCAAATCTTAATAAACCATACTCTTATTATAAAATATTTGAGAAAGAATTTCAAGGAACCACAACTTTTAGTAATAGGCCAATTTCCCCCTAGGTGTCTATATTGTAAGAATAATTTAGTATGAATTCTTCTCTTGATTTCCACTAATCTCTTCTTAGTTTCAATTCTTCATTTATTGATACTTCTCTAACACCATTAAGAGGTGCTCACACAAAAGAAAATATTTCTTATTTATATTTAACAGAAGAATTAGTTTCTTTTCCTCCACTTGGCAACTAAATGCCCAAAATACTAGTGGCTAATTTTGCATCTTGGACGAGATTTTTCCATTCTATTATAAACATATAATTGGGAAAATTAGGCTTTTAATATTTTTACCAAATTTCAAGTTAATTTTTTTTTTTTTTTTGATCCCTAGAAAAAAAACTTTAATTTTTATTAATAAAAATAAAAATTACATTTTGTAGACACACATAGTGTGTATGCATATAAAATAAAAAAATTGTCATGAGGTTAACACATAGCAAACTGATATAGGTACTATTAAAAGCTTAGAACCACAGAGCAAAAATAAAGAAAAGCTTATTGAGAAAAAAACCAGAAAACATATATATGCATAGAAAAAAAATAAGCATGCTACTCAATCCTTTTTTTTTTTCACCTTTTTCCGAATCTCCTTTGTTTAATCAAAAGGAATTAGTGAGAAACCGTCTTCCAAACTTGTTTTTCGGAATGTGAGCTCTCAAATACATGGGCTCTTTTTTGAGGATGAATTCTAGAAAATATGTCACCACTAAATCTTTTTATAATATAGAGTTTTTTATTTTTCAAACGTGGTTTATGTAGAAGATATAAAACCTATTTTTATTCATTTATTTAATTATAATATTTACATAATTAACATGTTTTTTAAAAGATTATTAATTGTATCATTATTGTCATTTGTTTATTTTTTAATGTTAATTAGACAACTACAATTTTCTTCAGCTGATAATTATTTCCAATATATATATATATATATAACACACTCTAGAACATCATTAAGCAATTACACTCAAAATGTAAGTTATGATTGAGCATGGAAATGAAAAGTTCAAGTGTCTTTTCATAGTGATTTGAGGGTGCACAAGAGACACATCTCTTTGAAAATTAAATTTAAAATTAAATTAATTTTTCTTTCCTTTAATTTAAAATTTATTTTTTCTTTCTTTAATGGTGAATGCCTCCCACAACTACCCAAAAATCAACACTCCCTTTTAGCTAGGGAGGTATTCACCTTGAATTCCTCAAGATGTCCACTAGGTCGAAAATTTTCTACATCCTAAGAAATATTTAAATGAGCCCGTTGTTGAGAAATGTAACTAGTTTCGATCTTCATAATTGTTGTACTCATTTCAATATGTATCCTATGCAACAAACAAGAAAATAAGAAAGTGAATCACATGGGTTTCATGTTCATTCTTGATGGTATTCTAGGTAAAATCATGTTCTTTGTGCTTCTAAGGTTTGTTAGGTCTTAGGATTTATTGTCACGAGTCAATGGAGTTAGCGTCATGTTTATAAGACCCTTATGAGAAATTTGTAATTGCAAAAATAATTCATTTTCAGTCTGTAAAGTCCTAGAACTTCCAAGAGTACAATTCGGCCCTCGGATCATCAAGTCGGCCTAAAGGAGGGAATTCGACCACTTGAGAAAGTTGTATAGAGGAGTAGTTTGACATCATTTGAGATACACTCACTCAAAAATTTGATCTACAAGAAAAAGTTTGATCTATAGCTGGGAAAGGTAGAAAAAGAAGATCGAAGGTCTAGAAGAATTTGGGAGGATAAAATTTCTTGTTCTTGGGCTCTATTTCTCTCACACGTGTAAAATTCTAGGGTTTCTGGGTTGTAGAAACATATCAAAGTTGCATGTTTGAGTTTCATTAGGACGAAGTGCATAATCTGGTAGCTGGAAGAGTGAAAACCCTTATCTTGACCTCACTGAACTTGAGAGAGATATCTTTCTCTAAGAAGGTCTAAGGAGGAAGCTATATCAAGGTTTCCAAGAAGCTGTAAGGATGAAGTTACTAGGTTGAAGTTGCAGGTCGAGTAGCAGTATTGTAGCTGGTAGGTCGAAGTTGTAGGGTGTAGAATTTTGGTGCAAACTAAAGGAAGGACTTGAGAAAGGGTTGACTGGGTACTGAGAGAAGGACTTGGTATAGGGATTGGGTCTTTGTATATCATTTGAAGCATATTCTAAGAAGAGAAAAGTTTTTGGGTTTTCCCCTTGGAGGGGTTTTTCCCTAGATGAGAGCCTATATCTGTGTCCTCTTTTGTTATTGTTATTATTCTTGATATTGTTTGATGAAATATATAAGTAAAGAAGATAAATAAGATAACTTAAGATTCACAAGCACTATCAAGGTTAAGGAAAATAAGATATAATAACCGTCACTTTATATTTTCCAACATGGTATCAGAGCTAAGGTGAACAAGGAGAGCATATGGAAGGACACTAGAAATAATTGTTGATTAAAATATAGGAAGCTCTCAAAGCCTGGAAGAAGAATGCTGCAAGGAAAATTGTCCCTTGACGGGATCTGATTAAAGGTTCATTGGTAGAATACCCTTCTAATACAAGGTTTCTACATTTAAGAAGATCAAGACTACATCAATCTCATAAGGAAGGTGTTGATCTCATAAAAAAGAAGTCTATTTGCAAGGCATCAATCTTGGAAGTTGTCGGTGGAGAAATCCTAGCGAACATATTTCAAGGACATCATCAAGAACACTCCAAACGTCTTGAAGACATAAATAAGGTTGAAGACATCGTCAAGGAAAAATCATGATCTCAAGTAAGTAACACATTGCCACACTATGTTTGAATCTTCAATTCATATGGGTTCTTTCTATAAGGAGAGCATAAGCTCATTGGGGCTTCTAACCATCTAGCATGGAAGAAAATAATTGACTTGAGACTCAAATAACAAGAAGTAATGTGATATGTTACTGGAGAATCTTTTGAACCTAAGAAAGATAAGACACAACAACTAGTAAAGTACAAGAAAGGGGAAGTAAGAGCTCAAAGGATCATAGTTGAATCAATTAAGGATTCTCTTGTTCCAGTTATTGCAAATATGAAGACTTCCAAGGCCATGTATTCGAGAAGTATAAAAAGACAAAAGATGTCGTTGAGAAACAAGATTTATAGAATGAAGAAATCAAAGGATGAGGATGTGGCATCCTTTCTCATCAGAGTCTTTCAACTAAGTGACCACTTGTAACGACTTGGGGAACAAATTATTGATTCTAAAATAACCATATATGTACTAAATGTATTTCCACCAGAATGGAGTAGATTTGCAACAAGCATATACTTGAAAAAGGATTCAACTCTCTTTGAGGAGTTGTGTGTGCAGTGCATATTGGAAGAATCAAGGATCAAGGTCAAAGATGACACTAGATTAGATGAGAAGTCTCAAGCCTTTCTAGCTTGAGTCGAGAAGTTGAAGAAGGGAAAGTTTAGAAAGTCCAAGAAGAAAGATATGTCCAAGGTTCAATGCTTCAAGTGCAATGAGTTTGGACCCTATAAGAGGGACTGTCCAAACAAGCATAACAACAAGAGAAAGGAAAGGAGTGAGGCTCATGTAGTCGAGGCAGTGGGAGAACCTGAGAAGAAGGAAAAGTCATAAGAAGTGAAGGATCTTTACTACTAAAGAAGGTTCATTGACTTTCAGGTTATTTAAGAAGGTTATTCTTTCTTTTAAGATAGTATGTTTTGCATAGTGTCATATAAAGAAGCATATGATAATAGCATGTCTAGAATTTACATGATTAAGTTGCGCTCACTTAGATAGATGGATAGATATACCATTTTTCGTATTGATCATCAAGGAATTACCTAACATTATGTTAGAGGTAGTCATCTTGCTTAGATGGATCATCATGATCCTGGAAGAACCATCATTATGGAAGGTTCTTAGGAAAATATCTATGAAAAAGTTAGTATGCATTCCATGTAATATGGAGTCAATACTAGTAAAGGGATGAAGGAATGCAATGGGTTAGGATGCATGCTTTTTGTGATATATAGCATGCATTCCTATATATATATATATATATATATATATATATAAGCATAGAAATGCATGCTGGATATAAAACTTTGGATAAGATTCATATGTACAAGAATCCAATGTAAGAAAAAGTTGATCATAAAACATGCTTAGGTATATGGATATATGATGCTTGAAAAAAATAGGATTTGGTTTACTTTAAAATAAATAAAAGATTAGGACCTTCTCTAGAATATGTAAATAATGATTAACATCCAGTATACTCTTCAACAGAAAATTTTGTAACTTGGTAATCAAGTTTGATCTTTGGGAACTCTAATGCACGTAGGAAGTTTCAAGTAGAGTTGGTTGTTGAGGATGTTAATGGAATAATAAGGTCATCATGATGAGGTAAGTATGATTTTTATTATTGGTTGTCTGGTTAACATATTAATTTTCTACTTGGAAGATGTTGCAGGAATATATGATGGCAGTTGAGCAAGTTCAACTATATGGATAAAGGATATTGAGGGAAGCTCAATATTTGGTACCTGGATACTGTGAAGTTAAGATATGGGCATCTTGGGATTAAAAGGTGGTAGTGTGAGAAGATAACCTGGAGGTTAAATAAGATCACTTTAAAGAAGAAACTATGATTAGCTTGATGAGAAATAAGATTGGCCTAGAACCTATCACAAGATTGAAGAGAATAGGTGGTTCCATGATACCTTGAAAGAAAAAATTCTCGATGATGCAGAGGAATCAGGGAGCCAGATAGCTATAAATAACTGGTAGTTGACACTCTTATGAAGACAATATGTAAGGCTTGTGATGATGACTTCCCAAATAGAAAGGAAGTCTAGATCTCTTAATTTTTGGAGGGAGTAAAGGAGTCTCCTCATATAGGAATAAGGTTGTATTCTCAAGATTAAAGGAGAATAGGGATGCCCTCTCTGGTTGAGAGAGAGTGATGTTGGACATCACATGTGAATTCTCCTCTTTAGTTGATGAAGAGAGAATGACAGAGGATTAGATAAGCATCTGTGGTTTCTTTGAGGATATCATCTAAGAAAGGAAAGGTACTAACACTCGTTGAGGACGGGAAAGGTATCCAAGAGAAGAGTGATCAAAGAGGACTGATATTCTTTGAGGACTCAGGTGAGGAGGTCCAATATAAGAATAGACCTAAAATGACATACCTTGTAGGCATTCAGATGGGGTATG
Source organism: Pinus tabuliformis (assembly GCA_031772625.1). Lineage (NCBI taxonomy): Eukaryota > Viridiplantae > Streptophyta > Pinopsida > Pinales > Pinaceae > Pinus > Pinus tabuliformis. Next base: position 1,341,125,954 of record CM062818.1, on the reverse strand, counting down.
TACCTTGTAGAGGTAGTGCGGTATCACACGTAAATCCTCCCAAGATAATGCTCTTGATTCTGTAGAACTTGACTTGTTAGGCCTCAGGGACAATGTTGATCATGATGATGATGCTTACAATATGGCTTATCAATCCAACTCTTACTGAGAACTCTTTAGTTTGAGATATGATGTTGTATTGGTTGTACAATTGTGAATACCTCCCTAGTTAATAGGGAGTGTTGATAAATGTAACTAGTTTCGGTCTTCATAATTGTTGTGCTCATTTCAATATGTATCCTATGTAACAAAGAATAAAAGAAGAAAGAAAAATTATTATTATTAAAGCATGGGTTTCATGCTCATTATTGATGGTATTCTAGGTAAAAGCATGTTCTTCATGATTCTATGGTTTGTTAGGTATTAGGATTTATTGTCATGAGTCAATGGAGTCAATATCATGTTTATAAGACCGTTTGGGAAATTTTTAGTTATAAAAAGAATTATTTTTGAGTCTAGAAAGTCTCAAGATCTCCAAGAGTACAAGTTAGCCCTGGGATCATCAAGTTTGCCTAAAGGAGGGAATTTAACCCCTTGAGAAGGCTATATAAAGGAGCAGTTCGATCTCATTTGAGATACACTTACTCACAAGTTCAATCTATAAGAAAAAGTTTGAACTGTAGCTGGGAAAGACAGAAGAAGAAGAGCAAAGGTCTAGAAGAAGTTGGGAGGATGAAATTTCTTGTTTTTGGGCTCTATCTCTCTCACACGTGTGAAATTATAGGGTTTCTAGGTTGTAGAAACAAATTGAAGTTGTAGGTTTGATTTGTAGTAGGATGAAGTGCAGACTCTGGTCGCTGGAAGAGGGAAAACCCTTATCTTGACTTCGTTGAAATTGGGAGAGCTATCTTGCTCTAAGAAGGTCTTAGGAGGAAGTTATATTAGGGTTTCCAAGAATTTGCAAGGATAAAGTTGTTGGGTCAAAGTTACATGTCGAGTAACAATGTTGTAGTTGACAAGCTGAAGTTGTAGGGTGTAGTGGTTTAGTACAAACTAAAGGAAGGAATTGAGAAAGGGTTGACTTGTTACCGGAAAGAAGGACTTGGTATAGGGATTGGCTCTTTGTATCTCATTTGAAGCAAATTCTAATAAGAGAAGAGTTTTCATATTTTCCCCTTGGAGGGGTTTTTCCTGGCTGAGAGCCTATATTCTTGTCCTATTTTTTTACCGTTATTATTCTTGATATTGTTTGATGAAATATATAAATAAAGAATATAAAGAAGATAACATAAGATTCACAAACACTATCAAGGTTAAGGAAAATAAGATACAAAAGTTGTCGCTTTACATTTTCTAACACCCACTATGTTAATGTATCCATCCACTTCATGTTCCATTCCAGAACCATGTGGAACACATCCTGTATTAGCATAATTTAAAGGTCTAATTAACCATTAGCCAAATACCCTTTGGCAATATGGTCGAGTACCCCTTGATTGGGGTAAAAAAAAACTAGTTTTGGGTCCCAACTAATCAAGTCGTCACTTGGAACCAAGTCAATTTTCCTTGACTAATGGTGAAACCATTACCTATTAACGATTTTCCCATATTGTCACGTAACACTTAAATGGTAAAAATGCTCTCCTGATGCTTTGAGGCGCCCACTCTACCCACTAGCCAAGTAACCCTTGGCAATATAGTCAGAATATTTTGACTGGGGGAGCACTCAAGGTCTTGATGCTATCTAAGCCATTCTTCCTAGCCACATTACATGGAACTTGGTCAATACCCTTGACCTATAGAGAATGCCTTCACTGATTCTACAAGATATACACTCCCTCTCAATGAGGGAGGCATTCTCAACCACTCTAAGTTTGTCCTTGAAGTATACAAACTTCATCCAGGATAAAGGCTTTGTGAGAATATCAGCGACTTGCTAGTCCGTATAAATTGAGGAAGTTCACACCTTTGAGAAACTCAACTAGATGATGAACCACATATTATGGTTTGAATTTTTTTATCAAACAAATAACATTACGATGAATCCAAAAGTAAATTCACACAATATGAATCGTAGAAGTATGAACTCTAAAACCACAAAAATGTATTGGAGCCTCACTGCTCCCTTTTGTACCATGTCTCATATGTAGTAGTACTTGATCTCAATGTGCTTCGACTTGTCATCATGGTAATCTCCAACACCTGATAAAACAATCCTATGATAAAATTCGAAAGCCACACTTCTTCATAACTCGCCAGACTATTTGCAATATACTTAGCCTCTATAATGCTAAGTGAAACATATGTCTACTTCCTACTCATCTAGGATATCATATTAGAATCCAAACTAAAGAAAAATATTGATTTTCTCTTCCTATCTTCGACACTTCCTTCCCAACCAAATTTTTTGTATCCCTATAGTTGTACTTAACCATTTGAGACATATCTCAATCCATATCTAATTGTACCATGCAAATATCTCAACACATGCTTTTCCACAATCTAATGTGCATGCCTAGGTTCGACCATGAACTGGCTCAGAGTGTTCACTACAAAGAAAATAGCAGATCTAGTATTAGCCAGATACATCAAGGATCCGATCAACTATTGATACATAGAGGGATCGACCCAATATAAGTCATAGTATCTTAGTTTCTTCAGATGGATCACAATGGGAGTGGTCAAGGACTTGAAATCCATTATCCAAATATCTAAAGAATCATAATAATATACTTCCCTTTGACCAATGAAGATCTCATCCAGTTTCTGCCACACTTCTAATCCCAAGAAGTAATTCATCAAACCTAGTTCCTTCATCTTGAACTCAGAGGTCAACTCCATTTGACACTGAATCAAGGCTTCTTGTGGTGATTATGAATGCTTTCTCTTTCATGGAATAAAATCCTCCTGCCATTGCTGCTCCTTCTATCACGTGGATACATCCTTCTGCTTGTGTCAGAAATAAGTCACCAACATATAATACAATATCATAGACTCAATTTTAGTAACCTTGTAGTAAACATTGGGATTGACATCACTCTTGGTGAAACCAAGACTCATCACGTATCCATCAATCCGAGAATACTAAGCTCGAGGTGTCTTCTTGAGTCCGTACAAATCCTTCTTCAGTTTGCAGATATGAGACTTGTTCTTATGTATGTCAAAGCCCTGAGGTTTCTCTATACACACTTCTTCCTCAGTGACTCCATTAAGGAAAGAGATTTTCACATCCATGTAATGTAATTTCCAACCCATAATAGAAGCAATAGAAATAATAATTACAATAGAAGTGTATCTAGTGAATGGAGTAAATGTCTCTTCATATTCCTCTCCCTATTTCTAGGAGAACCCTCTTGCCATAAATCTCACTTTGTACTTCTCTATGTTTCCATTTACCACATGCTTTATCTTGTAGATTGTTATGCTCTTGACCTGCAAGAAGATACCCGAATACTAAATATGCGAAGAAATATACCTAGAACACAGAACAATAAGAAATAACAACAAGTATTTTATTATTCAGAAAGGAAAGGAATGTTCACTTTCCTCTTCGAGGGGGAAACCTCTAATATAGCTGGGCTCAATTACAAAATAAGACACGATGCTCCTCGAGGGGAGTCTCTATCCTTTATATAGGATTCATACATGCAATACCATGGTTCTTATTAATACCATTTATCTAATACCATGGCCCATTTTCAACTAACTATGGTCCCTTCTTTAAATGCGGGTCAACCACTTGCAATTATTAATATGGGATTTATTGACTCTTCACTTAACTATAACTATGACTCGATTCTATTACATAAATAAGGGGGTTAGGGTTGGACCTTAACATGCCCTCCCCCATAAGAATAGCTTTGTCCTAAAGGTTGAAGTTGCAGAAACTACTGAAGGACAGTGGCTGGCTCCCAAGTCGCATCTTCCGGAGAGGTGTCTTTCCACTTGATGAGGACTTCCTTGATCGTGCGGCTGCGCAGGTGTCGTTCTCACATGTCAAGAACTTGTTTAGGTTGGAGCCAGATTGACCCTTCTTCATCCAATTCAGGTACACTGGTTTGAAATTTTCAGCAATGGTTCCCAATCACTTTCTTGAGGCATGAGACATGGAAGACTAGATGGATTTTTGCAGTGGGTGGCAAAGCTAGCTTGTAGGCGACTTCTCCGAAGCGCTGAAGTACTTGATACGGTTCGTAGAATTTTGGAGATAATTTTTGACAACCCTTGTCTTTGAGTGATGTTTTCTTATATGGTTGCAGCCTCAAAAATACCTGATCCTCTTCTTGAAATTGGCATTCTGAACGATGTTGATCTGCCTGTTGCTTCATGCGGTTTTTAGATTGATGGAGATTCTCTCTGAGGTGGGCTAGCATGGTTGTGCGGTTCTGTAGGAGTTGATCCACTTCTTGTACCTTCGAGCATCCCTTGATATAAGAAGTAGGTGAAGGAGGGAGTTGACCATAAACTACTTCATATGGAGTCATTTTGGTGGTGGCATGATAGTTGGTGTTATACCACCATTCGGCTAGAGGTAACCACTGTACCCATAGATGTTTCTTTTCTGAAGTGAAACACCTAAGGTAGGTCTCCAGACATTTGTTGACTGCTTCAGTTTGACCATCTGTTTGGGGATGATAGGAAGTACTGAGTTGTAGTTGGGTACCTTGTAGCCTGAAGAGTTCCTGCCAAAAGTAACTGGTGAAGATTGGGTCACGATTAGACACAATGGAAGTGGGCATGCCATGCAATTTGAAGATTTGGTCCATGAAATATTGAGCTATCAAATTCGGTGTAAAAGGGTGAGGTAGGGCGCAAAAATGAGCATACTTAGAAAATCTGTCCACAACCACCATGATGACTGACTTGTTGCCTGACTTCGGAAGACCCGTAATGAAGTCCATAGAACCTCCATCCAGATTGAGACCGGGATGGGCAATGACTGTAATGTGCCTAGGGATTTGACTGTTTCTCCTTTGTGGCACTGACATACGTCGCACTCAGCTACAAAAGTAAGAATGTCCTTTTTCATGCCTGTCCAAAAGAATGAACGTCGAGTGCGAGCATAAGTCTTCTGAAATCCTGAATGGCCTGCAGTGGGAGATGAGTGCAACTCTGCCAAAATGTGATTTTTGAGGTTGGATGTTGGTGATATCATGATTTTGTACTTATAGCGAAGAATCTCATCCTACCAAGAGTAGCCCGCTGTGGAATTTGGACCCCCCTGCAATTTATTAATGAGTTGGGAGAGCAAAGGATGTGAAAACCATTCCTTGTGAACCTCTTCAATCCATTCTAGAATGGGAAGGGAGATTGCGAGCAAGGTGCTTTCCTCCTCAAATTGGCGTGATAACACATCTGCTACGACATTTCGCGCCCTTTCTTGTAAATTATCTCATAATCATATCCCAGCATTTTGGCGAGCCATTTATTTTGTTGTGGCGAGGATAGGCGTTGCTCCAAAAAATATTTAAGGCTTTGATGGTCTGTGTGGATTTGGAAATGCCGCCCCAATAAGTATGGTCACCAGGTATCTACTGCATGTAAGATGGCCATCATCTCCTTCTCATAGGTAGATTGTCCCAGATTTGTCCCACTTAGTTGTTGGCCAGTGAAGGCCAAGGGTTGTCCTTCTTGCATTAAGACTGCTCCAATACCCGTACCTGAAGCATCACATTCAATCACAAAAGATTTGGTGAAGTCGGGTAGTGCTAATACGGGAGTGGAACACATGGCATGTTTGAGAGCTATAAATGCCTATTGCACTGCATCATTCCAAAGAAATGAATTTTTCTTGAGGAGGTGAGTGAAGGGTCTAGAAATGCAACCATAATTGCGGACAAATTTGTGATAGTAGCCCGTGAGACCCAAAAATCCTCTCAAGCTCTTCAAGGTCTTTGGTTGAGGCCAATATTGCATTGCCTGGATCTTTTTGGGGTCCACCCTGACATCTTCACACCCCACAGCGTGGCCCAAATACTCAACTTCTTCCATGCCAAAGGAGCACTTGGACATCTTGACAAATAATTTATGTTTACGGAGCAGTTGCAAGAGAAGATCTACATGCTGAAGATGAGTGGCCGAGGTGCGGCTGTAGATGAGGATGTCATCAAAGAAAACAAGGACAAATTTTCTGAGATATGGTTTGAGCAGGTGGTTCATGAGGCTCTGAATTATCATAATGGGGCAACAAGTTAAATGTGTTATCTTTATGAATAGATGTGCTTGGCATTGACCTCTACTCAACCAGGGGTTGTCTCTAGGGTTACAATAGGTTTCTCAGCTACACTATCATCAAAGCTTCTCTGTGATTATCAACCAACAAGCCTCATGGGTTTCTTAGTTGTGCTATCATTAGAGCATCCATTTTCGCTAAATTCTCTCAGTCCTCTTTTCTTCTATGCCCTCATAGTAATGAGCTTGATCACTAGGAGCCTCCCGACCTCCCGACCTCTCCTTTTTCTTCTTCCCTTCTTCTACTTGTGTGCATGCAAGTCATGCACCATTTCCTTTCCAATAGGATCCTCTTGGCCTCCACTTCTTTACTTCCTGCGATGATTGAGCCCACACCCCCCCCCCCCCCCCAACCAAAAAAAAAATCTTGTCTGAGTAATCTCTTGTCTTTCTTACGCACTTCGATAGCCTAGCCGTCCTGCCGTCCTAAGGATCCACATAACCCATCCTTCTTGGCCAATGCAACCCATCCACTGCCTTTCATTTTGTCCTTTCTTGCTTGTAGTTATGCCTAAAAGACACATGGTCTTGTCTTTCAGTTTTCCAGCTAAATTTAATACACAATTAGCCCATTAAAACCACTCAATCAACCCATGATTGATATTTAAAATAACCAATTTCCTCAAGAAATGTCCTTCCTCAAGAAATGGAATTCATGTCTCTCCCTCTTAGCCATTTAATTTATGGTTACATAATTACAGGGATTTTGCGAGTGTTTAAAACAAGAATTAACCCGCAGGGATGTCACAGATGAACAAGTATGAAAATGAGAAGTTCAAGTGTCCTTTTATAGAGGTGCATCTCTTTACAAATTAAAGTCAAAATTAAATTAAAAGTTATTTCTTTTAATTTAAAATTTAGTTTTTCTTTGTTTTAACTTCTGTAACTGGGGAATACCTCATGCAGCTACCCAAATCAACATGTTTTAATAAAACAAACCATACTGAACTATTTTCATATAGGGTATCACATTTCTTGCCCCTTTATGTTTCAACACCGTCCTCAGTATTACAATAGATTTGACAACCTTGAAATAATGAAGGAAATGTCTCATGCATTTCATTTTCCATTTCCCAAGTGGTCTCTTTAGAGCCAAAGTGCTTCCATGGCCACTAGTTTCTCATACAATCAAGTGTCATAAATACAAATTCTAATATCAAACTATATTTTACATTCCGCATGCCATACAATCATCCAAATGGTATTATGAATGCACACTCTGATTCACCTAAGAGTGGAATCTCACCCTTGTTTGATATCTCATTATAGGAATTTCTAAAGTACACATTCTTGTAAATTAACACAAACTAAAATTCGGTTCTTAATATAATCTCATTTCCATTGTCTAATTTGAAATGCAAGTTCCATCCACATAAGAGATGTTACCTCTAAGCATATCATTCCTTTAATAATCACAAGTGTGGAAATCTCTGAATAGATCACAAGTCAAATTGACATGCAATAGGAAGTATTCACTCCATCACATGATCACTAATGTATGAAATCATTTGATGGATTCAATCATGAAAAATGATTTAAATAGTTAAGAAATAATAAAACTCAACCAATTTACTGTGTATTTAGGGAGAATTATTCATTAAGGAAACAGTGAATATTGTCTAATTTCCAACTTAGGCACTATTTGCATGAGATGGAATATAGTCATAGGATTTAATTAAGAGAACTAATATATCTTTTTAGCTTAGCACACATATTCAAGAATAATGATTATCCATTAAAGAAAATTCTAATGTATCTCTCATAAAATTAGTATTTTAGAAATAATATAATAATAATACATTAGGTAAAATTCACCACAATCCATAACTTCTTAAGAAATCTCACATTAAAAACCACATATCTTACCCAAGAATCATTTAAATTCCCTCGGGGTCAAATGGTTGACTAAAAAAAAACATATACTAAAATTATTAAAGATTTCAACCTAGGTTTTCCATCACATATTTAAGTAAAATTTCCCCCAATATATTGTACTTAGTTTCATTTTCCAATTAACTTGTGCTACAAAGTTTTATATGAATTTTAGACATTTTTTAGACAATTTAATATTATGTCAATCAATCATACACCATATGTAATGCAACAACATAAATAGTTGTTACATGCTAACTTCTTCATATCAATGGTCAAGCCATCTAATCCATGCCCCAACTATTTAATGGTATTCATTATCCAATTCCTAGTTTTATTTATTTGATACTAAAAGTTATAGAGCATATCACACCAAATTTGGACAATTATCAAGTGAATATAATCAACCATTCTTAACTATCCCTATAATATTTGATCAAACTCTCCATAGACCTGAGAAATTACTTCCACAACGACACAAGAATCACCTAAATCGGAGTATGTATGCAAAAGTTATACCACTTAGAAGTTGACCTTCTTGTTTTCACCACCATATCCCCATAACTCATGGAAAAGGGGCTAGCCACATGATTATGATGATGAAGACTCTAGAAGAGTACATATTGTAACTTTGGTTAAGAGTTGAGGGAATCAAACCTAACCACCAGTAGTAGTAGGCTATCAGGTTATGTTATAACCGGGCCACTAGGAGGAAAAGTGTTCCGTTCTTTCCAATTGTATATTGTTCTATTGAGGAGCATAGTAGTCGAGAGGAATGGGGAGAGAGCACACATAGAGGATTTTTGCACTATAGTAGTCCACATGCCACATGCCATACTTCTTTGTACTCACAACCATTTTCTCTTTAGAGAAAGAGAGCGAAACATCTTCATTGTCTAGCTAAGTTTTCTCCCGAAAGGGTTTCCCAGGATATTATCTTGTGTCAATAGTAGTTTATGAGTTTTTATTTCCTTATTCTCTTTTTTTTGGATAATTATAATTTACATGCACATGCAATCAACAATAATTTACAAATCCATAAAACTAAAGAGAAATAAACCCTCATAATGTAGATTTTGGATTTTTAAATATAATTTATCTTATCCTTTGTGATAAACTCTCTAGTAGAATATCCACATCAGTTTACAAATCACTTATCAACTCTATCTTTGCTACTCCGTGACATCATTTGATGATGTAAAGTGAAGATTAAAAAATAAATTGAATATCCTTCGGATCATTAATAATCAAGGTTTTCCACATTTTTCTTTGTTATCATATTGATTTTGAATTACTGAGGATATAAACCCACTTCACCACCTTGATATCATTACAACCATGTCTTATCCTTTCTAGAATAGAAGGTTGACATAAATTTGAAATAACTTAAAATCCCCTAACACAATTACTTTATTTATGATTTGTAGAATAGTGGCTAGAGATTGTTACTTTATTTATGATTTGTAGAATAGTGGCTAGAGAATCATTGCAATACCTCATGTACTTTTACCTATTGTTAATTATAGTTCCAAAACTCTATTTAGAAGTATAAACTTTTGTTTCTTCAAAATTATAAAGAAACCCTGCCACACTCACCTTCTTAAGGTTGAAAAAAGAACAAAACCAAACCTCCCTAACATTTAAAAAAGGAATTGGGGAGGAATAATTAAAAAAATTTCAAATTTTTTTGTAGAGACAATGTTTGAATAATTTTATTTTATTATTATTATTTTTTTTTTTTTAGGGTGAAAATAGATTCAACACCATCAAAAACTTCTCAAAGCACTTAAAATGATGAATTTTTACAACTTTTACTTACATTTACAAAAATCCCTACTAGATTTTTTCAAAATATAACCAAAATTTCCATAACTTTCATGGCAAAAAACATAATTGTTAAACTACAAATTTCAAAAATAACAAAACCAAATTTATTTTTAATTATATCACTCGGTCTGATCTCATTTATTAGCCACTTTAAACTCACTTTACTACTGTAGATTACTTTGTACTATAATCATAACGCTACTCTTCAATTACTTTCATCCTTCGAGTTTTTGAAGTATTTAATTAGATTTCATTTTATATTTATTTATTTATGATTAGGATTTTTTTTAAATAAAATAAAAAATATAAATAATTGGAAAAAATATACAAATAATTAATAAAAGGTGGAGAAGTTAAAAAAAAAAATAGTAAAATGACATAGAATTTTTTAATTTGAAAAATATTTTAAATTAATTTAATGTTAAATCATTATTTTTAATGTACCTTCTGTGCTATTGTGTGCAAAATTTTACAATATCTGCACTTCAAAATATTAATGAACTAAAATTATGTCATTAAAAAGGAAAAGGAAAAGGAAATGTTATTGATAGGTCTAAAACTTAGCTCGCCATGTCTAAAATTATGTCATTAAAAAGGAAAAGGAAAAGGAAATGTTATTGATAGATCTAAAACTTAGCTCGCCATGTCTAATTGTGCTTATCTGCTCATGAAAAATACTTGATTTAAAGGCCTCGTTAGAAACTTTTAATCAGAGCACTCCAGGAACCGACAAAATATTGAGAAAGCAAGATGTTTGAACCTTTTATTAACTATGGCTCTTGATTCTGTTTCAGATACATGTTCTTGAACTAGGGGCCCAAAGCCCATATCCCAAGGTTAACAATTCCCTACTCAAGGGACTTTCTATGGAGGACATGTGCTCAGTGAAACCCCTCTCCAGCTGTGTCTCTTTTCTTTGATTCTCCCTGATCTTTGCGATAGGCATCCTACTGCAATTTTTCCAAAGCGTTTCGCCTTATCCACGGTCTGAAATTCACCAATTCTTCCGGATTTCAAAGGAATAATTCATTTCCAGGTAGCATCTGTCATCATCGTCAACAAACTGAAACAAAACGGAGGAAAAAAATTGTTAGATCGGATTCAATTTATTATATACCAAAACCACTGAGAAAAAATGAGGCGATTTGCATACCTTGGTTCTGGCTGTGTAGTAACCCCTGGCCAGAATTCCGGATGGTGTCGTCTCCTCTTTCGTAACGTACGTACAAGGCTCTTGCTTTGGACTGAAAGTTCCCAGCATAACACGAGTGTTGTCCACTGAAAAAAACAAAATTACAGGAAAGAAAGCCAAAATCTTTCAATATCAGGCGCTCCATTCGACATACTCTGAGAACAAAAGCTCTGCTAGAAGATCTTTACCTCTGACTCCACTTTTCCACACGGTATTGATGTAAGTGAGGCCGGACACAATGTTATCGAGAACCGAGAAACAGAATTTCAGACTGTAACGGCTGCCTTCCTTGAGAGTAAACGAGGAACCCTTCGATTTAGAAGCGAACGGAATAGGGAGAATTAAATCGGCCCGTCCCCGGGATAATATTGAAAGGCTCAGGATCTTCACGTCCGGCTCCAGGCGTTCTGTAAATTGCGCAGACATCAGTTAGGGCAAAAGCGCCCAATTCAACGTAAAACACAAAAGCAAAGATCATTCTTTGAAAAAAAACAAAGATCAAGCATATAAATTCTCTGAAAAAAAAAAACAAAGCTCAAGCATATAAATTCTTTGAAGAAAAAACAAAGATCGAGCATATTAATTCGATCATTCTTTGAAAAAAAAACACAGATCAAGTATGTAAATTGTCTGAAAAAAAAAGGCAAAGCTCAAGCATATAAATTCTTTGAAGGAAAAACAAAGATCGAGCCTGTTAATTCTTTGAAAAAGAAAACAAAGCTCAAGCATATAAATTCTTTGAGAAAAAACAAAGATCACACATATAAATTCTTTGAAAAAAAACGAAAGCTCGAGCATATAAATTCTTTGAGAAAAACAAAGATCAAACATATAAATTCTTTGAAATAAAAGCAAAGATCAAACATATAAATTCTGTGAAAAAAAAGCAAAGATCAAGCATATAAATTCTTAAAAAAAACAAAGATCAAGCATATAAATTCTTTGAAAAAAAACAAAGATCAAGCATATAAATTTTTTGAAAAAATGCAAAGCTCAAACATATAAATTCTTGAAAAAGGAAAAACAAAACAAAGCTCAAGCATATAAATTCTTAAAAATAATGGCAAAGCTCAAGCACAGAAATTCTCGAAAAAAGAATGTTCATACCTCCTATGGAGTCAATGTCCAGACTGCCCAGGAGTTGCTCTTTCCATCTTCGCAAACTCTCGTCCTCCTAACAAGTCATATCATATCAGTTTTTCGTCAGTTAAGATTTATTTGTAATTTCAAATGCTAAAGAAAAGAACGCATGAAACAGCATTTTGGGATGCAGAGTGTAATCATAAATTCAGTAAGGGTTTTCTGGAATCTTAAAATGTACAATTGGGATAATTGGAGTTTTGAGGATGATTGAATTTATTTATGTATTTTCAAAACAAAAATTTACAATCTTTAAGAAAATTTACTAATTTAAAAAAAAAATCTTAAATACATCTATACATCTAAAATGAATCCACAATCTCTGAACAATTTTCAGATATTATTAATATTTAAAATTAAAAATTGTAATCCTAAATCCATTTATACATCCAAAACGAATCTGAACAATTTTCAGATATTATTAATATTTAAAATTAAAAATTGTAATCCTAAATCCATTTATACATCCAAAACGAATCCACAATCTCTGAACAATTTTTAGATATTAAATATTAAAGATCCACAATCTCAGAACAATTTTCATTGCCGCAATGTTGGGGTAAAAGGAGAAAAGAAAATTATTATACCTGGTCTTTCTCGAGCTGTTGCTTGAGGGGCAGAAGCGGTCCGAGCTGTTCCTTATGGGGAAGACGCGGTCGGAGGAGAAAATCTTCTCCAACTTTAGCATCGTACTTCTCTTCTTCATCCGTCTCATAATGCAAAGACTCGCCGAACTGTCTCAACAGCTTTTCATCACTGTGATCATCTTCCGACAGACCGGCCTCGCCCACTTCCTCCACTATTTCTTTTATTTCGCCCAACTCCGACTTGAAACCGCTGTAAACCTCCGACTTGTTGCGTGAGCCCGTCAAAATAGACATGGTCGACATCCACTAAATATCTGCTCCTCGCGGCAAAACTGAATAACTAACTACTAAGAATAGAACAAGATGACATCTCTTCACAGAAAAAACACAAGGCGACTAACAGGAACCAAAATGGAACGGACATTAAACTCCATAGCCCCTTCGACGAAATTTCTTCGCTAAACCTCGATCGCATACACCCCTGAGTACTTCCACGCAGTTTGCTTCACCGTCAGGCCTTTGGGAACAGGAGCCATAACTATATATTATACAATAATCGACTCAGAGACTCGAGCTCTTGACCTCGAAGGAATCGAAACGCAGCAACAACGGAGTCTGTACCGCTACTGTAACCAGATATACTATACCTGCTAACGTGGGTGCCTATCAAACCCAACAAGTGCCAGAGCTTCAAAACAAAACAGAAAACGAAGATTCCCTGCACTCCCTCCCAAATGGACTCTTCCATACACGCAGCGTTTCCGACGTCCTCTGTAACCTGCCATCTCCTTTTATCCCCAACTGGCAACACCCACCCATTAAAAAAATTAAAATTTCTCTCTCTCGACCCATGAAAATTACAGCTAGAGAGCAGGTAGAGGATCCGATTATTTTACCTTGCCTCGTGGGTCCTCTACCTTTTTGCATGCAGAGAAAGTACTGCGCACACATACAGAATCGTTGAAATAATGGCACCACGAAGCTCCTTTCAAGTTGCCTCAGTCCCTTTCCTTCTCAGCGTTTACTCTTGTGCTCGGCTCGTAGATCAAATGAGATGCGAGGTACATGGCATGAATCAATTAGGGTTTTTTGGCGGGGTATCCAATGCTCTGGTGTCAGTTGACTGGCAGCACCCGGCCGTCTACGGCATCGTTACGGCAGATATCGTGATTACAGCAAAGACGAGGAAATGATGGCAGTTAAAAAGAACAGACAGCTATCGTTATCTGCCGCCAATTCACGGGACGAAATCACAACCGTCAGCTACTGTTCACATGACTCTTGCTCCTGCTCTGTAACTGACACTGGACAACGAACAATTAAATTTTTAATTTTTATTTTTAAACACTGGAAATAACTTAGTTGTGAAATTAGTAGTCAATTATCACTAATAATATGAGTGATTATCTTTAAATGTAGGTTGATTTATTATTGTTATTTGAGGGAAATTATTTTATCTACTATTATTTTATTGGCGTGGTTGGTAAGGGGGTAGGGTTTCACTAACTAATGCCTATTGGTCTTGGTCCTTGTGTTTATCTGTTTTTTTCAAATCATAACATAACACAGGTGAGACTCTTTGCAAATTGATTCCAAAACTCCAGAGGCTGGAGTTGGTGATGGGATTTGCCTTTTTATTGCTTGTATCTTTCTACACTAGGGGCATATGGTTGACGCCTCAGAGATTTGAACACGGGTGAGACTCTTTGCAAATTGATTCCAAACACCAAAACTCCAGAAGCTGGAGTTGGTGATGGGACTTGCTTTTTTATTACTTGTATCTTCCTACACTACGAACATATAGGTGATGCTTCCAAAGATTTGAACACGCCACATGGAATTACTAACTAGGTTTTAGCTCCAGCTAGATGCCTTTGGTTCTTGAGTCATTAATCTGTTTCTTAAATCCAAATAAAACCAACTCTTAAGTAAGCAAAAATAATTTTAGACATACTACACTCCAAATTTTTATATCTATTTTACAAATTAATTTTTCTTTTAACCCACATTTATTTTATGACTTTTTCTTTTAATTCAATTTTATATTTTATATTATATATATATAATTATAATTATAATTTTAAATATTAATTACTATAGGAAAAATATTTCTTTATTAATTCAAATTAGTATTCAATTAAAAATGTTGCACTCTTGAAATATCAAAATAATGTTTCTCTTCTGTCGAAAATTTGTTTTTCAACTAGCTTCGAGTTTTTCATTTGTACAAAATGTTTTGGGTACAACCTCTTCAATCAAAAATCACGCACAAACTCGAAATCACAATAATTTGGACTCAATTATTGTATTAGCACATAGGATGATAGTTAATGAGTTTGGATGAACAATTAAATTAAATCAATAGACTTTCTCGTCTTTATAGACTTTCTCGTCTTTTTCATGGGGACACAGTTTGATTCTATGGGTTTCTTAAAAACAATGGATTGTTCTAATATTTTTTATAAGAATATACAAGAAATTTTGGTGTTTGGAATTGATTTCTACGAGTCTTAATTGTGTTCTAATTCATGTTTAAATGATTATGCCAAAAAATATTATGTTGTAACGATCCCTACGATTTGTCGTTAGTCTTGCCTTGTTGGCCATTTCACTCTAATATGACTTTGCTCAAATTGTATTGTGGAAACACCAAATTTAATTTTGTTTGACCGCCCAAGCTCACTAGGTTGTGCCAAAAATGCTAAGTTGTGGTTGTGATTGTGCGTATTAGTTGTTCATTTCTTTAAAATATATATTTCAAAGTAACAAGAGTAATTGGAATTTTGTTATCCATAAACTGAACAACAGTTTTCATGTGATCAATCAATTTAATTTTCAAAATAATTTTAGAGATTGTTTACTTTTTTAATTTTATATTTATTTTTTCACATTTATTTAATATAATTATAAAATTATTATACAAATTATCAAATATCAAATAAATATATTTATCTTTTTACTTTATTTAATACAATTATGAAATTATCCCATAACAAAAAAATATTATTATAAAATTATCCCATAATAAATAATATTATGTACATATCTTTATCTTTTTCACATATACCAAAGAATTATAAATCATGTAAGGGGAAAAAAATAATCACACCTCATCATCTAATTAATTAATTTGTGTATATTTAGGGCAAAGTCGTGATGGAAATGATTAGGTGAGGCAGACCACCTTCTTCACCCGTGATTGACGGTGTTAGGCTTTGACAACTTGTAACCGATATGCATAATTGTGTCTCTGACCATTTTCAACCTCTTCTTAGTGGCCGGTTGTCCTTGACAATTTTCTACTTCTGGTTAGTGGTCGACATTAGTGGCAGCACCTTCGTATTGGGCTACCAACTTTCTAATCCGTTCGTTATTTTATTGTAAAAAATCTTTTTTAACAACACCTGCTACTGAATTTATTCAGTGCGTCTCAGCCAGTTGTCTCGAGGACGTGAAGAAGGGAGTTGTCGAGGACGTAAAGAAGGGAGACGGTAACATTGTTAAATTTTTGTAAGGGAAATTTATATTTTATTAATCAAATATTACATTAATATTATTCTGTTGGTTGAGAAATTATTTCAACCACACACAAATATAGGAAATAAAATAAGAATAGTAGTTAAAAAGATACAACTGAGATAAGTAGGAATTGCATATTCCAACGCTCTTTTTTAATCAGTATTTGTTTAGATATCAATATGCAAAGTTTAGTTGTGGTCAAACATAACAAAAGAATATTTGATGTCCATATAAAGGAGCAACCATCCATTGGAATGCATGGGTGCCAACAGCTGCGACCGCCCAACCACTCTTGTAGGATGTCCTTCGCATACATGGTTCTGTCAACCATTATAACTGCATAAATATACTTGTACATATAAATCCCCCTCCAATATCATCATGGGTTTCATTGAAATACATGTAACCATACTCTGGGTTTTATAAGATCACCCTCAACCATGCCACCAAGGGCTCTCAACCACCAAGGCTAAACACAACCATGAAGGCTCTCCAACCACTCTGGACCACAAATCTGCCATTAGGGCATTCCAGCGACTCTGGGCTACAAACTTGCCATTAGGTACTCCAGCGAAACTTGCCATTGGGCCACAAATCTGCCATTAGGGCACTCCAACCACTCTGGGCTACAAACTTGCCACCAGGCTGCGGGTTGTCTCAGCTAACCCTAAACCATGCTGACATGAATCTCTGTCCCACTTCACTCTTACATGTGGTTTATGGCTTACCACAAACACACACTGCAAATACAGAGTGGTTTTTAGATTACCACTAGCTGTATGGGGGTACACATGCCTTCCAAGACTTACAACACAACTCCAACTTTTGGAGTTACCAGGGACATACATTGTAAAGACCACTACAAAACATCTTAGACTTGCTTACTAATACACACGTGATTCACATTACAACATCATAGAGTCTATTCTACAAACACAAACAAACTCACACTTTCACCTAGCTGTCCATCATCACAACATCATAGAGTCTATTCCACAAACACAAACAAACTCATACTTTCACCTAGGTGTCGTTTAATGATTGTTGCTACTAGTTTCACATCTTGGGCATCTTTTTCTTTATCAATTAAATCTTGGAACTCCATGCTTAACCTCTCGTCATTTGTTAAAGTCATGAATTCCATGCTTTGATACCATGTTAAATTTCCACTACAGGCAGACCACGTCCATACGTCCTTCCTTTCCTCTTGTCGCACCACTGCTCGTTCAACTTCTACTTATATGAACAAACAAAAAATTAACACATTATACTCTCTCAAAATAAATGTACATACTCGCTATTTCCCTCAGCCCAAGATGGGCCAAGCCCAAGAGGGGCCTGGCCCTCAGGGGCTCTGATACCATGTTAAATTTCTATAAGGGAAATCTATATTTCACTAATCAAATATGATATTACATATATATAAGAATATTGTTTCAAGATATGAAAACTATATGAAACAAACAATCTGTGAGTTGAGAGATTATCTTAACCACACAAATCTTAAAAACAAAATAGCAACAAAATCCTTTAATTAAAAAAAACTAGTAAAAATTACGTACTCCAACAAAATTACCATCATTTAAGTGAACAAGACTTTGGGAATTGACCACAACTATCGGAAACAGAGGGCTTTGGGAATTGACCAAAACTATCGGAAACAAACGCAGCGAAAGGCGGCACCGAGAGTGCGTAGTGCAGTGAACAAGACTTTGGGAATGGACCAAAACTATCGGAAAGAGGACTTTGGGAATTGACCAAAACTATCGGAAACAATGCAGCGAAAGGCAGCACCGAGAGTGCGCAGTGCATCTCGGGAAAGTAAAACATCAATAATGAAGAGCAGATCACTAGGACGATTAGTTAACGAAGAGAATCTATAGGGTGGGTGTGTTACCGGAGATTGTTTAATATTTTTCAGCTTAATTCTTTTTTTTGTGCAATTAGGTAATAATTTGTCTTAATGAGATTATATTGTATTTATATATAGGTTTTTTTTTTTTTTCAGTAGGAAAAAATCATCATATTAATATATTGTGGAATATATGAATCATGTTACATTGAGATACATTGAGATCGAAATATCTCGGAGAATGAGGATATAAGGCGCCGGAAGGACGCATTCGGAGATGCATCAAACAGCATCAGTACAATAACAGCATCAGGGAAATGTTCGAAAGATTATATAGCAGTATCTGAGACATGTGTCAGCAACAATCAAAATGTACAGCATATAAACATCATTCGGAGATGCACCAAACAGCGTCAGGCAGACATAAAACAGCGTTCAGGAATATGATCGAAAAATAAAGAACAGCAGCACCTGAGGCATCTGTCAGCAATATTGAAGCGGGCTTGGTAGGTATTTAAGCTTTATTGAGTTTTATGATAGCAATCAGTGTGACTATATCCTTTGTAACCCAGTAGACAGGTTCACTTTAATTTAGGTTCAATCTAATTAGAGTATATATGTATAAATTTAATGTTTTTATTATTATTTAAATTATACATATTTAATAATTAATTTTAAAAAACAAACCAAGAAAATTAAAAAAAAAATTATATAATTAAATTACAATTCAAATATAATAATTTATTATTTTTAATTAAATTTTATGAAAATTTTGAAAAAAAAAAATTTATTATATTTTCAATAAAATATAGCCAAATTTATAGACTAAATGACATTTTTTAAATTTGATTAATTTTAACTAAAATATGACATAAGGAAATCTATTTATCCTACAAATTAAATTACATCTTTCTAATAATTTTTTTTACTATTTTAATTTTCTAATATAGATTTTTATTAATTCATTCCTATCCTTTTCGTATTTTTTCGTATTTTTAAAAAATTAATGTTATTTATCTATCTTTTTAAATTTCATTTAGAGAAATTATGAACATATATTAACATTGTGAGTTTTTTACCATTTTTAATCGTGGTGTTTCCAATATGGATATTTATTAATCTATTCATATCTCTTTTCCTATTTTTAAAGATTAATGTTATTTTATTGATTTTTTTAAAGGTTGATTTAGAGAAACTATGAACATCTATATTAACATGGAGATTTTATATAATGGTGTTAGTTTTTTATTATTAATTTGGTTAATAATTCAAAAATATTTTTTTAAATGTTATATATTTAAAAAATATTCAATTTTTTTTATTATTATAGGTATTTAATGTATTTATTATATATTTATTAAATAAAAAAATAGTGGTGATTATTCTATTAGATGTTTAATAGAGTGAGAGTGATTTTAATTCTTAAATTTGTAAATATTATTGTTGGGCACTTTATTTTTTTATTTATTTATTGCATTGATATTGTTTGTCTCTTGTCACTTTATTTTAAAGGTTTTGTATATTTATATTGATGGTGGAGTTTTTTAAAATTATTAACTAGCAAATAACATACATGAAAATATATGTGATATGTTATGTGATATAACTATTGCACTAAATAAGGTTTTAAGTGGATAGTATATGGAAGAAGAACATACATAAAAATATATGTGAATAAACACAATTCAACCATTAAAAAAAAGAAATAAGAAAAAAATAATAATAAAAAAATATGTCAATATGCAAACGACTTTGAATTAATTTGAGAATAATTAAATTTAATTTTCTTCTATAAAACTTTGATCTTTCTAAATATTTAAAAATTATAAATTGATCCTTCTAAATATATGAGAAATCTAAAAGTTAAAAAGAAATAACCTACTCTAGAATCACAGTTAATTTTCCTTTTATTTAGCAAGTTGAAACTCTAAGTACGGAAATTCCCGGTTGAAGTTGGGGAAACAAATCCTTGGTGCTTGAATGAAATAGTTCCATTACCAACTCCGGTTTTTGGAGTTTTGGTGTTTGGAGTCGATTTGCAAGTAATTCCACTAGTGTAAAACCTTCTAAATATATGAAAACTCCAAAATTAAAAAAGAAATAACCTAATCTAAATTTCTAAATACATAAAAACTCCAAAATTAAAAAAGAAATAACCTACTCTAAAATCACAGTTATTTTTCCTTCCTATTTAGCAAGTTGAAACTTTGAATAAGGAAACTTATCACATTGCCCCGTTGAAGTCGGGAAACAAATAGAGGGTGTTTGAATAATGTCTAAATCAAGTACTTCAAGTGAAATATTTGTATGATTAGATTACCTATGAGATCTTTTTCTTGAGGATTGAACTAGTTTTATGTGTCTTATGTGGAAGTGGGAGGCCCCTCTAAAGCTCAAATGTTTTTTTTGGTTGACTCTGTTCAACAGAATTTTCACATGGAATAATTTGATGACAATAGGTTATGTTCAACCGAATTCTCACATGGGATAATTTGATGAAAATAGGTTATCTTGGGCCTGGTAGATGTTAATTATGTGGAAATGTCATTTAGGATTTCTTCCACTTATTTCTTGGATGCTCTTTTGCAAAAGAAGTTTGGAGGTACATTGCTAAGTTATTGGGTATAACACTGGATTCCCAATTTGCAGTCTATTTACACATTCTTATGTTAGTCTATCTACACATGCTTATGTTATTGGTCTAATAGACACAAATCCTTTAGGACAGTCAAGCTATATGTGATTTGGGGCATTTGGATCTCTCAAAATGTTGTTATTTTTGTGGACATAGTCCCTCTCATTGTTGCCACATGTCTTAAAATTTCTAGGCATTTTTCGGAGATTGGTCCATGGATCTGTCTCCTACAAAGATCCAAGTGATTCTTTCCCAATGTGTTTTTTTGATGGGGCAAAGAAAAGTGGCAACTGTGGGTGTGGGGCACTCAACAAGCTCAGTCCTGAAATGGAATATCATTTTTATTGGCACGAGGGAGGGTACAAACTCCAGGGCTCAAATTGTGGCCTTTTGGGGGCTCAAATGTGTGAAATGGCTGGAGATTTGATCTTACCAAGATCGTTGGGGATTCAAAATCTATCATTGAGTGGGTGTTAGGACAAAATTCTCTCGAGATCCCCTCCCTACACCATTGGATGGCACAAATCATGAAGATAATTCCTTCTTCTGATGAAATCTCCTTTGTTCATGTATATAGGGAACAAAATGGGATGGCTGATGCTCTGTCTAAACGTGGTTTGCTCCTCTGTTTAGCAAGATGGAATTTGAACTACTTATGGATGGATCTATATGTGATGGGGATCCTTTGAATTTTGATGGAGGTGTATATTTTGTCCTTCTTGTACATGTTTGCCTATAGATATTGGGATTTTGTTTTTTGGTTTTGTGTTTGAATATGAAAATTCTAAGGTAGGGTATTGAGAATTTTGATGTTTATTGTAAGGTGCATTACTGTCTACAAGATGTAGAGCACTGGTATTTTCCATCTGCTGTATCAAACAATTTTATTACTAAATATGTTATGCTTTTTTCTCTTAAAAAAAATGATTAGATTACCCATCTAAAAGCTTGGACCCATCAAAGGTCATGCCTCTTTCTGTATTGCTTTCTCAACGGTCTAGTCATACCTTGAAACTTGGAAGCCTCAAGGGTCATGTCTCTTTCTGTATTGCTTTCCCAACGTTCTGGTCATACCTTGAAACTTGGAAGCCTCAAGGCTCACTTCCAGTTGGAGGTCACGTCTCTTTCAATATTGCTATTGCTTTCCCAGTGGTCTGGTCATACCATGAAACCTGAAAGCCTTATATCCAGTTGGATTCTCAAAAACATTTCACTAGTCAAAATTGATGATTTTGCATTGTAAAACACTTAATTAAAGGATCTTAGAAAACGATGATAAATTGTTATTTAATTTTGTGATTTGTTATAAATATTAACACAATTGATGAACAAAATGTTCCCCTACCAACATTTTTTAACACAACTCATATCCAACTAACATTCAAATCCCCACAGTTATGTAAAATGAGTCTACTACATAAAATTTATGTACAATGAGTCTACTACATGAAGACTAAGACTAGTCTTTAAAAAACTAAAATGCTATCAACATTCTTGTTGCCATCAATGGCTCGCCGCACTAATTTCATTTTGTTGTAATTACATGATCTCATCATTATAATGTGTAGACATTGTGATGCAGGAGCATCCGAACGCTTAATGAAAAAAAAAATAGAGAAAGAAGACACGTGGACAACCAAATGGATAACCAGGCCAACCTTGAACAAGATTCGGTTAATGAACTAATTTTAGTTATAAAAAATAAGTTAAAACTGAATGTATGTGTAACAAGAATTTAAGAATTCATTAGGAAATCAAGAAAAAAAGAAGAAGAAAAATCCTGTGCGTGCGAGAGAGGAAAAAATGTAGTTGCTAGAGAATTCTTTATTAAGGCTGAGATGGCTTAAATTGTAATTTGAGTTTGTAAATAAAGAAAATGCCTCTTTGTGAATTTATATGGAAATGCGTCTTGTGAATTTATGTCTATGTTTCTTTTGTTTGAATTGTTTGCCAACAACTTGGGTTTTCAGACCAGGACAAGGACAACGACAGGGGAAGACCTCGACTTGTATTGGATCCGTCCAGTCGACCAAGGAATGATCCACAGTCACCATCGTCTTCAACGAAGAAGTGTTTGTTGAGCCGAAGATCACAACGACGAGGATGCCAATGGCAATGGAAATGAAAATTTGGTCATCAAGCCATTGCCCAGCAAAACCCAGAAGCTGAGCAAGAAAAAGCCTTCGAACAGGCCCACTCAGGGTTTGAATCTCCTCAGCTTCGCTGATGACGACGAAATAGCTAGGAAGGACAAACCCAAACAAAAACAAACATCATCTAGGCCGTCGCCGCCTCAGAACCTCCTGAGTTTCGACGCCGATGAAGATGGCAGAATAGAGCAGGGTTTCCAAAAAATGAAAAAGAAAATGGGGCTCGGTGTAGCCCATGGTTCTGCGCACAAGATTGCCCCGTCAAAGGACTGGAGCACGCCACCCACGGTGCCTGCACTTACCTCGAACGTCCAGCCCCAGGCGGGTGAGTACACCAAAGAAAAGCTTCTGGAGTTGCAGAAAAATACCAAGAGCCTAGGGGGTTCAAAACCTCAACCCCTGGCCGAGAGTAATAAGCCCTCTGAGACCATGGTTGTGTTGAAGGGTTTAGTCAAGCCGTTTGGCGAGGGCAACAGGTTGGGATTAAATGAGGAAAAATTGAAGGGCAAAAAATTTAGACCGGAAAAGGATGATGAAGAGGAAAGCAAGGATGGAGAAGCATCTGCTAGAATGGAAATGGAGGTGGAGCAAGATTCTATTGACCAGCAGGTAATGTTTTGGGAAAAAGAGTTCAAGAATTCATTGAGAGATCTCGAGGATCAAAGAGGCCGAGCAAGCAGTTCTAGCAACAACAACAAATAGGCTTGAGAAGAAAGTTCGTGTGTGGATGAAGAACAATGGGAAGTTTCTGAAAGGCTTCGTGGGCCCATAACACACAGGCCTCAAGAGCAATTTTATTGGGGAATTGGGATTTTGGTTCACCCCAGAATCTCGTCCTCATCAAGTGGTATCAGAGCGGAAAATATTTCCTGCGCAAAGGAGTTTTTGCATGCGAAGAAAGAAGAGGCACAGTAAGCTTGTAATTTTTTAATTTATTTTGTGAAGGTGAGAAGATTGCAGCAAACCTAGAGCAGGAGTGCTCAATTGTTTCAAGAGGAGAGAACCAGAAAGATGCCCAAAGACTAAGCTCAGGAGAGAAGCTTGGTAAGGTATTTGGTAGCAGGGAGGACTTGCTATTGCAGAGGTTTGATTGCAGCTCACAGAATACCATGAAGGCAGTTCCACTGAAGAAGTGAAATAGTGGGTAGAATTGGTAAGGAAACACATATGACCAGGAGGTCATAAATTTTGTACCTCCGGAGTCTAAGGCAGGAGCATCCGAACCCTTAATGAAAAAAAAAATTAGAGAAAGAAGACATGTGGAAAACCACATGGACAACTAGGCCAACCTTGAACAAGATTCGGTTAGTGAACTAATTTTAGTTAAAAAGATCAGTTAAAACTGAATGTATGTGTGACAAGAATTTAAGACTTCATTAGGAAATCAAGAAAAAAAGAAGAAGAAGAAAAACCCTGTGTGTGCGAGATGTTATGCCCCTATACCAATAGGTGTCATATATCATGATTGACTTGGTTTAGCTTTGTAATATGTTCATACCTTTACTTGCTGCAAAGGTTTTCCATATTTGTAAAAAATCAAAAAATTTAAAAAATGTAAAGAGGGTATACCCTAAAAGAAAAATCAAAGGGTGAAAAGAAATAAAAAGAGGTAAAAAAAAAATGAAAGACAATGAATCCCACCAAAAGAAAAGACCAGGAAAGTGTGCAAGTCTAAATTCCACTACTTTTTTACTTTTGTATAATAAACAATTGTGTGTGGCTTGTCACCTATGCCACAATTCATGAATAGTCAAATAGTTTAAACTTGACTAGTTCATATTTCAATTTCATGTTTTAGAAGTAGAGAATAAAGATCTGACCAAACAGTGTAATCTTGGTAGATAAGTAGATAAGTAGAGTGAATAAAAGGAGATCAACAGTTTAATCTAAGCCCTTGGATGTAAAAAGTGTAGATTTAGATAGATATCACTATGTAAAAGAAAAGAAAGTTTGAAAAGGGTTTGCCAATCCAAGTGTACCCTAATAAATAAGTAAAAATGCTGGGTTGAGTAGGTAGGGTAAGTAGATGATGGTTTCAGAATAATATGTGGTGAATGATAATTCTAAATGTGTAAATCTTTTACTTTCATCACAAGGCAAATGTATGTATCACATGGAAGGCACATCAGGCAAGCAAAGTAAAAAATAATTAACTTCCCTACTCATTTCCCCTAAATTTTCACTAATTTCCCCTAAGTACCAAGGTATCTATCAAGTTAGAGGGGCTCAGAGCATTTCTCTGACTTTTGGAGGGACCGGACCCTCGGCCCAATAATTTATAATACCTTAAGCACTTAAGCCCCTTCACCAATAATCACCCCTTCATAAGTTATTCATTTCCCTAATAAATCTTTTCCTAAGTAAAATCCTATTTTACTTAGGGAAAATAAAACACTTTCCATGAAACCCTCATATATTATTAGCCTAAGTAATGTTATATGATGAAATGCTTTTGGAAACATATACTTAGCGCACTTCGTATTCCATAGTCATATTAACCACTAATGTTATTATTATATAGTTCCCCTATATAAAAGTTACCCACTCCCATATTACTATAAATATGCAAAATCCCAAAATTCTTATATATCCCGCCCCTCGGTTAAATATAACCATAATAGAGTCAATAAATGGGATTAATTAACTAATCCATAGTTAATTAAGAGCTCGATCCCCTTCATGCTAATGCAAGGATTAATTAATCCCCACGATTAATTAATAACTTCTTCGACCAATCACATTGCCCCCAATGTAATTAAAAAACCTTTAATTATGTTGGGCTCGCCGTCCGTTAACTTTTCGCCACCTCACCTTCCCAATAGCTGTCCGATCGGATCCCGCAGATCCAACGGTCATCGTGCATATCGCACGGGCCTCCGCGGCCGAACTTTAGCGCGCAATGGCAAGCGGTTTTGTAAACAGTACCTGTGCTATGTGTCAAACGTTGTATGGAATTGCGTGGTCGTGCCCAAATACCACCTTCCCTCCACTAGCGGTGTGATGAAAACCGCTTACCGCCTCTCACTACTGACAAAACATCAAATCATTTTCCCATTGACGCCATTTGTCCAAATCCCGAACCGGCCAAAAGTTTTGAATTGCATGAAAAGCAAAGTTAATCATTTTCTCATCCTATTCTGTGAACGCATGCATGCAACTTGAATGTTGAGGTCAACCAGCTCTTACACCCAACCGTCAGCCACCCTCAAAATTGCAGTTCGACGCCACTCCAAGTCTGCCATTCGCACCAAGTGAACTTTCATTCCATTTCCTGTCACTATAAATAGGTATTTACCAGTTTCCATCCAGAAACCTTGTAAATACTTGCTTTCCTCTGTAATTAATTGGAAAAACCTAAATTTCATTATAATTCAGTTGCTACATTTAGAATTCAAGATTCCTAAGACCCTCTGTTTTCACCAACTCCACATAAAAACCCCAATTTCCTATCTGAATCCACAAGAAATAGAATGGAAACCCTCGTTGCCCTAAATGTAGCACCTATCACTACCCCTCACCGTGATTTGGATTATCTGCCCTTAGCAGATAAATATTTTCAAATAAAAGACTTGGATACTGACAAAGACCACCTGAAAGTATTTTGCTAATGCCGAGACAATTACATGAATGGCTATGATACCATAGGACTTTGGGAATCAAATCTCCCAATGTACTTTCTCCCCTCTGTGTGCATTTTCCCTGACATTATCCATCAGTGTCACGCCAATTATGATCCCAACCTCAGAGCAGTAATGTCCCCCAATCAAACTATTCTCTTCACAATTACTGCAGACTCAATCAATGAGATGCTTCAGTTTCAGCCCAATCAAGACCTCATCGCCATTTCCCTAGGAGATTTACTAGAAAAATCACCTAAATTGTCCCATTCTGAACTCAGTCGCCTTTGCCAGAATTTTGTGGATAATCAGCATCAACCCAAAAATCCCCCTCCTTATTTGTTAGTTTTCTTCACAGAGACAGGAAAAACTATAGTTGATATGATAGCTGCAGTCATGGGATTCAATACTAGTGAGTATGTGGATGAATTGACCCTAGTTTTAATGTCCATTTTTACCCCTGGTCAGCCTCCTGCTGTCAAGTATAACTACGCTGTATTCATTGCTAAGAATATCCATGATCAGTTCATGAGGCTAGAAAATGAAAAAGTATTCAAGTATTTTACATTCATATATCACCTTATCCTTTACTATCAGTCTGATAAGTTCCCATTCTCTGTAAATAAACTTGATACAAAGGGTAATCCCAGATTAGTCATTTTTTGGACTTCTATCTTCCACCATTCATTTGCTTGTCCTTATTCATACAATGAATTCATTGACCAGTTTGTCCACCCAGTGACCACCATGCTGACAGGAAATCCTCCTCCTAGGATTAGTGATGAAATTAAAAGAACCCTTCAGCTATCCAAGTAGTACAAAATAGGTGACTAATACTTGTACCAGAATCACACAAAGATCAGAATATATGGTTGTGAACTTCCTCCATTCAAACTACCAAAATATGTTCCTATGAGGTTGTTTGCATTGGAATATTATAGGCAAATGATAAACTCTGATTAGATTCACTTTACCAGGGCCAAGAAGAAAGCACAATTAAGAATTAAAGATCACTTAGGCCCACTTGTCTGCAACAATAGAGAAGCACGCAAAGAAGCAGAAGAAATCCTAGAACACATGAAATTTAAAAGTTTTGGTTGGAGATATGACCCAGACAGTTTCATTTGTGATAGGAGAATGAAACATAAGTTATCAACATATTTTCATCATAGAATCCCTGAAATAGAGCAATATGAAAATATGGATGAATGGAGGGAAGGAACTCTAGTTGAGCTGGACAGTGATCAGGTCAATGTAGAAAATGTAATGAAAGACCTAGAAAAGAGGCTTGACCCGGACTCTTGTGAACAAGTACCAGTTGAAACTGCTTAGAAGCCAACACCAGGAACCAGTGCCTTTACAACTGAGACTTCTCAAAGGCACTCAAAAGAAACTAGTGCACCCCTTGCAGAACCACCATAGGGAAAAGAACAAGGAACCAGTACTCCAGCATCAGGACAATCAGACATGTCAAAGTAGCCTGAAATATCTGAAGAACAGCCTCCACCACAATCCCATCCAACTCAGGTTAATATGGGAGACCCCCCAGTTTTGCATACTCCTCTGAATGAGGAAAAGAGCTTAAAAAGAGAAAGGGAAGTAGCTACCCCTGCAAGTGGTCCTTCAGACCAGCCTGGTGCTAAGAGGCACAGGCTAAATCCACATTCAAAAGAATAATTTTTTAAAGAAACAACAGGAAGTTTGAGGAAAGAAGGTGGAGACAGTCTACATACATTCCTAGTAGGTGAGACACTTTCTAATTCATAAAGACAGGAGATTGAAAGACAACAAAGTATTGAAGTTTCATCTTTTAGGTCTTCATTTGACAAGACCTTGGACATCAAAGGAAAATTTAAGGAGATAAAGGCCAAAAATGAACAACTGAAGGCCCAAGCCTACACTCAATACCTGAAAATGGCCCCTACTAATCAAACCAGGTTGATGTCAGCTTATGACATCAAAGAAGGCAAAATGCAGATGAGGTTTCTAAAGCCTACAATACAACAGCCTAAGTCACTGGCAGACTACCTCAAAACTGATTTTGAGGTATTGGCCAAAGATATTCACCCCATAGATCAAATAGAATTGCATAAGCAAACGGGGGAAATGGTTTATTTCACATTGACAAGCAAGGCCATGATGTCACATAGATTGGAGAATTCACTGAACAACACTACTGCTTAATTGCAATTGGAAAGAGCCTCCTCGCAAGCCAAGGACAACAGAATCAAATCATTGGAGGATTTGATTATTGGATTGGGCCATAACCCAAAGAATGTCAAAGCTGTAGAGGCCATGATAAAGAAAAAGAATGAAGCCATAGCTGCCCTGAGAAAGCAGTTGAAATTACCACCACTTATGCATCCATAGACTGCTAAAGTAATTGAAAAGAAGAATGAATAAGAGCTTATGGACTTAGTCCTCAAGCTAAATGAGCAATTAAAGGAGACAGAGCAGGAATTAGAAAAAACACTACAAAGCAGGGAGAGTGAGTTGACCTCTTAGCCTCAAAATGTAGTACCAGTGGTTTCTGTAGCAATCCCTTCTACGTTGGCAACTGATCTAGCACCTAATGTCCCTTTGGCAACAACTGAAACTATTGGAGTTACAGGTACAGGTACAGGTACAATATAGGTAGGGAACTTCAAGTCAGAGTACTGAAGAATTGATCAAGTCCATGGATGAAATGAAACTCCAAGTTTCTGAATTGCAAAAGGTAAAGGAGAAATTCATTACCTTGGAACAAAAATATGATGTCTCAAAAATTAATTTTGCTGAAGAAGGGAGGAAAAACAAAGGCTTGGCTCAATAGGTCAAAACACTGGAAAAAGTTCTTACATTTGAAAAGCCTTTAACGGATATCAAGAAAATATTATGGACCAACATCACTCAATCAATCAATGATGTTTGTTCATCAATTCAAATCATTTTTGAACAGATTGAATTAGTCAAAGTTGCTCTTCAAGAGATTGAAAAAACCAAGGAAGAGCTAGGAGGGAAGCTTGAAGAAGCTATTAGGTTAATAAACTTTCTAAACAATAGAAAGAGGCATCAATTGGAACAGCTAAATATTGAGGATAGGACTAGAACCATCCTCGAAATCAAGAAAGTATTGATAAAAAGGACTCTAATGCAAAACCTGGAAAGAAAATGTCAGAATACGCAGGAAGACATAGATGAATTTATGGAAAAATTTGGCACCTTATAGAGTAAAGGACTTCCAAGTCCTTTAGTCATCAATGACAAGTTAATGAGGCAAGATGATTATGTCAACAAATTACATTAGTATGCGGATAACCAAGCCAGTTCATCTGCACCCAAAGCATTACCTACAGGGAGAGTTCTCTATGATAGTTTGGAGAACCTTTTTTATGTTGAGCATGAACTGAAACAGTGATTTCCAATACAACCAAATTTTGTAACATACACAGAAGCTGATGAAATCTTCAAAAAGCTAACAAGGACCAGGATACCAAGGGATGATTGGTGGACCGATATGACAAACATTTTATGATTTACCTTGGTAAAAAGTAAATTGAAGTATTTACCATAGTCAATTTTGGTAAAAGAAGATGAATGATGATAAAGTAGGTAAAGAGTATCAGTCACAGGTAAAAGAGTATCAGTGAAAAGATGAAAACAATCAGCCAGCACAGAATTATGAGCAGGATAACAAGATGCACAATCATAGGGCCTGCCTCCAGCTCCTTCAACAAAAATAGGGACAACAACCGAGCAGTTCACTTTCAGTTTCTATTTTCGAGACCATCTGTCTCTATATTCATGTAAAATATATTTAGTTTTCCTAGAATATATCTCTCTCAGTTAGGAGATATTTTGTTGTAAATTTTGTATAAGTATTTCCTCATTCAGAGTACTGAGTGTGGATTCAAAGACATTTCTATAGACATTTTCTTCTGGGATTGAAGTGCTATTGTACCAAGACTTGTATGGCTTGCTAGATCAAGGAATAAAGAAAATATTGTTCACGAGATACTTGTGTCAAACAGAAATCAAATAAGTATTCTATATCTCTTGTTTATTATTGTTTTTCCTCTGTTTATTAATAATCATATGTGTTTTCATGAAACCTAAATGATAAACGAAATAATGATATCTCAGAATTTGCTTTATTGCAATCTGTTTTAAAAGGTTTATCTTTCTTAATGTTTTCTTCTAAACTATCATAGTTAGGGAATTCTTGAATGCTCCCTTACTTCTTAGTTTATCCTTTTGGCTCAATTGAACAAAGAATTCTTAATTGCCCTTTGTTGATAGGTCTTTTCTATTCCTCATATTGACCCCGGTTAAAGGATTATTCATTGCCCTTTCTCCCTATTTAAGACCATCTCATCCGCCTGAACTTGACATTTTCCTTTTGTTTTACTATCTTGCCCTGTGAGTTTTCCCTATAGTAAGTGATCTGATCCAGTTAAGCCAGTATTTGATTGACTCCATAGCCCAATGGCTTGAAGGCCTTGCTCTATCCATCTGTTCCTAGAATTCTACCATCCAAACAAAAATCCCCTACAAGATTTCATAGCTAGCCTAATATCTCACAAAACAAAGCTAAATCATAAAGAGAGAGCCCTCTCTGAGTACAGATTGGCTAGATTCTGTACTTAAAAGATTGGTTTGTGGTTACCTCGGAGTGTCCCTTCTTTTGATAACTTCTAAGGGAAAATCTGAGTGTTAACATAGTGGCGACCATAGTAGGGAGACCAAATCCTCAGTCAAAACAAATCTTTAAGAACGTTTGAACCCTAAATCTAAAAGCATCTTAAAGAAATCATAGAATTTGTTTTTACCAGTTAAGAAAATAAAAAACAAAACCCAAAAATCTAGCTTCAGAAAGGGCTCGTTACATTAGAGCTAATTCTGATCCCAATCCACGACAGGTGTTTGGGAACCCCAATATGATCCCCAGAATTCTTAGGAGACAAGAAAGTTCTATTAGTCCTTGGCCCACCTTCAGATCCTCATCCTGTCCTATTAGGTGGATTTACCTTGAAGACCAACCCTTTGACGAATACTTTGAAACCTCTTTGTTTAGGACTTCATCTGATTCTGAATTAGTTGACCTAGTCCAAGACCCAGAGTTCATCCGAGAATTAGAGCTCCAAGCAGCCAATTTGTCAATTGATAGATATTTGCAGAACTCACCACAATCTGATCTTACCACTGAAGGAACACCTAATCCCTCTGTAATCACTATTGTTTCTGCAAGCTCATCATCATTTCCTCATACATCTCAACCTCAAACCACTCCACATCAGACCATCACCTCTAGCTCTCCATCCACAACTCAAACATCCACTGTTATTCCAACCCCAGCTTTTGTTTCACCATTACCTACAACAATGGCAAATAGATATGCCCCCTTGGTACTACCAACAAACTTAGGTGCCATGCCCTAGGATTACCAAAGTAAGATCACTACTTTTGATGGCACTGGTACCTATACAACCCAACAACACACCAAGAAGATGACTGATTATTTTGAAATTTATGAAATAGATACTGATGATGTGCAAATGAGAATATTTGTTCAAAGTTTATCTGGGAAGTTAGAACCTGGTTCAGAGGTTTAGCAGCAAATAGTATAGACAGCCTAGCAACTCTCTATTGACAATTCCTGAACAGATGGGAGAAAAAGAAAGACCCTCTTCAGATTCTATCTGAATACGAAAACCTAAAGAGAGGAACACAAGAAACTGTGCAGGATTATTGCACTAGATTCAACAATGTCTATAATGCCATCCCTCAAAATCTTAGACCCCCACCTGGTTTAGCCTTAATCAAATTCCCAGATGGATTTGATTCTGATATGGATTTCCAGCTGAGAGAACGAGCCCCTCCTACTTTGGAAGATATGCAAAGCATAGCAGTCAGTGTTGAAGCCAACCTGATATCTAAAAGAGCCAAGGCTAGGAGTGAAAGGAGGATACCATTAAAGGAAGAAAGCTCACCCTTTGAACAAAAGCTAGATGCCATAATTAAAGGGATGGATAGACTAGGAGACAGAGTGGAAACAATTGAAAGGAAAGCTCCTTGGGATGGTCAGCAAACCAACATAGGGAGAAATCCTAATTTCAGGAAAAATCAAAATCCGAACACTGGGAAGAATGGTCCTGACCAAAACATTAGACCCCCTTTCTAGGAGAATTATGCAGAAGCTTCCAACTCTAAAGACCCAGAAGAAGATACTCCAATTAATCTAATGGGGCTTGGTAATGAAGGAGAAGTTTTCTTAACCTAAGAAGATCAAGAGGCCCACATCCTTAAACAGTTCCAAACTCAATCAGGGGAATTATTTGACTTTAGAGAAGGATATGATACAATCATCTTTGAGGTGCATAAACAATACAACCTACGAAGTAGGAGAATTGATGTCCCTAAAACGAACAAGCAAAAGGTTCTAAATCAGCCCAAAAAAGGTAAGACAATAACCACACCTGTACATATTCTTTCTAGATCAAACACTAATCCTTCTAACCCCATAATTGAAGATGTCTCCGATAATAAACCAAACATTAAACAACCCTCCACTTCCTGCCCTTCCAAGGGAACTACGAAAGAACCTCCAAAAATTGATCTAGGAGACTTAGCAAATCATGATTCCACTCCTAAAAAGGATAAAAACATAGAAAATACATAAAACAGAGAGAATATTGCTGTTCGAAATCCAAAAGCCTAAATAGAAAAACCCTTTAATATGGAAACTGAAGTAGGTAAGCTGAAAATTGTTGTCCCATTATCTGAATTAGCAAAACATTATGCTTACCAAACTCAAATCAATAGATCACTGAAAATTACTGGAACTGAAGACTCAGTTAATCTTTCTAATGACCAGCCCGAATTAATCTTTGGCCCGGAAGTGAATGGAAAACCATTGGAAGGAGGAATTCCTCCCTTCTATGTGAGCTTAAACATACATGATAAGATTCTTCATAATGCCATGTTTGACTCCGGGGCATCTCATAATCTCATGCCCAAGTCTATAATGGAAAAACTAGACCTAGACATCACTAGACCATACAAAGATTTGTTTTCTTTCGATTCTAGTCTGGTGAGATGTTTAGGATTGATAAAAGACTTGTGTGTTTCATTGGTTCCATACCCTGCAAAGACAATTTTAATGGATATAGTGGTAGTAGATATACCACCCAAATATGGCATGTTATTATGTAGATCCTGGGGTGCTAAGCTTCAGGGATCTCTTAAATTGGATATGTCATATGCTACTATATCGGTTTTTGGACAACCAAAGAAACTATACAGAGAAACATTGATGAAATACGTAGTAAGTAGTCAGGAAAGACCCCAAAATTTCCCCATCTACTCAGTACACTCTGATATGGAATTGTTCATTCTTTACAATGCAGAAACAAATCCTTCCAATTCTTTAGAAGTTTTAGTAGCAGAACCAAAAGGAATTAAAAAAGAAAAATCAAGTGTTCATATTTAGGAAATATCAGATAACAAAGAAAAATCAGATGAGAATGAAAAACCAGATCCAACTGTTAAACAAGCTCCTACTACCCCAGACACCAATTATGAGCATGAAATTCTTTGGCATTTAGAATTTGATGGCTCAGTCAATAAAATAGGGGCAGGAGCAGGAGTTTGGGTGTACAATTTAGGAAATGATCATGTTGAAGGCCATGCCTACAGATTAAATTTTAAGTGCACCAATAACATAACAGAATATGAGGCTCTCTAGCAGAATATGAGGCTCTCTAGCATAATATGAGGCTCTCTTGTTGGGTCTTAAACTTGTCAAAAGATTAGGAGCAATCAGAGTGTCTGTCATAGGAGATTCAGAATTAATAATCAAACAGATTAAAGGAACTTACTCAACTAGAGATCCTAGACTAGGATATTATAGAGGAACAGTCATAGAAATTCTCAATACTTTTTTGGAAACTTAGCTTGCAACTATTCCTAGAAAATACAACATGCAAGCCCACAGCCTGGCCATGTTTTCCAACACCTACAAATAACCTTTTCAACCTAATCATTAGTATACTGCTGAGATTAGGCACATACCAGCCATCCCTGATAATCTGAAGAACTGGTAGGTTTTTGATAGTGATGAGCAGATCAATAACTTTTTAACTTTAGATGAAGAGTTTTCTAACAGTAACATAGATGTTGATACAGTTATTAATTCTAATCAAATAGATGAGGTAGAAACAAACATTTTCGAGGAAAGTTCAATAAATATGCTTCATCCCACAAAATTCACACAAAAAGAAGTTCAAGATCTGAAACAAATGGACCTAGATGAAATAATTGAAGAAGAAACAAAGGTTATCAACCTAAAGGACAATCATCTACCCAAAGGATTGACTCCTCTAGAAGATCTGTTTGATTCCAATGACATTCCCAAGAAACCTAAAATGGAACCATTAAAAGCAGATATTGAAGAATACAACTTAGGTACACAGGACAATCCAAAAATGATAAAATTGTCAAAATCTTTACCTCCTGACTAGAAGCTAAAGTATGTTGAACTTATGAGGGAATTCCAGGATGTCTTTGCTTGGAGTTACGAAGATTTGAAGTCCTATGACACCTCCATTATTCAGCACACTATACCTCTGAAAGAAAATCAAAAGCCCTTTAAACAAAAACTCAGAAGAATTAACCCTGTGCTATTACCATTGATTGAGAAAGAAATTAAACACATGTACGAAGCAGGGATTATTACCCCTATTAGATTTTCAGAGTGTGTGTCTAACTTGATACCTACTAGGAAGAAAACTGGGGAAATAAGGTTATGTGTTGATATGAGGAATGTGAATAAGGTCTCTCTTAAAGATAACTATCCTTTACCCAAAATGGATCATATTTTGCAAAGGGTAGTGGGTTCTTCTAGAATTTCACTTTTAGATGGGTTTTCAGGATATAACCAAATCTTGGTTCATCCTGATGACCATGAGAAAAATTCTTTTACAACACCATGGGGCACTTTTATGTACATCAAAATGCCATTTAGACTAAAAAACGCAGGAGCAACCTTCCAAAGGGCAATGGACATTGCCTTTGCCAAAGAAATTCATGATTTTCTTGTTATATATCTGGATGATCTAAATGTTTTTTCTAAATCAGATCAAAAACACTTGGACCATCTCAGGCAAGTCTTTTTAAAATAAAGAAAATATGGCATTTATTTGAATCCAAAGAAGTCCTTGTTCGATCTAGAGGAGGGTAAACTTTTAGGTCACATCATTTCCAAAGATGGTATTCGAGTTGACCCTTCTAGGATCGAAGCTATTCTACAGATACCTCATTCAAGAAGTATTAAAGAACTTCAAGCTTTCCTAGGGAAGATAATTTTTTTAAGAAGATTCATTTCTAACTTAGCCGAACTCATTAGATTACTAAATAACATGTTAAAAAAGGATTCAAGTATCTAATGGACAGTAGAGGTCAAGCAATCATTTGAAGAAATCAAAATGGCCTTAACGAGAACACCAGTCCTCACAAGTCCACAATTTGATAGAGATTTCATCATTTTTTTGTTTGCATCAGAACACACCATAACTGCAGTTTTATTATAAAAGGATGATCAAAGATGTGAAAACCTTATAGCCTTTTTTAGTAAAGCACTCAGAGATGCATCAGTAAAATACAAAATAATGGAGAAAAAAGTTTTTGCACTAGTAAAAGCCATTAAAGACTTTAGAGTCTACATATTATACACTCATGTGATATCTTATGTTCCTAATGCAGTTGTCAAAGACATCCTAACTCAGGATGGAATTGATGGAAAAAGAGGTAAATGGATAGCCACCATCTTAGAGTATGATATAGAGATAAAACCTACAAAACTAATAAAAGGTCAAGGATTGGCCAAACGCATGGCAGAAAATAATAGTCAAGCCCTGGACATAAATGAACTGGATAACGAGTAGGAGATGACGACTCCACAAATCAACCAGGCCTTTTCGGACTCACCTTGGTATGTTGATGTAATTTATGCTTTACAAAACCTACAGGCTCCTCCAGGGTTATCCAGAACCAAGAATAGGTTTTTAAAAATGAAAGCTTCAAAGTTCTGCATCTTAGATAATACTCTTTTTTGGAAAAATCATGAAGGAATTTTATTGAATTGTTCATTAAAAGATGAAGCAACTGATAAGGCTCTCCAAGAATTTCATGCAGGAGACTGTGGTGTACATCTCTATTGGAAGTCAACTGCAAATAAGATCATAAGGGCTGGATTCTATTGGCCAACCTTGTTTGCAGATGTGAAAAGATTTGTAACTTCTTGCCATAAGTGTCAAATCTTTGAAGGCAAAAGAAAATTGTTACCTTTACCCCTAAAACCCATTTCCATTGAGAAACCTTTTCAACAATGGGGTCTTGACTTCATTGGAGAAATCCATCCACCTTCTTCAGGCCAAAACAAATGGATACTCACTACCCCTGACTATTTTACTAAATGGATAGAGGCCATTCCTTCCAGACCAGCCAATGACACAGTGATCATAGGTTTCCTAGAGACCAATATACTGTCCAGGTTTGGTTGCCCCACTAAAATCATTACTGATAATGCTACAGCTTTCAAGTCAAAGAAAATGATTAGTTTCTATAACAAGTATCACATTATATTGGGCCATTCCACAGCCTACTACCTGTAGAGTCCCTACTTTACACCTTATCATCCATCATTACCTACTGTTTTCATCACTTTCCTCTCTCTTTTGCCTCATTTTCCACCCAGATCATTACATTAGTTGTCATTAAACATGATCAAGTGAGCTTTGCTAATGGGTAATTGTTTTGTTTAGTTTTTGACATACTTACAGGTATTCCGTAGCTTTCTGCTGATTCCGCAACCATCTGCTGATTCCGCAGCCATCTGATGATCCCGCAGCCATTTTGTTGATCTCAAGGTTCCACGTGCTATTTTGCAGAACGAGCCACGTGGGCATGTTGGAATATACGTGCTCGAGGTTCCTGTGCCATCAGTTCAGCCGGCCACGTCATTTGTACCTCCGGTCAAAGGGGGTCAAGTTACGGTCAAATAAAGGCAGCTTAACGTTGATACGTAAGCTGTTTGATCACGTCGGTGGAAAAGGTGACTTGTCCGTGTTTTGAAAGCCGTGGGGGACATGATCTAATGCTGGATTCATTGCCCATATCGACCAGGACCTCCAGCTTGACCACGAAGCCTATGACGTGTTAACTGCACCTTTAATACGCATGACAGTCAGTTTATTTTCTGTTTTTATGTTTACGTATTAGGCCATCTTGCAGATGCCTATATATATTTGCGTCTGCGTACGCTTATGTTAACTTTTAGATGCTGTAGTGTATGTACTTGTGAGAATTTTGGCACGTTTTCAAACTCTGTTTTTATAAGAGTTGTTCCAGCACTTTTTGACTATGTATCTTTGCATATAAAGTAATGGAAACGCTGTTTTGAAGTCTTAAGAGCATCTGAGTTTTATGTGGATAATATGAATGGAGGGCCCCTGTTCGTATTAGCCTTGTAAAGTATTTCATGTGTATATTTCTGCAATTTCTTTATTTTACTTACAACATTTCTTTTTCTTGAAGTTATGTACAACTTACTTTCTTTTCATTGCTGCAGCCTTTATTTTCACTGATCAGATTTGCTTCTTTGCAGGTTTTTACCCGGGATTGAGTGTGTTGTATTTGCTTTAATATCTAATGGTAGTTGCAGTTGTCTTGTTCATAACGCTGCCCTTTTTACTCTGTTTTCTAGACTAGTTTTTAGCTTAGTTTTACAAGTTGGATGCTAACTAATTTATGTTCTCTTTATCATGAATGGTTTATCTTTCAGAGAACAGAACACTAATTAATTACAGCTTGTTTTTAAGTAGTCTTGGCTTGTGGCACTAATACTTTTTCCACTTGTTACACATAATCACACATGTAGGAAGCAGTATGATGGAAAAGGCTTAGTAGTGCTATAATTTGTCACTTAGAGTTTTTATCAATTCTTGGATTTGTCTTCAGCTACTTCCTAATCGTGTTTTACGCAGTACTATGTGGTAGAAGCAGGGAGTTAGGAAGAGATAACCATTATCATCAATCCTTGAAGTGATTTTCTTGTTTCTTTTATTTGCAGCAATATGGATAGAGACTAATGCCATTAGAACGTGGTCATTTGCTTTAAAGTCATTTCAAGCTATTTATTTCTTTCAAGTTCTTTTCCTTTACAATTCAGCAAGTAATTAGGAATCACTAATCACACACTTTCACTCATATAGAACTCACTTTTCACACACTTACACTCATCTGTCTATAATCATCACTCCATCTTAGGAAGATAAGTTAACCATAAACAACACCCCCAAACGACAAAAGCTCTAAGAAAGTTGCTTAAGTACATATAGTACACCTTCACTTCATCAGCTTACGAGCCCCGGGTTGACAATTAATACTAGCAATTTAGGAATACTAAATTGACTAAACATTTTGGCGCCGTTGCCGGGGAAGTGAAATTAAGTAGCCATACTTAGAGAAAAAAAAATATAAAAATTTCGAGGAAAGAAGTTAATAACCTATCCAAGTATGCTCTCCTCTTGCACTTTAAAGTGATCTGGAGGATCAGAAAGGAGAAAGTTATTGATTTAGTAGTCTCTTGAGTATGCTCTCTTCTTGCACCTAGAGTGAACTGGAAGATCAGAAAAAGAACTATTAACTTGACTTGAAGAAAAAATAAAAAAATGACATGCATAGAGCTAGAGATTCTAGAGGACGGTTTTTAGCTAGAGCTCGAAGTTCAATTTTTACAAGTCCATCTGCTTCAAGGGATAGACAAGAGACACCCCCCTTATCTCCAACCGAAACTCCTGGAATTCAAGAGCCAAGAGTTGACTCTCCTACACCTTCTATTGAGTTTGAACCAGGAAGAGACTCTTCTCTTTCTCCTACAGGAAGACCAATTGTAATTGAGGAATTGGAATCATCTGAAGAAGAAGGAGAAATCTCTTCTCATTCACCTTTTGTAGAGGAACCAGAAGATTTTGAAATCCCTAGGAGAATCATCATGGCAGAGGAAGAAGGAGGAGGTAGAGGTAGAGGAGGAGGAGGAAATAACAATAACAATAATGGAGGTAGAGGTCCCATAGGAGGAGGAAATAGAAATGGGGATAATTCATTTGGGTTTCCCATTGTTAATGAGGATTCCCGAGCCACTATGAAAAACATATCACCATCTGTCCTCCCTAACTTCCATGGGTTAAGGACTGAGGACCCTGAAACATTCTTATTTGAGTTTGAAGTGGTGTGTCGAACTTATGACTACCTGGATGACTCTCAGAAACTCAAGTTGTTCCCTTCAACACTGAAGGATCAAGCCTTGAAATGGTTCATGGGGTTACTCACTCAATCCATTAGGACTTGGGATGAGATGAAACAGACATTTTTGGATAGGTATTTAGACTATTGCATGCCTACTAATCACAAGGACGAGGTTTTTAAAATGGTACAAAAAGAAGATGAGAGTCTAGAAGATTTACTTGAAAGATTTCAATATAACTTGAAAAGAGCAAAAATGAACACCTTGGATGAAGAAACCTTAAAAGCCCTCTTATTAAAGGCCATCAGGGATGAATGGATAGACATCTTAAACATGATGGGGAAAGGGGATATTTCTCAACTTTCTCTCAATGACATAGCAGAACTTTGTATCCATCTCTCAAGGGGCAAATCAAAAACTCAAAAAGGGCCTAGAGATCCTTCTCTCCTTAGGGCGAATAAATCTGCAACAGGATCAGTGAGTAGGGCTGAAATCGGCAATATGCTTGATGAATTTAAAACTGACATCTTAGGGAGTCTTAGTGAACAACTTGATACCCTTAATATTCACAATAAACAAAAAGCAGAAGCCAAGGCTTTGGCTATCTTT
Source organism: Pinus tabuliformis (assembly GCA_031772625.1). NCBI lineage: Eukaryota > Viridiplantae > Streptophyta > Pinopsida > Pinales > Pinaceae > Pinus > Pinus tabuliformis. The sequence goes on along the minus strand of CM062818.1, from coordinate 1,341,085,462 downwards.
TGCCCGAAATGTAGAAAGAAACATGCTTTAAGGGAATGTCCCTTAGATGCACACGTTGTAGAAACATGTGTAATTTGCTCAGAAACTCATGAGACCAAGGATTGTCCCTCAATTCCTGGCCTCAAAGCAGTCTTTCAAGAGGATCCAGATACACTTGAATCTCTCTGTTTTATTGCAAGGAGACCTTGGCAAGGACAACAGAATCAAGGGTTTAACAACTCTATGAATTCTCAATCCCAACCAAATTGGAATCCTTGGCAACAACCTTGGCCTCAACCTCAAAATGCTTTCCAAGCATGGATGCAAAGCATGCAAAATCCTTATGCGAGACTTGCTCAATTCTATCAATATCCTCCATCATTTCAGAATCAGCAAGCTCCACAACTTCCAAACCAAGGTCAACAACTATCATTGCCATACCCTCAACAACAACAACCTCCTCCACAAAATCAAAATTCTCAATTAGCACTTCAATCCCAGCAGAAATCTAATCAACTTCCCTCTCAGCCATTACCAAATCCAAATAATAGGAACCCTCAAAATGCTTACATGATGGAAGGTCAACCATTCCCTACCTATATGGTTGTTCCTCTTAATGAAGTACAACTTAGATCAGGTAGAATCCTAGATCAACCTTCCACAAGTGTTCAACAACCAAGCATTTCTGAGGAGGAATCTCTCAAAGTCAATAAAGGTTCTGAAGTATCACTTCAAAACCAAAATATCCAAAAAGAAAAAGAAAAAGAATCAATCTCTACAACTCCCCTAGTTGAGCAACCTACACCTACAGCTACACCTCCCTTTCCTGAAAGATTGCAAATTGATAAAGGGGTGGAAAAGCAGATATGGGTGCCTGACTATAACTTCCTAGATGAATTGAACAATGTATGTATCAAGATCCCCTTGTTACAAGCCATTAAGGAAATTCCCATTCTAGCGAAGACAATAAAGGAGTTGAGTTTGAAGAAAACAATAAAAAGAACCAGAGATACTAAAAGGATACATCTAGTTGGAAAAATTGCAGACATAATGATGGGTAAGATTACCATGCAAAAGTATGTAGATCCCGGTAGTCCTATTGTCAAAACTCATATTAATGGGGTTGAAATCCCAAATACTTTGATTGACTTAGGGGCCGCGATCAACACCATGAGTAGACAGACCATGGATCAGTTAAAGCTTCCTAATCTTCTCTTTACACCTACTTTGCTGCAGCTTGCAGATAGATCAATCATTAAACCTGATGGTGTATTGGAAGATATTCCAGTCTCTCTAGATTCTTGGGAATATCCAGTTGATTTTATGATTTTAACTCCCAAGAGCAATCTAGGAGGACATCCTCTTATTTTAGGAAGACCTTGGCTGGCCACAGCTGATGCTTTCATAAGCTGTAGGTCTGGAGACATGTATATATCAGATGGTAATTCCACCAAGAAGTTCAACTTGTATCCCCCAGCAAAAGCTATAACAGAAATAGGAGAAGATGAATGGGTAGAGGATGAAGATACTATACAACCAGTTCTAACCATCTCTGAGATCAGTGAGGATAGTCAAATTCTAAATACATTAGAAAATTTTGAAGTATCTTTAGAATATGACTCTGAACATTTTCAGATAAATGCAGACATTGAATATCTCTCCTCTAGACAAATGTCTCTCTTCTCAATGGAAGAGTTTGGTAGTTCTACAGCTGAAATCCTCCCCGGAAAAACATTAAACATTAACAAAAACTTGGGAAGACCACAACAAGAAGAATTAACTAAACTGTTGCAAAAACATTCCACTGCCTTTGCATGGGAATACACTGACATGAAAGGAATCGATCCTAAGACTTGTATTCATCACATCTACATTGAAGAGAATAGTAGACCTATTAGGCAACCACAAAGGAGGATGAATCCAAACCTTAGGGAAATCGTGAAAGAAGAACTCCAGAAATTGCTCAAGGTAAACTTCATTTACCCCATCTCAGATAGCCAATGGGTTTCTCCCTTGGTTATAGTGCCCAAAAAGAATGGTAAATGGAGAGTTTGCATTGATTATCGAGAATTGAACAAGGCAACCTTAAAGGATCATTTTCCTTTACCTTTTATTGATCAGGTACTAGACACTTTAGCAGGTAAAAAGTATTTCTCATTCTTGGATGGTTTTAGTGGGTACAATCAAATTCAGGTGGCACCTGAAGATCAAGACAAAACCACATTTACTTGTCCTTGGGGAACTTTTGCCTACCGAGTACTCCCTTTTGGATTGTGCAATGCACCTGCTACATTTCAAAGGGCTGTATTAGGAATCTTTTCAGATCTGATTCATGATTGTGTAGAGGTATACATGGACGATTTCACAGTTTATGGTAATACATTTGAAGAAGCTTTGGAAAATTTGGAAAAAGTACTGGTAAGATGTAAGGAAACAAATCTTTCTTTAAGTCATGAAAAGTGTTTTATGATGTTTACTGAAGGGATTGTTTTAGGACATCATATTTCAGGGGATGGGATCAAGGTTGATAAATCCAAAGTTGAAGTCATCTCTAAGTTACCTGTTCCAAATTGCCAAAAGGATGTTAGAAGTTTTCTTGGGTTTACTGGGTATTACAGAAGATTTATTGAAAACTTCACTAGGATAGCATCTCCTCTTTTCAAATTGCTTACCAAGGACTGTGAGTTTAAATGGGATCCTGAGTGTCAATCTGCCTTTGAAGCTTTAAAGTCTAGAATATCTGAAGCACCCATCTTAAGGGGGCCAAATTGGAAACTCCCTTTCCACATCTCTACTGATGCTTCAGATACAGCTCTAGGAGCTGTTTTGGGACAAAAGGATTTGATCCCTTATGCCATTTATTACACAAGTAAGAATTTGACTCCTACTGAGTTAAATTATACGGTTACAGAAAAAGAGTTCTTAGCTGTGGTACATGCAATCAACAAGTTTAGACACTACATAACCGGCTATGAAACCTTTGTCCATACTGATCACTCTGCCATAAGATACTTAATGAACAAACCTGTCACTAATGGTAGAGTTACAAGATGGCTTTTACTTTTGCAAGAATTCAACATTACTGTGTTAGATAGACCTGGAAAGCAAAACACAGTAGCTGATTTCTTGTCTAGAATCCAAAACACTAATGAAGATTCTCCAGTAGAAGATAAGTTTCCAGATGAATACTTGTTTGCAGTTACTACCAAGACTCCTTGGTATGCAGATATGGCTAATTATCTTGTTACAGGGAAGCTTCCTCTACACTTATTTCCTAATGAGAAAAGGAAAATCATTCGGGAGAGTTCACATTATTCTTGGATTTCTAATGAATTGTTCAAAACAGGGCCAGATTGTATAATCAGAAGGTGTGTTCGGGAAGATGAAATGCCTGACATCCTTAAGGCATGTCATGATGAACCATGCGGCGGGCACTTTGCGGACAAGAGGACAGCTTATAAGATCCTTTCTTTAGGATATTATTGGCCTTCTCTCTTTAAAGATGCAAAGCAGTATGTTAGAAGGTGCGACAGCTGCTAAAGAGTTGGGAAACCAACTCCTTCAAATGAAATGCCTCTACAGCCTCAGGTATGCATCGAACCCTTTGAGAAATGGGCTCTAGATTTTGTTGGACCAATTAATCCACCATCAAAGCAAAAGAAGTATATACTGGTTTGTACTGATTATGTTACTAAGTGGGTAGAAGCAAAAGCATTGCCTTCTGCCACTGAAAATTCAGTTGTTCAATTTCTTTTTGAGGATATTTTCACTCGTTTTGGTGTCCCAAGAGAAATTGTGACAGATCAAGGCAGCCAGTTTACATCTAATTTGATGGAGAAGCTGATGGAGGAATATAAGATCAAGCACAGAACATCTACTCCCTACCATCCGCAATCCAATGGTCAAGTGGAATCTACCAATAAAGTTCTTGAAGGCATTATCACCAAGACTGTTCATCTTCATAGAAGAGATTGGGCGGAAAGGCTCCCTGAAGCCTTATGGGCCTATAGAACCACATGGAAGAACACAACAGGACATTCTCCCTATGAACTTGTTTATGGGAAGGAAGTCCTGCTTCCTATTGAGTTCCAAATCAAGACCTTCAAGATGGCAGTCCAATTGGGAATGAGCCTCTCAGAAGCTCAAAAACACAGAATGGACCAGCTAAATGAGCTAGATGAAATAAGACAAGATGCAATTCTAAGGACCGATCTAGTTCAGCACCAAAGATCTAAATGGCATGATCGTCATATCAAAGAAAAAAAGTTTCAGAAAGGAGATTGGGCTCTATTGTTTGATTCAAAATTCAAAGACTTCAAAGGAAAGTTTCAAACTCATTGGCTTGGGCCATATGAGATTGATGAAGTCTTTAGCAATGGAGCAGTTCGAGTAAAAACTATTGATGAATTTCATACTCCTCTTATTGTGAATGGCCACCGCTTGAAAATCTACCAGAAGCCATTCTCAAAAGAAGAGTTTGTCAAATTGTTCAAAGAAGATTCTGCAATCAGGTTGGTGGAGAAGGATTCTTCTCCTCCATCAGCCTAATCTTTGGTTTTTGAAAAAAAAAAGAAAAAAAAAGAGAAAAAAGAAAAAAATAAAAATAAATGTATGAGCCTGAAAACCAATCTCTGATTGGCAGTCTCATACAGAAAACCTGAGGTGAAAATCAGGGTCACCTGACACCTCATGTTTTCCAAAAAAAAAAAAAAAAAAAAAAAAAATCTCTTTCTCCCCTTATTTCATCTCATTTTATCATCACCACCATTTCATCCACCATTTCATTCATTTTCACTCCACCTCATTTTTTTTCATTCATCCATCCATCCACTACATTCCATTCCCTCAATAAAGTCATTTTTAGATAGTTAAAAGTTGTTTTTTGTGCAGTCGGAGGCTACTACTGCAGATTCCGCAGCTATCTGAAGATTCTGCAGCCATCTAATGATTCCGCAGCTCTCTGTACCTGCATAAAAAAAAAAAAAAACACAGTCTGTTTGAAATTTTTTTGCAGCTCAGTAGTCATCAATAATAAATGAAAAATGGTCATGCAACAGCCATAAATCAGCGAAGGGTTAGTGGCAAGTCATCAAAGGCAAATCTAAGCGGGAATCTGAGGTATGGGTTAAATCCTAAACTTACAGTTATTTCATTATGCAAAGTTTTCTAGGTTATGTTTCTTGCCACTAAGTGTAATGATTACCAGTCATGCGACCATATACCCACGTATCTACCAAGTCTATCAGTCCTTGATTACCACGATTTTGAATTTCACTTGCGGCTGCTTCTCTCATTAAGATCTCGTACTTAGGTGACGTAACCTAATGTACTACGTCTCTATGACATTAACTCACGCAGCCAAGTGTAACTCCGAAACCGAAATCTAAGGACATAGCCATTCCATTCATCATTCCATAAACCTTCTACCCTCTTACGCTCATATCATTTCACTTCCGCTGTTTCATTTCCACTCACTGTTTCATTCCATTTACGCTGTGCAATACGCTGCTACTATACTCTGTTTTTCCTCTACGCTAATTCTATCACCAGTGAAGGTCTGTTACGGCCGTATCCAAAGCTAAAACCATAATCCACTATGTTGAGGCCGTAAATCCACTGAGTCAAAACCGTTTTGAAGTCGTGTTCCAAAACAGAGCCGTGAGTTTACTGTGTAAAGCCATCCTTAAAGCCGTGTTTTAGAACAGAGCCATAAGAGCTAATGGGGAAACTCCTAAGAGCAGAACCGGAAGGTTCAAAGTTTTTGGAGGGTTATCCTCAGGTCAAAGAGGCATTACAAAAGGAAAACTGGTTACAATGCGTACAGAAGTTCAAAGGCTACCATAAGGAGGTGACAAAGGCCTTTGCAAGGTCCTTCAGAGAAAAAGATGGTCACGTGGAGATAGGGGACTTACAATTCACAGTCAATGAAAGCAGCATAGCACAAGCTACCTCACTTCCACAGACCGGAGAAAGGTGGTTTAAGAACCGGGCAGTTCAAGATCAGCAGTGGAAACAAATTTTGAAAAACCCAGGTATGGACACAAGTATCTTTACCAAAGGGATTCCTGTTTCTTATGTTAAGGAGGAGTGGACCATTTTACTCTTGTTAGTACAGAAATTTTTCACTTGTGAAGGAAGATTTGGGGTCTTATATGTTTATCATGCAAAGGTTATGATGCATTTTCTAGGAGATGATATTAACCTCCCTTACTTTCTATTTTCAAGTCTTAAGAAAATGTGTGCAATGGTCCAAAAGAACCCTAGAAATATTGAAGCACATTTATGTCATCACGGTCTTGTGAAATTGTTGGTTGAGGAACAATTAAAATCAAAAAGAGACACATGGGAGAGGTTTCTCATAAGAAACCATTTTCAAGAATTAGGAGAAACTTCTGGAGGGTCCCCTCAAGTACCAAAAAGAAGTAGAAGAAAAAGAGGAGAGGGGGTTAACCAAGAAACTACTGCCCAAACAGAAACCATTGTTCCTGATACCACTGCCCAAGAGGAAACTGTCCAAGAACAGTTTGAAGAGGAAACTGTTCAAGAACAGTTTGATGAGGAAACTGATATACAACATCCTGAACAGGATATTGATCCTGGATTTACTGAAGATGATAGCCAAGCAACCCAAGGAATTATCACTAAAACTCTTTCAGAACTTGCTCAAGAAATTTCTCAGGAAAGAAAAGAAGGGAGGAAGAAACGAAAGCAAGATAAAGGTAAATCTGTAGTCCAAGAAACTCTCCTCACTCCTGAGAATACTAGTGAGGAAGACACTCAACCCTTAGCTCAAAGAATGGCCAAACTTCATAAAACTGCCCTCTCTAAAAAGGTGGAAAAACAACAGAAAATACCAAAAGAAAAACAGAGTACCACCTCTGTAAGAAGGAGCAGCAGATTACAAAACAGAAAAGTAGGGGCCACAAAGGGTAAACAATCATTCTTCATTGACTTAAGCTCACCTCAAAAAGGTGCTACAAGTCCTGACTTGGAGGAAAGTCCTTCACACGCTGAGCACATTGAGACTAGTCCTCCACGTGAGGAAAGTCTGTTTGAACATGAACTTGAGCATGAACATGGATCTGAATTTGATTATGAACCAAGTCCCAAAAAGTCACCTGAGGTTGACCCGGAGTAGCAAAAAGTGTATAATTATCTGGAAACATTGGAGCAAGCAGCCGCTGGCCCAAGCAATGTTCAACCTTTAGAACAACAAATCCACTCCTTAAAACAGGAAATTTTTGAGATTGAGGTTCTAAATCGACACATCATGCAAGAAAATGAAAAGTTGAAAGAGCAAGCCAAATTGGATAAGATGATTCATGATAACACCATGTTACATTTGGGCCTGTGGCAAAGAAATAACAAAAAGTTAAGGAAGAGATGCAAAAAGCTAAACAGAGCCTTGATCAACCTAAAGTTCAGATGCTTAGTAAAGAAGCCAAGGGTAAATGTGTCTACACAGAGAAAGAAGAGGAGATTGGATGTCTTGGCGGAGGCATCACAGCAGGTTGATTGATCAGTGTTTTTACATGAGGACATGCAATGCCCTCGTAGTGGGGGTATGTAGAGTCCCTACTTTACACCTTATCATCCATCATTACCTACTGTTTTCATCACTTTCCTCTCTCTTTTGCCTCATTTTCCACCCAGATCATTACATTAGTTGTCATTAAACATGATCAAGTGAGCTTTGCTAATGGGTAATTGTTTTGTTTAGTTTTTGACATACTTACAGGTATTCCGCAGCTTTCTGCTGATTCCGCAACCATCTGCTGATTCCGCAGCCATCTGATGATCCCGCAGCCATTTTGTTGATCTCAAGGTTCCACGTGCTATTTTGCAGAACGAGCCACGTGGGCATGTTGGAATATACGTGCTCGAGGTTCCTGTGCCATCAGTTCAGCCAGCCACGTCATTTGTACCTCCGGTCAAAGGGGGTCAAGTTACGGTCAAATAAAGGCAGCTTAACGTTGATACGTAAGCTGTTTGATCACGTCGGTGGAAAAGGTGACTTGTCCGTGTTTTGAAAGCCGTGGGGGACATGATCTAATGCTGGATTCATTTCCCATATCGACCAGGACCTCCAGCTTGACCACGAAGCCTATGACGTGTTAACTGCACCTTTAATACGCATGACAGTCAGTTTATTTTCTGTTTTTATGTTTACGTATTAGGCCATCTTGCAGATGCCTATATATATTTGCGTCTGCGTACGCTTATGTTAACTTTTAGATGCTGTAGTTTATGTACTTGTGAGAATTTTGGCACGTTTTCAAACTCTGTTTTTATAAGAGCTGTTCCAGCACTTTTTGACTATGTATCTCTGCATATAAAGTAATGGAAACGCTGTTTTGAAGTCTTAAGAGCATCTGAGTTTTCTGTGGATAATATGAATGGAGGGCCCCTGTTCGTATTAGCCTTGTAAAGTATTTCATGTGTATATTTCTGCAATTTCTTTATTTTACTTACAGCATTTCTTTTTCTTGAAGTTATGTACAGCTTACTTTCTTTTCATTGCTGCAGCCTTTATTTTCACTGATCAGATTTGCTTCTTTGCAGGTTTTTACCCGGGATTGAGTGTGTTGTATTTGCTTTAATATCTAATGGTAGTTGCAGTTGTCTTGTTCATAACGCTGCCCTTTTTACTCTGTTTTCTAGACTAGTTTTTAGCTTAGTTTTACAAGTTGGATGCTAACTAATTTATGTTCTCTTTATCATGAATGGTTTATCTTTCAAAGAACAGAACACTAATTAATTACAGCTTGTTTTTAAGTAGTTTTGGCTTGTGGCACTAATACTTTTTCCACTTGTTACACATAATCACACATGTAGGAAGCAGTATGATGGAAAAGGCTTAGTAGTGCTATAATTTGTCACTTAGAGTTTTTATCAATTATTGGATTTGTCTTCAGCTACTTCCTAATCGTGTTTTACGCAGTACTATGTGGTAGAAGCAGGGAGTTAGGAAGAGATAACCATTATCATCAATCCTTGAAGTGATTTTCTTGTTTCTTTTATTTGCAGCAATATGGATAGAGACTAATGCCATTAGAACGTGGTCATTTGCTTTAAAGTCATTTCAAGCTATTTGTTTCTTTCAAGTTCTTTTCCTTTACAATTCAGCAAGTAATTAGGAATCACTAATCACACACTTTCACTCATATAGAACTCACTTTTCACACACTTACACTCATCTGTCTATAATCATCACTCCATCTTAGGAAGATAAGTTAACCATAAACAACACCCCCAAACGACAAAAGCTCTAAGAAAGTTGCTTAAGTACATATAGTACACCTTCACTTCATCAGCTTACGAGCCCCAGGTTGACAATTAATACTAGCAATTTAGGAATACTAAATTGACTAAACACTACCCTCAAGGGAATGGACTGACCAAATTTTCCAATAAGAGTCTGATTAATATCATCAAAAAACTGTTGGAAGAAAACAAGAAAACTTGGAACAAAAAACTGATAAATGCTTTGTGGGAAGACAAGCTTACAACCAAAAAATCCATTGGAACCAGACCTTATGAGTTAGTATATGGCATGGAGGCTGTATTTCCTTCATCATTAGGAGTACCCGTCATGAAAATACTCCAAGAAGCTCAAGTGGAACCTAATGATATTCAAAGAAAGATAAACCAGACTATCAATTTATAGCAGACCAGGGAGGAGGTGTACCAAAGATCCCAAGTGTTGCAAGAGAAGCTTAAGAAGATATTTGACAGAAGAACCAAGGCAAAAGATTTCTACCTTGGAGATAAAGTGTTAAGATGGGATTCCAGAAGAGAGGACAAGGGGAAACATGGAAAGTTTGACTTCCTATGGAAAGGACCATACATCATCTATGCTTTCAAAGAAACAATGCATATTTTCTTAAAGAGTTAGATGGTACAAAAGCAAAAGAAGGACCAGTCAATGGTCGGATGTTAAAGCATTACTTTGATCCTACTTACTAATGTTACCATGTTCTTCACAGTACATATTATATCCTTTGTAATGTCATAGTGTTGATTGGACAGTAAGATTGTGGATTTGAAGCCCGAAGAGAAGGCCCTAAGCTTCAGAAGTATCACTGTCATACATACAATAAAGCAGCAAGCGAAAGAAGATTGTAGAGCACAATCAAAATCATTAAGAGGTCACTAATTTATTGTTCTTGACTTTCCACCAGGCAAAGACATCCCCAAGTGGAGCCACTATTATGCCCCTATACCAATAGGTGTCATATATCATGATTGACTTGGTTTAGCTTTGTAATATGTTCATACCTTTACTTGTTTCAAAGGTTTTCCATATTTGTAAAAAATCAAAAAATTTAAAAAATTTAAAGAGGGTATACCCCAAAGAAAAATCAAAGGGTGAAAATAAATAAAAAGAGGTAAAAAAAAATGAAAGAAAATGAACCCCAGCAAAAGAAAAGACCAGAAAAGTGTGCAAGTCTAAATACCACTACTTTTTTACTTTTGTATAATAAACAATTGTGTGCAGCTTGTCACCTATGCCACAATTCATGAATAGTCAAATAGTTTAAATTTGACTAGTTCATATTTCAATTTCATGTTTTAGAAGTAGAGAATAAAGATCTGACCAAACAGTGTAATCTTGGCAGATAAGTAGACAAGTAGAGTGAATAAAAGGAGCTCAACAGTTTAATTTGAGCCCTTGGATGTAATAAGTGTAGATTTAGATAGATATCACTATGTAAAAAAAAAAAAGTTTGAAAAGAGTTTGCCAGTCCAAGTGCACCCTAATAAAGAAGTAAAAATGCTGGGTTAAGTAGGTAGGGTAAGTAGATGATGGTTTTAGAATAATATGTGGTGAATGATAAGTCTAAATGTGTAAATCTTTTACTTTCATCACAAGGCAAAGGCATGTATCACATGGAAGGCACATCAAGCAAGCAAAGTCAAAAATAATTAACATCCCTACTCATTTCCACTAAATTTTCACTAATTTCCCCTAAGTGCCAAGGTATCTATCAAGTTAGAGGGGCTCAGAGAATTTCTCTGACTTTTGGAGGGACCGGACCCTCGACCCAATAATTTATAATACCTTAAGCACTTAAGCCCCTTCACCAATAATCACCCCTTCATAAGTTATTCATTTCCCTATTTAAAATCCTATTTTACTTAGGGAAAATAAAACACTTTCCATGAAACTCTCATATATTATTAGCCTAAGTAATGTTATATAATGAAATGCTTTTGGAAACATATACTTAGTGCACTTTGTATTCCATAGTCATATTAACCACTAATTTTATTATTATATAATTCTCCTATATAAAAGTTACCCACTCCCGTATTACTATAAATATGCAAAATCCCCAAATTCTTATATATCCCGCCCCTCGTTTAAATATAACCATAATGGAGTCAATAAACGGGATTAATTAACTAATCTGTAGTTAATTAAGAGCCGAATCCCCTTCATGCTAAAGCAAGGCTTAATTAATCCCCACGGTTAATTAATCCCACGGTTAATTAATAACTTCTTCGACCAATTGCATCACCCTCGATGTAATTAAAAACCTTTAATTATGTTGGGCCCACCCTCCGTTAACTTTCCGCTACCTCACCTCCCCGATAGCTGTTCGATCGGATCTCGCAGATCCGACAGTCATCGCGCATATCACACGGGCCACCGTGGCCGAACTTTAGCACACGATGGCGAGCGGTTTTGTAAACAGTACCTGTGCTATGTGTCAAACGTTGTATGGAATCACGCCGTCGTGCCCAAATACCACCTCCCCTCCGCTAGCGATGCGATGAAAACTGCTTACCGCCTCCCGCTACCGACAAAACATCAAATCATTTTCCTGCTGACGTCATATGTCTAAATCCCGAACCCGCCAAAATTTTGACTTTGCATAAAAAACAAAGTTAATCAGTTTCTCGTCCTATTCTGCGAACGCATGCATGCAACCTGAACGTTGAGGTCAACAAACTCTTAGACCCAACTGTCAGCCACCCTCAAAATTGCAGTTCGACGTCACTCCAAGTCTGCCATTCACACCTAGTGAACCTGCATTCCATTTCTCGTCGCTAAAAATAAGTATTTACCAGTTTCCATCTATAAACCCTATAAATACTTGCTTTCCTCTGTAATTAATTGGAAAAACCCAAATTTCATCATAAATCAGTTGCTGCATTTAGAATTCAAGATTCCCAAAAACCTCTTTTTTCACTAACTCCACACAAAAACCCCAGTTTCCTATCTGAATCCACAAGAACCAGAATGGAAACCCCCATTGCCCTAAATGTAGCACCTATCACTACCCCTCACCGTGATTTGGATTATCTGCCCTTAGCAGATAAAGATTTTCAAATAAAAGACCTGGATACTGACAAAGACCACCTGAAAGTATTTTGCCAATGTCGGGACAATTACATGAATGGCTATGATACCATAGGACTTTGGGAATCAAATCTCCCAATGTACTTTCTCCCCTCTGTGTGCATTTTCCCTGACATTATCCATCAGTGTCACGCCAATTATGATCCCAACCTCAGAGCAGTAATGTCCCCCAATCAAACTATTCTCTTCACAATTACTACAGACTCAATCAATGAGATGCTTCAGTTTCAGCCCAGTCAAGACCTCACCCCCATTTCCCTAGGAGATTTGCTAGAAAAATCATCTAAATTGTCCCAGTCTGAACTTAGTCACCTTTTCCAGACTTTTGTGGATAAGCAGCATCAACCCAAAAATCCCCCTCCTTATTTGTCAGTTTTCTTCACAGAGACAAGCAAAACTATAGTTGATATGATAGCTGCAGTCATGGGATTCAATACTAGTGAGTATGTGGATGAATTGACCCTAGTTTTAATGTCCATTTTTACCCCTGGTCAGCCTCCTGCTATCAAGTATAACTATGCTGCATTCATTGCTGAGAAAATCCATGACCAGTTCATGAGGCTAGAAAATGAAAAAGTATTCAAGTATTCTACATTCATATATCACCTTATCCTTTACTATCAGTCTGACAAGTTCCCATTCTCTGTAAATAAACTTGATACAAAGGATAACCCCAGATCAGTCATTTTTTGACTTCTATCTTCCACCATTCATTTTCTTGTCCTTATTCATACAATGAATTCATTGACCAGTTTGTCCACCTAGTGACCACCATGCTGACAAGAAGTCCTCCTCCTAGGATTAGTGATGAAATTAAAAGAATCCTTCAACTATCCAAGCAGTACAAAATAGGTGACTGGTACTTGTACCAAAATCACACAGAGATCAGAATATATGGTTGTGAACTTCCTCCATTCAAACTACCAAAATATGTTCCTATGAGGTTGTTTGCATTGGAATATTATAGGAAAATGATAAACTCTGATCAGATTCACTTTACCAGGGCCAAGAAGAAAGCACAGTTAAGAATTAAAGATCACTTAGGCCCATTTGTCTGCAACAATAGAGAAGCAGAAGAAATCCTAGAACACATGAAATTAAATAAAATTTTTGGTTGGAGATATGACCCACACAGTTTCATTTGTGATAGGAGAATGAAACATAAGTTATCACCATATTTTCATCACAGAGTCCCTGAAATAGAGCAATGTGAAAATATGGATGAATGGAGGGAAGGAGCTCTAGTTGAGATGGATAATGATCAGGTCAATGTAGAAAATGTAATGAAAGACCTAGAAAAGAGGCTTGACCTGGACTCTTGTGAACAGGTACCAGTTGAAACTGCTTAGAAGCCAACACCAGGAATTAGTGCCTCTATATCTAAGACTTCTCAAAGGCACTCATAGGAAACTAGTGCACCCCTTGGAGAACCACCATAGGGAAAAGAACAAGGAACCAGTACTTCAGCATTAGGACAATCAGACATGTCAAATTAGCTTGAAATCTCTGAAGAACAGGCTCCACCACAATCCCATCAAGCTCAGATTAATATGGGAGCCCCCCAGTTTTGCAGACTCCTCTGAATGAGGAAAATAGCTTAAAAAGAGACAGGGAAGTAGCTACCCCTGCTAGTGGTCCTTCAGATTAGCTTGTTGCTAAGAGGCATAGGCTAAATCCACATTCAGAAGAAGAATTTTTTGAAGAAACAACAGGGAGTTTGAGGAAAGAAGATGGAGACAGTCTACATACATTCCCAGTAGGTGAGACACCTTCTAGTTCACAAAGGCAAGAGCTTGAAAGACATCAAAGTACTGAAGTTTCATCTTTCAGGTCTTCATCTGACAAGACCTTGGACATCAAAAGAAAATTTAAAGAGATAAAGGCAAAAAATGAACAGCTGACGGCCCAAGCCTACACTCAATACCTGAAAATGGCCCCTACTAATCAAACTAGGTTGATGTCAGCTTATGACATCAAAGAAGGCAAAATGTAGATGAGGTTTCTAAAGCCTACAATAGAGCAGCCTAAGTCACTAGCAGACTACCTCAAAACTGATTTTCAGGTCTTGGCCAAAGATATTCACCTCATAAATCAAATAGAATTGCATAAGCAAACGGGGGAAATGGTTTATTCCACATTGACAAGCAAGGCCATGATGGCACACAGATTGGAGAATTCACTGAACAACACCACTGCTCAATTGCAATTAGAAAGAGCCTCCTCATAGGCAAAGGACAACAGAATCAAATCATTGGAGGATTTGATTATTGGATTGGGCCATAACCCAAAGGATGTCAAAGCTGCAGAGGCCCTAATAAAGAAAAAGAATGAAGATATAGCTGCCCTGAGAAAGCAGTTGAAATTGCCACCACTTATGCATCCACAGACTGCTGAAGTAATTGAAAAGAAGAATGAAGAAGAGCTTATGGACTTAGTCCTCAAGCTAAATGAGCAATTAAAGGAGATAGAGTAGGAATTAGAAAAAACACTACAAAGCAGGCAGAGTGAGTTGACCTCTCAGCCTCAAAATGTAGTACCAGTGGTTTCTACAGCAGTCCCTTCTACGTTGGCAACTACTCTAGCACCAAATGTCCCTTTGGCAACAGCTGAAACTATTGGAGTTACAGGTATAGGTACAGGTACAGCACAGGTAGGAACTTCAAGTCAGAGCACTGAAGAATTGATCAAGTCCATGGAGGAAATGAAACTCCAAGTTTCTGAATTGCAAAAGGTAAAGGAGAAATTCATTACCTTGGAACAAAAGTATGATGTCTCAAAAATTAATTTTGCTGAAGAAGTGAGGAAAAACAAAGGCTTGGCTCAACGGGTCAAAACTCTGGATAAAGATCTTACATTTGAAAAGCCTTTAACAGATATCAAAAAAATATTATGGACCAACATCACTCAATCAATCAATGATGTTTGGTCATCAATTCAAATCATTTTTGAACAAATTGACTTAGTCAAAGTTGCTCTTCAAGAGATTGAAAAAACCAAGGAAGAGCTAGGAGGGAAGCCTGAAGAAGCTATCAAGTTAATAAACTTTCTAAACAGCAGAAACAGGCATCAATTGGAACAACTAAATATTGAGGATAGGACTGGAACCATCCTTGAAATCAAGAAAGTATTGACAAAAAGGACTCTAATGCAAAACCTGGAAAGAAAATGTCAGAATATGCAAGAAGACATAGATGAATTTATGGAAAAATTTGGCATCTTACAGAGTAAAGGACTTCCAAGTCCTTTAGTCATCAATGATAAGTTAATGAGGCAGGATGATTATGTCAACAAATTACATCAGTATGCAGATAACCAAGCCAGTGCATTTGCCAGTTCATTTACACCCAAAGCATTACCTACAGGGATAGTTCTCTATGATAGTTTGGAGAACCTTTTTTATGTTGAGCATGAATTAAAACACTTGTTTCCAGTACAACCAAATTTTGTAAAATACACAGAAGCTGATGAAATCTTCAGAAAGCTAACAAGGACCAGGATACTAAGGGATGATTGGTGGACTGATATGACAAACATTTTATGATTTACCTTGGTAAAAAGTAATTTGAAGTATTTACCATAGTCAATTTTGGTAAAAGAATATGAATGATGATAAAGCAGGTAAAGAGTATAAGTCACAGGTAAAAGAGTATTGGTGAAAAGATGAAAACAATAAGCCAGCATAGAATTACGAGCAGGACAACAAGATCCACAATCATAGGGCTTGCCTCCAGCTCCATTAACAAAAACAGGGACAACAACCCAGCAGTTCACTTTCAGTTTCTATTTTCGAGACCATCTGTCTCTATATTCATGTAAAATATATTTAGTTTTATTAAATATATCTCTCTGAGTTAGGAGATATTTTGTTTTAAATTTTGTATAAGTACTAAATTCTCATTCGGAGTACTGAGTGTGGATTCAAAGACATTTCTATAGACATTTTCTTCTAGGATTGAAGTGCTATTGTACCAAGCCTTTTATGGCTTGCTGGATCAAGGAATAAAGTAAAGATTATTCACGGGATACTTGTGTCAAATAGAAATCAAATAAGTATTATATATCTCTTGTTTATTATTGTTTTTCCTCTGTTTATTAATAATCATATGTGTTTTC
Source organism: Pinus tabuliformis (assembly GCA_031772625.1). Classification (NCBI taxonomy): domain Eukaryota; kingdom Viridiplantae; phylum Streptophyta; class Pinopsida; order Pinales; family Pinaceae; genus Pinus; species Pinus tabuliformis. The sequence goes on along the minus strand of CM062818.1, from coordinate 1,341,069,003 downwards.
ATGAAATCTGAATGATAAAAAAATAATGATATCTTAGAATTTTCTTTGCTGCAATCTGTTTAAAAGGTTTATATCATAATAGGGAATTCTTGAACGCTCCCTTACTTCTTAGTTTATCCTTTTGGCTTAATTGAACAAAGAATTCTTAATTGCCCTTTGTTGATAGGCCTTTTCTATTCCTCATCTTGACCCCGGTTAAAGGATTCTTTATTTCCCTTTTTCCCTGTTTAAGACCATCTCATCCACCTGAACTTGACATTTTCCTTTTGTTTTACTATCTTGCCCTATGAGTTTTCCCTTTTGTAAGTGATCTGATCCAGTTAACCCAGTATTTGATTGACTCCATAGCCCAATGGCTTGAAGGCCTTGCTCTATCCATCCATTCCCAGAATTCCACCATCCAAACAAAAATCCCCTACAAGCTTTCATAGCTAGCCTAATATCTCACAAAACAAAGCTAAATCATAAAGAGAGAGCCCTCTCTGAGTACACATTGGCTAGATTCTGTACTTAAGATATTGGTTTGTGGTTACCTCGTAGTGTCCCTTTTTTTGATAACTTCTAAGGGAAAATCTAAGTGTTAACACGAGAGAGGAAAACATGTAGTTGCTGGAGAATTCTTGATTAAGGCTGAGATGCCTTAAATTGTAATCTAAGTTTGAAAATAAAGAAAATGCTTCTTTGTGAATTTATATGGAAATGTGTCTTGTGAATTTATGTTTGTGTATCTTTTGTTTGAATTGTTTACCAACGACTTGGGTTTTCAAACCGGGACAAGGACAACGATAAGGGAAGACCTCAGCTTGCATTGGATCCATCCAGTCGACCAAGGAATGATCCACGGTCGCCATCATCTTCAACGAAGAAGTGTTTCTTGAGCCGAAGATCACTACGTCAAGGATGCCAATGGCAATGGCAACGAAAATTTGGTCATCGAGCCATTGCCTAGAAAAACCCAGAAGTCGAGCAAGCAAAATCCTTTGAATAGGCCTGCTTAGGGTTTGAATCTTCTCAGCTTTGTTGATGATGACAGAATAGCTAGGAAGGACAAACCCAAACAAAAACATACATCATCCAGGCTACTACTACCTCGGAACCTCTTGATTTTTTATGCCAATGAAGATGGAAAAACAGAGCAGGGTTTCCAAAAAATGAAAAAGAAAACGAGGCTCAGTGTAGCCCATGGTTCTGCGCACAAGATTGGTTCGTCAAAGGACCAGAGCGCGCCACCCATGGTGCCTGCACTTACCTCGAACATCCAGCCCCAGGAGGGTGAGTACACCAAAGAAAAGCTTATGGAGTTGCAGAAAAATACCAAGAGCCTAGGGGGTTCGAAACCTCAACCCCTGGTCGAGAGTAATAAGCCCTCCAAGACTGTGGTTGTGTTGAAGGGTTTAGTCAAGCTGTTTGGTGAGGGCAACGAGTTGGGATTAAATGAGGAAAAATTGAAGGGCAAAAAATTTGTACCAGAAAAGGATGATGAAGAGGAAAGCAAGGATGGAGAAGCATCTGCTAGAATGGAAATGGAGGTGGAGCAAGATTCTACTGACTAGCAGAAAATGTTTTGGGAAAAAGAGTTCAAGAATTTGCTGAGAGATCTCGAGGATCAAAGAGGTCGAACAAGCAGTTCCAACAACATCAACAAATAGCCTTGAGAAGAAAGTTCGTGTGTGGATGAAGAATGATGGGAAGTTTCTGAAAGGCTTCGTGGGCCCATAAACCACAAGCCTTAAGAGCAATTTTATTGGGGAATTGGGATTATGGTTCACCCTAGAATCTCGTCCTCATCACACTGAGGGTATAACTTCGGTAGAAGAAGAGACTGGTAGAAGAAGAGACGACACTGTGTTTAGGGCGCGGACGAGATACAATGTTTTCATATAACTCTTCGTTCAGTGAGCGATGAAATAGGGAATATACACATGAAGGTAGTGTCATTTGTCTACACCTGAAACCTTCCATTCCAATATATCATTTAGTATATATAATATTGAATTAAATATATTTGGGTGGAGAGGCTCTTTACAATTTAGCATGGGGTAGATTTCACATAAATATGTAAATGTAAATATAAAAGTAAAAATAAATGTAAACATTTAACATTTTTAATTTAATGTCAGTCTTATTTAGAAATCAATTTAATTATTATTATGTATCAACACAATATAAATTTAAAATATAAAAAGGTTTATGAACACCAAAAAAATAGACATGGTAAATAAATAAAATATAAATATAAATAAACTGGAGGTATGGTAAATAAATAAAACATCTTTTTATACTTACGTCAAAAGTATGGTAAATAAATAAAAATATAAATAAACTAGAAGTATGGTAAATAAAAAAAAATCTTTTTATATTTAGTCCATAAACATCTTTATAAGGCTCAAAAAGAGGTTTTATTTAGGTGAAGCCTATGGGCCAAATACTATATTTATAAAAGAGATATGGTAAAATAATAAAAATATAAATAAACGAAAGGTATGGTAAATGAATAAAACATTTTTTTATATATTTATTCCATAATTCACTTTATATTTACCAACACTAAAAAATGAGGTTTTATTTAGGTGTAGCCTATGAGCCAAATACCATGAGCCAAATTATTGTTAACACCATGAAAAAAATATTATTAACCCTAATATTAATATTAATAAAAATAAAGATGGCACATGGCATTGAACCATCGTATTGAGAACCAATGGTATTAATCCATGACATTCACGTGGAATGTAGCCTATTTAAAGGGGGAATTAAATCAATATAGATCCATCTTTACTTTGGATCTACTCAGCGCCTAGAGGGATCAAATATCTTGATATGAAAACTAACATAAAGGGAAAAATTTTTGATCTCTAGATGCTTAATAGATCCATAATAGAAATGGATTTATGCTAATTTTATTTATTTTTGTAGTATATAAAATTTAAAATATTAATATAATTAAATATCTATTAAGTTTATGAGTAAATTATAGTTGTTATGCTATTAAGTTTATGAGCAAAATATAGTTGTTAAGTGTGATTTGATATTTTGAAATGAATTTAATATTTAATATTTTTCTTTTATTATTAAAATATATTGTATTAATCTTATAAAATTATGTCACAACATGTTTTAATACTGCTAAATTATTTAAAAATTAAAAACTAAGTATGTGGATTGGTGTGATAATTTTAATATAAAAGAAAATATGAAAATCTTAAAATAATATTAACTACCTGAGAACAAGCCATTTATATGAAAGATATAAACAACTATATAATGCAATTTTCTTTTATTTGAGAATAATTCTTTGTAAATATAATATCTATTGTTTTAAGCATAAAATCAAAAATTTTACATAGTATAGTGGGAATTGTATTAGTTGATTTTAGGTATTCCACCATATTAACAATTGATTTTAGGTTTGTTTTATTATAATGCATTTTATTTTATAAATGACATTGGTGTTTTTTGGATTGGTAAGAGGTTTATTTTAGGAAAAGATGTACTGATTTTAATTGGTAGGTTTTTAGCAACTAGTTGGAAGTGTTGTGAAGGTGGAAATTTAGTTACAAATATTATAGTCACTATATAACATTTGTAAAAGAAGAGGAGGTGTTGTTACTGGCGCAGGCGAGATGACAATATTTTCATATTTTCTCTTCATTCATTCAGTTAGGAAATCGTTGTGCTAAAACTTGAAATTAGCTCCTTTGCATCTGTACGAAGATTCTTTGTGAAATTTGAAATCTTTTCCCTTCCTCTGAAATCCTCGAGTGAGTATGCTTCATGTTGAATATCTAGATATGGTTCACCCCATAATTATATATTCTTGAAATTATTTCTACTAATGCATGATGTATTTTTGTATCACAATTAGACTTAGTAAAGAAAGGATCAATTTTGTAACGTGCGAATCTTAAGTTTGTACTTCTATGATTTCATTATTCAAAAAATTTATTTAATGAGTTATTAACAAAGTGTAAGATTTCCTAGCACACTTTTGGGGCATACTCTACCATTGAAGGCAATTCTTATAAGAGAGAATCCATATAATGTTTGGTGGTATCTATTCCATTCTAAATGTGCATAATATTTAAGGATTAAGTATAGGTAAATGTAAAGCAAACATAAAACTACATGACCATAGAGTGTTCACATACCTCTCATTGGAAATTTTATGTTAATAAAAAAATTGCATTCACATACAAGAGCATTCCAAGATTTATTTATAGAAGGCCTACTTATGCCACCCTAATTAGATTTGATTAATTTTCATACTGATTGGTAGGACAAAGGAATTAACAATGTGTCCATAAATCTTTAGGTACATAATTAACAATAAAATATTATGTAAATGAATATCATCATTGACATCGATTCAATCAAATTGTGGAGAAATTATCCTCAGTGTCTAGCCAATAAATTCGAGTAAATCCAAAAATGATGCCATACAAACAACTTATGCCAACCTCTAAGCATTTGCCCTAGGAGATTTGACGTTTTTTCCTTTCACTCCAAGCGTATTCAGGAAAAAACCTTATGAAGCCAACTGTGTTCCACCTCTTACCGTTCCCACCTGGAACCAAACAAAGCAATTATAAATTAATTCACATTCTGGTTCCACTACTCAATTAATCAAAACCAAAATTGAAATAGACATCCTAACCCAAAAAAGGTATTAAAAAAGCATTAGCGAGCATACATTTTCTTACCTCAATACAATTGTGGCTGAAACATGTAGATCTTTGCCACCGTTTGATGTCGATGCCTCCACAACTATAATGCAATGAGATTTCTCAATGTTCTAGGCAGGATCTTGCCTTGTTGTAATAAATACAACAAAGACAATATTGGATGCATGGGCATTGAAACCTCCCATGACACTAGCCAGTGCAGTTCTAGCTAAGTTCTTAAGCATGTTCAATTATAACAAAGTTGGAACGGTGGTCTTCAAGACCTTGCTAAAACTACCTCAGTGATGACGGTCTCACGCACTACTGATTTCCCACACCCTTCAATATAATTGAAAACGGTGGGTTTCTTTTCTGCACAGAAATTACATTAAACAAATCAAGAAAAACAAATTGCATTAAACAAAAATAATTTAAACAAAACAACGGAAAAATGCAATAATAGAAAGAACAATGAACAAAGAGTCCACAAGAATTGTGAAAGAGGGATCATTGAAAACCCAAATTTCAATCATAATCACAGAAACTTGCATGGCCTAGAGAGAGTCAGTAGAAAGAAAAATAACATCCATATCAGGAACTCCTTCTGAAGGAAGTCTAAAACATTCCGCACCCCCTTGGACACCATATTCATCCCCATGACATCTCTAGGAGAGAGACAAAACCTTACATATAGATTCCTCCCTGCAAGTGCACACTTTTCAGCCTGACAAACCTACTGGTGTTGTTATTGTATGCATAATAACATCAGATCAACATGAAAGAGTCAATTTATATTACTAAAAAAAAGGAACAAAAAGAAATTTAATCAACATACTTGTTGAAGATGAGAGACAAGCTTTCATAGTTATTGGGATGTTCCAAATAAAACTTGAGTTGTGCAACTCTCTTGGCATTAGGGAATCGAACAATAGGAACCCTGGTCATGCCATCTCTAAGAAGAATGCTTGTATCACCTCCAAACATATGAATGGCCTTACAGCCTCTATTATGCTGGCCACCAAGCAACTCTCTGTAGTTTCCATGGGAACCATGTTTTCAAATTCATCGAGCAAAAGAGGCCCTGCAACACCCATAGGAATATGCAAATACCAAACAGGCAGTTCACAACAATGGAATGGATGGATCCAAATCAAATCCATCCAAGGGAAACCCATCCAAACATCTCCAAGTTGTCATCTCCAAAGCCCTTCTTCTCACGAAAGAAGAACTCTTGTAGTCTCCCCTGGGAGTCAATTCCAGGGAATAAGAAGTCACTTTTCCACAACTCACAACAACATCTGCCCAAGGCTTATCACATGAAGAAGGAGCATCAAATTTTTCATATTATCCCTTCATATTCTCATGAGAAAATAGGAGGCAGTGAAATCAAAGAGTTCATTTCATAGGGTCGGATCTAACAGTCGAAGTGGTCGGTTAAGGAAGTCGGTTACAGTAAGTTACAAGAGTCGGTTCAAGCTGGGATCCAACGACCCAAAACTTTTCAATCGTTTAACAATGAATCAAACAGTGGTTAGAAGTGTTGAGTGGCAGCTGAGGTGAGTTCTTCCCAAAGGAATGCCTTACGACGTAACAAATCCTAAATTATGAACAAATTTCATTCAAGAGCAATATTTTCCATGAATATGGCATTTTGTAAAAAAATGTCCAAAAACTTAAGAACAACCTTCTTTAAAGAAAAATACAAGAAAATAAGATGGGTTTTAAGATGGTTTCAATCAAACTTGATATTTCTTTGTGTAAGGGGCCACCTCAATCAAGGAAACTCTAGACGAGTTTTCCAATGATCCAAGAGCATCTAGACCTAGCCAACAATATGATGGTGTGGTCACATGTTGTGGCTAATGAAAGTTTGGAGGAAGAATTGGTTATTTAAATTGTATTAATTTCAAATTATGTAAGTGGTTAATTTGTTGCCTAATTCTGAACAGAATTGGGAATAAATGGAAAATGATCCTCTCGCGTGGAGATCAAGCCAATTAGTTATATTGATTAGTTAGAGTAGGATGTGATTTCTAAAAATATTGTGAAGGCCTTCATTTGTGGAAGGAAACTATTAGACGGAACATATATGTAATTTCCTTTCTTTTCTGAAAGGGAGAGTAGAGAGAGACAGAGAGAGAGGTTTCACGAGGAAATTGTAAGCCTATGGGCAGATGAGGAACAGAGGCCACTAATTGAAGAATCAGGCCAAAGAGGAAGGATTTTGGAGAGCAGAATAGTGTGTGGATTGTAATTGAAACAAAGGTCTTTTAATTTGTGTAAGCGGCCAAGGCGAGATTTTGTAATCGTTTTATATTGAATGAATAAAATTGTTGTGTTTATGATTGATTATCGGGTCCGCGAAACCCCTTATATACTTTCAAACTCTTTGTATTCAGGTCGGGTGAATATCCCTTTGTTTTGTGATGTTTAAACATCTAAACTTATGATTGATAGAAGTGGAGGGCTTTCTTTTAAATATCATTGTTGATATAGGGCGGCAAAGTCTTTTAGGTTTGGTCTCGCAAGTGACATTCCCATTTACACTAAGTTTTGGCGCAAAACCATGGTCGGATTTGAAAACTAGATTTAAAATTTTATGGACGGGGACCTATATTCTTATCGGGTCCGAAAATCTGATTGGATCGGTGCTTTGGAGTGGAAGGAGCCTGGCAAGTGAATTTGTGACTACGCAATATGCGATTAAATTGTGGCCATTAGATCGCGATCAACCGTGAGCATTGGACCGCGAAGGTGGTTTTACAACAGTGGCTAGTATTTTGAGCGACCCGAGAGTTGTAAGATGTTTCAAGGGTTAGGCGCCCGATCTCATTCACCCTTCGACATGTAGCAACGAGGATAAAAGGGAACCCGCTTTATCGAGCGGTTAATCCCCGTATAAATTTTCCACCCGAAATAAAATGTGGGCTGTCAAATCCGCTACGTGCAGATCTACGGTGGAGAATCAACACATCAATTTAAACACTCAGAGTGAATGTTGACTGTTGATTGGGAAAAGGGAATGAACGGCAGAGATCAGCCGATTGGAGATCAAAGATATGGAGTGACAGCGGGAAGGCGATGGACCAAAGGACGGATCCACCGATATTTATAGAGGCGGACCTATAATATTTGAGATTCGGGCATATGTGTAGAGTGAATTTTTCCCATGTATTTTGATAAAAAGTATTAATTGGGGTTTTAAGGCAAAAAGTAGAATAAAACACTTACGATAGTGTTGTGGAGTCCCGATAGATTAAGTAGTCTCGTTTCCTAGAGAAAGAGCACTAAGCTATGCTTGTGATATATATATATATATATATATATATATATATATATATATATATATATATATATATATATATATATATATATATATATATATATATATATATATATATATATATATATATATATATATATATATATGAGGGATGAAGCTTGAAGGCTCATAAAGGGTGAATGAGTTCCAATAAGAGGTTTTGGTGTGTGGCAGCCATATGGTTACCTCATGTTTGGTATCAGAGTAGGTTAAAGGAAGAAAATTTCCTGCGAGAAGGATGTCTTGCTTATGAAGGCTATGATTACAAAGGTATGACAGTTGCAGCAGTTGAATGAATGGCAATGTTGTGCGCTGGACTACAATAATAAGATTGTAGAAGAACTTTTGGAAGTTCTTAGAGATTTTAGCAGAACCTCATTCCAGCTGAGCCTTGGAATAGATAGGGACAGAGGAGTCCTTAAGAGAAGTGAGTGGAGCAACTAGAGAGAGAGAAAGAGAAAGATTGCTCAGTGCAAGTTCTAAGGAAAGAGGACTTGGAGACCAAGTAAAGGAGAATCTTGATGAGAAGATCAACTTAGAAGGGAGTTGATTGGTTGTAGGTGTAGAGCTCACACAGAAGAGAAGATGGCTATGGAAAGTCATATGGAAGGATCAGAAGAAGGCTACAATATAAATGAGAAGAGTGCTCAAACAATCCATAGGAAATAGATGAGTCAAGTAGAGATTGACAAGGAAATGGATGAGATAAAAGAATAACTCGATATGTTAGAAACACTGCTAGAGGAGAACCAAAGACAAGGTTGGGTCTTGAAGAGGAAGCCAGTGAAGTGGCCTAAGTTGCAGAGAAGGCTGCAACAAGAACAGGTAAAGTGGTTGATGGAAAACCTCAGAGAAGTAGAGGAAGAAATGGAAGTTTCCATTTGTAGACTAGAACAAGGTGAAATGTTGGGTGAAGAGGATAATGAGAGATCAGCTGAAGATCTCATGGACTATTGGCATAGTTCAGAATAATTAGAAGATATGATGACAAGGGAAGCAAATGAGGCAATGAAGCCTTGTGATTTTAATTCTCATAGTTTGTGTATGTTTGCAGGATATGCAGAGGATGATGGACAGTCTGGTGAAACTGTCACAAATAGGAATGAAGCTCTTGAGGTGAAGTATGATGGAGGATGCCTTTTAGAGGAAGAAGGTGCTGATTTAGTGCAACAGAAATAGTTCATAGATGAATTTCCATTTGGGGTAAGACAATCAGATGAAGTTGATATGGACTAGAAGTCTAATGAAAATGCCATAGTGGTATTCCAAGAAGGTAAGCAAATGAATTTGTCTGATGAAATTAATGAAAGAACTTTGCAATATGATAGTGCAAAAAACAGGATAACTCAGGAGGATTGCCAGGAAAAGAATGAAGCTGAGGATGGAAGTTGTGATGAACTGCTGGAGAGATTTCACATGGAAATAGAATTATTGGAAAGATTGCTCAAGGAACTTGAAGGAGAAATGAAGCTTTTAGAACCTGATAAAGAAGAGATTGTGGTTACCATGCATGATAGGGATGAAATGTCTCTAACATTTATGGATTTAAGTAAATGTTTAGGTTCTTTAGTTAATGATGTGACTGCAGGTATGAAAGACAACATTAATACATATGATGCTGAAATCATATAAATTGAGCAGAGCTCATTTGAAAGTGAGATGAAAGATCAGGAACAACAAGGAAGTTATGTCCTTAGAGACATGAAGGGTATAGAAGTATTAATTCAGCAAGATAAAGATGGAAGAAACCAATAATTTAAAAGAGATGATCAACAACATCAGAGTGAATTTGAGGAAGGCATTAGATTGTAGAAGTATAGCAACTTGCAACAGAATGAAGAACCAGAGATTAGTCTGGCAGTACAAAGAAAGAAAAGTGAAGATCGAAGATACAGATGGAGAATGAAGAAAAGTGTCAAGTGGAAGCTATTGCAACAGAGGTGGAATGGCAAGCCTATAAACGAGTTCAGGGAACTTGAACAAATTCATATTGATTTGTTAAAGAAGCAGAGACTCAAAGAAAGGGAGTCACAACAAGAAGGATCTGCTGAAATCTAGAAAATCTATGATGGAAGATTGGTGCCTGAAGCATCAAAAGAGGATGGAAGATATTGTGTTTTTAAAATTGATGTTTGTTGTATGTTTGCAGGTCATGTAAACTTGAGGGAAGACAAGCAGTTATTGGAAACTATTATATTAATAGGTGAAGAGATTACTACTCACAATCATATGAAGAATAAAGAGAAAAGTTACAGTTAAGTGAAGGAAGATGTCCAGCTAGATGACATTCAAAGGATAAGTCAAAAGGAGGATGGCAAAGGAATTATTGAGATCAAAGGAATGTTTGGAAAGGAAGAGATCCATTCATATGAACATAGAACAAAGAGTTTTCTTAGGAAAGCTGATGAAGTTAATAAAAACTAGATGGGGAATCTTATGAAGACCTTGGTCTCTCATAGTTTTGAAACTAATATTTTGTGTGTAAATGCAGAATACACTGAAGTAAGGCAATTGTTTAATGTTGTCATAAGGGAAAGGAAAACAAAGATATGATTTTTCAGACATTAGAAGAGGGAAATTCACATAATCTTGTGATGCAGAGGAAAGAGCTATGTTAAACATAGCTGTAGTGAATTATGCAGATGTTAGACAACTATTGAAGACTGAAGCCAAAGGAGAATAGCTATTGAAGGTTGATGTAGAAGATTTTGTGGATATTAAACAGTTATTGATCTTGAATAAATCTAGAGTAAAGAAGGACTAAAGATAGATGATGTAGACAATGGAGTTAGTAAAGATCGTGCAGATCTCTTAGGAGAAATTCCAAATGAGATGGCAGATTTGTGGCATGAGTCAAGTCTTTTGGAGAAGAGGCAAGAAAACCAAAGAATAAGTGATTAGATTGTACAACCAGAACTGAATGAGAATGAAGAAGTTGTCATGGATGATAAATATGGAAAAGAAGTTGTCAGAAATGTTGGCATAATGAGGAAACATGATAAATCCTTTGTGTTTAATGAATTGATTGATTCTAGCGAATATTTGTATACATGAACAAGGCAATGTGAAGTCAATTTGAAACAAGGAGTTGATTATGAAGATCAGATTGAAGTAAGGAAGGATTAGATCAGAATGTCTTAGAAAGATGGAATGATGTTGAATCTACAGAATGGAATTGTTGAAATAGAGATGAGTTCAAGAGATGATAGTAACAAGATTACTATTGTACCACAAAGAGTTAGTGATAGAGAAGAGGCTGAAGATGACATTTTAGAAGTAGACAAATATGATGCCATAATCATTAAGGATGCAAAAATTAAGTTACTAGAAGAAGAGGTATTCCAAGTGCCTAAGCAAGCAGGAAGAATTCTTAATTTTCAGAAAAATTGTGGAATTATAGGTATACTGGAAGTTGAAGTAAAATGTGATGAAGCCATGAATGAGAAACCAGAAGAAGGAACTGAAATTGTTGTAGGGGATCAATGGAGAAGGCATTTGTACATTTCAAAAATGTATATGGAACAATATTGGCACAGGGATTATGATGTTCTTATGCAAGAACACATCCAGTTATAGGAGGATAGTATTCATCATCTAAGAAGTGAAGTGGACAAAGAAATTGATGAGTTGTGGGAACTCATACAACAACATTCCAATAAAATAAATAGAGGACAAAAGAAAGAAGGAAGATTGGTTGGAAAGAATGATACAGGTGAAGGTAATGGTAAAGTGGAAATTAAAGTGTGGAAGCCTGACATAAATTGTGATGATGAGGAAAAAGCAGTAAGATACATGAAAAAGACAGTAGCAGACAGTGAGAGCATAGCTAGTGGGGCACTACAGCATAAAGTATGAAGACTAGGAGAACAAAAAAAAACAACAACAACCAAGGACAGACTACCAAACAAAGTATGGGATCAAGGAGGACAGAAATCAGAAGCACATGATCTGGAGATCATGATTATTTTTAACCTTGGGAGTCTGATGCAAGAGCATCTAAACCTAGCCAGTAATGTCATGGTGTGGTCACATGTTGTGGCTAATGAAAGTTTGGAGGAAGAATTGGTTATTTAAACTGTATTAATTTCAAATTATGTAAGTGGTTAATTTGTTGCCTAATTCTGAACAGAATTGGGAATAAATGGCAAATGATCCTCCCGACGTGGAGATCAAGCCAATTAGCTATATTGATTAGTTAGAGTAAGATCTGATTTGTAAAAATATTGTGAAGTCCTTCATTTGTGGAAGGAAACTGTTAGAAGGAACATATATGTAATTTCCTTTATTTTTTGAAAGGGAGAGTCGAGAGAGAGATAGAGAGAGAGGTTTCACGAGGAAATTGTAAGCCTATGGGTAGATGAGGAACAGAGGCCACTAATTGAAGAATCGGGCCAAAGAGGAAGGATTTAGGAGTGCAGAATAGTGTGTGGATTGTAATTGAAGCAGAGGTCTTTTAATTTATGTAATCGGCCAAGGCCAAATTCGGTAATCGTTTTATATTGATTGAATGAAATTGCTGTGTTTATGATTGATTATCGGGTTTGTGGAATCCCTTGTATACTTTCAGACTCTTTGTATTCAGGCCGGGTGAATATCCATTTTTTTTGTGATGTTTAAATGCCTAAACGTATTATTGATAGAAGTCGGGGGATTTATTTTAAATATCCTTGTTGATACGGGTCGACGAAGTCTTTTTACTTAGGTTTGGTCCCGCAAGCGAAATTCCCATTTACACTAAGTTTTAGCGCAAAACGATGGTTGGATTCGAAAACCAGATTTAAAAATTTATGGATGGGGACCTATATTCTTATCAGGTATGAAAATATGATCGGATTGACGCTTTTGAGCAGAAGGAGTCTGGCAAGTGAATTTGCGATTATGTGATATGCGATTAAATCGTGGCCGTTAGATCGCGATCAACCGTGATCACTGGATCACGAAGGTGGTTTTACAATAGTGGCTGGTATTTCGGGCGACTCGAGAGTTGTAAGTTGTTTCAAGGGTTAGGCGCCCAATCCCATTCACCCTTCGACATGTAGCAACAAGGATAAACAGGGAAACCGATTTATTGGGCGGTTAATCCCCATATAAGTTGTTCACCTGAAATAAAATGTGGGCCGTTAGATCTGCTACTTGCAGATATACGGTGGAGAATCGACGCGTCAATTTAAACGCTCAGAGTGAATGTTGACCGTTGATTGGGAAAAGGGAATGAACGATAGAGATCAGTTGATCGGAGATATGGAGTGACAATGGGAAGGCGATGGACCAAAGGACGGATCTGCCTATATTTATACAGGCGGACCTATAATATTTGAGATCTGGGTATATGTGTAGAGCAGAGTTTTCTTGTGTATTTCCCATTTCCCATGTATTTCGATAAAAAATATTAATCAAGGTTTTAAGGCAAAAGGTAGAATAAAATACTTATGATAGTGTTGTGGAGTCCTGATAGATTAAGTAGTCCCATTTCCTAAAGAAAGATATATATATATATATATATATATATATATATATATATATATATATATATATATATATATATATGAGGGATGATGCTTTGAAGGCTCATCAAGGGTGAATGAGTTCCGTCAAGGGGTTTTGGTGTGTGGCAGCCATATGGTTGCATCATCCCACCTTAAGGAATAATCAATTTAAAGTTCTTGGGAATTTAGATGGTTCAATAAACCTAAAAGAAATGGAGAAGGAATCTAAAAAGGAAAAATATGACCCCAATCATAGATTAACGCACCTTGATATTGACATAGATCCATGATATGAGGATCCCAATGCTATGGCTTCAATTAAAAATGAAGTAGATGATGAAGAAGAGGAAGAAAAGCACCTTGATATTGACATAGATCCATGATATGAGGATCCCAAGGTTGTGGCTTCAACTAAAACTGAAGCAACTGATGAAGAAGAGGAAGGAGAGCATGCACGAGAAATAGAGGCGAAGAGGAGACAAAGGGAATAGAGAAGGATGAAAAGAAAACTAAGAAATGTATCTAGAGCCAATGGTGATGATTCAATTGAAGTATTGTAAATTCATGGTTGATATTCTAAAGAAAGCTCCAAATCCCTTCTCTCCTCTCTCAAGGAGGAGGATATCAAATCAAGAAATTATGACTTAAACACGAAAAAAACCTCTTAAGATATGAGATACATTTGGAATTCATTAAGAGAGATTACAACTAACCAGTGATATTTATGTTTTCTTATTGTACATTTTTTTTTAGTAAATTTGTAAGAATCTACCTTTGTGCTCAAGAATTTAACAAGAAAACCCCTCAGAGAAAACTTATCCTTATCTACATTTATTTTTTTTATTAGAAATATGAAATATATATTAAAAACTACAATATATATAATCAAAACAATATGTATGCTTGTTGTGAACTTTACTATAACCTTTTTTTTAATAATATCTCTGGGTTATTCTTTTTAGAAAAGAATAGAGCCAATCCCAAATAGAAATTAAAGTTGAACGACATCAATCATGATTTCATATGGATTAATTTGATATTATTATCCGGAATTTTATAGTAAATATGATATTTGATATATAACAATAATATCAAATTATGAGGAGTGCATATAGTTTACAACAATCCTATCAAATTATGAGGAGGGCACATAGTTTACCCCAAAAGAAAATTCTATAAACCAATTTTCCACAAAATGAACTTGATATAAAGTTAAAGTTAAAAATTCATATAATAACACACTCAAGACAAATAAACACACTCAAAACAAATACTATTTACACTTTATATAATATAATCAACGCAATGACTACTTGTACCTTGTAATAATCTAAACCACACCCATATTTCAATTATTTTAATAATATATTTATATATTATTATTCCTAACTCAAATTTTACAATAAACTCTCTACTTTTAGTGAATTCAACATTTTCAGCATCATTGATTATGTTTTCTTTCACTCCTTTATTTATTTTATTTTTACAAATCTAAAATAATATTTAATATAATTTATTCAAAATGATATATAATAAATCAGAGATATTATCATTATATTAACATGAATTTATTTTGATGTTTGATTCTATAAACAAACAACTGAAAATTTATAATAACATATATGATAATTATGTACAAAATGAAGACTAACAGGTTTTCATCTCATCAAGGAAAGCAAGGAAAATGAAAATACCTTATATCCCTCTAACCTAGCACCAGCATCCTTATTATCATGATTTAATTCCTATAAGAAAACCAAACTTATAAAAGCTTATTATAGTGTCATCGCTCTGGGAATGTTGATCCAATATGGAAGCAGGGTTCGGAAAGAATTGAGCATGTGGCATATACAATGCGAATTTATATATCAAATTGGAAGTCTCTTTTTACAAGAATTATTTTAAATATGAATTTAATATTAACCGGAAAAAATTAATTTTTTCATTTTCAAATTTATTTATGAATAGATATTATTTAAATGTTTTATATATATTTATATATATATTTTTTTAAAATTAAAAAATATATATATTTTAATTTATATAAACAAAATTTCACCATAGATAAAATTATACATTATACTAAACTATAGGATAAATTTTTCAATTCAATTACATAATTTTAAATTTCACTAAACAACTACCTGTTGTTAAACAAAAAAATTTATTAAGTTTCATGTATCTTTTCAAGTGACGAAGTCGATCAAGCTCTTAGGCAATAATCTTAAGTACGAATTATTACAGTAAAATTGCTTAATTGAAAGATGCATTGTCGATGGCCATTTGTACCACAAAAAAACTAATACTAGATAAACCCTTTCAATATCAATGCCATGAGTGCCAAATTGAAATTGTTAGTGAAAAAACATTAAGAAATTCAAATCTCAAGATGAGGGGGTAAAAGGTTTGTTAATTTACATTTCCAATTTCTTTTTATTATTCTCCATTTAGATTCATTAAATTGGAGAGACATGTGAAGTAATTATAATATTTTTTTGGGTAAATTTTTTATAAAATATCTTATAATAAAATTAAAATTATTTAACGTTTTGATAGTCAACATAAACTAATCATGTATTTTACGTAAAAAAAAATTAATAGTTAAATTAAATTAAAAATAATAAAAAATAAAATTTGTATATAGATAGATATTTTAAACAATAAAAAATTATAAATAAAACAAGTGTAATCAGTAACTTTGCTATTTAATACCTGTATCTTATGCAAAAAGTAATTATGTTGTAAGGTGGTTTTCTATGAAATGAACTCCCCTATGTGTCACAGTGTATTGTTTTGCACCATTAATTTGATGTGTTAGACGATTGAAAAGATTCATATCGTTGGATGATCAGAGGCGGTTGTAAGTTCGTTACCTTAACGACCCACAATGTTGTGTATCGTGATTCCCCTTTTCTTTTGGGGATGGCTCTTCTTTCTTCTTTTATAGTGGCTTATTTCTTGGTGATGGTGGTGAGGGGGACTAGTCCCTTGACCTTGATTCTTCGTTTACGCAGTGCTGCAATTCAAGGGGCGACCGTGGAGTGTCAATGTGATTTGAAGTCCCCAATCCTCTACATTGGTCCATTGTTCTGGTGCCCATACGATTCACCTGGTGCCTGAACTTCAGACCACAAACACTGAATGGTATTCTGGTATACTCTCAAATTATGTTTTTAGTTTCACTATCAATTTAATGCGTTATTAGCTGGCAATGTACGAATGAATCTTGATCGAAGAAGAAATATGGATATATGAGGAGTATGAATCTTGATGGAAGAGGGAATATGCGTCTATAAGTAATCACGATTTGTGACAATGTATTCAAGGAATTTAGGCTGATTTTGCTAACCCCATATGTGTAAAGATTTATCCTTGCCATGGACCCTTCATGCTTCCCACGCAACATCTTTCTCTTTCATTGGAACAGAGTACCATCTCCACTTATTTCTCCATGCATTGCAACCATTTGTAAGGTACTATTTGACATAAATTTGCTTTGTCTATGATGACCCCTAGTGATTTCACAGGTCAGAGATATAACGTTTCAACAATTTATGAATATTCTGAGTATTTCTACCTGTCAAGAATTTATGCTAAAGTTGTATTGGAGGCTTCACTTTGGGATTTAGTGAGAATGGTGAAGGAACAAAAGGCGAGACTGAGAGAGGAATACCTTAGGTCTGCAATAGATTTTCTTGAGTTCGATGGCCCTAAACTGGAAGTTGGGCCTCCTTCCACAACAAAACTATATTTGTCTGACTGGAGCCGCATGGGATACTCACAAGTGGATTTCTGTTGGGGGTGAACATGACTCCAGTGATCTTTCCATTTGTTCATGTTTTGTTTTTTGTTTCCAAATACAAATGATAAGAGAAACTATGTGTTTGTTTTCAATAATATTGCAAATTAGAAGTTTGATTGCGTGTATGGGCATTGTCCATTATATTTTGAAAGGAAACTTCTTGTTTCTGCAAAGTATCTTACTCACAGCTGCTTTTGGGAAAAAACAAAAACAAAATCTTGGGAAGTTACAAATGAATCGACATCACTTTCCCTTCCATTTCTGTGCATTTCATTAGTGTCCGTTTCTATAAATTAGCACTACAACTATGTGCTTGTTTTCAATAATATCGAAAACTAGAAGTTTGATTGCGTGTATGGGCATTGTTTATTATATTTTGAGAGGAAACTTCTTGTTTCCGCCAAGTATCTTACTCACTGTTTCTTTTCGGAAAGAACAAAGGCAAAATATTGCTCACTGTTAGTCAATTGATAAGGCTTGATAATTCATGATTATATAAAAATTATCCGTAGAGAAATGGTTTATATCGTGTATTAAATAACCCGTGATTCCATATCTCCAACTATAACATAATACACCCTTAGCCGGAAATATCTCCTATACTTTGTACTTTGTATTTGGTTAGATGTGTTATGTGTTATATCAGTTCATTGTACTTGGGCCGTCTAATGGGGACTTATTTAATCAACATAGTAACCCATTTCATCATGTTTTCATTTATTTGACCTCCATAATTGAGATTCGAGAATTTTATTACACTATCATAAATTTATTAAATGGTAATACATAAGAAAAAGTGGGTTAGCTTAATGGATAGTCCCTATGATTAAAGTATTTTTGTTCTTGATACTCGGGTTTAGGGTTTATCTAAGTGATCTCTTCTAGTGAAAATTCTTTGTACAAATATTTTATGTGTACATTTAAGAAAAAATAATGTCTAAATAATTAAGATAAATAATTATTTATGTTAAATGTCTAAATCTAAATACTAACTACCTTGTTTTCCATAATGAACTTTGTCCATTAGATTAAATATTAAGAAATATAAACTCTAACAATATAGTAAGAAGTTGGAAGCTCATATGGCATAATATTTTGGAACTAAGTCAATCATATACTTGGTTTTATTTTTTCATAATTTAATCAAATTACAAATAAAATCTCAACCATTATCATAATTTTATTATGATGCAACTTTTATAAATCAAAGTATCATGAACAAAAAATACTTTAATCATAGGGACTTGATCCATTAAGCTAACCCACTTTTTCTTATGTATTACTATTTAAAAAAATTATAACAGTGTAATAAAATTCTAGAATCTCAATTATGAAGGTCAAATAAATGAAAACATGATGAAATGGGTTACTATTTTGATTAAATAAGTCCCCATTAGACGGCCCTAAGTACAATGAACTGATATAACAGGTAACACATCTAGCCAAATATACAAAGTATAGGAAATATTTCCGACTAAAGGTGTAATATGTTATAGTTGGAGATATAGAATCACGGATTATTTAATACGCGATATAAACCGTTTCTCTATGGATAATTTTTATATAATCATGAATCATCAAGCCTTATCATTAACAGTGAGGAAAATTTTGTTTGTGTTCTTTCCCAAAAGCATCTGTGACTAAGATACTGCGCGGAAAGAAGAAGTTTCCTTTCAAAATATAACATACCCATACACACAATCAAACTTCTAGTTTTTAATATTATTGAAAACCATCACATAGTTGTAGTGTTGATTTATAGAAACAAACACTAATGAAATGCACAGAAATGAAACGGAAAGTGATGTCAATTCATCTGTAACTTCCCATTCTTACTGCAACTTCTAGTTTAGCAAACAGTATTATACAAATGCATACGATTATCACAGTAGCGTAGGGTGGACACCAGCTGTTTCCTGTTACATTCTAAGCTTTTCCATTTCTGATTTGAATGCTTCCATTGCTTCAAAGGGGAAACATGCAATAACTCTCATGCAATTTGTTTTTCAACCATCAATTTTTAAATTATCAGGCTAGCTAGTTTCTTAAAGGGTATAAAACAAAACTAAAGTTGCAATTACAATGTTGAAATTGCTGAGCATTTTAATAACCTTATCTTGAATTCGATTTAACATTGAACTTTTTCTTGAATTCGTGTTACAAATTTATAAGGTGGGATGGTGAGTCTCCTCTTCCACGTATCTCACACAGAACTCGAATTTATAAGTTCACAGAGATTTTGAATTTTAGGCCTACGTTGTAAACAAGCGGAAAACAAAATGGTGGATATCGCGTTCTTGATGAGTGAACAAATGACGTTTTTCCAATCTTGTGAAGCGTAAGGCCAAGAAGGAAGAAAGTGATTAAAAAATGGCCTGTGCCTGCCGTCATCACCATGCCATTAGTCCAGACATCCTGGTCGTTTCTTCTCGGCCGCTGGTACTCCAGGCTTCAAGTTTAAAGAGGGATTAACGGATCATTTGGCGGTTTCTTCTCGGCCGCTGGTACACCAGGCTTCAAGATTGAAGAGGGATTAATGGATCGTTTTCAGTGACTATCATATATTTTATATTCTTATGTTGTTTTTTTGCTTTGTACGATGTCATTTTGACATTTGTATTATTTGTGAATTCAAATGCTGGTTAAATAGCTTAGCCTCAACAGAAAGTAGTAGCTTCAGCAGAGAGTAGTTCTTGATGGACTATAGAAGATTGTAACAAATGTAGCTTTAAAGCTTCTTGTATTGTATTTTTCATAATGAGGTTTCCAATTTTCACTACAGAATGGTTGATTGGTTCCTGATGGTTTTGGATGTCTGTGGTTGATTGGTTCCTGATGGTTTTGGATGTTTGTGTTGTTGTAATGGAATATTATTTGTGAATTCAAATACTAGTTAAATGGGTTGAACAGAGAGTTGATGGACGGTAGAGGAGTGTAACAACTATAGCTTCAAAGCTTTTTGTATTGCATTTTACAGAATGGGGTTTCAATTTTGATGGCAGAATTGCCTCAAATCATAATTTTATTATAAAGATACATTTTTAATATTTATAATTTTATAAATATGGAGATAAACAATTTTGAATTTATATATTAATATTTTTTTTATTTATTTTGAATTATATTTCAAGGTTTTACATCTCTAATTGAATGCATAAATTATTCTTCTAATTATATTAATCATCTATTTCAATTTTGTTTTTTAATCTATTTTATATTTTGATTTTTTTTTAGAATTGCATTTCAAAAATTATTATTTAATAATTAATCATCTATTTCAATTTTGTTTTTTAATTTATTTCATATTTTGATTTTTTTTTAGAATTGCATTTCAAAAATTATTATTTAACAAATATATTTCAAAGTTTACTGATTCACCAGTTTTGATGTCTATACTTTTTCAAATTAAATTTAATCTATTTTACATTTTAAGAATTTAATGTTCAACAAAGATAAATTTTAGAATTATATTTTAATGTTTATTATTTTTCAAAAATAAGTACTTATCATTTATTAATTGATCTTTTGTTGTTATTTTCCACTTGAACTTTTAAAATATGTATTTAATAAAAATAAAATTTACAGTTATATTTCAAAATTTGTTGCCTCGCAATGAACATGTAATGCCCCAGGTTAAATGTAACTAATTAATTTTACTGTGGTAAATGATGCACTGTATTGACAATATTATCGTTCAAATTTAAATAATATTAGTTCTCTTTTTTTAAAGAGGATTGTTTTTAAAGAAAAGATTTTTCTTTGTTTAACCAAAAAAAATACTGGCCACTTCTCAAGGGGGAAGTTAGGGGCAAGACAGTTGCCATGATTCCCAACTCTAATTGTTTTTCTTTTCCCTGACTGGAAAGGATGTCCATGGGGGAAAAAGAAGGCTCTGTGCTGTGGGGACAGACAGAGGAAGAGACAAGGACTTAAAACAAAAAAAAGTAAAGGGAGAAAAAGGGAAGGCTCTGTGCTATTGGGACAGGCAGAGAAAAGAAAAGAGAAGAAGTGACTAAGTCTGGTGAGGACCAGATAGTCTAGCACTAAGTGCGGAATTTCTTGTTGAGGGCAATAGCCTGCAAGAGAGCACGGGGGAGAGATTCTGGTCTCGAAAGACGAATCTCGTGGTTGGGAGGCAAATTAGTTGTGACAGAAAAGAGACACTGGGAGCAGAGGTGAGTAGTCCTGTTGCAGTATTTCTGACACTTCGAGCAGACAGTTATGGAAGATTTTAACTGTTGTGAATCAGTAAGTCTGTGTTATGTGAAACAGGGAACTCTTGTGTAGCTATGATTATGTTTATTATCTCAAAAAAGACAGTTATGGAAGATTTTAACTGTTGTGAATCAGTAAGTCTGTGTTATGTGAAACAGGGAACTCTTGTGTAGCTATGATTATGTTTATTATCTCAAAAAAAAAAAAACTGAGACAGTGTTATGACAATAATAGTAGACACTATTAAGATTCTGGAAAAAAAATAGATTCCTTTAGTAAATGCGGCTGTCTGCATTATACAAGAAAGAATTGATGCACAGTGCAAGGTTATATTAATGTTATATTAATCCAAAAAAATAGGAAAACATAAATATAAGGACTACGGTCCTTGCAAATTAACTGAACCATTTAAAGAACGACAAAGAACATGATGCAGGATGCCATCATCATAACTTTATTTTCAGTAAAAAAAACAAAAAAATTAGAATCTCAATGCCCAGGATTACAATTATAACAATTATAATTCGGTGGATAACTGACCAGAGCCAAACCCTTGAAATTATATATATACTTAAACATGTAAAAGGTATAAGAAGGAAATAGGTCAGTAAAAAAAAACAAAAAATTAGAATCTCAATGCCCAGGATTACAATTATAACAGTTATAATTCGGTGGATAACTGACCAGAGCCACACCCTTGAAATTATATATATACTTAAACATGTAAAAGGTATAAGAAGGAAACAGCGAATCAACTGAGACAAACTGCAAGAAAATTTGATGCCGAAAAAAGTCTGGGCGCATCATATTCATGGAAATTTATTTAGGTTAAATGGATCCATTAATGTAGCTGAGTCAAACAATAAATGGGTGGTTAATTTACTCTGATTTCAAATATATAATGAACAGACAGTATGAACGTGATACCGACCCCCCTTTGTAGGTCAAACGTTCCACTAAAACAAGGACCCAACATAAACGAGCACAGTAAAGAGCAAGTTCAGAATACTTCTCTAAAACAAGACCAACAACGACAGACTCAAGGAAGTCGTAGCTAACCCTTTCATAATCCTGTTAATGACATAAGCTAGATATGAATGAAACATAGACATGACGTATAGCTACGGCATACATTTCTATTTTTTTTAACAGTTGCTATTACAAAATTAATGAAAATAAATAAATATACATGAATAACTACAATAACAGAGTGAGTTCTGTCGAAGCAACCGCAACAGCCTCAATGAAAGTAAGACAAGGAGTTAGGGTCAAGGCTGTTACAGCCACGACCCCCCATGTAAGTAATGAAACAAATTTTTCTAAGGGAATTAACTGCCTTATACCATAAACGTAGCAAAATAAAAAACAAATTCGGATTAAACTTGGGAAATTCTTAAGTATTATTGAACAGGAAATTAATTCAAGGAAAGAGCAGTAATTTCATAGTAATCGAGTAATTCAAGGAAAGAGCAGTAATTTCATAGTAATCGAGTATTCTCAGGATTACCCTGGAAAGATAACACTGAAAAAACTCTGTTATCCAGTAAAAAGGAAAAAACGAGTTCTGGGTCGAAACCTTGGCAAAATAACTCATTTTACATTAAACAACTGCGGTTCAAATTTCACATGTAGGGTTTCCAATACACTTAAAACATACAGCCTGTATAATACAAAACCTAGGATACTGTGGGACTGTAATTAGCTAGCCTGTGGATAATTGTAGAAAAACTAAATTCCAGCTCAAAACACTACAAGAACAGCGTTGCTAGATCCGTCATTCTGAGGGTAAAACCCTTACCCGGAATTTTGATGGCCAGACTGGTATGCTGTCAACGCACAGCTTCGGAGGCCGGAGGGGAAAACCCTGCCAAGGAACACCGAGAAGCCATTAAAAAAAACAATTATGTAAGCACTGCTCAGAAGAGTTTTAAGAAGGAGAACCTTTTCATAAAAGAGGGAAATATTAAAACTTTACCTCAACATTACCAAGCAACATCAACGCCATAACCTGGCCCTATGAATTGCCAATGCATGCGGAATCTCAAAACCATGGCAGAGCAGACGCAGAGAGCAAACAGTGGAAATGGAGCGGTGCCAAGAGTGAAAACCACTTAACCAAACGCGGTATGATTGATGCAACCCTGCAATGATCTGGAACAGTAGATTTCCAAAAACGCCTGACCACTGTCGATGGGGTAGCAAGCCCGAAAACAGAAATCGCGAGAAACAAACCTGCTCGTGCCATGTATAGGGCAGAGCATAAGCAAACTACACAGAATCCAAAGTGAAGATCAAGCGTACAGATAACCCTGTGAACAATAAATGGTAAAGGCCAGATGTTCATCCATGCTACCCTTTGCAGATCGCAAGGAGGCAGGGGTCTTTCCAAGGGTGGCCAGCAGTAAATGAACCCAGGTGTGTAGGATGAAGCATGTGATAGTCGCCAGAGAGTGACCGAGTAGTTGACGGATAATTGACATGGAAGGCCGAAAACCATAAAGCGCCATGACATGTTATCTAGTGACGTGTCAAGGAATAACTCCTACATGGTAAAATAAAGTAAAAACAAATTTTTTTTATGGGGAGACATTACAAGTGGTATCAGAGCCCAGTTACAAAACTGAGGCCTCTGGGACTGAAATCAAAATTGAAATCGACAGTGATACTGAAGTTAGAGTAGTACATACAGCAAATTGGAAAAAAAAAAAAAAAATTGAAAACAGAAAGTAGCACATATTATTTATTCTGTCCCTATTTGAGTAATTCAACGAAACAGAAAATAAAAAAAAATATAGTTAAAGTGTTGATTTACTTTTTCCATGTTACAGACAGAGAACCGGGAGACTGCCAACATGAGAAGAGGGGACAGTGCGTCCTGCAGATATGCGATGGGTCAGGGACCTGTACCTGGCCCAGAGAGTAATCTCGAGCTATGGGTACAACTTGGAGAGGAAGCTCGCAATACAAACCAGGCTATTTTGGAGACGGTGCAGGAGTTGAAAAATGAAATGGCCCGGTTACGTGAAGATAATGCACGACTAACAATGGAACAAGAAAGAATAATACAAAGCTTGTTTGACAGACAAAACTAACCACCAACAAATCCCAGTGCAGAACAATAGAGAATTTCGGAAGAACAGAACCGTCATACGGAACCTGAAGGGTCAGAAGAGAGGGAGGAACGATCTGATAATGCATCTGAACAACATACTTCAAAGAGGCAATGAGTAGAGCTTCAAGGAGAATTCTGGAAGATTAAACCGCCACACTTCGACGGGGAATAGGAGGAAGCAGCCGGGGCATGGTTGATAAATATGAACAAATATTTCCAGCTGTACGAATACAATCATAACCTTAAGGCACGGTTGGCCATTTAGCAACTGCAGGGAAAAGCCACCCTGTGGTGGGAAGCAGTTAAGATCGTAAAGGGAGTAAGTGAACAGACCATAACCTGGGAGAAATTTCAAAGGTATTTCAAAGAAAGATACCTGACTGAGCGTTTTTACGATGAAAAGGCAAAGGAATTCCATGAGTTGCGGTTGGGGCAGCAGACCATAGACGAATTCATCCCCTGTTTTACTTCCTTGCTTCGTTATGTGCCTTATATTAGAGAGGAAAAAGCTAAGGTGAAAAGATTTGTCAGTAGTTTACCCCTGTATATGCGAGAAAGGATTGAATTTGACAATCCCAAGACAATGGACGAAGCCATACGTAAAGCCAGGATTTGTTACCAGCAGAGTAGACAAAAAGGGGAAGTCTCAGGTAAAAGATGGAATGATAAAATAGGTAATAAGTCAACTGGGAACAGTAAAGGAAATCACAATAGTGGAAGCAAGGGAACTGGCAAGGGGCAGAACAACAAATTTATGCAGAAAAACTCGTTCAAAACTAAGCCAACTAGCTAGTCCAGAGTCAAGGAACAGCCTGCCAAAATGGACAGCGAGGGAACAACAAGACCCCCAGTACAGTGTTGGGGTTGCGGAGGGCCTCACTATGTCAAAAACTGTCCGCAGTGAAAGGGAACCGAACAGCTATCCCAAATTCATGAAGCATCGACAGTTGGCGATGTAGGACGTAGCATTCCGAGGATTAATGCAGCCCTGGACGACCGCCAGGCGGAATACCAACCGACCATGGTGGAATTCAAAGGTAAAATCTCAGACCTTACTGTAGCTGTTTTAATTGATCCGGGAGCCACATTAAGTTATATTAGTCCTAAGGTTGTAGAGCATTGTAAACTACAACCTGTTAAATTTAAGAATCCATGGCTAGTACAGTTGGCGACAGGAGCCAAGAGGCGAGTACTTGCAAAAATCAATAACTGCTCTCTACAGATAGCAGGACAGCTAGTAACGACAGATTTGAATGTGCTTCCCCTTGGTTCATATGATGTTTTGATCGGCATGGACTGGTTAGAAAAGCATTGGTCACTGGTTGATTGCAAAACCAAGATTATATATTATAGGGATGAACACGTAGTTAGGTAGGAGATGCAAGGAATTAACCGACCAGTGCAGGTTCGACCAATAACAGCCTGCCAGTTAGCAAAATGCATTAGGAAGGGGTGTCAGATTTATGCCATCCAAGTGGGCTATGCTGACTCGAAGGATAAAACGACTACATTGGATAATATCCCAGTAATACAAGAGTTTGCGGATGTATTTCCAGAAGAAATTCCTGGACTGCCGCCTAAAAGAGATATAGACTTTACTATCGAATTGATACCAGGGGCAGCACCGGTATCTCGAGCACCCTATAGAATGAGTGTGCCTAAGTTGACAGAGTTAAAAATGTAGCTACAGGAGCTGTTAGACAAAAATTATATCCGCCCCAGTGTGTCCCTGTCGGGAGCTCCAATGTTATTCATTAAGGAAAAGGATGGGACCCTTCGCATGTGCATAGATTATCGACAGCTGAACAAACTGACCGTCAAAAACAAGTATCCTCTACCCCGGATTGATGAGCTCTTTGATCAAGTGAAGGGTGCAACTGTATTCTCCAAGATCGATTTGAGATCAGGTTATCACTAGGTCAGGATTAGGGAGGAAGACATAGCTAAAACAACTTTTAGAACAAGGTATGGGCATTACGAGTTTGTGGTACTACCCTTTGGGTTAACTAACGCCCCTGCAACTTTCATGTGCTTAATGAATAGCGTATTTCATCGATATTTGGACAGATTTGTGCTGATATTTATCGATGATATACTGATATACTCGTACCATGGAAGAGCACAAGGAGCACCTTAGACTGGTGCTACAAACCCTTCGAGAACACCAATTATATGCTAAGTTCAGCAAGTGTGATTTCTTCAAGGAAAAAATACAGTATTTAGGCCATATAATTACAAAAGAATTAATCACAGTGGACCCTGAAAAGATAAGGACCATAATGGAATGGACTGTACCAAAAGATGTAGCAGACATCAGGTCCTTCATGGGGTTAGCTGGGTATTACAGATGCTTTGTAAAAGGTTTCTCAAGGGTAGCGTATCCTATTACCTCCCTACAGAAGAAGGGAAGAGCATTCAAATGGACTCCGGAATGTCAACGAAGCTTTGAATAGCTTAAGCATCTACTCACCACCGCACCTATTTTGAGCATAGCCGATCCTAATAAGGACTATGTGGTGTGCACTGATGCAAGCAAGGAGGGTGTGGGAGGTGTGTTGATGCAAGAAGGGAAAGTAATAGCTTATGAGTCAAGGAAACTAAAATAGCATGAGCAGAAATACTCTGCCTATGATTTGGAACTAGCAGTAGTCATACACACCTTGAAGATGTGGCGACATTATCTCATGGGGAGGAAATTTTTGTTACTGACAGACCACCACAGTTTGACCCGTTATTTTAGCCAGCCCACTTTAAATGCAAGACAAGCACGGTGGGCAGATTTATTAAGTGGTTTTGATTTCGATATCAAGCACCTGAAGGGGAGAGAAAATCGGGTGGCTAATGCCCTGAGTCGGAAGGTACAATGTTTGTACAAAATTTCCTTCAACGAATGGAAAAATCCCTTCGAAGAAATGATAAAAAAGCAGCAGAACAAGATGCTGAATATTAGCAAATAAAACAACAAGTACAGCAGATTACCAGCGAGAAGAATCAGCAAGGATATGAGGTAGATAATGTTGGAATGTTGTATTATAAAAAGAGGCTATATGTACCTAGTCAAAACAGTCTTAAAAATCTGATTCTGGACGAATTTCACATCAATCACTATGCTGGACACCCTGGGTACCAGAAAATGATCATTGCGCTTCAGAAAGAGTACTATTGGCTAGGTATGAAGAAGAATGTAGCCGAGTATTTAGCATGGTGTTTGGAGTGCCAACAGATTAAAGCAGAGCATCAACATCCAGCGGGATTATTGCAACCCCTACCCATTCTAGAATGGAAGTGGGAAACCATTTCCATGGATTTTATAACAGGGCTGCCTAAGACAAAGAAGAATAATGACTCTATTATGGTGGTGGTAGACAAGCTGAGTAAAGCAGCGCATTTTATACCTGTGCAATCCACCTACAGAGCTGTACAGATTGCCCATATTTTCATGCAGAATGTGTTTAAACTACATGGACTTCCGAAGAAGATAATTTCAGACCGTGACGTGAAATTCATGTCGGCCTTTTGGAAGACATTATTTGCAGAATTGGAGACACAGCTGAACTTCAGTACAACGTACCATCCCTAGACCAAAGAACAAACGGGGCGGGTGAACTAGGTGGTAGAAGACATGTTAAGAGCATATGTAATGCAACAACCAATGCAGTGGGAGGAGTATTTACACTTGGTTGAATTTGCATACAACAATGGGTATCATACCTCGTTACAAATGAGTCCCTTTGAGGTCTTATACGGGCAGAAATGTCGCACACCTTCAAGCTGGGGTGGACCTAAAGACAAATTAAGGTTAGGACCAGAAATGCTTAAGGAAATGGAGGATATGGTGAAAAGGGTCCGCTTAAATTTAAAAGCTGCCTAGGATAGGCAAAAGAGCTTTGCCGACCGGAAGAGGAGGTTCAAAGAATACCAAGTCGGTGACCATGTTTATGTGAAGATCCGAGCCCGAAAGAGCACATTGCAATGGAGCGAGTGTGCCAAATTAGCACCCCGATACTATGGACCATTCCAAGTATTGGCAAGAATTGGTCTGGTGGCTTACCAGCTCGCCCTGCCAAGTCACATTCGGGTCCACAATGTCTTCCATGTCGCAGTGTTAAAAAAATACGTTTATGATCCTAAACATGTGATTCGATGGCAGGATATACAGGTAGGGATTATTCGAGTAGATCAGTCTAAAAGCTTCCTTTAAAAGAGAACTGATTTAGAATATTGCATGTGCAGGTCGAACTGGAAGGAGAAGTCTTGGTCGAACTGCTGAGCATTCTCGACCGGAGAGAAGTACAGCTGCAGAAACGAGCTATTACCCAAGTTAAAGTGCAATGGCAGCACTTTGGGCCTGATGAGGCCACTTGGGAGGATGAGGAACTCATGAAGAAAGCCTATCCGGAGCTGTTTCTGGTCAACAGACATCGGGACGATGTCCAATTTCAAGAGGGGGAGATGTAATGCCCCAGGTTAAATGTAACTAATTAATTTTACTGTGGTAAATGATGCACTAGATTGACAATATTATCGTTTGAATTTAAATAATATTAGTTCTCTTCTTTTAAAGAGGATTGTTTTTAAAGAAAAGATTTTTCTTTGTTTAACAAAAAAAAGAATTGGCCACTTCTCAAGTGGGAAGTTAGGGGCAAGACAGTTGCCATGATTCCCAACCCTAACTGTTTTTCTTTTCCCTGACTGGAAAAGATTTCCATGGGGAAAAAGAAGGCTTTGTGCTGTGGGGACAGACAGAGGAAGAGACAAGGATGAAAAACAAAAAAAAAGTAAAGGGAGAAAAAGGGAAGGCTCTGTGCTGTTGGGACAGGCAGAGAAAAGAAAAGAGAAGAAGTGACTAAGTCTGGTGAGGACCAGATAGTCTAGCACTAAGTGCGGAATTTCTTGCTGAGGGAAGTAGCCTGCAAGAGAGCACGGGGGAGAGATTCTGGTCTTGAAAGACGAATCTCGTGGTTGGGAGGCAAATTAGTAGCGATAGAAAAGAGACACCGGGAGCAGAGGTGAGTAGTCCTATTGCAGTATTTCTGACACTTCGAGCAGACATGTATGGAAGATTTTAACTGTTGTGAATCAGTAAGTCTGTGTTATGTGAAATAGGGAACTCCTGTGTAGCTATGATTATGTTTATTATCTTAAAAAAAAAAAACTAAGACATTGTTATGACAATAATAGTAGACACTATTAAGATTCTGGAAAAAAAACGGATTCCTTTAGTAAATGCGTCTGTCTGCATTATACAAGAAAGAATTGATGCACAGCGCAAGGTTATATTAATCCAAAAAAATAGGAAAATATAAATATAAGGACTACGGTCCTTGCAAATTAATTGAACTGTTTAAAGAACGACAGAGAACATGATGCAAGATGCCATCATCATAACTTTACTTTCAGTAAAAAAAAATAAAAAATTAGAATCTCAATGCCCAGGATTATAATTATAACAGTTATAATTCGGTGGATAACCGACCAGAGCCAAACCCTTGAAATTATATACATACTTAAACATGTAAAAGGTATAAGAAGGAAACAACGAATCAACTGAGACAAACTGCAAGAAAATTTGATGCCGGAAAAAGTCTGGGTGCATCATATTCGTGGAAATTTATTCAGGTTAAATGGAGCCATTAATATAGTTGAGTCAAACAATAAATGGGTGGTTAATTTACTGCGATTTCAAATATATAATGAACAGACAGTATGAACGTGATACCGACCCCCCTTCGTAGGTCAAACGTTCCACTAAAACAAGGAACCAGCATAAACGAGCACAGTAAAGAGCAAGTTCAGAATACTTCTATAAAACAAGAAAAGACCAACAGTGACAGACTCAAGGAAGTCGTAGCTAACCCTTTCATAATCCTGTTAACGGCATATGCCAGATATGAATGAAACATAGACATGACGTATAGCTGCGACATACATTTCTATTTTTTTTAACAGTTGCTATTACAAAATTAATGAAAATAAATAAATATACATGAAGAACTACAATAACAGAGTGAGTTCTGTTGAAGCAACCGCAATAGCCTCAATGAAAGTAAGATAGGGAGTTAGGGTCAAGGCTGTTACAGCCGCGACCCCCCATGTAAGTAATGAATTTTTTTTTCTAAGGGAATTAACTGCCTTATACCACAAATGTAGCAGAATCAAAAACAAATTCGGATTAAACTTGGGAAATTCTTAAGTATTATTGAACAGGAAATTAATTCAAGGAAAGAGCAGTAATTTCGTAGTAATCGAGTATTCTCAGGATTACCCTAGAAAGATAACACTGAAAAAACTTTGCTATCCAGTAAAAAGGAAAAAAAGAGTTTTGGGTCAAAACCCTGGTAAAATAACTCATTTTACATTAAACAACTGCAGTTCAAATTCGACATGTAGGGTTTCCAATACTTAAAACATATAGCCTGTATAATACAAAACCTAGGGTACTGTGGGACTGTAATTAGCTGGCCTGTGGATAATTGTATAAAAACTAAATTCCAGTTCAAAACACTACAAGAACAACGTTGTTGGATCCGTCATTTAGAGGGTAAAACCCTTACCCGGAATTTTGATGGCCAGACTGGTATGCCGTCAACGCACAGCTCCAGAGGCTGGAGGGGAAGACCCTGCCAAGGAACACCGAGAAGCCATTAAAAAAAACAATTATGTAAGCGATGCTCAGAAGAGTTTTAAGGAGAACCTTTTCATAAAAGAGGGAAATATTAAAATTTTACCTGAACATTACCAAGCAACATCAGCGCCATAACCTGGCCCTATGAATTGCTAATGCATGCGGAATCTCAGAACCATGGCAGAGTGGACGCAGAGCGCAAACAGTGGAAATGGAGCGGCGCCAAGAGTGAAAACCACTTTACCAAACGCGGTATGATTGATGCAACCCTACAATGATTTGGAACCGTAGATTTCCCAAAACGCCTGACCACCGTCGATGGGGTAGCAAGCCTGAAAACATAAATTGCGAGAAACAAACCTGCTTGTGCCACGTATAGGGCAGAGCATAAGCAAACTACACAGAATCCAAAGTGAAGATCGAGCGTACAAATAACCTTGTGAACAATAAATGGTAAAGGCCAGATGTTCACCCATTCTACCCTTTGCAGATCGCGAGGAGGCGGGGGTCTTTCCAAGGGTGGCCAGCAGTAAATGAACTCGAGTGTGTAGGATGAAGCATGTGACAGTCGCCAAAGAGTGACCGAGTAGTTGACAGATAATTGACATGGAAGGTTGGAAATCATAAAGCACCATGACATGTTATCAAGTGACGTGTCAAGGAATAACTCCTACGTGGTAAAATAAAGTAAAAACAATTTTTATTTTTATTTTTATGGGGAGTCATTACAAAACATGGATAATTTGATGCATATCCATTTTGTTTATAATTAATTTTATGCCGGCAGTTCATATTTTAAAACTAAATTGATGTTTTGTTGTTATTTTCCACTTGACATTTTAAAATTTCTATGCCTTCGTTGTTTCAAAATGAACACTAATAATTTGATATCCATTTTTTTCTGATTAATTTTAAGATACACTTCATATTTTAAATTTTGTATCTTTAATAAAGACAAAATTAATATAATATTTCAAAAGTTAATGCATTATAATTACAACTTGGAATCTATATATTTATGATGTGTTGTTATTTTCCAATTTACATTAATTTTTTTAATGTTTTCCTACTTTTTTAAAATCATGTATATTTATAATGTTGTGTTGTTCTTTCCTACTTTACATTCTAAAATTTATGTTTAGTGAAACTAGAAATTTTTAAAATTAAGCTTCAAAATTTACAATTTCACAAATATGGACACCATTTTTAATTAATTTTATATTCTATCTCATATTTTCAATATTTTTTGTTTAATAAAGATAGATTTCACAATTATATTTCCAAATTACTATTAAAAAAATTATAAGCATTTATAATTAATTTTCTTAATTAATTTTATTTTTCATTTTACTTTTGACTTTTAAGTTTAATAAAAATGAATTTTAGAAAGATAAATTTCACAATTATATTTCCAAATTACTATTAAAAAAATATAGGCATTTATAAATTATTTTAATTTTTGCATTTTACTTTTGTTTAATAAAAATGAATTTTAGAGTTACATTTCAATATTTACTATTTAACAAAATATAAAATATAAAAGTTATTTATATATACAATTTTGAATTTATATATTTATGTTGTGTTCTTATTTTCCCTTTTACATTTTAGATTTTTTTTATGTCTAATAAAAGTAAATTTTTTAGTTATATTTTAAAACTCATTTGCTTAATAACCATAAATTTTGAAAGTAAATTTCAAATTTTACTATTTCACAAATATGGACATCTATAATTTTATGCATATATATATTTTTAAGTTCATTTTACAATTTTACTATCTACTTTATATAATAATATAATAATATAATATTATTAATATTATTTTATAAATATGGACATAAACAACTTTGAATTTATATATTAATATTCTTTTCTATACTAAATTAATTAAAATAATTGAATGCATAATATTTTAATAAAATAACCCATGTGCTATTCATGTTATTCATTCAATTAGAAATTAGGCAACTAGCCACCAATGCAGTCCCTTATGTGCCCCGTGACATGGACAAGTTAATTAAAATAAATAACCTAGGTATTAGAGAATTTCTCGGTCAACCCGTGTTGTCATCAACTAACATACTAGCCACTTGAGCACAAAGTTTAAATAACCCGGGTATTAGAGATAAAACATTCTAGCCACTGGAGCTCAAAGTTTAAATAACCCGGGTATTAGAGAATTTATTGGTCGATTTAATTAAAATAAATAACCCGAGTAGTAGACAATTTCTCGGTCAAATTGTGTTGTCGTCAACTAACATTCTAGCCACTCGAGTTCAAAGTTTAAATAAGCCAGGTATTAGAGAATTTCTTGGTCTATCTTACTGGAATGAGGCTAGATAATTTCTTGGTCAACCCGTGTTGTCGTCAACTAACATTCTAGCCACTTGAGCTCAAAGTTTAAATATCTTACTAGAATGAGGCTCTCTAGGCTAAACCACCTTTGGGCTACCCCAATTTTAAACAACTTATGGGACCTTTGGGCTACCCCAATTTTAAACAACTTATGGGATCCGACTGTTCTCATACTTTCGACCACTTCGAAGTCAGCGCAATCAGCCCAAATCGCGAGTGCAAGAATCTCACTTTTTCATAGTAGCTCGACCCCCAACTTTCGATATCTTCAAAGTCAGCACAGTCAACCCAACTCGTGAGTGCATGAATCTCACCTTTTCAAGGTCTCTCTCTGGCTACTGTATTCTTTTACATGGTGTGTTGCCCGACTTCCCACTAAATAAAGGTCGACATAAATCTTTGATTATGATTACCATAGCAACAACAACATCAATCTTTATCCTTTAAACTTATAATTTCCAATCGGCCCGCGCGCATGGTTTCGCGATCTCAGTAGCAAATCGAGGTATGCCATGCCTAGGGTTCCTCCCATCAAATTGGGACAAGGTTTGGGTATTCTGCTCATTATAAGGTTGAGATGCACCACTCAGTGCCGCATCGAAGTGACTTGCTACCTTTGTCATGGCTCAACTGGGGAATTCCGCTTGAGACTTCTGCAATATAATTGCAAAGGGCTTCTATGATCATTCCTACCATGCCTCTCCTTCTAATGATGATCATCTTCATCTAACTTTCTCAACCAAGGCTTAGATTCATAAGTCCAATGGACCTTGAGTTCAAGTCCAAAGCATGATACCAACAATAAGAATTCATTAACACCTTTCGGGGTGCCTACCCCTATTGAGATTGGGTAATAGATTCTGTAGTAGGTTTCAACCCCTCCTCATTTACTTGGTTCCAAACATGGAATTCCAGGCATGGTGATTTAGGCACATTTTAGGCCATTAGTTGTCATGGGCTTAGCATGAACTCCTAAAAGGACTCCGCCTCTCCTGCCACATGTCGATAGTGCCTGGATCCTCTTTAAGGTTGGGAGCAACTCTATGACTCCCCATAGAGAATTTCGGTGCCTTGTTGACAACACAAATGCAAAAAAATGAATGTCCAGCCTCCTAAGAATGGAAGGATGAAAGCCATTTACGTAAATATGATGGGTTGGACTGGCCCCAGAGGAAACTTCCCTCGGCATTAATACATTTCTTGCCATGCATCATGACAACTTGTGACTTGGTAACGACAACTGTAAGGAAATACAGACCATGCTAAGTAGAGATTCTTCCATGTAACTATTTCACATTTGATAAAATGGGTCTCTGAGCCCATTGTTTTAAGTTTTTATTCAAGATTTTGTTGTGGCATGTGTTAGGGCCTTATATTCCTCGGTTTCCTACTTATTTACTACTTTCAATACAGTTAATTATTTATTCAAAATAATGTCTAACTCAATTATATAGCATAGCCTTGATTATCATGTGGTTCATTTGCACATTTATGCATCAGATCCTCTGCATTTAACATCAACAAATTATCACACAAAATTTTTCTTTTCAGATTCAACACATACTCATCTATATAATCAACACATACATCAGTGACATCCCCATAGAGATACACCACATATTCAAGCATTAACAACACAAATGCACGACTCGCCCCAAAGGAAACTTCCTTAGCATTAATGCATTGCTTGCCATGCTTTAGAGCAACTTGTGACTTGGTAATGAGTGTAAGAAAGTACAGACTGTGCTAAGCAGAGAGTCTTCCATGTAACTATTTCACATTAATAAAATGGATCTCTGAGCCCATTGTTTTAAGTTTATTCAAGCTTTTGTTGTGGCATGTGTTAGGGCCTTATATTCCTTAGTTGCTTACTTATTTACTACTTTCAATATAGTTAAGTATTTATTCAAAATAATGTCCAACTCGATGATATAACATAGCATTGATTATCATGTGGTTCATTTTCAAATTTATGCATCAGATCCTTTGCATTTAACATCAACAAATTATCTCAAAATTTTTTTCTTTTGAAATTCAACACACATACATATATAATCAACACATATATCAGTGACATACCCATAAAGATACACCACATATGCAAGCATTAACAACACAAATGCAGTCCCTAAATCCAGAACCATTACCAACAACAACGCAACATGGTTCATTAAAAGGTAAATAAGAATACACAAATACTTATTTTTGAACTTGCAGAGCAACTTAGTCTAGGATAAGGAATCTCCAACCAACGATAAACAACTACAATCACACTTACTTGCAGTTTCCACATTAGAGCCAGATTCTAGAGTCTAAGGTGGATGCTCATTCAAGGGATTAAAACACTAGTTTCTAAGTGAAACAGGGACTCTACAAGACCTCCTTCCTCAACCCCACCAGCTGAATGCTACTTCGTTGGCACACAGGGAGTCCGCAGGCACTCTACATCACACCCAGGTGCACACACAGTGATTCACCCCCTTCTAGGGACTCCATAATCCATTGTAACTGTAACATAGTGACTATAAGTCTTCAGTATGGTATTCCTTTGGTGCTACTCCAGGATGGCCTCTTCCCAAGCTATTACATGGCTCTAGAATATGCTATCTCAACCCATAGCCTCCACAGGACCCAAGTTGTTACAGGGCTCTAGAGATTCCATCCCAACCCACACCTTCTAGGGACCCAAGTTGTTATAGGGCTCTAAAGACCTTTGTATCAACATAGAGCCTTGAGGGACCCAAGCTTTTACAGGGCTCCATGGATCTTATCTCAAACCACAACCTCTAGGGACCCGAAACTGTTACAGGGCTCAAGAGTCTAGCATCTCAACCCACTTCCTTCTTCAGATTTGGCCAATGATATTACTTTTTAATGGCTGTAAGGGTCTGTTGATACCCTAGGTAGCCTGAATAGGGCTTAACATGGAACTATTTCATTAGTAATATTTTTATTTCATCACTGTTAGACACGTAGATTTTTCCTTTGAATCTGATTAGGTCGCCCTCAATGAACAATCCATCCATTTCTATTTACAATAACAATAGGAGTCTTAATAATAATAATAATAATAATTGTCTCTATTAATTTTTCTAAATTTTGTTTTGATTTCGAGGTGTTTTGTCTTCTAGAAAAATGGCTTAATTTTGTTGTGGCTCAAAGAAATATTCATGTGGAAGAGATTATTTGCAATATTGAGTATGGCATTAAGGCCTTGTCTAATCCCATCAAAGACATCATTAGACAAGATTGTGCTATGATTTTGAGGAAGGCCAGGCCACCTAATATCAATATTGGTAAAACTGAATTTGAAGCCCTCAAAGCTTTGAACAATAACCTTGACATTGTCATTCTCAAAGCTGACAAGGGTGGAGTTGTTGTAATTATGCATTGTGAAGACTACTAGAAGAATATGATTGATCACTTTTCCAATAGTGGTACCTATAAAAATCTTGACAAGAACCCCCTAAATAAGGTTTCGAAAGCGGTTTCCCTTACTATTAAGTCTAATAGCTCTATTAGCCATAATCTTATTAAAATCAACCCCATCACTCCTAGGATATATGGGCTCCCCAAGATTCACAAGGAGGGGGGCCCCCTTAGACCCATTGTCAACACAATTTGTGGGCATACTTGTCTTGTGGCTAAATATTTAGCCCATAAGCTCAAGCCCTTGGTTAGTTGGACAAATCCTTTTGTTAAAGACTCCTCTTCTTTTTTCAATGAGTTAAAGGGATTGAATTTTGAGCCAAATGACCTTATGGATAATTTTTATGTTGTTTCTTTGTACACCAATATCCCCATCAAGGAAGTCTTTGAGGTCATCAATCGCATCACTGATCCTGATATTGCCAGGCTTGTCAAAGTTTGCTTGACCTATACATTTTTAGATTCGAAGGTGATTTATATGAACAAATGTGTGGCATGGCCATGGGTTATCTGGTATCCCTTGTCGTAGCTAACTTGTTCATGGATGATTTTGAATCTAAGGCTTTTTCCTTAGCTCAAATTAAGCCTAAGATGTGGAAACTATTTTTTGGTGATACCTTCATCTTATGACCTCGTGGTCGGGACAAATTAGAATTATTTCTTCAACAAATTAACAATCAGTCAAGATCCATAAAATTCACCATGGAATCTGAGGTTAATGGTAACCTTCCCTTGATGTTTTGGTCTCTAAGAAGTATGGTGGTTCTTTTTCTAACCAAGTTTTTCATAAGAAGACACACACTGAGCAATATCTTCATGCTAACTTGCATCACTATCCTGCCCAAAAGATCGTGGTTCTAAACACTCTAGCTCTCGTGCTTTCCAAGTTTCTGATGAACATCGCTTGATGGGTGATGAAACCCATCTCCTTAATGTTTTTGAAATGAATGTTTATAGCAGATCCCAAGGTATCAAAGCTTTTCTAAGGCCTAGCAAAGGTCTAAAGTGTAAGAGAAAACCTAGATAGTTGGATTTCATTGTTTATCTTCCCTTTATACAAGGAACTACATATAAGATTTATGTT
Organism: Pinus tabuliformis; assembly: GCA_031772625.1. Classification (NCBI taxonomy): domain Eukaryota; kingdom Viridiplantae; phylum Streptophyta; class Pinopsida; order Pinales; family Pinaceae; genus Pinus; species Pinus tabuliformis. Next base: position 1,341,030,910 of record CM062818.1, on the reverse strand, counting down.
CTTAGGAAGCATGATGTTTCCTCCATTTTTAGACCCTTGAACATGATTCGTAGATCCTTGAGACCCGTCAAAGACCCGATGAATCCCAACTACTTATGTTGGAGAAACTGGTCGTTCCATTAATCAAAGGATTAAGGAATATACAATTGACATAAAACATTGCAGGACTTGCTCCTCAAGTTTGGCGAAACATACATAGAAGACTAAGCACCACATTATTATTGAGGGCTCCCAGGTCATTGGGTCAAGATCGATAACTTCCATCATTGTAAGTTGAGGGAGGCCATTGGAATTGAAAAAAAGTCCAAGACACTTAATAAACATGATGATTGGAAGTTAAGTCATTGTTGGATCCCATCTCTTTATTCTTAGATTTCTTATTTTTTATTTTTTATTTTTTTATTCATAGCGCTCTCTCTTTTTGTGAATAAGAGTTTGAGCATTTTTTTCAATAAAATTATAAATTGTAAAAATTTTATTTTATAATTCTTATCTCTTCTTAATTTATTCAATTTATTTGACTTAATTTTATTTATTTTTATTGTTTTTATTTTATCTTCTATATTATTATGATTTATTTGGTTTATTTATTTTTATTGTTTTTATTTTATCTTCTATATTATTATGATTTATTTGGTTTATTTAAAGTTTTTAGTTTTTATTTTGTTCTATGTTATTTATTTTATTTTTAAACTTAACTATGTTCTTATTCGGTTTCTCTCTCTTCCTATGTAGCAGTATTTTATCTTTGGTATTTTATATATATATTACCCTGTTTTTATTCTATTTCTCTTTTTCTTCTTATGTAGTAATATTTTACTTTTGGTAGAATTCCCCTTTTTATAATAATTTTACTCTATTTTATTTGGATTTTTTTAGCTATAACTTTAATATTTCAATCTAAATGCCCTTTTATTAAATATTAGATTTATTAAATAAATATCACTATTTTTATATATTATTTTTTACTTAGGTTAATTTCTTTAAATAATTTTCAATTTCCATTTCTTTTTATTTAGTTTATTTAATATGTTCCAATTTTTAAGGTTTTTTCTTTTATTTATTTTTGGTTATAATATTTCTGTGATTAAATTATAGAAAAATAAAGAAATATTTTCATAAAATATTGTGACGATTAGGGCTACTCAACTTTATAATTAAATTAAATAATGGATAATTGAATAAATTAATTAATAAAATATTTTTTTATTAAAATTAGCTGCTGCATCTCTACTCTAGATTAATTCTTTGATTCAACTATCCATCTATATCATAATGATGATGATTAAATAATTTATTTTATTTTACTCAATTAAAAATATATTATTTTAATATTAATTTATAAATCTTTTGATAATATATTATAAAATTATCATTTTAAAATTTAATATTTTGAATTACTTTTATTTAATTATTTAATTATAGTTTAATAATAAATTTATTTATTTTTATTATTAGGTTTAAAATACACACAATATAAATATAAATTTTGTTTTTCATAGTAAAAATATTTTATTTTAAAATGTAAGGAAGAATACTACAATGATAAAGAGTTATAAAAAAAAAGAAACTAAGATATTATAAAGAGGTGATCAACCCTAGTCTAAAAAATCAAAAGTGTATCTCCAACAAGAAGAAAATGAACATTGCCAAAATAAGAACAAATTCTCCTAAATTTCCTAATTAGATTAGGGGTTGGTCAATTCCCAAAACACTACCTCTTAAAAACTAATAAACACTTTATTTTAAATTGTTCATCATATGCTTATATTTGATTTGATTTAAGTTTCAAAATATTTGTCACACTACTAACTTCCTTACCTTTTAAATCAACAAAACTATAGTGATCTTGGAATGCTTTTCTTAATGTTCCGTGAACATAGAAATCAAATGCTAAAGAATTCCCAGTAGCCTCTTGCTTTCTTAAAGTTCAAAGACCATTTTAGTGTTAGTGGACATTAATCATTATCATCATCATCATAGATGTATAAAATTGTTACCAACATTTTTCTAAATAAGTTCTCTTCATTTCCATGCTTTTGGGAAATTAAGCACTAAAATGAAATGCCCCAATTAGTTGAGAACTATTTTGATAATTTGAAAGTTCAAAAAAATAGGAGCTTAAGAACAAGTTTGTGATATAAAAAAAATTTAAATTAAAAGAATACAAAATAAAATTTTAGGTATAATACAATTTAAATATAACTCAAATTTATATATATATATATATATATATATATAAAATATTTCAAAATTATTAAATTAGAAAAACTTAACGATATTTATTTTATAGTGTAGTTATAAATAATTTTGAATAATGTATGTAAATTTACCAAAATATTTAAATTTAATAAATATTGTAATTTTCAGTTTAAGTTATTTTGTAAATTTCTAAACTTTTTAAATAATTGTATTTATATTAATATTAACCTAAATATATAAATTAAATGGTTGATCACTATTGACACATCAATTCATAATAATAAACATTAAAACATTTGCTTCATCTTAAATTGCTAAAATAAAAAAATAAAAAATCATAAAAATTAACTAAATTATAACTTTATTTAAATAATAATAGTTATTATTAATGATAGTAAGAATTGAAATATAAATTAAACATATAGACATTTAAGAAAAAACATATAACAAGATTATTAAGCATGGAGATTTGCTCCCACTTTATCATGGAGAGTTTATTTCTTACAATACATATGCCCATACCATGACTTATAAATGCCACATGCCAAAAAAACCATAACTTATTTCATATGACAGTGGTTTATATGACATTTTTTTTAATTGAAGGGGTAAAAAAAGGCATAACTAGTTTGAAAATAATTCTCATCTTTTGATTTGTGTATATTACTAAAAATATTCAACTGATATTAAATCTCTTCCATCCACCTAATTATAATTATTCATAATTAAATTAAAATTCTAGAAACCCTATTGCAAAATATACATGCATATGAGTATAATTAACCTAGCCATATAAATTAAATAGCTCAATAACAATTATCAAAAAACTTTATGTTACATCCCACGTTGTTAAAACCAACCTAGATCTTAGGTCCTAATCTATTAATCACTAAGAAGAAAAAATCTCTCAATTTAATTATTTTTAATGTGTGATGGATATGCAATTAATATACATCAATATTAGTTCTTCATAATATTTATTTCTATTTATATATATATTTCATATTTTTATATATACAAATATTCTAGTTTTAATTTTTATTATAATCACATATATGTATATCTTTTTCTTTTTCTTTTTCTTTTCTTTCTTTCTTTCTTTTTTTTTTTGGTGGAAAAACCTATCGACTCAGGTGTCAAACCAACAATGAGGATGGCTGCTATCCGTGAGTGCTGGCTTGACTCATCACCGTCAAATAGGAAGTGCTGGTTTGACTCATCACCGTCAAATAGGAAAACCACGCCACTTGTAATAATCCGTTGGTCCTTAAGGGAGCACGCTTCCACTTCTGCTAGATGCCTCTGGGTCTTAGGCCGTTAACTTGTTTCCTTACGTCCGAAGAAGACGAGCTCTTAGCAAGCAGAAACAGTTTTACGGCATACTCCAGATGGAAGATATATATATATATATATATATATCATTTTTTAACATAGTTTAATTTTATTTTAATTTTTTTTTTTTATAAATTTATTAATTGAATTTAAATATAAAATTATAAAAATATCATAATTATAAATATGAATTATTATTTTAATTTTTATAATTATAACTCATATTCTTATGGCATAACCACACCTAATATATAATTTATCTTTGGCATTAAAAACAGAACACTGAGAATTTAGAATGAATGTGTCTCTGCGGTCGGGATGACGATTTTGTGAGGTCTGAGACTATTTAGGGTTTGAGATAAGGAGTGTACGATGCAGAAGGAAAACTTGTCACAGGAAGTAGGAGGCCGAACAACCGGAGTTAATAGGCATTCTGGGAATGCTACATAGCCATAGGCCGTTTTCGGTGGCTCCCAAACTCATTCTAATAACATTCTTTCCAGCTGTATGCTGGTGGTTTTACAGTAAATGGAGACCAATGTCAAAGGCTTTAGAGCCATTGATACACTCTAAGTACAGTATGGGGAGAAGGTCTCGGACATCTGTTTTGATTGTTAGACGTGTACATAACTTCTCCGTAACAGGAGATGGGTTGATGTGTCTGTATATATTTACTTTCATCATCCATGACTTATGATGATCCACTATACCCATAATGGATCCGAGATTTGAATTTTTGCAACAATTTTTGATATTATTTTTCCACCGATTTTTTTATTTTGCGCGCCACTCTATTTCAATTTGGACGTCTTTACTCTGCTTTTGGTGGTGCTGGGTATCCTTTATATTTATATTTTTAGTATCGCACGCCTGATAGAATAGTATCGCACACCTGATAGAATTTGACATCAGTTATGGAGTGATTTGTCTGTCACATACAATTTAAAATTTTACAAATTATCAAAATTTTTACTTGCGAAAACAATCAAATTTAAAAAATATTCTGTTTTAAATTCCAATTTTACCCGCACCCAACTACATCTTCATGCCATGGACTCCATAGATTTTTGTTCAATACATGCGGGGCATTCGCCATGACCCTCCTCAACTCCATCACAACTTCGATATCTCACAACGCGTTACAAAAAAAGGGGACAACATTGTTCTCAGCATGAATTTGCCGAGTCCCATAAGACTCAGTGAGAACGAGATAGCAACCAATTTCTTCGATTCCGACATGTTGAACGCTCGAAAGCTTCTACAAGTTGTAGGCTTAGGCTTGTATCGACTGAAGATGAGGGCAAGGAGATGAAAAGACAGGTAGAGAAATTGATGGAGATGGATTCAAAAGCCATGGGAGAGGGAGGATCTTCCAAAACAAACTTGCAATATTTGCGTAATAAGTTTCATTATCTCCGCCATTTAGGAAGCATCCATTATCGTTAACCAACCGAGTATTCGACTTTTAGGGCATACGCGTTACCATTCCACACATATTATCTTCAAGTCACAAAAGTAAAATGATAATACCAGTGCCCATGAAACTCAAAAGCAATGTGCCCGTTCTTCTAATTGTGACTCTCGCCTTGCTTATCACGACATTGTCGTTGAAAGAAGTCTCTGCCGCTTCTTACCGAAGAGTTTCGCTTCCTACAACATCACAATGTTTTTTTTCTTTTGCTCTGTCTTCACTTCAGATACCTTAGCTTACCCTTGCTATTTAACCCTCGAATATTCCAAGATAACAATCTCATTGGAAAATTAAGGAAATGCACTGGTAATATTCTGTGATCTGGCTCATTTGATCGGAGTCCAGCAAGTATTCTCCATCTTCCTTGAGTGCATCCTTTGAGGATTTACGCCCTTCGTTTACCATTAAGGATTCATTTTGGTGAGCGCTTTGAGATTCCTCTTTGTTTTTGTTTTTTTAGTTTTCGTTTTTGAGATAGATGGCATTAAATCTCCTTTCGGGTTAGCATAGCTTTTGTGCCACTGTCCATACAAGGGGTTGATTTATGGGATTTCCTAAGCATATGCTCGAGCCCAGGTGCGAAATAATTCCAGCATGGTTTGCTCGTCCTCTCCCAACTTGTTTTTGCTGGTCTTCAGCTTCCACGATATTCTTAGCACGGTTATGTTATTTTTGTTTTCTATTGAGTAGAAGGACTTCACTTAATTAACTTTTGACATATCACGTGCATTTATAACATATTAAACAATACTCTTAATTTGACTTGTATTAGAAAATTTCTCTAAAAATTAGATTATTTAAACCCCTACCAATACTAACCCAATATACATTTCCAATTTAAATTTAACTAGATAGTAGGTATCTATTTTTTCAATAACATTTTTTATACCTCTTTACATTTTTCATCAATTTTGAGCTCCATTTTTTATACCTACTAAGATAAAACCCTTTAAGCCCTATTATATGTTCAATATATTATGTCATTTTTTCCTCAATATATATCCCCATTGTGAATGCATGTGATGAGCTTCCAAAATAGATACAAATTAAGGCCCATGTAACCTTTGTTACGTACATAACGGCTATATTAGATTGCCCATTCTATATTTAATAATATTTTTTTTAGCTCCTTTCTTACGTACATAAGGGCTATATTAAATCGTCCCTTTTATATTTAATAATATTTTTTTTAGCTTTAATATGTTCAGTAGGAAGTTTTAGAGATAACTGGATACTATGTGCATAATGATATTTATTTTTGTATAATATTGTGAGAATATTGAGCATATTTTGAAGATTTGGAAGATAAGATAGTATATGGCTAGCCCCTTGTAGGATGGACCAAGATTGGATAAAAATGAACATGAGATTATGAAATTATTGAACAAATTCTAGAGATCGGGTGATTGAGAAAGTCTAGGAGTGTGCTCCCTATCATTGAATGAGATTCCTACTATTAAAAACTAGATCCACGCTTTGACGGATTTTGGAGGGGAAAGATGCCTCCTTTCAAGGAGGATGTTTACCCAGTCTTATTGTGAGGAAATTTTTTTATTTAACAACTATAGTTTCATTTCTAGCAGGGATGTACTTGGATTGACTCTAATAATGAAGATTTGCATCATTTTTAGCTTCTAAGGGTTTGTTTCCTTCATAGGAATTTAAGTATCCTTGGGCTTGGCCATCCGAGGAGCCTAGCCCTATAGGAATCTGAGTATCCTTGGGCTTGGCCATTCCAGGAGCCTCAAAGCTCTATTGTACAATTTATTTATTTTCTTTGAATGTTTGTTCACTTGCATTTCTTATTCTTGTATTTCCTATTTCTGCACTTATTATTCATGCTTCATTTGCTATAGGCTATATTGGTTAAATGATTGAAATGAGTGTTTTGCAGGTTATTTAAAGAGTCACAAGCATGATGCATACTTAAAACAACTTTACAAAGTCATATCCATGATTCAGCTACTTGGATTGGTTGATTAGTTCACAATTATGGAGGTTGTGGAAGTTTTTGGTAGCAAAATAGTAGTAATTTTTTGTTGCATTTTATTAGTTGTTAATGAAGCTCTTTTGAGTTGTTTCCACTTGGATTGAGTCTTAAACACATTAAAATTAATAAAAAAAATTATCCCACATCATTTGCATTTGATTATCTTATGCATTTGGTTACTTAGATCATCTTACTAGCTCATTGTTCTCAAACTTTTGGTTTTTAGTAAAAATTTCTGCTAAATTTTAGCACATGTTTTACCCCATAGCATTTGCACTTGATCAACTTAGGCAATTGGGTGTTTAGATAAGCTTACTAGTTCACTATTATGCAAATTTGGTTAGCTAGACCATTAGTTTTATCTTTTTCTCTTGTGCAAAATGTGTTACTGAGTAGATCTAGGATTGGAAAGGTCCATTTCAATTTTCTACAACCTCCCACCATATTCTCCCACCTTCATATCACTTCTAGAGTGCTTAGAATTCTTTCGGATGCAATCATGTAGAACCTCATAGAATCCACCAGAACTTGACCATATTTTCTCGTCAAGCCTAATTCTTGTTTCTTGTCCATCCATAATGTCTTCTAGACCATGGAAGCAAAATTGAGGGAGATTAGGGACCTTTTTGAACTCTTCTTTTTATCACTACTTGAACATGGATTCAGTAGCATAGGAGTAGCTTACATTGATATTCCTTGAAACATTTGTTGGATTGTTTCATTAGAATAGGATTTAAATGCAGTCCATTACCTTTTTGAGCTTGAAAATGGTCTTTGCACATCAGTTTTATTCATTGGCTGAAATCAACGAAAGAATGACACATTTGACACCACTTAAATTTGTATGAACTTGAGGTCGATAATTAAAGTTGGTAGCCTTGAAAGTTGCAATATTATTGTTGCAATACTAAGGCTTATTAACACTTGGTATAGTATTGCTTCTCTAGTAAATTCCAAATGCCATGCCATTAACACTTGGTATAGTATTGCTTCTCCAGTAAAGTCCAAATGCCATTGAGCCTGTCCTACTGAAGTTTCCTAGAAAGCATTATTCCTAAATAAAGCCTACATTAACCTTCACCATCTTCTACGAACGTGTCACAATATTGCAGTAGAAGGGGGTTTTCCCCTTCCTCGAGGGGCCACTCGACTGCTCAGGTTTCAAAACTAAAAAGGAACCACCCACCTGCACAAGGGGGCGCTAGTGTCAGCGACCACCGCAAGTGGTCAGAAAATTTTGTAGAGGGCTATCAAACCCTAACATAGCCGAGAGAGCTAAATTGAAAATTTTCACCCCTCCACTAATTGTTAAATGAAATAATGTAACTTTACTTTTTTACCCACATTAAAACATTTTGTATAAAGATAAATTTTATTAGGTTTACTTTATTTTTCCACTGTATGAGTGATTTTTTATTTTTATTTTTAATTATAATTTAATGAAATAATAAATTTAATTAAATAAATTATATATATATATATTATATATATTTTTAAATATTTAAGTTGTGCATCATTAAAAGAACTCAACGCACCTAGGCACCTAGCCACAATTCAATTCTCTTATAATTTTTCAATTTCTAATTAAATTTAAAAAAATCAAAATTTAGAATTTTTTTCAAAAATCTGACAATATGAGTGTTTGAATTTTACTTAAAAAAACCAAAACCATTCATAACCTTAAACCATTCATAACCTTAAACTTAAACAGATTTACATATTTTATCAAAATCATACCAAAATTTATATAATCATCAAACTACAGCATTCATATTTTATCAAAATCATACCAAAATTTATATAATCATCAAACTACAGCATTACTTCCTGATACCTTGCAGTGGATACTTTATTACGTCTGCCATCTCACACATCCCTGTCAAAAGGCCACAAAACATCTACAGCACATTATGCCGCATCAAGCGGGTGGTGTTCATGTTTCTGCCGGACTTCCATGGCGTAGCATAATGACACTGTCAACTGTGCCTGGAATCTCTTCACATGTTGGAAATGGACAATGAACAGTCTTCTGCACAGTGTTCGAAGTATAGTACTCCAGACTCCCCTCAGCAACTATATATGACGTAAGCAACCCTTTATTCACCTTTTAGTATAACATATATCTAGGGCACTGTGAGAGCATGCTTGACATCATTACAGATTGCTGTGTTGCAGATGTCTGTTATGCAACCTCTCCGTTTATGAGGCGAGCGAGAACATGGAACAAGAGTATTTTCGACCTTCAAAAAACCCTAGTGCGTGGTGAAATGATTGCATTAGAAGCGAGTTTTGCATAAAACTCAATCTGATCTGATGGATTCTTTTCTAATGTGGTCTTGTTGAGTTTTTTCAGACCATTACAACATAAGATATATGGCATTTTCTTGTACAGTTGTGATTATTAAGAAAAAGATCACATTTGTGAATTCTTCAAATGGATTTCACACTAACATTATTAATCTTAAGTCAAATATATTTACAACTTTTCAATGTAAAAATATAATATCTAAATTTAATTTTTTTTAAGATAAATTTAATTATTAATTTTTTTTGAAGATAACAAAATATAATCATTTTAAATAAAATATAATTTTAGTTTTTAAATTCTATCCAAATTAAATATATAATAAATTTAAAGGAGTTGTCTTCAGTGGGATTTTTTGGATTTTTAGGTACCAGAATCTGTAGAAAAAAAGACATGAAATCTTGATTTGTGTTATTTAAACTGGTTTTTTTAACTATATATAGGTTCAGCACCCTGAAAAACCCTGGACACTTGTGATTTTGATAAATTCCTGCAAAATTGTAAAAAAATTAGACTGAAAAACCCACAAAAAAAATTCCGAAAAAATATATTCTTAAAATTCTAACATAAATTAATTAATATAACTAAATTTAATAATTAAACATAAAACTATTATTAAATTCAATAATTAAATTTAGATAATCCCAATACAATAAAATAAAATAAAATAATATTAAAATTAAAATGTTTCAAAATCAAATATATTTTGAGCTTTTCAAGATAATTTCATTAATAATAAACTAATTTAAATTTAATAAATAAACATAAAACTATTATTAAATATAATAATTTACTTTAGAATAGAGATTTAATTTTTAGAACATTTTTCTGGGGTGATGGCATCTTTTATTCTAACATTTCTAGCTGGATTTGTTTGTTTTTTAGAGTTTTTGGTGTCCCAATCAACTGGAAAAATTTGAGGTAAAATATTGATTTGTATTATTTAAACTAGTTTTTTGATTGTATATATAGATTTAGCACCAGGAAAAACCCCTAGGGAACTTCAATTGTACACATCAAATTTGTGATTTCAATCAATTTTTATCAGATTTTAGAGAAATTAGACTAGAAAAACCCGCAAAAAAATTTCAAAAAATGAGACTAAAACCCACTTGTTCCCAAATTAACATTTCCAAAGTACTCTCATCTAAATTTTACCACATCCATCTACCTATTTTAAAATATTATAACTTAATGCCTACTCTGCCTGGTATTAATTTTGTTAAATCTAACCCCTTTCGAGACGTCCTAAATGACATCATGCAACCTCATCGGATCATCCGTCTAACTCATTTAAAACATTATTGACAACATACAAATTCTGCCTCACATGTAAATTTTGTTAAATTTGATCCATAAAACTCTGCCTGACATATGCTCTGAATCTGATCCGTTCCACCAACTCTGTCCTGGCATGTAACCTTTGCCAAATTTAATCCGTACACTTTACTTGATATGCCTCGACCCTTGGGTGAATATTTTCCTGCAACACTAACGCCTGTTGAAACTGCTGGTGTTCGTTTTTCTGCCAGACTGCCGTGTCATGGCACGTTCTCGTCATTATAAGGTTGAGCAATCCTCGAAGACGTCACGTCATATTATTTCTTACACTATTCCTGAGTACAGTCATGGTTTCCATGGCTGAAAAAATTTCAGTATCTTGTTAGTGGGCATTAAATAAGAGGGGTGGTATAGATATATTATTGGATTTTGGCAAGTCAGTTATTTAAAGTTCGATATATATGGTGGTTGTTTATTTAATTTCCATTTACAAACTACTTATTTATTACCGTTTCTACAGCTACTACTAATCATATAGATTACTAGTTTCAATATTTATGGTAATGCTGCCATAGAGTTGGAATTTGGAATTTGTTTTAATATAGATTACTAGTTTCAATATTTATGGTAATGCTGCCATAGAGTTGGAATTTGGAATTTGTTTTAAAACTTGATATATACAGCTCCTGCTCATTTAATACCATTCACAAACTACTTATTTATTGCTGTTTCCACAGCTGCTACCAATCATATGAATTATTAGTTTCAATATTTATGATGGTGCTGCCATCCAAAATTGGAATTTCAAAACAAAAGTACCCACCCATTAGTTTTCACACCACCTTGCCAATTTTCACAATTTCAAAGAAAAATCAGACAAGTATATAAATTTTTAAATTATATTTAATAAACAAGTCACTTAAATTATATTTAATAAACAAATCACCCAATTTACGAATCAAATTCCATCTCTACTGCCATCTATATATGTTTGGAATCTCTTCGCATTTTGTTGGCAATGAACAGTCTTCTGCGCAGTGCTAGAAGTATAGTACTTCAGATTCCCCAACCCAACTTGGAATTTCAAATCCATCTAAGAAATTTTAATGAAAGTTGTGTGTTGGTTACGATTTCATTTGAACTTTTCTGTAAATTCAAAAATGTCAATTTATCTTTTCCAAATCAGTTTATAATGCCATCAGCCACTGTGAATACCATTAAATTACATTTATTTCATATTCAAACTTACCAACTCCAATATGAATCTATTAATGGAAATAGGTTTAAAATTCAGACTACAAACCAACTAGCAAAACCATGAACTAATACTGCTGCTGCCAGGGGCTGCCATCTCTATTCAGCCATCATGACGGGTGCATTATAGCAAGGTTGAATTCTCTGTACTATTTACTATACGTATTAAAAATTTATGACACGCTACCTGAAAAATTAACAGAGTGATTAATTTTATGCCTTTACATATGATGGTCAATTTTATAACAAAGTGTCAAATGCGTTCACACAGCAAACTTTTTAGATAACGTCAACTATATATGCAACATAAAAATCTTCATTTTATATGAAGATTTTTATGTTAAAAAGCGTTGCTGGATGCAGGGCTTATTAATTTTATATAAAAAATAAAATATAAAAAATAAAGGTTAAATAAAAATGGTCAAATCCGCAGTAAGAATATTTAAAATTTACAGAGATGCATTATTTTTGTTACATATAAATTTTCAATATTTATATACTGAAATATATAAAAAATTTGCATGCAAATAAAGCAATAAAGAAAATAAAAATTATACTAATATATAATAATAAAAAATAAAATAGTTAGGAAGAGTTTTTTTTGTAGAAATCACATAGCAAAAAATTTACTTACCTGTTTCGAATCAGCTTGTGTGTTCATCATTAAGACCAGATGAAAATACAAATCTTATTATATTAGCACATACTAATAAAAATAAAATGGTTAAGAAGAGTCTTTTTGGTAGAAATTACATAGCAAAAAAAAAATTGCCTACCCGTTTCTAACCAGAAGAAGATACAAATCGTGTGCCATGAGTTTAAGAAAATATTTTATAATGATTGTTAAGATCAAATAATATTCTTTAACTGCTAGTTAAGAATAATAATATTATAATTAAAATAAAACAATTATAATACTATTATAATTTAGATTATAAAATTATGTAAAAGTTGGTGATAAATTTCAAAATATGTGATAAATCCATGTTTAAAATGATTTATTTAAAAAACAAAAAAAATATCTTATTAAATAAACATAATATAAATTAAAAGGTAGAGAGATTATGATTACATCAATAATATTTGACTATCCACATTTGATGAGGCTCATGGTAGAACCAAGTTGAAAAAATGGATCTAACATTACGATAAAGATGCATCTTGTTCCAGAATTAGTAGTTAAAAAAAAATAAAATAGTAAGATAAGGAAATTAAATGTTAGAAATAGAAAAAACCAAAAAATGGGGAAATAATAAACAAAAATTAGAATAACAACAACTTTTGACTAAATTAATAATATATCATTATACTATTATATTATATAATAAATTAAGGAGAAAAAATGAGAAAAAAAAACTAAAGTTTTATTTTTTTATATCATATAATATTATTATAAACTATAAAATTCCAATTATAATTTAGAATAAAAAACAAGGAAGAAAAAAATAAAATTAAAAAATATATATATTGGAGATAAAAAAGAATAATGATAATGATAGGTAAATGAAACTATTCAAAGACAAACTAGAATATAAATATACTATAAAAGACTAAAATAAGTAAGAGAATGAAAAATAAATAAAGGGGAGTGTATATATATATAATTGTACAATTATGCTTACTAGATGTTCAAACATTGAAATCATTTGTTTCTCTAGATCTCTAAAGAATCTTGGATAAAAATTCCAAGGTATTTGAAACTCTCAAAGGCCTCCCACCTATTCACAATCATGATCATGCTACTCACTTGATTCCAGGAAGCATTCCTCCAAACACAAGACCTTACAAATTTCCCTATGCCCAAAAGAGTGAAATTGACCATATGGTTGTAGAAATGCTAAAGACAAGTACAATTCAACCTAGTCAAAGTTTTATTCTCTGCTCCAGTAGTATTGGTACACAAAAATGATGGATCATGGTGTATGTGTCCAAATTATAGGTTGCTCAACAATATCACTATTAAAGATCAATTTCTCATTCTTGTTATGGATGAATTGTTGGATGAATTACATGGAGTAGTTTACTTCACCAAGCTGGATCTTCGTTCACGATATCATCAAATTAGAATGAAGAATGAAAACATTCTGAAAA